>CM037162.1:6784418-7384418 GCA_020921065.1 Vaccinium darrowii | reverse complement strand
AAATATATGTCAAGTCAAAACTATGCGGAAAAAAAAATCCATTACTTGGCTTGTTGGGCTTTATAACTTTTTGAACCATTATAACGAAAAAATACATTATTTTTCAATTTTCTATTATACTGTAATATTATTATTTTTTTTCGGTTTGTCTCAACCAAATATATAAGTAGATAATGAAAGTGTACCAAAAAAAAAAAAACTGTAGACATTGAAAGGAAAAAAAAAATGTAAAAGAGAGTCTTTTAATTAAATGCATGCCTACATATTTAATTGTAAGTATATAAGTATATTGTTTATATAAAATGAAATAGGGAGAAAATTATTTAAAATGATAAAGGCTAAAAAGGGAGCCAAAATTTTTGGTAAAGATAATATAGTTTGGTAGGAGTATTAAATGAGAGCAATTTTTGACTTAAAATTCCATTTTTAGGTGACATCATCGATTTCCGTTAGTTCTTTAACGGAAGACTAACGGAAAAAAGGGCCAGGGGGGAATCTTGGTATTGTCAGCAAAAGCAGAGGAGGTCAGTGTCATTTCAGAAACCTCAGGGGAGGTATCTGTTTGTGTCAGAAACCTCAGGGGAGGTTACTGATAATTACCCTTTGAAATAATAATCGAAAATTATTATTTTCACTCATGTTTTCCATTTTTATTCCTACTTCAATGCGTACGTTGTCTTAAGGTTCAGTCAAATAACAATTGAGAATAGTTATTTTCGTCGGCGGTGGAAACAAATGTTTCCTCCAAATCAATCACATCGGTCCGGTGGAGGAAATATTTGTTCCCGCCTGCGGTGGAAATTAAGAATGTTTTCTCATAACAATTTCTACAGCCGTCGTCGTGTTCGAGATCAAGACTTGTTTTGTTGTTCTGTCTAGTCTCTCTATACTCTTGAAGTCACTGGGTCTTGAAGTTAGGTTTTTTAAGTGCGTATTAAAGTGCTGTACCAAAGTTTTGAGCTGACAGGGACAAACTCCGAAGTCCTAAATCATAACCACCACCTACAAATTATTAAGTGCTGTACCAAAGTTTCACATATTTAGTCTAGAGATCTATCTGGTTAATAAATTGGAAGTTTGATGTCTTAAAAAAAAACTAAATGGTCTTTCTAGCCCTCGGAAATTCACCTATGTCCATCTCTTCGTTTTGTAAAACCTTTAATATCTTTGGCATGAATGCTCCATCGATAAATATTCAAACACTTGTGCATGGATGATGAAGTAAAGAACTGCACGCTTTCTCTTAGAATGGAGAAAAACTTGGGTGTCGGTTGGGTACCAAGTGACTGTACCTAGCGCACATTTTGGCCGTCCAAAAGTGTTTTGGACGGTTCAAATTTGAAAGAGAGAGAGAGAGAGGAGAAAGAGAGAGAAGAGAGGGAGGGAGAAATCTGAATCATCCAAAACTCTTTTGGACGGCCAAAATTGATGCTCGAGCACATGTATCCTATCAAATTTGCACCCAAAATTTTCTCATTAGAATGGATTACTATTTGCAATAATGTAAGGGACAAAATACTCTACAACCGTCTCTTTGATACTCTACTTCATAATTGAACCCGTCATGATGTCACCTTCGCTGTAATTAGGTAAGAAATAGCACATGAAGATTAACATCAAGGCCGCCGTTGGTCCACAAACTTGCCTTGCTTCCTCTTTCACTACCTTTTCCAAAATTTTCAACTTTTAACCTTTTAACAGCTCAGAGGAAAGGAAAGAGAGCTTGTCCTTGTCCTTAGCTTTATTAAAGTGGACCTATTGTCTTCCCCTTCCTTTCATTTCCACATCTTTTCAATTTTACCCGGCGAAATTAACTTATTTACAGACCGTATGCGAACGGGGTGTTTGCACACGGCAGATCTCAGCCGTCCATTCCAAGATCTAACAGCTCAGAGCGGTGTGCTCTCTCTCCTCCTTAAATGCATTCTGTTACTCGAGATAAGGTTACAGAGGAAAGGAAAGAGCTTTGTCCATGGCATTATTATTAAAGAGTGGACCTATTATCTTCCCCTTTCTTTCATTTCTCACGTCTTTTCGATTTTACTCGGGATAAGGTTTCATATTTTTACAATGATTTGTGCAGTTCTCTTATCAATATACTTACAAAAAAACTTCCTTTAATGCTAAAATTACACACAACATAGCTACCAAAAGATAAATTTTGGAATACATTCTTAAGAAAATGGAGTACAAAAATTATTTTCCTTTGTTTGGTACCTTAGGTTTTCAAACGAGTTTATGCGCAACTCAATTGGCACTAAAAGACCAATCTCACCGTCCACTAGTGAGGAACCCAAGATTTTATATCACTGTCAGTGTCAAAACTTAATTAGAGCAACTCCAACGCACCATATATATATTTACACAATCCAGATGAAATAAGGGACTACAACAAATTATACTTCTTGCTACAAAAATATTTCCAACAAAATGAATTTTGTCACAATATGTTCACTTGTTCTGACAAAATTTGATCTTGTCGCATCAAGCCATAGAAGGTGGAGTTATTGTGACAAAAATGATTTTGTTGCGACATTTTGTGGCAACAAGTATGGCAGGAAAGTTTCCCGCCAAAGGGAATTGAATCTTGTCACACGATAACTTTGTTATGAGAAGTTTGTCTCAAAAAATAATTATTTTGGATATACCATGACAAAATATTTTGTCACTATAAAAAATAATTATTACTACAAAATATTTTTTTCCAAAAGATTTGAGATTGCACTTATAAGGACAAAATAAAACTTCCTTGCAACTAATGTAACACTCAACAACGAAATTATTGTGACAAAATCTCATTGTGGCAACAAGATTAAAGGGAGAGCTATGGTGACGACACTAATTTTGTCAGGACAGTTTGTCACAATAACTATGGCGGAAATTTTAATGCTCTTGTTGAAAATTGAGTCTTGCTACAGAATATTTTTTTCCACTATAATTTTGTGATAGTAAAGTTTAATATATAAGGCTACAACATATTTTGTCACAACAACAAATTACTACTCCTACAAATAATTTTGTTACAAAATCGTCATTATTGAATTTACAGGAACACAAAACAACATTATTGCAAAAGAAAAGGTTAATTGTGATTAATTACAGGTCCAAAATTTATTGCAAAAGAAAATTTTAATCAACAAGCATAACAAAATTAACGGTTATGATCGTGTGGCTACTATAAGTTCAACTACATCAAAAGAATAGTTTGCTAGTACACGTAGGTTGAACATATATAGATTTTCAGGAAATTGCCGATCAGTTTTTACAATAGTTGATCTAAACTTCACTACAAGAAATTTGGTCATTGGAGACGAATGAAATCGTCACAAAAAGCATGGTTTTTGTCTCTGATAGTTTTGGTGACGAAAAATAGTTTTGTCACCTATAGGTTGTCTCCGAAAGTCACCTGGTGACGAAATTATTGTTTCGTCACCTATACTAAATTTTGGTGACGAAATTTTTCGTCACTAACCGTGACAGAAATGGGTGACGAAATTATTGTTTCGTCACCTATACTAAATTTTGGTGACGAAATTTTTCGTCACTAACCGTAACAAAAATTAATGAAGTGGCGCTGATTTTGGTGCCTACGTGGCCGCTGATGTGGCACCCAGGTGTCGACAACATGGAGGCTGACGTGGCACCAAGGTGGAGCCAACGTGGCAGCCAGGTGTCGCCCACGTGGCGCCTGGCGTGGCGCCCAGATGGGGCTGCAATTTGTGAATTTTTGCTCCCCCTGGGATTCGAATCATAGCCCTCGCGTGCGCGCGCGCATGCGCGGACCAACTGAGCTAGGCAACCTCTTGTTTCATTTAGACACCTTTTAAATATTTATACTATAACAACCGTATTATTCTTATACAAACCCATACTAATATCATTTCTTTTATAAATACTGGATTAATTCATTTATATTACTTTAATTCATTTAATTTATTTATATTACTTTAATTCCTTTAATTACTTTAATTTATTTATTTATATTACTTTAATTCCTATAATTACTTTATTTATATTACTTTATTTCCTTTAATTACCTTATTTACTTTATTTATATCATTTCATTTCTTTATATAAATTAAATTAATTATTTAATTAATTTAATTATTTATTTAATTCAATTCTTTAATTTAATTCAATTTTTATTTAATTATTTATTTATATCTTTCATTAATATCTTTTTTATCTTTTAATTTATTTATTTATTTATATTACTTTAATTCCTATAATTACTTTATTTATATTACTTTATTTCCTTTAATTACCTTATTTACTTTATTTATATCATTTCATTTCTTTATATAAATTAAATTAATTATTTAATTCAATTAATTATTTATTTAATTCAATTCTTTAATTTAATTCAATTTTTATTTAATTATTTATTTATCTCTTTCATTAATATCTTTTTTATCTTTTAATTAATTTATTTATTTATATTACTTTAACTCCTATAATTACTTTATTTCCTTTAATTACCGTATTTACTTTATTTATATCATTTCATTTCTTTATATAAATTAAATTAATTATTTAATTCATTTAATTATTTATTTAATTCAATTCTTTAATTTAATTCAATTTTTATTTAATTATTTATTTATATCTTTCATTAATATCTTTTTTATCTTTTAATTTATTTATTTATTTATATTACTTTAATTCCTATAATTACTTTATTTATATTACTTTATTTCCTTTAATTACCTTATTTACTTTATTTATATCATTTCATTTCTTTATATAAATTAAATTAATTATTTAATTCAATTAATTATTTATTTAATTCAATTCTTTAATTTAATTCAATTTTTATTTAATTATTTATTTATCTCTTTCATTAATATCTTTTTTATCTTTTAATTTATTCATTTATTTATATTACTTTAACTCCTATAATTACTTTATTTCCTTTAATTACCGTATTTACTTTATTTATATCATTTCATTTCTTTATATAAATTAAATTAATTATTTAATTCATTTAATTATTTATTTAATTCAATTCTTTAATTTAATTCAATTTTTATTTAATTATTTATTTATCTCTTTCATTAATATCTTTTTATCTTTTAATTAATTAATTTATTTATATTTTTTGTTTTTTATTTATTTAATATTTTGTATTTACATCTTTTTCTTAATTATTTAATCTTTTTCTTAATATTTTGCACGCACTTGTGATCCTGCAACTTGTGATCTTGTGATCTTGCAACTTGTGATCTTGCAACTTGTCCTGCAACTTGTGATCCTGCAACTTGTCTTGCAACTTGTGATTGTAATATTGTCAACGTGATTGTAATATTTAGACACTTTAAAACGTGATTGTAATATGATTGCCTTTCCTTCCCTCTTTTAATTACCCTCTAATATATTATTTATATTAATTATATTAATTCCTTTATTTACTTTATTTATATTACTTTAATTCCTTTAATTACTTTTTTTATTTACTTACTTTTAAACATGATTGTAATATTATTCACTTTTAGAAGCTTTTTTTTTTATATTATTCATTGTTAAGACAAATTAATAAATAAAGTTAAAAGAAAAAATAAAGAAAAAACAGAAAAAGAAAAAAAAATAATTTACTTGCAAATGTAAATAAATAAAGTTAAAAGCAAAAAGAAAAAAGAAAAAACAGAAAAAGAAAAAAGAAAAAAGAAAAAGAAAGTTCAGCCGAAATGGGGAAGGGTATTGGGGGAATGGGGGGTGGGGCCGGTTGGGGAGCTATCGCTACACAATTGATCAGACAAAAAAAAAATATTTGTGTTAATGAAATTGTGTCTTGATAATTAAGAAGCTTTCTAAACCCGATCGAGGCAAATTTTTACGAGAAAATGATTAAATAAATAAGGAAAATTAGTTTTGGTGGAGTAAATGGAGGGAACACATTAGTGACGAAAAAAATATTTTTGTCACCAAAAAGATGTGGAGGGAACACATTAGTGACGAAAAAATATTTTCGTCACCAAAAAGATGTGGAGGGAACACATTAGTGACGAAAAAAATATTTTCGTCACCAAAAAGATGTGGAGGGAACACATTAGTGACGAAAAAATATTTTCGTCACCAAAAAGATGTGGAGGGAGCATATTAGTGACGAAAATATTTTCGTCACCAAAAAGATGTAGAGGGAACATATTAGTGACAAAAATAGTCATATAGGAGACAAAAATTAATTTCGTCACCAGAATTTCGTCACCGTTTATCATTTTTGTTGTAGTGCTTTTTCACGTCTTACCAATTCAAACATTGACACCAAAATCGGAGATCATCGAAAATCGGTAATCACGTGATCGGAAGATATTTAATGCATCTAAAGGAACTAAAGTCTTATATTGCACCACCTGAGCCCCACCTTATTTATTTTTTTCACAATCGGAACTATCTATCTTTCATATAAGATGGATTAAAGGATTCTTACCAAGAATGAAGCTAATCAAAAAGCATTACACATTCAATCGAACAATTAAAGAATGCCATTTTGAATGAGTTTTGTGCAGCAATGAAAGGGCTTTTTAAACCCGATCGAGCAAAAAATTTATGTGAATAATTTAATCAAAAACTACAGCGAAATCAACAGTCTTGATCGTCGTCATTGCATCGCGATCATGTGGCTTTTTGTACATTAAACTACAATGCAAGACCTAGTTTACTATTAAGTATGTTAAACATATAAATTCTAACGGTCCTTGACGAGTCTATGTTTATGATGGTCGATCTGAACTGTTAGGATATCACGTTATATTGATTCCATGAGTGTCGCCGAAATTGGAGATCATTGAATATCGTAATCACGTGATCGAAAGACTTTTGATGCATCCGGAGACATTAAAGTCCTATAATGCACGACCCAAGCCACGCCTAAGGTATTATATTTGCGATTGGAATCGTCTATCTTTTACATAATATAGAGTCAATCATTCATACTAAGAATGAAGTTGATTGCATATCTGTAGACATTTAATAAAGCGGAAAGTATCATTCTAATAATGAAGTGCATGCTGATGAAGGGGTTTTTTTTATATCCGATCAAGAAAAAAATTACGTGATTGAGTTCTTAAGTACACACAACGAAATCAACGGGCTCGGTTGTTAAAATTATCGACTTATTGCAGTCTATTAGACATTAGTATCGAAGATAATTGGTTTCTTGATAATCAGTAATCGCACTCAGGGTGAGTTTGAATCATGTGGTCTTTTTCTTATGAAATTGATAATATCACACAAAACCCCCCACTTCTTCTAAGTTAAATATTATCTATATGACTACATATGAATATATAACACAAACATGGGGTGATCTAGCACTAGTTATCGTGAGTGCTACCCAACAATTTTAGTTATTTTGCTTCGAATTGTACTTTTGGGTGTTAAATAGAATTAATAGGTCTCCATGTAATGTTTGACAGACAAATCTTTTGGGGTTGCTTTTCTATAGACTACCTGTTTGATAAAAAGCCCCATTCAACTCCCATAAGTGTTCAATGAGTGCTACCCAAGAGTTTTTGCAGTTATTTGTATACTACCTGTTTGCATATTACCTGTTTGATAAAATGCTCTATTGGGTTCCTTATGTTTCTTTACTTTTTTTTAATACCTTTGTTGGAGAATTCTGGTATTAATGATGTACTCGTTTCTTGTAAATAAAGATCTCCTGGACAGCTAATATGATGAATGCCATTAGTTGATCATGTGAAGCTAAGAGGCATGGACGCAGATACGGGATATGACACCACATAACCTAGATGCACGGACACGTTATTTTTCAAAAATTAGGACACGGGCACGTCGGGGACATGGTTAATATAAAATGTGTTTGTATTGTAGAGGTAAGTTATGAATTCATATAAAAGACAAAAACTCTATATATATCTAATTTACAAACAACACCATGAAGATAAATTAGCAGTCTGCGTCTAAGTGTACATGAACTACACATCCGTGTAGCTCATGGCCGAGTTATAAAAATTAAATTTTAACCTGTTGTGTGTCCAAGTACACATAACTAAGAGTTTTGCCAACATGTCCTAGAGTATCTACAATGCGTCGGAATAAAATAAAAATAATAAAAAATAAGGCAACTATTTAAGCATGTCCTACACATGTCCGGAGAGTGCCATGTCGTGTTTGTCACCGACACGTGTCGGACACGTGTACGTGAGGTCTATAGATGTTTCCGTGCTTCTTAGATGTGAAGTGTTATATGACAAAGTGAAAAATGGTGAGATGTTGTCAGTGGGAGTGATATATATTCTCTTCATTGCCTTGGTATGTGATCTACTTTGCTCTTTTTAATCTCTGTGAAGAGTTTCAGATCTAGTGAAAGCTTCCTCTGACTCTTTTATTCTTAGGTTAAATCTACCCCTAATTATGGTGTGTTTACTTCTAGTTACGTCATAAAGTTCTAAGGCTCCATACGCAAAAGATTCCACTTGACTAGTTATCTTTTACTCATTTCATCGTTTCCCTATATCGTTTTTTACAGGCTTTCGTTTATCCCCTGTAAGAAGGATTCTCCTTGCTCCTAAGTTTGTTTATTTAATTTTATTTCCCTTGCTTTCTCAATCTTAGTTCTAATTTGAGCACTTTCTTTGTACTTGAATACTACAATATGCAATGCAGATGTGGTGTCTTATATTACATGGTTTAAGTTTGCTTTTATAGATTGAGATTGCAAATTCATGAAATTAATCAGTTACGAACCAGTTACCACCGTTGTGGTAACAATAATGATTTAATTTCATCTTAAAGTATATAGAGATTGAATTGTCCGTATTTATTTCCTCTGATTTTTGTTTTTCTTTCGGTTGTGCTACATCTATATAAATATTTTTGAATGGAATAATTGAATCAATTTGTATACTGCTTTATTTTCCATGGATTTGGTTCGAGAATTTCGTTTCCTTTGCTGGTTGTTCATATGCACTTGACTTGTGCTAGTTTGGAAAGTCTATGAGTACCTTTTCAAGATTCCAAATGCAGAGTTTGTATAGGAAAGAAAAGTAGTGTTCATCTTTGTCAAGTGGTGGAGTTTGTTTGCCGACACTGTAACTATCTTGAATGCATACATTTGTATTCCCTTGAACATATAAATTATCCTATTTTGCCCTTAAATTTATGGTTTCTGTAAATTCATGTTTCATTCTTCTATTTATGTCTTATACCTTTTTTGAATGATCTTATAGAATTGATGTAGTCAACAATTCTTTGCAGTATTCCTCACTTCCTTGCTTTAACCTTTCCCATTCATCTCTCCACTTGATATTCTTTTGATTCGAGGTGGTGGGCAGAATTATCCATAACTATCTCCTTACTTCAAATGCGAAGAACTCAAGACACTTGGCCAAAGAAATGCGCTCCATCACTAAGTAAGGTTGGTGTTCTACCTTGAAGTTATATTGTCTATAGGTTCCGGTTTGCTAAGCTTGGTTTTTTGGCCTTTTTTCATAGTGTTTGTTGTTTTACTATTTTCTTGTTCAGAATTGACTAATATAGCCTCAATTCCAACGCCTTTGCTCTTCTAACTTATGTCTTGTTCTGTTTAATGCAGCATTTATTCGCTAAGCAATGGAAACTCTTACGGGATGTTGGAGGAGGCGAGGCTGGATTGAATGAATTAATTGTTAGGATCGTTCATCGCTTCGTACTTTTGTAGCTTTCTTTTTAAAGATGAGTTGAATACGCAGATTATTTGTGAGGAATTAGAGAGTTTCAATTTATTCTTCCCTGATTTTGTGACAGCTAATAAAATTTACAATTTCAACTATCGTCCTCAGACTACATGTTCTAGCTTAGTATTTTGAGTTTGGTGAATGAAAATTATGAGATTACTTATTATAGATGATTTTGTTGCATGAAAGTAATATGTTATGACCAAAGCAATTTATCACAATTGCTCCTCTTATTGTAAAGAAACATCTTGTAGGTTTATTGTAGTGAATATGGTTTTTTTTTTTGTCACAAATAGTGTCTGGGAAAAACTTCTTGTGTCAAAATAATTTTAACTATTGTTCCATTTTGGTGACAAATTGACATTTTCTCACAAGTTTATAGTAACGAAATTAGAGTACCAATCGTAACAAGTTTTTTCTGCCTCAACAATTTTGTATTGACGAAATTGAAGTTTCTATGACAATTGTTTGCCACCATTATATTTTCAGACATAGTAGAAATAGTTATTTGTGACAAATGCCAACCGAATGGCAACAAAATAGTTTCATATGGTGACACAATATTTTGTCACTACTATTGAAACTTTTTGTGAAAAACTGTTTTTGTCACCATAATTTTTGGTTTGTTGCAACGAGTTTGAAATTTTGTCACAACAAACTTATTGCTACGAGCTTGTTGTGACAAAACAAACTTATTGCTACTGAGCTTGTTGTGACAAAAGGGTGACAAAAATATTTTGTTACCATAACTTTGTTGTGACAAAAAACTAACGTGTGGTGACGAAATTTTTTGTAGCAAAATCCAGAATTTGTTGTAGTTACGGACCTAGGCGCATTTTCCGATTGAATTAATTTTGATGATTCGATCTGTTCAATGTGTTTAAAATATGTTTTTAAGGGTGTCAACGGGGAATAAAAAAAAAATTACCGAGAAAAATTTAATCCAAACAGTTTTTCAGAAACTATAATACATGGGTACAACACCTTGTGCATTTTTTTTATTTTATTTTATAAAATGAAAATGTTCATAGGGCCAACTCATGGCATAAGTCAATGAAGCCACCACTTCGAGCCACCTAAAAAATATAAAAAAATTGGGCCTCCGAACATGTAAGCCTCTTATATATTGTAATTGTTATTTATTTTTGGATGACTACATTTAAATTTTTCAACGAAAATTATTTTGTAATGGTTTTTTTTTATGAAGATATATGTTGAAAATTTGTATTATGCAAAATACATGAGGGCCTTTTCTAATGAATCCTTTTCAGGCCTTTAAAACTAATGAGCCGGCACTGATTGTTCAGTTCACTAAAAAAAAAAAATTAGAAACGACAATGGCAAATGCATGTTTATGGGTGTGAATGCTCTAATTTATCATTTACGTCGAAGCTATGCCATTTTTTCCCTTTCGAGACAAATAAAAGTAGGCCATTGCTCTATCAGCTCAAATCTCGTCCTAAAATCTGGGGCTGAGCTATGCCAATTTGATTGGTTTAACTTGTGTTTTTTTACTAAAAAGGTGAAAATAATGTTAAGATATGTTTCTTTCTGCAAAAATGTTTGTATAGTACATTTTGGAAAACTTTACTATGATACTTTTCGACCATATGTATGTTAAATTAGAGGTGACAATTTTGAAACAACCCATGAACTCACCCATTAATCCGCCCGGCCCTATTGTATTTTAAAGCATACATATACATATATTCCTTAGTCTTTGAATCACTATAATTATAAATTCTAATATATAACTGTGTGATGATTAATTAATACTTGGATACAATACTTTAGAAAAATAAATAGGCTAGTTGGACGGGTTTGGAAAAGGCAAATTTAACGGGCCGAAATTGGGTATGAAGTCCAATTATTAACGGGCCAAACTTGGGTATACACAAGTTTCGCTATTATTTAGTATAAGCCCGGCCCGATATATGTGCAACCCCTACTTCCATGCACCCAACTCTACACTATCCTTGTGAAAACAATATTATTCCATTTCCCTAGAGGCGACAATTTTGAACCCGACCCTTGAACCACCAATATCCGCCCACTTAAAACCCGACCAAATATTGTATGGGTCATAAATGGGTGGAATCATCTTTAACCCCGTATAAACATGGGTTTAAATGGATCCAAAATGTGTTGGGCAAAACCTTATCTAAAATGAGATTTCGAACAGACATCAACCCCGTTTTACACTGCCCAAGATCTATGAAAGTCCATATAAGCCGTTGATCTTTAAAAAAAGTGGGCTTCGATTGTTTCCATTTTTAAGTTTGGCGGCAACTTTTTTTTAGATTGGAAATTTGTCTTGATGAGAAGAAAAAGAAAACTAAAAAAAATAATAGTCCAAACTACAAATTTTGTGAATAAGAGCAAAAATACTCCAAAAGCCTATCTGTTTGACATATTTTTGTCTTAATTAAAAAAAACTTGAGATTGATTCATAATATTTAGTTTTTTGATTGCTCTCGTCTAGACATACGAATAATGTACTAAAATTGACGCAGGAATTTGAGTTTTAGATGACGTGATGCCGTATATACTGATAAATGACATCATCAAAGTCCGTTAATGCAACCTATATGGAGTACATATGCTCATATTAAATTTTAAACATACATGGGTCAAAGCGGGTTGATTGGTTTGTTAGACTCACCCGCCCATGTTAAATCAATTCACTCATCCATTTTCAATCCGTCCATATTCAAACCATAATCCATATCAACTCAGCCAAACCAACCCAACCTGTGCCACCTCTATTTTAAATGATCATTTTATTAACAAATAAATTAATTTTTTCCATACATATTAGTTTACTACATACAGTGCATGCATTAACATCCCACTGGACTATTATATTAATTAGTACGTCGACCAGGAAACCCGTGTTTGTCATTATTTATATTAAAAATCCATTATGGAAAATCATAACGTAACAAGAAAAAAAGTAGCGATCCACGCATTATTTTGTTTTTTAAAAATTTTTTGAATCCTCAATTGAACAGCAATTTCATATGAAAACACGTGATTTTGGACAACTTCTTTTCATTACCGGAGGTTTTTTTTTTTTTTTTTCTTTTTTACCCTTCATTCATTATATTTTTTTATCTGTTTGGTACTAGCTAGCAATTTCAAAATGGAAGGCTAAAAAGAAAATTCATTAACTTTTACCTGTTTAGCTTTGAAGTGAGATAATTGTTTTGAACGCCGAAAAATACTACAGTAATTGAGTGGGGACGGATGGAGTATTGTGAAGAGATATCTCTCATTATCCAGTATGACATAAGAAAAGGAAATTTTTTTTACCACACTTTATTACTACGGAAAAAGGAAAAGATAATTACTTTCCACAAAAAAGCACTACTAGTAGTTAAAAAAGACCAAGACCAAAAGAGTGCTTATTATCCACATGCATGCATCCATGCATGATCCATTACCAGCACTTCGGAAAAAGAATGTTGGTAGGGGGATGTTATATCATCATCCACGCAACTTTTTTTTTTTAAATACAGTTAAGGGTCAGTTTAAGGCTTTACGCCTACCCGACCAATCCCCTTCTCGGTTAAGTCATTCATGCTTGAACTACGGAATTCATAAGAAAATATTTTCTTGCGACCGGCCAAACTCAAAGAATCGAATTACGATCAATTGTGTAGGGCACCAGGCAACCAACCGGACTTAACCCTTGGGGCTCACTCGACTTCATCTCGGCGAATCCCCCCTAAAAGGAAACCATGAAAAAGAACAAATTTATGAAACATACTTTAAAATGTGTTGTGAATTTGTATTTGGCAAATGGTGGCTAGCTCATGCGGTAGAGCTCTTGGATGCCTCACGCTGCATCCTGGGATCGATTCTCATCCCTCCATGTAATAGATTAAGAATGACAAATGACAAAAAAAAAAAAAAAAGAATTTGTATATAGGTGGGAGATGAATTAAGTTACCCAACAAAAAAAGTGGGAAATGAATTATATGTGCATTTGGGTTTTAGTTAAAGTGAAATCCTAAATATTCTTGTCTGGAGACATAACTCGTGTAAAGAAACGTAACCAAGTAATCGAATCTTAGTGCTAAAACTTTTTTTTTTTCTTTTTTTTATCGGCAAAGAAAATATCGTTGTACTAAAACTTGCACAGCTTTTGAGTCCAACAGATAGTTTAGTGATCGGAAAAGTACATTGTTGCTCCTAAATTCAAGTTTTGGAAATTGAATGTTGCCCAATTGTTTTTGTTTTTTTTTTGGAAAGTCACTGTAAACCCCATTAAAATGCATTTCTGTACATGTTCCCATGGATTTTAAAAAAGTAATTTCTTTTTGAGAAATTTTCCAAATGCAATATTTGTCTTGCGCTAAGGACAGCTTCTGTGCTATAAATTGCTAATTAATTCGGTGTGAAAAATTCAAAAAATAATACACGGAAACACTTAATTTTTTTATTTGAAATACCATGACTTTAGCGCCTAGTGAACTCTTTTGCTAAAATCAACATGATTTTAGCAACTGGGTTGCTAATTTTTTTTGAAAAACTAGGCCTAATTTTAATGGAATCGAGAATTGAAAAGATGACAAGTGGTATAAGCCCGATGTTTGTGGATTTGAGTCACATAGTTATTAATCTCCACAAATGGAGCATTAATAGGATCTCCATGTACTCACCAACTTGAGCATTTTTTCTAGAATTCCTCACATATCTTAATTTTTACTGCTATTGATTTAGCTATGTCTCATTTTCCTACTATTTCTAACAGAGTGTGTCCAGACGGTGTGTGTGTTTAGATTTTTCCGATCCAATTATATGACATAGAAAGACTTTAGACCCACACATTTTTAAGTGAGAAATGAATGAACACTTTCCATGAAAATAAAAAAGTAGTAGAAAAAGACTAAGACCAAAAGTGTGGCTATAATTCCCTCATGCATGCATCCATTACTAACACTTGGAAATAACAACTTGAGAAGTGGAATGTGATATCATCAACCACTCAACTTCAACTCGGAAAAATCCACCAAAAAAGGATACCACAACAAAGAAAACTTATGAAACAGTACTGATGAAGCGATTTCCGGCATAGCTCGATTAATAGCCTACAAAACATTAAAGACTAGGGATATTGGTGTAGTACTGCTAGCTAACCAGTCTCCGATACCTAAGTCAGTAGATGTTTAGAGAAAGTGAATATTACTCAAGCAGTTAAGATTACTAGAGCAACGTACTAAATTTCTGGTATGAAAGGTGTTTATATAGGCATTCGGGGTACGTGGTTGAGTCCTATTAGGACTAAGAGTCTTAAAACCTTGCTTATTGGACAAATCACTTTCATCCTTTAAGGCAACCACAATAACCTCCCTAAACCCCTCTCTGTCCCTATTTTAGGGAGCCAAACATAAAAACTAGGCTCCAACAGTCTCCCTAAACACCTCACTAAAATACAAAATGCTATAGTGGCTCCCTAAAACCCTCCCTATTTGGGGAGCCACTATTCACTCCCTACCCCTTTTTTAATTCTTTCTCTCTCTCTCCCAACCTATCAACCATTCACTTTCTTCTTCTTTTTTTGTTCTCTCTCCCCCACTTTCCCCCTCAAATATCATTGTTTAATTAAAATAGGGAGCATAATAGAGAGGATTGTTGGATACGTGGATCGGTAAAATGAAAAATGTAGCACTGTTCATTACTTTTTTTAGAGAAAAATTTAGAGAGACTATTGGGAATGCTCTTACAGCATTAGGTCTCTTAATCCTAAACCGGATCCGAATGTCTAACATATTTAGAAATTTATGAGAGAAGCCTCTTGAGCCCGTTTGGATGGCGTATTAGTTTTGGAGGGATTAAATAGTAAGGGAGGATAAAATAGTCAGGGTGATTAAATAAGAAAGATTGACCCATATTGATGTGACAGTCAAGAAGGGGAATAAAATAGTACATGGTTTGGATGGATGATTAAATGGGAGGGATAGGAGGGTGGATGATGTAAAAACCTATCAAAAGACTATTTTTCCCTTATGAATACCCATTTTATGTGCATTTAAATAATTATATAAATATAAATTAAGTTTTAATACTTCATTTTAATATATATTTCATATAAATTAATGATATTAAATATTAAAAGTATTTTTTCTTGTGTGTCTAAGAGATGAACTATAGTTTCATCTATTTGGTGTGTTTTTTTGCCGTAATTTGGCCAAACTGCTACAATGGTAATTTTTTTTGCCATAATTTGGCCAAACTCCTAATTACATTTTATTAGCTCAGTAATTTTTTTTCCAGCCGATGAAAAAAAAAAAAAAAAAACTATCTTTGTTTTTTACACTTTCGTAATACCAATTGAAGTTTGGATCGTTGGATTGCTTTAGATTGCACGATTGTAAAAGGTGTGCGAAACACTTCATAATCTCTTCCTTGATATTAACAACAACTACTCTACAGTCATCAGTTTCAACTCTATCTTTGTTCCCTGTATTTACAAACACAAATTACAGTACCCACTACCCAGCCGCCGATCGGAAAACTCTCTCCCCCCTTCTCTCTTTCCCCGACCTCACAACTCTCTCACACAATCTCTCAAATTGCAGCGTACCTGATCGATCCCCTTCTCTGTTAAGTCAAAAGCAAGTCATTTATGTCTGAAGTAGGAAATTCACAAGAAATTATTTTCTTATGACCGGCCTGACCCAAAGAATCAAACTATGATCAATTGTGTAGCGCACCATGCAACCAACCTTAGGGCTCGCTCAACTTCATCTCAGCAAATCTGCCCTAAAAGGAAACCACGACAAAGAACAAATTTACGAAACATACTTCAAAATGTGTTGTGAATTTGTATAAGGCAAGTGGTGGCTAACGCTCTTGGTTGCCTCACGCTGCATCTCGGGATCGAGTCCTATTCCCCCCTCCCCATGTAATAGATTACAAATGACAATGACAAAAAGAAAAAAGAGAAAAGAATTTGTATGTAAGTGGGAAATGAATTACATGTGCATTTGGGTTTTAGTTAAATCCTAAATACTCTTGTCTGGAGACGAAACTCGTGTCAAGAAACGTAACCAAGTAATCCAATCGTAGTGTTACAAAAACATGTTTTTTTTTTTGATCGGCAAAGAAAATATGTAGTACTAAATCTTGCACAGGTTTTGAGTCCAGCAGATAGTTTAGTGATCGGACAAATACATTGTTGCTCCCAAATTCAAGTTTTGGAAATTGAATGTTGCCCAAATTTTTTTTTTGGAAAGTCAGTATAAACCCCATTAAAATGCATTCTGTACATGTTCCCATGAATTTTAAACTAGTCATTTCTTTTTGAGGAATTTTCCAAAAGCATTTGTCTTGTGCTAAGGGTCTAATTTCCTATTTATCCAGAAAAAGCCATGCATGGAGTCCTACAGTATTTTTTTTTCCCTTCCACTTACAAACAGACACGTGCTGATCCGACCTCCTAAGTTATCAAAAAAAAAAAAAACTTATGGAAAATATGTGAATCAATATACATTCAACGATTTCAGTCAGAGTTGTAAAGTATTTCTAAGAATGGATAAGACAAACAAAAAAACTAATAGAATAAGTTAGCAAATTGTGTTAGTTATAAGGTCATGTTCTTTCTAATTGAGCAATTAAAAAAGTTACGTACAACGTTAATAACCCAAATAATACGATGATCCTACTTTTGGTTTTTTTAAGGCATCTTGAAGACAGCTTCTATGCTATAAAGTATAAATTGTTTTACTATGTCATTTTGCAGAATTTGTCTCTGTATCTTCTATATATCTCGGCAAAAAATTAATTTTACTGAGATTGAGAATTGACAAGATGACAAGTGGTATAAGCCTGGTGTTTGTGGATTCGAGTCACAGAGTTATTAATGTCCACAAATGGAGCATTAGGAACTCCATGAACTCACCAACTTGAGCATTTTTCTAAGAATTCCTCACATATCCTAATTTTTACTGCTATTGATTTACCTATGTCTCATTTTCCTACTATTTCTAACACAGAGTGTGTCCAGAAGGTGTGAGTTTTTAGATTTTTCCGATCCAATTATATGACATAGAAAGACTTTAGACCCACACCTTTTTACGTGAGAAATGAATGAGCACTTTCCATGTAAATAAAAAGGTAGTAGAACAAGACTAAGACCAAAAGTGTGGCTATAATTCCCTCATGCAGGCATCCATTGCTTACACTTGGGAATGACAACTTGAGAAGTGGAATGTGATATCATCAACCACTCAACTCCAACTCGGAAAATTCCCTCAAAAAAGGAGACCACGACAAAGAAAACTTATGAACTATACTGATGAAGCGGTTTCCGGTGCAGTTCGATTAATAGCCTGTAAAACATTAAAGACTAGGGAGATTGGTGTAATGTTAGCTAACCAGTTTCTGATGCCTAAGTCAGTAGATGTTTAGAGAGAGTGAATATTACTCAAGCAGTTAAGATTACTAGAGCAACGTACTGAATTTCTGCGATGAAAAGTGTTTATATAGGCATTCAGGGTGGTTGAGCGCTATTAGGACTAGGAGTCTTAACCCCTTGCTTATTGGACAAATCCCTTTCATTCCTTATAGCATTAGGTCTCTTAATCCCAAACCGGATCCAGACGTCTAACATCTTTTATGGGATAAGCCTCTTATGCCCTTTGGGCTTATCTTGATCATGATACGTCCCCATTAACAAGGAGTTAGGTCCTTTAAGAACTCCAAGACTCATTAGGGTTACTCGTTGCACCGCTTTTATTGTGCTGTTGAGTATGGCCGAGCTGGGTTGTATAGTGGGCTGGCCATACCTAGTTGGGCTAACCTTATGTGGTTGGTTAATTTGTACATATCACATACTTTAGAATCCATTTTGTGAGATCGTAGAAAAGTAATAATAGGTAGAAGATTCAAAGTAGAATCTTGTATTTTGTTCTTTGAAATAGTATTTGGGAGATAAATTAGAGGCGGAATACAAGAAGGGGAGGTGGCGCGTGTCATCCCCGGTTCTTAAAAAAAATTCAAAAAAATAATTTTGGGAAATTTGTTTTGTATATATATTATATGTGTCAAGAACCATCATCATAGTCGCGTGTTAGATCTTTGTCCCCTTTCTTTTTAGGCCACAAAATGTAAAAGCTTATCATTAAGAGCCGAACTGGTGAGATTTGAATGCTGGCCTTCTAGTTCCTAAAACAACCCCTTCCCTCTTGCCACTAAAATAATGATGAGAAAATTATTTTACTTAGATATATTTTAACTACAAAGGTCACTAGTCTTCAATAATTTCTCGTCTGAAATTTGGTTTAGAATCAATCTGACACGATTTTGGAGATTTAAAAGCATGTTGAGTTCTATTTTGACAAAACTTTACTCCATGGATGATTAACCTATGAAGACAAGTGGTTTTTTAAATAATATGTATAGTCAATTTTAGGACACACATTCTTCTTTTTGACATCATATATATATAATCCCCACCCCCAAATCCTAGTTCCGCCACTAAGATAAATTATTCTTGGGATTTTAGATAATATTACAACAAAATCCTAAATACGTATGAACTGGTTAAAAGATAAAACAAATTTTACGAAATGCAACAAAGTAGTCTATCGAATCGTAGTGCTGAAAAGTGAAAGCTGTACTAAAACCCATCAAGTAATTCAGTCATCGGGCAAGCAAATTGTTGCTAATTAAGTTAGGATTTTAAACAAAAACAAATGTTATGTTTTAAGTTTGTCATGAATTTAATTTTGAGAATTGGGTGTTCCCCAAGGCCGATCTCCAGGGAGTGCTCTCCAGCACCCTCATCTGTTGTGCAAGTGTTTACTGTCCCTAATATGTTCCAAACAGGTTATGATTGTCCAAGTGTCTACTTGTCCCTAATGCAAGAGGCCCCTGTAGTGAGTGAAGTGTAGTGAATGAATCTCGGTTGTTCAAAGTGTTTTGGACGGTTCGGATTTCACTAATCTATTTGCGCGAATAGTTTATTTATTTGCAGCGAATAGTTTATTTAAAATCCGGACCGTCCAAAACAAGAATAGAATACTGAAAACTCACTACAGGCCCCGCTTCTGTCCCTAATATGTTCCAAACAGGTTGTAAAGTCACCGAATATGAAATGCAAGTCAGTATATTTTATCCTGATGTACGACAAGAAATCATTTCTTTTTGAAGGACTTTTTCAAAAGGGGTTTTATAGGGTCCAGGAAAACTGTACATGAAATGGTCCAAAAAAATTAAATTAACGGTTGAGATTTACAGTGAAGTAAATCTCAACCGTTGTTTTAGTTTTCCTACGCTGTTTCGTAGAGTCCTGTATCTAAACATTGCCCTTTTCAAAAACATTTGCTTCTGGAAGACCATGGGGGTCCTCGCAATATTTTTTTTCCCTTGGACTTGTAGATCAACTTTGTGGACAGCGACTCTTGTTGGGCCGAAATGTGAGCCTGCATTTTTGGGGCCGAATGACCCAAAAGAATTTTTCGACATGCTCTTGTTGAGCCGAACTGTGAGCCTGCATTGCATTTTTTGGGCCCAATTAATTATAACTAAATGAACTTTTCAAAGCCCATCTTCAGAAAACACCTCTCTCTCTCTCTCTCTCACACACACACACACACACACATTTTTTGGGCCCATTCATCCAACCCAAAATGGATATCCAAAATTACTATTCACGCCTCTTGGAAAATCACATATAGTTATAAGCTATGATGAATTATACATGTAAGATGGATCTTGTTTAATAGATATTGCTTAGTTTTACTAAACAATTTTTTTTAAATTCTTTAAGTGCACGGAAACAAATAATAAAAATGGAAAAACAAGTAAATATTTTTTTTTCTTTTTCATTTTCCAAAACGTAAAAAAAAAAAATAAAAGAAAGAAAGAAAGATCGTAATTCCATACCAAACAAGGCACGGAATTTTTAAAACAATAGGATTATATGTCATGTACCATTTTTATATAATTTTGCACAAGGGATCAGAAAATAGAAATTGCTACTCATAATCCAATCATATCATATGTAAATTAAAACAAAGACGTTACTTAGATAAGAATCCTATCTTCCAATCCGATGATAGGGATGACATCCTGATTTGAATAGTGGAGAAAAATGTCCAATTTGGCAGCCAATTATGTTGTATTTTTACATTTCCTAATTTTTTGTCTAACTTTTCGTTGTTTATTTTTAGATTAATAATTTGTATTCAAAACCGTAATTTTTTGTCTAGCTTTTCTCGTTTTTTTAAGATAATAATTTGTGTCGACAGCAAGAATAAAATATATATATATATATATATATATATATATGGATCGAAATTGGAAAAAGTTCTCATAGGACAACATTTTCGATTAAAAAAACAAAAAGAGTTGTTTGGTATTATTTTGTCTTTAGTGAGCTTTTTTTAACTTTTGGTCATAATTTTTTTGTTTTTAGACTCCTCTGGTCAAGCTGGATGATTAATCTAAAAAAAATATAATGTGAATTTGACAAAATTTCAAAAAAGAAGAACAAAATATGAAAAATAAAAAAAGACATACTTTCTTTAGAAGAACGGAGCCGCAGTTGGCATCCGCGTGTCTATAAGGTCTGCAACAACCACTTTTTCAATGACGGAGGCACCGCCGAAGGTTAGGATTTTCGAACCATCTTTTTGATATTCTTACTTTTCTCTTTGTTTTGCAAGTATTACCTTCCTTAGGCTCTGTTTGGAAGTTAAGGAAAGAAAGAGAAAAGAAAAGAAAAGAAAATAATTAAAAAGGAAAGTAGAGAGAAAATTGAAGAGAAAATGGGAGGAAAGTTAGATAGGAGTTTGATTATTTTTCTTTCTCTTCTTTGAGAACCAAACAATGGAAGAGAATTTTTTTTTAATTTTCCCTTCCTTTCCATTTCTTGATGCATTCAGACAATCTCATTGCCCGCGCCTGGGTTGTGCCAATCTATTCTCTTACTTGTGCAGTAATTCATTCAATCACTTCCACTTCCTATATATGTAAAGCTTCTGAAGATTGGTTTTGGGAATTGATGCTGGAAGGGGATCCCATTCATATTGTTAAATTTAAGCTTGATAAAAGATTGAAATATCATTGCACTAGTTGAACAGTTACACAACATTCTTATCACACACATGCATTCAGATATCTTATTACCAACCCGTCCTGAAATTTTACAACAGAAAATCAAGACGTGTTTCTTAAAAACAAACAAACACACTTCAGAAGCAAACCAGAACTATAAACATTACAATCAAACCAAATTTCTCTTCATTCGATTATGAAATCCAGGTCGAAGTCCAACCTTCAACTTTATTCTGCGTAAGTTCTTCAGCAGGAGCATGTAACCCCGGAAATGTCTATTTACCCAATAATCCCAGAAATGCCTTGATCATCCTGTTTGAACTCTTCCTCCAACTTCTCCAAAGGTTTCTGCAACTTTTGCAAATCTCCCATCAAGCTTAAGGTACTTCTATCTAGCTCCTTCGTTATGCCAAAGTGCAGAAGCAAAAGCCAGACATGGGTGAGAAACTCCCCCCCCTGTGGAAGCTCTTGCATGTGGTTCTTCACTGGGCATTTCATCGCAGCATAGCACAACATCTCCGCCCACATGTTGCCCATGATATCCCACCTATTCGGATTCCCCTTCATATCTTGCACAAGTTTTTGTGCCTTGACCATCAGTTTGTCGTCCTCGTCATCCGATCTTGACACTACTTTTCCATCAACAATTTTCTTCATATCAGCATAATGTTCTGTAATCTTTTCGTATTTTTTGCAGAAGGAAAACATATTAGGACATAAAACAAGCAAATACATCATGTAGTCTGAAAGTATTTTGACCGCTTCCAGTTTCAGGCGATCCGACTCGTAGCAAACTTCTGTAGCAATGTGCCAGATGACAATACTTTCACCAAATTCTTCTTTAATACTCCACTTGAACTTCTGCTCAACATCATACTGTGCAAGGGCCCACTCTCCTCTTTTCACAACTAGTGCAACCTCTCCAGTGGAAGTCTGCAACTTTTCACCTGCTTCAGTTGTCTGTGTTGATGTCTGGGAAGTACCAGCATCCGCAACTCTCTGTGTTGAAATCTTGCGAAGGTGACTGATGATTAGCTCTTTGATCTCTTTCAAATGCTGCTTGTCTAGCCTCTTCTGTGAGCTGAATTTCTCCAACATCTTTTCCCTGCCAAAAAGACAATCCTTCAACCTATTGCACACATTAGGCTTATAGTTTGTGCAGAACTCCCCCAAACTGAATTGCCCCATCACCCCGGACCACCTCTGGCTTTTAGAGTATAGAAATTCATGTAGAAAGAGAACCGACGAAGTAGCCCACTTACTGCCAGTCTTACACGCCCAAACCATGCCATAATACGAAATAAGTTGCACGAAAATACCAGCTATATCTAGAAAAATAGCTCCAGCTAACAGAATGATGGTGATAATATGATCACCATTTGAACGACCGCGATGCTTCTCACATGTTATGTATGTCACAAGCACAGAAACAATCAAAGAGAAGCATAGAAATCTAAGTATGCTTCCCCATACGGTAAAAATCGTGCCTACCTTGCTGAAGAGTAAATCATATATCATACCCAACTCAATGTCAATAAGCTTGAAAGCATCAACAGCATCTAGTCTATCTGACTCACGGAACCTTGTTAGTAATGGTCCCACTTCCGTCTCCTTAGACATGTAACCCGCATCATGTGGCCTTAGGGTCCGGAACCAGGAATGGGCTAGGAGCACTGGCTTTGCGTTCGGTTGCGTAGCACTGATTTCGTCGATTTTGCGTAACTCTAACTGAGCAAAACCCGCGTAGCCCTTGGATATTGACCTGATTACCCAAACTCTCTCTCCATACTTGATAATTCCAGGAATAAACAGCAACACGGCCAGAAGAGATAGAACAAGATCATCAGGATTAAAGGTTACTATCAGAGCATAAGCTGTTCTTAGGCCTTGGGTAAGGAGTCCTATAAGGTGTCTCAGCCACAACTGATTTTCCTCAAAGCGAAAGACGGTAAGGGTATCCGGACCTCCGAGAAAGAACAAGATAAGAGGTGCCCACATCACCCTGAGCGCGTATTCACCAATCTTGGAGGACATATCGGTATCGGTCTCGTCGACTTTGAGCTTGGAAAGCTTTCCCAGTGCGATTGTTGCCAACAATTCAGAAAATAAGTAGAGCAACCAAACGTTCACAAGCATCATCAACCATGAGGTCCATGGCTTCTTACTTCTACGGAGTCGGCCGAAGAAATGAAGGTACAACTGAGCAATAAGGATGTAGAGAGCTAGGATCCTCAGATCCCATTCTTCCCACCATTTCCTCGCTTTTTCCATGCCATTGTAATCTTTCTTAAACTTGCAGACCCTGATGCACGGCATGTTTCTCTCTTCTATGCTACAATGAGGGAAGGAAAAAAAAAAAGTAAAATTGAAGCAGTGGTAGCACGACGACTCGAAACCCATCACCGACTAGTATTTTCTTGACAGTATATAGGTCAGGCAACGATGATAGAGGGTTAACCTTCTTTTCTGCGAGTTTTTGCAGTTGTTATTGGTATTGTCCTAGTTACCCATGTAGTATTTGAGCGTAGGGACTGGCGATCGACTATGACAATCTAGTCGCACCAAAAAGAAAAATGAGTGTGACAATCTAGAGAATGTTCATCTACTTGTGAGAGACTTGCACAAGTGAACTACTCTAGTGTTCAACCCTCTGCTAGGAAAGTTTGTTGTATGTTCATCTACTTGCTAGAGACTTGCACAAGCGAAGAGCGCAGGTAGCTCTAGTGTTCAGCCCCGTCACAAGGATAAAGGGTATACGAGACATGAAGATCTGTAAACTAGTCAAGTTGAGTTTTAAAGGCCCTGTTCGTTTCCCAGTTTAGTTTAGTTTTGATGACATCATCATTTCCCTCATTTCTCTCTCTATCTCTCTCCACTCATTACACCTGATAACATCATCAAAACTAAACTAAACTAAACTATCTAACCAAACACAGCCAAAATGTTTTGGATGGTTCATTAAGTTTTAAGCAAACTCAAGCTGAGCTCGAGCTCAATGAAAATTGGAACGAACCGAGCTCAAACTGAGCTTGAGTTGAAAACTTGTTCACAAGCCTGAATGAGAAAAAATATTACATTCTACATATTTATGCTCTTATAAATGTCTAAAACTTCGAAATAAAGTTTTTATTTTGGACATAAATAAGTTCGTACATATATAAAATTATATAAATATTTTCAAATCTAAGTTTACACTGTAGTACTTTTAAAAGTCTATAAATATACAAGTTTTAAAATTTTTATTATATACATCCAAAAATTTATACAGAGTCAAGGCTACACGTGAAATTTTTATCAGATATACATCTCTAGTCTATGTTCGCGAGCCTAATCAAGTGGAATACTATGAAGTTCAGGTTCGACTCATTTATTAAACGAGCCTAAAATTGAGGCTCAAGTGCTATTGGTTTAGTACCTAAATCGAACTTGAACGAGCCTTTATCAATTCAAGTTTCAAACTATTTACGAACGGCTCGGTTCATTTATCGCCCTAGGTACAAGGTAAGTTTGTGTTGGGTCATTTTAGATATAACAATGCTAGATAAAAGAACAAGGTATGACTTCAAATGTGCAACTATAACTTTGGAACAGAGCAGCCACCAAGATGACTTCCAATAGCAAAACAGCAAACCCGTATCATACAAGTAGAGAATTCTAAAGGATAATGATGTTAAGGGTATTATTCAAAAGGGGAATATGTGTATACTTGATTTGTTTTATTGTTTATACGGACGGATTTGGGTGAGTTTGAAGAGGAAAATGAAATTTTAATAATAATTAAAGAATGGGATGAAAAGAGGATATAGCAACTAAAGTAGTATTGATTACGAAATCAATTAACTTCTTTTTATAGAAAATCAATTAGCATACATTCTACACATTTTGAGAATCTGCGAAGAAGCCTTTGGCCGAATGGCATGAGGAGTACACTTAGGTGCTATGGGAGATGAGGTCAAGAGTTCAACTCCTCTTCTATGTGCCAATCTAACTATTCTAGCAATATTGACTTTCGTCGACAGAAAATGTGCTTGTATTTATCTAATACAACTAAGGTCGCAGAGATACGCAAGATGTGCCAATATAATACGACATATATAGATGAGAAGAGATCGTTAGGCTAGCTTAGAGAAAGACTAGGCAGACCAAGATTTTTGACAAAATTTTAGTGAGACGAACGTAATTTTTGTCGAGCCAATGAAAGGGTGATACTGCAAGACGTGATGTGTGGACGCAAAAGAAATGGTCAAACTTGAGGGGGTTTGGTAGTACATAACTGGGTAAGCTTCATTGTAAAAAATTAGTGGAAAAAAATTTTACAATTATAATTAATAAGGTGGCCTCACTATACAAATTCCTAGATCCGTCGTTCGAGAGCGCGAGCGTGAAAACGTCTTCTAGAACTTCCTAAACAACTAAAATTTGTGAGTGGACGGATCAAAAGCAGCGAAGACTATTTTGAATGATTATTTGACTAAGGTTGTCTCCAATGGCATAAGCAAAATCAAAATGTTGCTCCAGTTAACCAATTTGTGGCCCAAAAGTGCTCAGAAAAAATAATCAAAATTAGCAACATTTTAGCCAATAACCAAACTTTGGCCTTTGCACAATTGAAGTTAGCAACATTTTCATAATAACCAAATTTAATAGACCCCACATTTGTTGGGGTGCAGACAACCTTCAACAGCGCCCTCACCGGGGGTGTGGGGACGGAGCGAAGACGATATTTTTGGACCTTGGGTGAAATTTCGGTCATAGAACCCGACCTATTTATTTAGCATTTTGTTAAATTTAGGGTTCAGTTTTAGAGAAAAACAGAGAGAGACGAGAGAAAACGCAGATCTCAGAGAAATTGCGAGAAGACTTGTACTCTTATTTTCGATTTCATAGTGGACTGGTGTGGCTCCCGTGGTTTTTCCTTGCGTTGAGGTTTTCCACATATATCTTGTGTCTCATTTTTCTTTCCCGTTTTTCATCACGCACGACTGTTTGTGTTCTGATTTCCTAACAAAATCTACTCAATTAAGTGCACCAATATTTTTCTCTCTTTTTCAAAAACAGGATTTTTTCCGAAATCAGTTCTTTTGAAAATTGTTTCTTTTTCTAAAAAAAAAAAAAAACTGTTACTTTCTTGACACTGTTATTTCGGAAATTGTTTTTTGTAAAACAATTTTTTGGAACTGCTGTTTTCAAAAGTTTTTGAAAAGTAAAAAAAAGTTTCGACGAATAAAACTGTTTTTTAAATAATTCAGTTTTTTCAGTTTCAAAAGATGATATAACACTCAGTATTGATTATGTCGTTGTAGACTTCTACATTATTAACTTTGGACATCTTCTAAATAAATAACGGACATGATAGGTACCCCGAATTTGGTACCCCAATTTGTGTGGGTAAATTATGGGTACCAAATTTATGTGTATGTAATGTTGCTGAATAAATAATTAAAAGGTGACGTGACAGCTTCAGATTATACAAATTTAATTACTAGCATTGGTGATATCTGTGACACATAGAACAACAGCACTGGCAGTAGTACTAATCAAGTACAGCAAGTTGAAGTAATAAATTCCCTTTTTAAAAAAATAAATACAGTAAATAAATTCCCTTTTAAACGCAGCAGAATATGTGGGGGGAGAGAGAGTACATACCGTACAAAACTAGCAGATCTTCTGATTGTGGTTGATCCACTAGAAACTAGAAAGCTGAGAGACTTTGAAACATGTCACTAAATTGTAATGCAGAGAGAGAGAGGGAAGGAGAGTGGTAATAGGAGTGTAATTTATCAGAGCAAGGGAATTGAATTATCTAATTTATAGAAGACTGGGAGGATTCTTTGAGTGTACTTGTGGAAGGAATAAAGCCTTGGCAAATTGGTCCCCGCGAGGACGCTCACAAGATAAGCATAAAGGGAATGTGAGGGAAATAGAAACAAAATGTATTAAAATTGAATTTTTTGGTTTAAAGTAGAAATAAAAAAATTGCTATGGACACTTATCAAAGTGTACATGTATATTTACATAATCTTTCACTAGCTAGCAGCAGTTTCTTTAATTAGCAATCGAATAGATGATTTCGAAAAATAGAAAACTAAGCCAATACTTGTATTTTTTCTGGGTCCTGAAGAGTGTTCCGATGAACCGAACTTATCTTTCTAAAAAATTGCTATGGACACTTCAAAGTTTACATTAATTTTTACATAATATCTCACTAGCTGGTAGTAGTTTCTTTAACTAGCAGTCGAATAGATGATTTCGAAAAATAGAAACCTATGCCAATATATACTTGTACTTTTTTTTAGGGTACGGAAGAGTGTTCTGATGAACCGAACTTATCTCCCCAACTCTGCATGAAGGACAAATTGCTATCGAGGGTAATTACTTGGACATTCTGCTGTTGCTATGGAAAATGGAGCAAGGTCTCAATAAAAACAGAATTAATGGGTTTTAGAGTACTTGGTATTTTATTTTCGAATTTACTTGTTCAAATGAAACTAGATTGGGAGTAAAGATCTATCAACTGGAGTTCGGGTTTGGGGCCCTGTAGTGAGGTAACCTCACTATAATGTTGTATTGAGGCCAATGCGGCCATCTTTCTCAACACCGACGGTTCAGATTTAATCCCAACTCCAAACGATCCGAGCCATTCATTGTTTGGATAAAAATTATAGCGTTCATTGCCAAGATGGACGACTGGATAGCTTTACTACAACCCTGTAGTGAGACTCTCAGTATGGGGATCCCGAACCCGTTTTTTTATTTATTATAAAGGAAACCTGACACTGGAAAAGACAGAAAATGTATTGGAGAGGCAAAAGAGAGGAGGGTTGAAGAACCCCTGAGGCTTGAAGGGTAAGCATGAAGAGATGCTTTATCTTTTGTAATTAGTTGTTGATGGTTGTGGCCACTTGCCTTGTCATGAATCACGTTTAGATCGTTTTCCAAATAACGTTTCAAGTTACAACCAAACCCAAGAAAGCTTATTATTATGCGAAATTTTTTTTCCAAGAAAATGTTTTCCACCCGAACCAAATGGAGCCTAAAGCATTCTATTTTTCTTTAATATATATTACCAGTATAGATCTGACTATTCAAGTATTCATCCAATATTTTTTTAAAAAAAGCTCGTGCTGATGAAATTTGTAGATAATGCGGATCAAAAAAGGGAAAAAATGTAATTTTGTTTCTTGGACAAACATTTAAATTTAGTTAAGACATAGTTATCAGCTAATTCTTTTGTTTTATCTTTGGGGTTCCACTAACAAAAAACAGTCTTTTTCGAAAACCAAGACAAGTCATTATCTTACAATACATCACATAAAAACCGTGAAAAACCAGTTTATTCTAAAACATTCCAGGAGTGATTGTTGAGATTAATTCTGTTCAAAGAAAATGATTTTAAGCATTTGGAAAATAAACTTGGGTGAGCTATTACTAAGAGCTCGTTTGGTTGGGAGAACCGGAGGCCAGATGCTCAACCATCCCCCTTCTCCTAATCCCAGACCCACGATTATATTCATAGTTTGGGAGCAAATAAAGGAGGCAGGATGACCTTATTCCCCCTCCCCCTCATCCAGCCTAATCCACTCTAGGCCGGATTATTAATTCCCAGCCCAAGGGCTGTCCATAAATAAGGATGCCGAATGACCCCTCCCTAATCCGGACTAATCCACTCCACACCATTTAATTTATCCTCATCCCCTTATTTCAATAATAAAACAAACCAAATTACTATTTTATCCCCCTTTACTACCAAAATCTTCCAAACCAACTACTACTCCCTCCATCTGATTTTGTTTGTCCCTCATTCTATTGCAACAGGATAAAAAATTAGTGATATCTTTAAATTGGTAAGTGTTTATATATTCAATATGAATCTTATTTGATAGATCTCGTATAATCTAGGCAATGTTTTTAAAATTAAATAAAACATTATAAATTATAAGATATAATCATTTGATCAAAGTGGCACGAACTCTCAAAATGAACTATGTACAAATCTAGATGGATGGAGTACTATTTTATCCACCATTTATAAATATCACATCAATGTGGGTCCACCCTCCATAAATAATACTCCCTCTGTTCCATATTATTGGTCTCTCTTCACTATTTGGCACCTCTCAAAAAATTGCCTATAACTTTTAATCTATAGTTCTTTTTATATCCAATATGGATGTTATTTGATGTATCTCGATTTGTTTTATAAAACAAAATTTTTGCAATTATAAAAAACATTATAGATTGTGAAATATCGATAATTTGTTAAGTGACACGACTGGCGAAAAGGGACCAATAATATGGAATCGAGGGAGTACCACATACTATCTTTTCTCACATTAATATTTAATCCACTCAAATCTCATCTTGCATCCAATCGAGCCGTATATGTTTATGATTTATAGAAATAGTCATATCTAAATGAGATTGATCACGATTAACTTGACTATAATATTAAATTTTAGGTAATTGATTTTGGCAATCCACCCTTTAATAACTAGACTCAAATATTTATCTTTTTTTATTCAAATGCCCATATTTTTAAAAACACAAATATTGGAGAGTTTAAAAATTTGGAGTGCCAAAATCATTTTCCTTGAATTAATCAATGGATAGATTTCATGCATGGTGTACTAATTCTATCCATATTCAATTTGACCATGTTATTCCTACTTAATATTCTATTAGACTTTGGACTGTCTTTTCTAAATTAGCAGAATCGAACCTACTTTCCTACCACTAAAGGAGGTGAGTTCAAGCCTGCCTTTTTTTTTTTTTTTTTTTTTGCGGAGGGAATAGTCCTGCAGTACTTAACCCAACATCTTCATGAAACTGAAAATTCAGAACATTATAGTAATAGACATTATAAATCCTAGATTAACATCAAGAGTGGCCTTTTCTAAAATGTTCGCATAGCCATTGGCTTCCGGGAACACATACCAGATTGTATTCGATTAAAATTTCTCTAAAACGAACCGCAATTATATTTTGGTCTTTCCAAATTCATTTTGCTTGGAGAAAACCCAACCACCTTTACACTTCTTTTACTTTAGTGATAAATTTCTTTCTTTTTTTAGTTTGATAATAATTATTCCTGGGACCCATTTACCATACTTGGCCATGCCTAATTTATCATGATTATCAAATTTGTAATTTGGTATGTAAAGAGTAAAAAGTGAAAGTGACTTTGAATTTGAACCTAATTATGATGTGGCATTTATTGGATACTCATGCTTTCTCACTAGTAATATAATTACTTTTCATTCTTTTTTTTGGTACATAATTACTTTTCATTCACCATGATAGTATAAAGCAGTGTTCACGTACTGCCGATCAAAATAAAAAAGCCGTGTTTACTGACAATAACTTTGTCGTGCTTTTAAACCACAAACAAGAACCGCCGGCCAAACAACTTGAATTGGGTTGGGGGTTAAAATTAGTACTATAACTAGTACTTGGGTTCGTTGTTACCTTAAATTCAAACTCTATTTTGATTTTTCGGTCTATTATTTCTTCGGTCTATTAACCTTAGAAATTGAGTTTGAGTGATTGAATATATAAATACCGAACTCGGGGACTCTGTTGTCCCTTAGGGACGGCGGACACTGCCGATCCGATCTTGACCATCCAAATGTGTTTTGGACGGCCCAAAACTAAGGAGTATCAGAGAGTGTTTTGTGTACTTTAACTTTTCTCAAATTTGGACCGTATAAAATACGTTTGGACGACGGAAATCAAGCGGCTTACCGTCCCCTGGGTCCATAAGTACCAATATGTTACTCCCAGATAGTACTATATGATAAAAAAAAAAAAAAATGAAGTACGAAAGAAAAAAGGAAGGTATAGACAAATGAAAGACAAGGACCATCGGGGGTTGTCCACTCACCCTTGTCAGACACACTTGAACTAGAACATCAGAGCATCCAAAAAAATTATTACATTCACATCGTCATTGCAAAAAAGGAGATACCCAACTTACATCTTCTTAAAGTTCAAAAAAGAAAAAGTTGTGTCATCTTACAATACGACTTTTTGTACTCATCTTTCACTATCATTTGAAATAATAATCGAAAATTATTATTTTCACTCATGTTTTCCATTTTTGTTCTTATATTATACTTCTGATTGAAGGCCTAGGTTATCTCAATCTCTTAAGGATGATGAACAAAATTAAATTTCCTTGTAACCATAGCATTCAAGCGAACCCACTGAGTTTAAAAATGCACCTTTAGTTTGTAGTTTCTTACATATATTGGGTTTTCTTCAATGTTGCATGTCTGCGATATTGCGTCATTCGCACAATTTTTTTTTATAAGTAAAAAAGATTTCATTAATCTTTGAGAGTGAGTATATATAAAGATTAAAAGGATCAGTTACACCAGCCTATGCCACCCTAGAACTAACCCTCAAAGGAAGGCAAAAAGCAAGCCCAAATACCATTTTAAACTGAGAGCCCCCAAAGCCGCAAACACAACCCAAACAAACTCCTAACAAAATAAATTTAATTTGGAAACTTTACTTTAATTGAATTTGTAAGCAAGTATCTCAATGAAATAGAATTAATCAAGCGCAACAAATTTTCAATCAAAATCTTTATGCAGAGTTTTGGACACAAAAAACTTCAAGTACATTTTTGTCGCCGTTAAAACTAAATCCTAGATTCGTCCCAGGACAAATACTTCTGTTTATTATTAGCTTAATTTCATATTTTTTTATTTTAAGAACGTAGAGGAGGTAGGATAGACAGTTGGTTAGATCTAGTATGGATCGTACATGGACAGTAGTTGAAGTCAACGGATCTCCAAGGGTTCCCTCATCTGGGAACCCTGGGGAAGAGGATTAAGTCGGCCCTTGCGAACAGCTTGATGTACTATCTCCTTTCAACCCTTTGAGCGAAATACAGCAAAAGGAAGGAAAATCCATGGACCAACCCCATCATCTCCACCCTGCAGGAAAATTTTGAGTTTAGGCCATTGAATAGTACGGTGAGTTTTCATTCTGGTATTTTCGAAATTTTTACCAGTTAGATTGTGAGTGCGAGAAAAATAAGAATACTCAGTATTTTTAGTGGAAACCCAATCTAAGTAAATTTGGGTTGTTGTTTAGCTGCTTTGTTCGTCTTGTTTGTAATAATTAGTCTACTGATGTATGTTCTCTAATTTGGTTGACTTTGTGTCAACCTTGGTTCTCTTGGGCTTGAGTGATATATGATTATCGAGGGGTTAAGTTGTCAACTTAGTTGTAAACTTGCAATGCTTTCAACTCGTTGCGATCAAGGATGGAGCCAATGGGAAACAAGCATGGCAGCGGCTACCACCACAATAATTTGAAGCAACACAAATTAATATATTAAAATAAAAAATTTATCCCCATATTATATAGGCTCGTCACTACTAGATTTGTTCTATCACACCCCAAAATGGGAAATGACTGGCTATGAACCATAATACCAACCCATGGAACACGAAGCTTGAAATAAAATAAAGTCGACAAAACTAAAGGACCCTTTCTTATTATTACATAAATCAAAGTCAAATATATCTCAACATAAGCTTGGGGAACAACCATACCATGAACCAAACAATAAAATTACCACCAATATTATCATGAATCCAATTTTAACAAAAAGGGTTTAACCATGTGCGGAAGCGAATAAATATAAAACTATAAATTTAGAATGCAACACCCTATGGAGGTCAACACAATAAATCCCTAAAATGCCGCTAGAGTCCTCACCTATCGACTCAATTTGTCTAGAAAAGATGTTGGAATAAATCCGTCAGCTTACAAGCTCGATCAGCGAATGGCAAAGCATGTATATATTAAATGAAGTTCTAAAACAGGGATAAAATTAAAGTATCATGTTATTGTAATTTGGCAAATACGATGTAATATAAAACTATAATAAATCTTAATGGTGATTACAAGATGATATCCAACAATAATGGGGAACCACAACCAAATAGTACCATGGCCAACAAAATAATTATCTCAAGATTGGATCCAATATCGAACTTAGAGTCACCAGGTGTTGGCAGCTGCTGCCCATGATACTTTTCCCTAAGTTGATTCGGCGAAAGTCAGCCATTGAGCAATAGGGTCACTAGCCTAACCCAGACTCTTCCCTAATGGCCAGGGTCACCTACACAAAGGAATAATTTCCCTGGACTTCCAATAATGAAAGTTCCCAATAATATCCATAAAATTCTCACCAAAAAAGAAAACATTTATTGCATGCCAAATTAAAGAACCAAACATAAACAGTTCACGTATCCAATTAACAATTATAAATTTTTCAACAGAATAATTTAAGGGACACGGGGAAGTTTTGAAATACCTAACATGCTTAACCACTTACCTGAGTCCAAAGATAATGTAACTCGAACACGCAAAAAGAGGCTAACCTGAAAGAAAAAAAAAACACCGACTACAAGTATACATAACTATATAGCATTAAATGACTACACTAAAAATACCCAACTAAACCTAGAATTAAATTAAAAACTATCACTAGCAGAACCATAACATGACCCAAATTCTCCTCCCAAACCTATAACCACTGTTCTTCCACGTTGACTAATGAAACACCACTTCCCACCTCTGATTCATCAACACTGCCTTTGATTATTATGCACTCCCTTCTTAAAAAACGACGTCCTTGGTTAACATGCATGCAACACAAAATTATCCCCATAATCAGCACATTATGAAAACCCATCTAAAACCTCCAAGCACCCTGATTAAATAGCCACTTAACAGAGGAGAACTCCAACAACGCAATACTCTCGCTTGCGGTCTCTCTCCCTTGAAAGTTCTCCCAATTAATAACCCTAGTGAGTCATGACTTGTGAATATCTCTCTTACTATAGCCCTTTGAAACTACCCACTAATCACACACCCCTAAACTAAATTATAGCTATCCAGTTAGGGCCACGTAAATAACTAATAAAAAAAATATAGTTGTCTTTAAGCCTAATACTAGAAAATTACACGGTGATCTACTAAATTTAGATTTACACCCTCAAAATTATAATAATGTCAATAATACCCGCACAAATAATTAAATAGGACCCGACCACATCACCCAATCTTAAATGGCAAAATAATTAATTAAAAAAAATACTAGGGGGTAACATGTTCCATTAGGTTTTTTGTTATATCGAAAAAGTTAGTCCTCTAGTTTTTGAGTTAATAAAACAGGCCTAAAAAAATATTCCAAAGTACGTGCATATATGGAAAATATTGTTTATTATAGTCTTTAGATTACAGTTTTGATTTTTATCTAGAGCCTACAAACATTGATCACGTCATAGTCCATCTTTTCATTTCTTATTATACAAGTTCGCCACTACTAAACTAAAATTTTAGTTTCATCTCTGGTTGCGATACCTTTTCTTTTGTCCCTTTATTCATTATTATAATCTTTGCGGTATCTTCGGAAATAGGTAACATAGAAAATAAAGGTATAAATGAAAGACAAGGACCAAAAGGGGGTGGTCCACTCATCCTTTTCATAAACACTAGCTTGGAGAACCTGCAAAGAATGACAGAATTATATAATGCGGCCTATGTATCATTTTCTATTTTGTTATTGAAGTAATGATCGAGTGATAAATAAATTGTCCAATTATTAGATGTCTAATTGCGAAATGATGTCTTATTGTGAAAAGACATCCTATGTCAGAGGGTGTATCCTATGTGAAATGGTGACTTATTGGGAAAAGACAAATCAAGAGTTGCATCCATTAGGAATAGACACATGATCAAGCTAGACACACGCCTATTGAGAAAGATACAAATTATAGACAACTCTTTCTTGATGGTAGGAAGTATGTTGTCTATAGATAGCACTACAGGGGTCACTGGCCTAACTTGATAAGAACAAGCCTATATTTTCTTCACTACATGGGTCTTAGGTTAGAAAAACTCTCTGATTTGTTGTATCACTTGAACATATATGGATGAAGATTATGATTTTAAGTTTCCGTTGTGCTTAGATATATTATAAATTTTCTTTTATTCACATCCATCGTCATTGCCAAAAAGGAGATTCTTATCACCTTTTGTACTCATCATTCGCTATCATTTGAAATAATAATGCAGAACTGTTATTTCACTCATGTTTTCCGTTATTATTATTATTCTTCAATTCACGGTCCTTGTTTTTTTTTTTTTAGTTCGCAAAAGTAGCATTATTGGGGAAAAAGGGAAAATGGTTCCAACCATACAACCATAAGGGACAAAACGCTAAACACCTGATAGCTTAAAATACTCAGATAAAATTAACAATTAAAGCTCAAAGCACCTGAAAGCCAAATGAGACCAGAATGTACACGCTTAATGCGGCCTGACTCCTCTTCTTAGTTTTTATTTTAATTTCCGAAGTACCAAAAAAAAAAAAGAGTCCAGCCCAAGAAAACCCAAAATCTAACCCTGATGCATTGAACAATTGGACCAGCCTACATGTACAGAATTTGGTGCACAGAAAATGCACAAATCGGTTCGCGGACCCACTTTTGGGTCCCACACGAACGATCCGAGCCGTTCATTTATCTTAGAATCATTTTTTGAGGGGCCCGGCGAGAAATCACCTCAATCGGACATGCCTAGTGCTCGATCCAAAGCCCACCCCGTTTTATTAAAAAAAATTAAATGAAACGGGGTGGGCTTTGGATCGAGCACTTACGCACGTCCGATTGAGGTAATTTCTCGTGGGTCCCCTTGAAAAATGATTCTAAGATGAATGAACTGCTCGAATCGTTTGTGTGGGATCCAAAAGTGGATCCCCAAGTAAATCTGTGCATTTTCTGTGCACCAAAATTCTGTCCGCTTAGAATTATCGTGAACAATTACATTAAACACGCCGACCCGCCGCCATCACACCTTTGTTAGTTATTTTGGTTTGGCATTTTCCGGGGTTGTTCAAAACACACCCTAGTTCAATTGATTTTCTATTTCTTTGAATTGTAATGGGTAGATTGAATAGGCCTGGGGTAGTTTCTCGCGCGATGCTCCTTCCTTTGCCTTAAGCTTTTTGACCCTGTGAAGCCGCCTGAATTCGACAAAGGTAAAATTATCACGGCATTTCATACATAGCATTTTTTATATATTCATCTTTTATTAATCTTTTTAAAATGCTCTAAATAAGTCTAAAAATATTAATAGGGAATTATTTTCTTGACCACATATCATGCTTAATTTATGGAATTTTCATTTCTCAAACTTTTTATAGGTTTCCGAAAAACACTTTAGGAATTTCCGTTTACTCTACTCAAGATTTATAATGTCCTTCCTTTTTGCATCTTTTTCATGAAAATTTTGTTTACCTACCAAATACAGAACCACACATATCAAATAATGGCAAGATCTTTAGCTTTATTCCTTCTTTGAACAATATCATATTTTTACTAGTCTAGATCATTTCCATTATGTTGCCCATTTTCAAATTGTTTACCAAACTCCACAACAGAATCGTGGTCTATTCCGGAAACCTTGGCAATCGGCTAAAAAATAACTCTATATATATATATATATAGCATTTAGTTTCATGTTTCCTTTTTTTATTAAAATTTCTAGATCATTTCCTTTGCTCATGTTTTCCATTATCAAAGTGATTACCAAACTTAAACATAGGAAACGTGTTATTTCCGAGAACTTGGAAATCGGTTTATATATATGATTCATGTTTCTGTTTTTTTTTTTTTCAACGGTTTTGGGGATTTCTTTTGATATATAAATACATCCCTTATTCCCTTTATTACACAGCTCTACACTTTGGCAAAAAGAAAATAAAGTACAAGATTTGAGTGCTAGAGTTTTTATTGTTTTGTGACAATCTAATTCAACGTTCTTGCATCCTGCATTTGTCCGAACGTTTTTGATTGTCTTGTTCATTCTGCATATCATTCATCATTTCATCTGGTGATCCATTGGTGCCTTGTTGCTGTTGGCCGGATTGACGAGGAGTCTATTCGGAGCCGGTTGATTCCAAAGATCGAACTTGAGGTTCGTGGCAAGCTATTGAATCAAAAAGAAGCTCTGGGAGCATCGTGAGTTGGCGAGAATAGGTAACGCTTAAGGGTGAGGCTTGAGGTAATCTGTTTCGCACTGTGACTCTCTTTTTGATTAATAGAAAATAGTAGACTAGGCCGTGGTTTTGTCTTAGGGTTATTCGGACCCTAAGGTTTTCCACGTATATCGCGTGTCTCGCCTCCTGATTTACTTTCTACTTTTTTATTGTATGTTCTAATTGTTTAATCTCTTTTTAAAAGAAAAAAAAATTCTAATAAAAGTTTTTCCATAAAAAAAAAAGGTTAATTTTTTAATTAAGTCCTATTCACCCCCCTCTAGGACGTTTTTAAGCTTCCGCATAATTTCAATTGGTATCAGAGCCTAGTTGCTCTGTGTCTGGATTTATCTCCTGAGTATTTGATCCTGTGATCATGGACTTGAATACACCTCGTGAGGGAGCCTCAAACTCGAGGCCGCCCTATTTTGATGGGAACGATTATCCTTATTGGAAAGCACGCATGACAACATATTTAAGTTCCTTAGGCATTCGGGTTTGGAGATCTGTTAGGTACGGTTATGAGGCCCCAACCATAGAAGATGCTACCACTAAAAAAATGAGGGCCAAAGAGGACACTGAGTGGATTTCTGCTGACAATGAGAGTTTTGAGGCAAACTCCAAAGCCTTAGGAGCCATCTATGGTGCTTTAAGTAAAACTGAGTTTAGTCGTATTTCCGCTTGCACCACTGCGAAAGAGGCTTGGGATATTCTCCAAGTCACCCATGAGGGTACTAAAACTGTTAAAACTTCAAAACTTCAAATGCTTACGACTCGTTTTGAAGAATTAAGAATGCAAGAAGACGAGAATTTCGATTGTTTTATCACTAAGTTGAGTGACATAGTTAATTCCTTCCATGCTTTAGGAGAACCAATTCCAAATCTCAAAGTTTGCCGTAAAGTTCTTAGATCTCTTCCAGAAAGGTTCAGGACTAAAGTTGTGGCTATTGAAGAAAGGCCTGAAATTGACGATATGCTTTTTGAAGAATTGGTTGGAAAACTACAAACGTTCGAGTTAAATCATTTAACTAAGAAAACCACTCCTAAGGTTAGTAAAAGTATTGCTTTTAAAACTTCCAATGTAAAATCCTATGTGCCTCAAGATAGTGATGAAGATCTTGATGAAGAAGAACTTGCTTTCTTTGCCAAAAAATTTAGAAAATTTGTTAAGTTTCGAAAAAATAGTAAGCATGGAATCACTTCAGCTTCTAAAGATGTTTCTAAAGTAAATAATTTTGGTTTTGATGAAAAGAAATTCTCTACTAATAATTCTAAGAAACCCCAAGGCATTCAATGTCATGAGTGTCATGGTTTTGGTCATGTTCAAGCTGAATGTGCCAACACACTCAAAAAGAAATCCAATAGGGGTTACAAAGTCACTTGGGATGATGACAGTGAGGAAGAGAACGATTCTCAAATTAGTCACGATGAGACTGATGAAGTCCCTCGATACACTGTTCTTGTTGCTAATGTCACATCTCCTCCATCACCGAAAACTGTTGTGTCCACACCTTCATATAGTATTGCTGATAACTATGAATCTAGTGGTGAGGATAATAATGATGATGAGGATGACTTAGAATCTATTACTGATGCTTATCACGAACTTTTCAAAGAATGCGTTAAATTGAAAAAGAAAAATAAAGATTTGATTCAAGTCATTAAAAACGTTGAAACTGAAAGAAACGGTCTTCGTGTTGATGTTGAATCTAAGATTCACGAAATAGAAGAGTTAAAGGCGCACCAAATAAAGTTCAACGAAAAATTTGCTGAAATTGAAAAAGATTGTTTAGAGGCCTTGAAAGCTCATGAGATTTCTAAAGAGAGAGTTAAAATCTTAGAACATGATTTAAGAGAGGCCAGTGAGGCCATTAAGAGAAATGACTGTGGCGCTTCTCGTATAGCTGAATTAACACGTACTTTTAAAAATAGAAGTGGCCTTGGATTCATCGACCCACCTTCTCTTACCCCTCAAACTAATGAAAATTCTAAGAAAGAGATAAAATTTGTGAAACCCGTGTCTCCGGCTGTTCCAAAGATCGTGGAACCTCCTATCCCTAAGAAACGGACTATCACTTGCCACCATTGTGGCACTCTAGGTCACATTCGTCCTTATTGCTACAAACTTCTTAAGGATAATAAAAGGGGAAATGGTAGGTTTCAAATTCCTAAAATTTACTATGGGGCAAAACAAAGTGTCTCTAAGTTTGAAAAACCCCGTGAGATATTCCAGCCAAAGTCTGAAAAAATTAATGGAAATTTTGAAAATCAGTTAAATATTTTGGCTAATCAAACTTCTCACATTGTTGAGGAAATACAGAAATTTTCTATTTTTGCTGAAGGAATGAAGAAAAGTAATACCTCACCTAGTAAGAGTTTTGTTAACCACCAGTCTCAAATGGATAATAAACCTAAACAAGCTTGGAGGAAAGTTGATATAGTGTGTAATGCTGCTCACACTGCGTTCAAAGCTAATAATGTGCATGTTTGGTATTTAGACAGTGGTTGCTCTAGGCATATGACTGGCGACAAGTCTTGGTTTAGCAAGGTAGAAAAATACAATGGTGGTCTTGTCACTTTTGGTGATGGTAATACAGGTAAAATTGTCGGACAAGGTACCATATCTACTCCAGGCCTTCCTCATTTAGAAAATGTTTTGTATGTCGAGGGATTGAAAGCTAATTTGTTGAGTATTGGTCAATTTTGTGACAACATGCATGTAGTTCAATTCTCTAAAAATGGTTGTTCTATTGTTAATGAATCTGGTGCATGCATAGTTAAAGGAGTGAGATCATCTGATAATTGCTACTGTGTTGAAATGGCTAGTCCTACTGTGTGTAATCGTATTATGCTTGATGATGTTGAACTTTGGCACCAGCGTTTAGGACATGTTAATTTCTCAGATTTGCATCGTATTGCTAGAAACGAATTTGTGAGAGGTGTGCCTAAACTTGCCAATGGGCAAGGCTTAGTTTGTGGAGGCTGTATGAAAGGGAAGCAAATTAAAAGTTCTCATAAAAAGACTAACATCATTGCTACCACTAAATGTCTTGAACTTCTTCACATGGACCTTATGGGTCCCTCTCGCACTGAAAGTCTAGGTGGTAAAAGATATATTATTGTCATCATAGATGATTTCTCTCGTTTTTCATGGGTTGGTTATCTTAGAGAAAAATCTGATGCTTTTGCTTGCTTTAAAACTATTTGCCAACGTATTCAAAATGAAAAAGGGTATCCTATTATACGTGTTAGAAGTGATCATGGTGGAGAGTTTGAAAACTCTGAAATTGAAAAATACTGTGATGATGAAGGTATCAAACATGAGTTCTCTGCTCCTCGCACACCTCAACTAAATGGGGTTGTTGAGAGGAAAAATAGAACTCTCCAAGAAATGGCTAGAGTCATGCTACATGCTAAACATGTCCCTAGAAATTTGTGGGCCGAGGCCATTAACACTGCTTGCTACACCATAAATCGGGTCTATGTGAGACCTGGTACTACTTGCACTCCTTATGAGATTTGGAATGGTAAAAAACCCTCTGTTAAATATTTTCGAGTTTTTGGTAGTAAATGCCACATCTTAAGAGATAGCGAATCTCTTGGGAAATTTGATTCTCGAAGTGATGACGGTATTTTTCTTGGATACTCCAACACTAGTAGAGCTTTTAGAGTGTATAACCTTAATACATCTACTCTTATTGAGTCTGCGAATGTTGTAGTTGATGATACCACTCTTGATGAACATAAAAACTGCCATAATGATGATGAGGGGAGTTGGGATATTTTTGAGGGGGAAACTTTATCTGATCCCATTGATAATGTCTCTCCTACTAACTTAGAAAGTCATGTGTGTGAGCCTGAGGAGATTCATGAGGAAGAATTATCTGTTATAGAACCTCAAATAGATGAAGAACTAGGTTTGCATGACTTATTGCCCTTAGATGCTAAAGAACCTTCGTCTCGTGTTAAACTGAATCATCCTAAAAACCTTGTTATAGGAAATCCTAATGATAGCATGTTAACTAGACAAAGGGCTAAAAATATCGTTCACTATGTTTGTTACACTTCCTCACTGGAACCTAAAAAGGTTGAAGAAGCCTTAAATGATGAGCTATGGATAGAGGCCATGCAAGAGGAATTGCATCAATTTGTTAGGAATGATGTGTGGTACTTAGTACCAAGACCCTCTCACACTAATGTCATTGGAACTAAATGGATTTTTAAAAATAAAAAGGATAGTGATGGCATTGTGATTAGAAATAAAGCGAGATTGGTCGCTCAGGGCTATACACAGATTGAGGGAGTTGACTTTGAGGAAACCTTTGCTCCTGTTGCGAGGTTAGAATCAATTAGGTTACTTTTTGGCATTGCATCTCATTTAAACTTTAAACTTTCACAAATGGATGTAAAAAGTGCTTTTTTAAATGGTGACCTAAAGGAGGAGGTCTATGTTGAACAACCTAAGGGTTTCGTTGACCCTTCTTGTCCCAATCATGTGTACCGCCTGCGTAAGGCTTTATATGGATTAAAACAAGCCCCTCGTGCTTGGTATGAACGTTTAACTGATCATTTATTAACTACCGGATTTGTTCGAGGGGGAGTTGACCAAACCTTGTTTATTCGTAAAATAGAGAGCGATCTTTTGATTGCTCAAATTTATGTTGATGATATTGTATTTGGTTCTACGTGTGAGTTGTATGCGAAACAATTTGGAGCCCAAATGTCCCATGAATTTCAAATGAGTCTTATGGGGGAATTGACTTATTTTCTAGGGTTTCAAGTCCGTCAAATGGACAATGGTATATTTTTGTCTCAATCTACTTATGCTAAAGATTTGGTTAAAAAATTCGGCATGGCAGATTCTAAAACCACACGTACACCTATGAGCACAAGTATAAAAATTACTAAAGATGTCAACGGCGCTAGTGTTGATCCTACTCTTTATCGTAGCATGATAGGGAGTCTCTTATATCTTATTGCTAGTCGCCCTGATATTTCCTTTAGTGTGGGTGTTTGTGCACGCTATCAGTCTGACCCTAAAGAATCCCACATGACCGCTCTCAAGTGTGTTATTCGATATGTTAAGGGCACCTCATCTCTTGGTCTTTGGTACCCTAGAGGTACAAATATTGATTTAGCGGCTTATTCAGATGCTGATTGGGCCGGTAGTGCTGATGACCGTAAAAGCACTTCCGGTGGATGTTTTTATCTTGGAAATTGCTTAATTGCTTGGCATAGCAAAAAACAAAATTGTGTTTCCTTGTCCACTGCTGAAGCTGAATATATTGCAGCTGGCAGTTGTTGCACTCAACTATTGTGGATGAAGCAAATGCTTCAAGATTATGGTATTTCTCAAGGTGCAATGACTGTTTTTTGTGATAACACAAGTGCCATTAATATTTCTAAGAATCCAGTCCAACATTCTAGGACTAAACATATCGACATCCGTCATCATTTTATTCGTGATTTGGTTGAAGATGGTGTCGTGGCACTTGAGTTTATACCCACTCATGATCAAAAAGCTGATCTTTTCACTAAACCGTTAGATTCCGTGAGGTTTGAGTACCTTCGAAAATCTGTTGGTTTAACTTCAATTGATTAAGTTTGGTGTTACCTGTCATCCTAGTATGTTTTTTATATATATATATATCTTTGTGAACATGTCTTTCTAGTTATTTATTTAAAAAAAAAAACTTTCATTTTATTTTATTTAATTATTTATTTATTTTCGTATATGCGATTTTTAGGTTCATGCTCTTGCATGTTGATGCTTTTACTTTTGCTCCAAATGAAAAATTCATAAACATTCATATATAACAAAAAAAATAATAAAAATAAATAAACATAAAAATAAAGGGGCTTAGCATATTTTTTTTAGGATGAGTAGTCATTGATGAGACTCATGTAGATGTACTTCTTTGAGGATGCATGCACGGTTTTTATTACCTCCACTCATGAGATGCATTCGGACATTTGGTGTAGCATGTTTTATGACTCTATGATCGCCACTTTTACACGTCTGGGTTAGAGAGATTTCTTAAACAAGAAAGTTGATTCTCATGCACCTCGGTTTGTCTTGTCTTTACCCTAAGCGATTGACTTTTTTTTAGCCTCATAATTGGATACAAAGTTTTATATGTCATGCTACGCACAAAAAAAAAAAAAAGAAAAAAGGGGAGGAAAAGAAAAAGAAATACAATTGTTGTGGTTGAGATAAAATGTCTATCCGGACGTTCACTGAGTAACCGGATCATTCGGCTCTATCCAGTCCGAATGTTCGCGTAAAAAGGTGGATAGATCTTGTGAAGACATTCGTATTGGACCACTTGCCTAGTAACCGGATCCATTCGGCTCTATCCAGTCCCGAGGTTCGCGTCAAACGGCAGTGGGGTAAAAGAGAATACTGTAAAAAAAAAAAAAAAAAAATCCTTTGTTGAGGGGGAGTTTATATTTTTGGGGACATATTTAGTATCGATGGGTGCTTAGTTTGACTTCGTTAGGGGGAGAGTGCTTGACGGTCCAATGGTACATGAGAATTGACGACTATTTGGATAGTGATCTTAATCTCTTATGACGTGTCACACACTCACTTTGTCATAGATTCATCTTGTGTGTTACACTCTATCTTCGAATTCTCTCATTGAATTGGTTTAATACAAATTTGTTCATGCACTCTTGAATTTTGTCCTATTGTTTGTTCTTTGGATTATATGTTGCCTTGCCACTTTGTTTTATTTAAACAAAAAAAAAGGGGTATCTTTTGACATTATGGTTTCACATTTTGTGTATATGGTCTTAACTTTCCTTTCGATGCCTCTCTCTTATAACCATCTTGCCTATGTGCTTCTTGTTATTTCCTATCCTATAATTTTTTCTATGCTTTCTGGTTGCATGTGTCTTACCCTGATACCATCCATTTCTTTATTTTTCCGTGGCAAAAAGGGGGAGAATTATTTTGAGATATAAGATGAGTGTTGGTCTATCTCCTTATGGATAATGAGTTACATATAGGTTCTACCGACTGTTGATGGTTTGGATAATATCTATCGTGGCATATTCTATTGATGGTTTTCGTGGCATATTCTATTGATGGTTTTTAAGTGCAGGATTTGTCGTCTAGTTGATCAAGCTTCATGTGAATCCAAACTACGTACTCATTTCATTTGTATATGTAATCTGTTCTGGGTGGTTTTGTCCCGGAAAAGCCAAAGGGGGAGATTGTTAGTTATTTTGGTTTGGCATTTTCCGGGGTTGTTCAAAACACACCCTAGTTCAATTGATTTTCTATTTCTTTGAATTGTAATGGGTAGATTGAATAGGCCTGGGGTAGTTTCTCGCGCGATGCTCCTTCCTTTGCCTTAAGCTTTTTGACCCTGTGAAGCCGCCTGAATTCGACAAAGGTAAAATTATCACGGCATTTCATACATAGCATTTTTTATATATTCATCTTTTATTAATCTTTTTAAAATGCTCTAAATAAGTCTAAAAATATTAATAGGGAATTATTTTCTTGACCACATATCATGCTTAATTTATGGAATTTTCATTTCTCAAACTTTTTATAGGTTTCCGAAAAACACTTTAGGAATTTCCGTTTACTCTACTCAAGATTTATAATGTCCTTCCTTTTTGCATCTTTTTCATGAAAATTTTGTTTACCTACCAAATACAGAACCACACATATCAAATAATGGCAAGATCTTTAGCTTTATTCCTTCTTTGAACAATATCATATTTTTACTAGTCTAGATCATTTCCATTATGTTGCCCATTTTCAAATTGTTTACCAAACCCCACAACAGAATCGTGGTCTATTCCGGAAACCTTGGCAATCGGCTAAAAAATAACTCTATATATATATATAGCATTTAGTTTCATGTTTCCTTTTTTTATTAAAATTTCTAGATCATTTCCTTTGCTCATGTTGTCCATTATCAAAGTGATTACCAAACTTAAACATAGGAAACGTGTTATTTCCGAGAACTTGGAAATCGGTTTATATATATGATTCATGTTTCTGTTTTTTTTTTTTCAACGGTTTTGGGGATTTCTTTTGATATATAAATACATCCCTTATTCCCTTTATTACACAGCTCTACACTTTGGCAAAAAGAAAATAAAGTACAAGATTTGAGTGCTAGAGTTTTTATTGTTTTGTGACAATCTAATTCAACGTTCTTGCATCCTGCATTTGTCCGAACGTTTTTGATTGTCTTGTTCATTCTGCATATCATTCATCATTTCATCTGGTGATCCATTGGTGCCTTGTTGCTGTTGGCCGGATTGACGAGAAGTCTATTCGGAGCCGGTTGATTCCAGAGATCGAACTTGAGGTTCGTGGCAAGCTATTGAATCAAAAAGAAGCTCTGGGAGCATCGTGAGTTGGCGAGAATAGGTAACGCTTAAGGGTGAGGCTTGAGGTAATCTGTTTCGCACTGTGACTCTCTTTTTGATTAATAGAAAATAGTAGACTAGGCCGTGGTTTTGTCTTAGGGTTATTCGGACCCTAAGGTTTTCCACGTATATCGCGTGTCTTGCCTCCTGATTTACTTTCTGCTTTTTTATTGTATGTTCTAATTGTTTAATCTCTTTTTAAAAGAAAAAAAATTCTAATAAAAGTTTTTCCATAAAAAAAAAAGGTTAATTTTTTAATTAAGTCCTATTCACCCCCTCTAGGACGTTTTTAAGCTTCCGCATAATTTCAACCTTCAACCGGACCACCACCACACTGCCGGACCATCAGTGATACACTCACACCCTACTGCACTATTATATTAATACTATGTGCATGATTAAATGGGAACACAGAAGGCTGGAAATAAAAAAAATTAATGGGAACAGAGAAAGCTGACACTTGTGTTCCTCAAAATGTATCAATCCATTATGGAAAATCATCAGCAACAAGAAAAAAACAGAGCTCCTCGAATAATTTTGTTTTTAAATGGTTTGTATCCTGAATTAAACTGTAATTTCATATGAAAACACGTGATTTTGGACAACTTCTTTTCATTGACGGAGGTTTTTTTTTTTTTTACCCTTCAATCATTATCATTTCTTATGTGTTTAGTACTAGTAATTTCAAAATGGAAGGATAAAATAGAAAATTCATTAACTATTGCTCATTTAGTTTTTAAGTAAGACAATCTTTGAGATGAGATGCCGAAAAATTCTAATCAAGTAGGGACGGATGGAGTATTTTACTGATTTAATTTTGAAGTGAGACAATCCTTTAAGACGAGACTTGAGTAGGGTCGGCCGGAGTAGTAGAAGAAAAGAATTTTGACCATGTAATTTCCACATAAAGTACTACTAGTAATTATTAAAAATAGACCAAGACCAAAACAGTGGTTATCAATTGTCATTCCCTCATGCATGCATCCATGATCCATTACCAACACTTTGGAACAGTAGCGGAGCCAGAGCCAGGATTAAGATTTTCGGAGGCCGAGTTATAAGTTATAAGGAAAAAATTTAAACGCCAAAATTTATCAATTGACTCTAAAGTAAATTTCATTGCAATTACCCTTTCGATGTATAATCATCTCTCATTTTGTTCCGAAGCCTGGTTTTGATAATCTTCATTGCAATTGAGTTGTATCTATAGCATTTACCAAGGTTCTAAACCTCGTACTAGTTTGGGTACCGATTTTTTTTACTGATACGGTACGGTACCAGTCGATGCCGTATTCTGTTTCAAATTTAACGGTACTAACTATACACGGAGTTTATAGGTGTATGTGTCTATATATAGAATATGCAAGTCACAAATTGTCACAAAAACTAGAGGTGTCAAACGTGCATGCCGTGTCGTGCCATGCAACTTCCGTGCCAACCGTGTTTCGTGCCGTGTCGTGCCGTGCCTATTTACTTCATCGTGCCATGTCGTGCCGTGCCAACCGTGCTACGTGTCGTGCCGTGCCGTGCCCATTTACTTCATCGTGCCATGGCGTGTCATGCCATGGTGTGCTACGTGACGTGCTGTGTCGTGCCCGATTAGTTAATCGTGCCGTGTTGTGCTGTGCCGTTGACTTACTCGTGTTGTGCCGTGCCGTTCCTTTTTTTTATCGTGTCGTGGCGTGCCGTGCCGTGTCTTTTTTGTCGTGCCGTGCCGTGCCTTTTTTGTCGCGTAGTGCCGTGCCTTATTCGTGTTGCGCCGTGCGTTTTTTTAGTCGTGCCGTGCATTTTTTTAGTCGTGTCGTGCCGACGCCGTGCTTCTTATCGTTTTATAGTTTGGATGACTTACCACTTGTAAGTTTGGATTTTTTTTTAAATAGTTGAATTACTTTTTTTATTTATTAAATAGTTGAAGTACTTTTTTTATTTTATTGTGGGAATGTATGGCTTTGCCATTTCTAATCCCAAATTTGACTAAGTAATGGCAAAACTATTTTTTTGCTTGAGAAATTACAGACCATCGGCCTCTGGCTCAATGGTGTTAGGAGTGCACTTAGGCGTTAGGAGTTCAATTCCTCTTTTAAGGTACTAATCTAACTATTCTAATAATATTGACTTTTGCCAAAAAAATAAAAATAAAAAATACCAACCAATGATGGTTATTTTTTTAGGTCTCATGTCATATAATGAGCTTGAAAGATGGCTTACTATTACATATGCTTAGTTAATACTGCAAAAGATTCGTAGAAAAATGAACGACATGAGAGAGAATGAGCTCTATGGACTTGCAAGTCTTTTGGATTGTGAAAATTATTTTGATGGGATCATAAAAGTAATGACTTATTTAGATGAATGAAAAAATTGAAAAATGATGAGAAATGAATAGTGATGCCACCGAATCTTACTTCTAGTACGATTTTGCATCACTAAATCTATAAATGCAAAAAGAATTGAGAATCCGTCTTCCGGTTAATAAACGTTACTAGCATAAAGTCATACATCACCGGCTTCAATTATTACTAAAATTACATAAATTCAGTTTTCAATCTTTACTTCCACAATTTCTATGATCACTACGGCCACAGTTTTCCATCAATTGGATTCCTAGAATTTCTGACAAAAACATGGGCGGAAACGTATATTCACACGCATACAGAAAACACAAGAATATGTACAGGTGTATCTATGTCTGTTTGCCCAAGAGGAAGATTGGTTCAAATTCCAGTTTTGCAAAGAACTTGTACTTAAATGAGTAGCCAAGTTACTCAATCACATTTGAGTTGAGAACAGTCAAAGGAAAATATAGTCCAATCAATGGAAGTCTAAAACTACGAGATTCAATACCTTGAGATGCGACAGAGAAATTATATATACTACATAAACAAGTAGCAGAGTTGCCCAATTTCAAACTATTGACTCATAATATAACAAAAATGTAACACAAACAAACATAGAAGAATCAGATAATACCTGAAAATGGGGAACTGTTTTGTGAAGGAAATCAGGTATGGGTTCGAAATCGGCGACGAAAATGGCAACAAACTCGTAGTCCTTGATCTGACCCGTACTAAAGAAGCAAACGGGTACTAAAAAAAATTAAACAAAAATCTGCATATATCAACCAAACAGCAAAATATTACACAATACACAACATATTAATTCAGAAATTTCCATTTGGAATACATACAGGGCTTTTTTTTTTTGTTTTTGTTTTTGAAAAGGATACTAAAACAAGTCTAGGGGAAAATAAGACCAAGAGAGAGAGAACATTTCTCACTTCTTCACCATTTCCAGAACACATTAGAACCACACTTGTACTTGTCCCACCCTGTGCACTCCAACACTCTAGCTTCAGAAAGGAACTTCACTTTCTGCATTAAAACCAAACACAATCAATCAAATTGCTAAGGGAAAAAGTAAACTAGCTTGGAACAAGAAAGCAGCAACAGATCATGTGTGATTCAGACCTTTGTCTTGGCAAGATCTTGGCAACCGGTGAAGTTCTCCGGGAACTTGCACGATTCCACCGTGTATGCCCGTGCGAAGTTTGCGCCGCTTGTCGCCAATCTCTTCTTTTCGAGGTAGTCTTCGAGGATACCGGCGTTGGCGGCGGAGGAGGACATGGAGAGAAGACCAGCAGCCGCGAAGCCGAATAGTACAGCCAACCTCTTTTCGAGGTAGTCTTCGAGGATATCGGCGTTGGATGGTTTATGGGATGTGCAAGAGGGATTTGATGAGGTTGTGGTGGGAGTGTGGATAAGGTGAGATTGCCTCACTCCGATTGGCAAGTAGAGAGAGATTAGAGCATTTGCAGATTTTGGGGGAGAGGTAGAGACAGATTTTTAGGGGTTTTAGATTCTGGGGAATTTGGGGGGAAAAAAGAGGGGGAAGGAAATTTAGTGCCTAAAAAAAAAAGCGCCAGTTTTTTTATAATCCTAATCTAGTGCATATGTTCCATCTATGCACCTAACGGTAAAAATTGCCGTAAAATTGTACTACGCGAGGGTTGTCAGAGTATTTCTCTTCGAATCGGAACCGTCTACATTTTACGTGGGAGTGATTATATTCTCTGTGCAAAAAATCAAGTAAATTAATTATCATTAGGTACCTGATCGAATGAGACAAAATTTTGGTTTACAATAAATCAACGTCCCGATGAAAAGGCTTTGAATACCCGATAGACTTCAAATTTGGCGAGAGCGATTAAAATAGCAATACAAACAATGTGAACGGTTTGGATCTTCATAGTTATGTTGAGATTGTATGGCTAGCGTATATTATCCTATAGCACAATAGCTTAGTTCATAACCAAGTTAGTTCGATGTGTGTGATTAAAAGGCAGGTGTAGACTCGTTTTTCCGAATGTTCGATCTGAACCGTTACGATTTCATATCTTATCAATTCTATCATCCTCCCCAAAATTGATGATCATCCGATATCGGTAACAACACGATCGAAACACATTCAGTACTTGTAATGGAATTTTAGTACTATAATGCACAACTTCAAGGCCACCTAATCAAATTTTTTAAAATCTGAACCGTTAGATGTGTTTAAAGCATGTTTTTAAGGTCGTATGCAAAGATTTGAAAAAAAAAATACCCAAAAGGGCTTGATCGGGCCAGGTTTTCGTATAGTAATTTTACGAAAATCTACTCCGATCAACTACTTCTGGGTATTATTTTTTGCAAAATCCTCGCGCAGGATGCTGAAAACACATTTTAAATGCATCTAACGGTTCCGATCGTCGAAATTTGGTTCGGAAAGTGGAGGCCCATTATTGTGTTCCTGTGAGAGTGAGACAATGAAACTATGAAATGAATCAAATTTAATTTGTATAATTTATAATTTTCTATAACCAAATTTAATAAAAATAATTCTATTATTTCTATAATTTAAAATTTAATAATTTCTATAATATAACTTAATAAAAGAATCTAATTCCTATAATTTGAATTCCTATCATTTTTTTATAAAAATAATTTGTATTTTTTTTCTTTTTTTGTCCATCTCTCTCTCTCTCTCTCTCCCTACTCTTTTTTTTTTTTTCAAAATCTTTATTAGATAAAAGGCAACGCATCAATTATCAAACATGAAAAAAAATATTTTACAAGCTTATTTTATTTTTTTGTCCAAACTCTCTCTCTACAAAGAATTATTATTATTTTTAAAATTTTTATTTTTTTGTTTCATGACTTAGTGACTTACTTACAAGTTGCAAAAAAATATTTTATTATTTTTTTATTATTTTTTTCACAAACAAAAAAATGTTATTTTTTTTTTCAAAATGTTTGTTAGATAAAAGGCAATGTATCAATTATCAAACATGGGAAAAAATATTTTTAAAGCTTATTTTATTTTTTTCCCAAACTCTCTCTCTATCCTTAAAATTAAAATATAAAATAAAATAAATCAATAAAATTTTTGTAACTTTTTTTTTCCCTCTTGTTTATTTTTTTGTTCATGACTTAATTTTTTTTAAACTTGATATTAATATATCATTCACTAGCACAAGTTACACAACCAAAAAATAATTCTTTTTTATTTTTGTGATTATCAAAAAATACATACAAATAAATTATTTAACATTTTTTTTTTGCCTTGTGCCGTGCCCGTGCCGAGCCGCCGTGTCGTGCCGTGCCAGGCCAACTTCCGTGCTCGTGTCGTGCCGTGCCAGGCCAACTTCCGTGCCGTGCCAAGCCAACTTCCGTGCTCGTGCCATGCCGTGCCATGTTCGTCCTACTTCCGTGCCGTGCCGTGCCAACTTCCGTGCTCATGCCCGTGCCGTGTCGTGCCGTGCCTCGTGCCGCGTTGACTTCTTACCGTGCCGGTGTCGTGCCCGTAGAAGACCGTGTCGTGCCGTGCCACGTGCCACCTTAGCCCGTGCCGTGCCCACTCATTTCCGTGCCCGTGCCGTGCCGCGTGCCAACTTATAACGTGCCGTTCCGTGCCGTGCCAGGATTTTACCGTGCCTCTGGCGTGCCGTGCCGCCTCCCGACGTGCCGTGTCCGTGCCAGCACGGCCCGTTTGACACCTCTAACAAAAACTCTGCTTTTTTGTGTGTACTCTTTTTGTACTTCTATACAGAAGTCAAGATTCTTTAGCTACCGTAGTAATCTTTTGTCCACGAAAGATTAATAACAAATCACACCCTTATCATTATGCTATCCAGTTATATCTACTTTTCTTTTCTACAGCTACAATCTCATTTCCCACAAACAAAATAACGACAAAGTTAGATGGTGATGGAGTAAAGCTCAGTGTCCGGTGACGATATCATACCTGTTAAGAAATATTATCCCATATTAATATAATGTTGGGCCTCTCCACTCATTGACAATTGATTTTGAGATGGATATAAAGTTTTCACATAGTCTCAGAGCGGGGGGCTCATTCCACCCCACATTTAAAAAAAAAAATCACAATCCACACCATGACAGACCAGTAAAAAAAATGCGCGATGATAGGACCAAAAAAGTGGTCACACGTGACAGACCTCAAATGCGGTTGCACGTGAGGGGGCATGTTAAAAAATATTGTCCCACATTGCTTGGAGAAGGAATGAGTGATCACTTAATATAATATTGGGTCTCTCCACTCATTGCTAATTGATTTTGAGATAAATATAAAGTCTCTACAATATGTTTCAGACTTTTTATCTTCGACAAATATCCATCCTCTCTCTAGATCTATTCTCTCCTCTCTCCTTTTAACCGTTCTCTTCATTCTTCAGTACAATTTGGGAGATCTTAGCTGGAAAAAAAAATTTATTTTATTATTATTTGAAAAATTGTAGGGTGGCCAGGGCTCACCCCAGCCCAACTCTCTCCGCCCCTGCTTCGGAATAACAAAGTTGGTAGGGGAATGATATCATCATCCACTCAACCTTTTTTCCTTTAATGGTTAAGGGCGTTCGGGCCAGCTTAAGCGCACTCGACTAATCCTTTTTCTAGTTGAGTCAAAGACAAGTCATTCATGCCGAGACTAGGAGATTCACAAGAAATTACTTTCTTGTGGCCGGCCTAATCCAAAAAATCAAACCATGGTCAATTGAGTGGAGAGCAAACACATGCAATCAACTAGACATAAACCTTTGGGCTCACTCAACTTCATCTCGGCAAATTCCCCTAAAAGGAAACCATGACAAAGAATAAATTTACGAAACACACTTTAAAATGTATTGTGAATTTGTATATAAGTGGGAGATGAATTAGTGACCCAAAAAAAAAAAAAGTCGGAGATGAATTTATGTGCATTTGGGTTTTAGTTAAAGAGAAATCCTAAATACACTTGTCAAGAGACAAAACTCATGTCAAGAAACGTAACCAAGTAATTGAATCGTAGTGCTTTTATCGGAAAAGAAAATATCGCAGTACTGCAGTATATTTTTTTTTTCCTTTGACTTACAGACACGTGCTGATCCAAACACCGGAGTTATGAAAAAAAACTATTAAAAATCACTAAAATTTGAAAAATATGTGGATCAACATACATTCAATGATTCCGGGCACAGTTGTAAAGTATTTTTAAGAATTGATAAGACAAACAAAAAACTAACAGCATAAATTACCAAATTGTGTTAGTTATAAGGTATGTTTTTTCTAATTGTATTTCTCATAAGGTATGAATTTTGAGAATTGGGCGTTGCCCGAGTGTTTACTGTCCCCCATATATTCCACACTGTCACCGAAGAGATAAAATGCATTTAAGTATATTTTCTCATGATTTGCACAAAAAAAAAAAAAAAAAACCATTTCTTTTTAAGAATTTTTTCCAAAGCACTTTTCTTGTACTAATCTGAACCCTTTTTTCCAAAAAAACCATGGGGATCCTGCAGTATTTTCTGTCCTTGGACTTACAGAATAAAGATCAATTTTGTGGATAAACTAGGTGGTGATATGTCATGTTGGGCCAAACTACGAGCTTGCCTGCATTTTTGGGGCCAAATCAATCCAAGAAGAATCTCTTAAAAGTGGAGCAGCCCGTAAAATTTTCAAGAGACATTGTCATGTTGGGCCAAACTGTGCCTGCATTCTATTTGTGGGTCCAGACATTGTCTTGTTGGGCCAAACTGTGCCTGCATTCCATTTGTGGGTCCAAACCAAAGCCTAAATAACTTCAAAGCCCATCTTCAAAAGGACTTCAGATCCTCTCTCTCTCTCTCTCTCTCTTCTCTACTAAAGCTTTGACTCTGATTTTTAAAGTAGATAAACGCTATATTTACTCTAATCGATGGAAATTGTGTTAGTTCATTTAATAGTAATAGAATTAGTTTAGGTGGGAGCAACACTTTTTCCACCAATGAGAGTGATGGAAACGTGAACAAAATCATTCTCCACAATTTCTCACCAAAACATTACACTACATTAATAAAATGATCGGACGGCCTAGATTACAATGCAGCCCCATGTTTCCATTCCTTAAATGAAATGACTGGCGTTCCTTTCAATTCATCACGACAACTTTATCTCTCCGATTTCTCTAATTCGATAGTTAGAATTTAGTGTAAACTATGCTCATTTTTGCTACTTCGTCCCTAAACTTAGTAATCCTAATTTTATCCCCTCAGACTCTTTTTCACATCTCTTTTAAGGGATAAATATGCATGGAATTTTAAAATTCAGGGACTAAATAAATGGTTTACATAGTGTAGTGATGAAGTTGCGAAAAATGTGTATAGTTTAGGGAGAAAAAACATAAACACAACTCAAAAAAAAAAAAAAAATCATCGTTACCCCGAATACAAAAACGAGAAGGAGCCCCTCCAAGCGATCAGTCCAGCGAGGTGCCTCCGACTCCGGTAGTGTGTTGATCTCCTCCCGAGTCTCCTTCTTTATTTGGATTATTTTGGGGAAAAAATAGGGTTTTGATTATACGGTAACTTGATTCGATTTTGCTTTCTGATACTTCCCATATGGATTTTGATTTTCTTGACTCGGTCAGTAGGATTTGTTCCCTATTTCACCCTCCCATTTGCATTCAATATCGACTGTACGGACCTTGATTCTTGCTATTCTGTGATACCCAAACACAGAATTCTTTCTTCTTCTTCTTCTTCTTTTTTTCCTCCCGTTTTTTTGCTTGGGTTAAATTGGGTTCAAGTCATATGGGCTATGGTTGGTAATAGATGTTGGTCACAAATGCAATTAACATAGAGAGAAGTATTTAGTAATCAGTAGATGTGTTTTATCAACATATACACAAAATCGATGTAGCACGAATAGGACACGACACGGACACGTAAATTTCAAAAGCCTATTTTATGCATTGCTTACCAGCAGAACGGGGCGTGGAGGTTACTGATGAAGTTATTGAAGCTTCAAACTCTATTGTCTTTCCCCAAGCCGAGAACTATATGGAAGCACAAAATGCAATTGCTTCATGCGCTTGGCTTATTTGTGCATATTCCGGGATATAACATCTTGAGGGGGCTGCATTTTTAGATTGCAGCCATCTTTTGGTTGTTTTTCTTGAATGTCATACTTTGGACCTTGACAGAGTTAGAAATTCAGCAGTTTAGTCTGTAATCTGGTTTTTGGTTTCATTACCAAGGGGGTGTAGGCTAGAAATCTGGGTGATTTGTTCCCTGGCTGCATCTTTTTCCTTTTTCCCTTCGGGTCCAGAAAACAAATGCAATTAACATGGGAGTGGACCTTGACAAGTAGTTTTGTGCCTTGCTCAATGGACACCTAATATGTATCTTTCAATTCAGAAGCCCTGGATGCAATCTTATTAAAGAGGGAGCATAATGACTTATATCGGGTATTCTTTTCCATCTTAGGGTCAACCTCAATATCACGTCCTCAAAAATCTTCCGCTACTTCAGCTGTAGCTACCCTTGTCCACCTTTTAGGATATATTGACTTGGGATTTCCATAGTGTTCATTGTATCTTTAAAGACTTTTATAACATGGCTGCACAAGACACCTCTCATTTTGAAACAATCTACAAGAATATGTCACATTACCATCTTTATCCCTTTTCACATGACGCAGTCTATTAGCATTAGCTGCAATTTGGTACAAGACACAATCAGATTCTTGAAGATGACCTATAATGCATAATTCGAGGGCATCGACATATTCCTCTTGAAACTCTTCAAATATGGTCTTTGTTTAAACTTTTCCAGCCTCAACTTATACGCTAAAGCATATTTGCCTTTCCTTTCCTTGTATTTTTTTCGTCAAGCAACCTCTGAAAGTGTGTGAAAAATTGACCCAAGTTATATAATTGAATCTCAAATAGTCTTTCGAATCCAAATTGAAACTCCCGCTAAGTTGAGTGCTCTTCATCCCTGCTGACCATGCCCATCTGACAAATGGCCTCGTCCATTTTCTTTCCACCCGCCTCTTTAATATTTAACTAATAGGAAGACCTAAGAGGTATCCCAGTCATGAGCTAAGTCAATTTCAACACATTGAGAAGCGGATATTTTTCGTCGCGAGGGATGGTTGTGGATATCTATGAATTTGTAACTATGTACTTTCCCAATTTGTCTAATTAATCTAATAGCCATCAAAACACCACAATTTGTCCTCATCTCTGCTCTAGAATTTATCGTTTGCTAATCTCGTTTATCAGGTCTTCTATGGTCCTCTTTAGAATAAACAAATGTCCTCGACGGATTTCACCGCTTTTACTTTTGGCAGAATTGTTTCTCCTTATACTGAATCCCATGCTTTCTCCATAGTATTTCACTGGATTGGGAGAAAACGGAGAAATGTTAGCTGCCTTTTGGAGGAATTAAAGGGAATGACGTCGTTTTTAAACTGGGTCGTCAATCATTTTAATAATGTGGCTATAATTCCCTCATGCATGCATCCATTGCTAACACTTGGGAATAACAACTTGAGAAGTGGAATGTGATATCATCAACCACTCAACTTCAACTCGGAAAATTCCCCCAAAAAAGGAGACCACGACAAAGAAAACATATGAAACATACTGATGAAACGGTTTCCGAGGCGGTTGGATTAATAGCCTCCAAAATATTAAAGACTAGGGACATCGGTGTAGTGTTAGCTAACCAGTTTCTGATGCCTAAGTCAGTAGATGTTTAGAGAAAGTGAATATTGCTCAAGCAGTTAAGATTACTAGAGCAACGTACTGAATTTCTGGTATGAAAGGTGTTTATATAGGCATTCAGAGTGGTTGAGCCCTATTAGGACTAGGAGTCTTAACCCCTTGCTTATTGGACAAATCCCTTTCATCCCTAATAGCATTAGGTCTCTTAATCCTAAACTGGATCCAGACGTCTAACATCTTCTATGGAATAAGCCTCTTATGCCGTTTGGGCTTATCTTTATCATGATACGTCCCCATTAACAAGGAGTTAGGTCCATTAAGAACTCCAAGACTCATTAGGGTTACTCGCTGCACCGCTTTTATTGTGCTGTTGAGTATGGCCGAGCTGGGTTGTATACTGGGCTGGCCATACCTAGTTGGGCTAACCTTATGTGGTCGGTTAATTTGTACATATCACATAGTACTTTAGAATCCATATTGTGAGATCGCAGAAAAGTAATAATAGGTAGAAGATTCAAAGTAGAATCTTGTATTTTGTTCTTTGAAAAAGTATTTGGGAGATAAATTAGAGGCAGAATACAAGAAGGGGAGGTGGCACGTGTCATCCTCGGTTCTTAAAAAAGATTCAAAAAAATAATTTTGGGAAATTTGTTTTGTATATATATTATATGTGTCAAGAACCATCATCATAGTCGCGTGTTAGATCTTTGTCCCTTTTCTTTTTAGGCCACAAAATGTAAAAGCTTATCATTAAGAGCCGAACTGGTGAGATTTGAATACTGGCCTTCTAGTTCCTAAAACAACCCCTTCCCTCTTGCCACTAAAATAATGATGAGAAAATTATTTTACGTAGATATATTTTAACTACAAAGGTCACTAGCCTTCAATAATTTCTCGTATGAAATTCGGTTTAGAATCAATCTCACACGATTTTGGAGATTTAAAAGCATGTTGAGTTCTATTTTGACAAAACTTTACTCTACGGATTATTAACCTATGAAGACAAGTGGTTTTTTAAATAATATGTATTGTCAATTTTAGGACACACATTCTTCTTTTTTGACATAATATATATATATATATATATATATATATATATATATATATATATATATATATATATATATATATATATATATATATATATATAATCTCCACCCCCAAATTTTAGTTCCGCCACTAAGATAAATTATTCTTGGGGTTTTAAATAATATTACAGCAAAATCCTAAATACGTATGAACTGGTTAAAAGGTAAAACAAATTTTACGAAATGCAACAAAGTAGTCTATCGAATTGTAGTGCTGAAAAGTGAAAGTTGTACTAAAACCCATCAAGTAATTCAGTCATCGGGCAAGCAAATTGTTGCTAATTAAGTCAGGATTTTAAACAAAAACAAATGTTGTGTTTTAAGTTTGTCATGAATTTAATTTTGAGAATTAGGTGTTCCCCAAGGCCGATCTCCAGGGAGTGCTCTCCAGCACCCTCATCTATTGTGCAAGTGTTTACTGTCCCTAATATGTTCCAAACAGGTTGTGATTGTCCAAGTGTCTACTTGTCCCTAATGCAATAGGCCCCTGTAGTGAGTGAAGTGTAGTGAATGAATCTTGGTTGTTCAAAGTGTTTTGGACGGTTCGGATTTCACTAATCTATTTGCGCGAATAGTTTATTTATTTGCACAAATAGTTTATTTAAAATCCGGACCGTCCAAAACAAGAATGGACGACTGAAATCTCACTACAGGCCCCGCTTCTGTCCCTAATATGTTCCAAACAGGTTGTAAAGTCACCGAATATGAAATGCAAGTCAGTATATTTTATCCTGATGTACGACAAGAAATCATTTCTTTTTGAAGGACTTTTTCAAAAGGGGTTTTATAGGGTCCAGGAAAACTGTACATGAAATAGTCCAGAAAAATTAAATTAACGGTCGAGATTTACAGTGAAGTGAATCTCAAGTGTTGTTTTAGTTTTCCTATGTTGTTTCGTAGAGTCCTGTATCCAAACATTTCCCTTTCAAAAACATTTGTTTCTGGAAGACTATGGGGGTCCTCGCAGTATTTTCTTGCCTAGGACTCATAGATCAACTTTGTGGACAACGTCTTGTTGGGCCGAACTGTGAGCCTGCATTTTTGGGGCCGAATGACCCAAAAGAATTTTTCGACATGCTCTTGTTGGGCCAAACTGTGAGCCTGCATTGCATTTTTCGGGCCAAATTAATCATAACTAAATGAACTTTTCAAAGCCCATCTTCAAAGAACACCTCTCTCTCTCTCTCTCAAACACACACAAAAAAAATTTTCGGCCCAATCATCCGTTCCAAAATAGATGTCCAAAATAACTATTCGGGCGTCTCGGAAAATCATCTATATTTTATAAACTATGATGAATTATTTATGCAAGATGTATCTTGTTTAATAGATCTTGCTGAGTTTTACTAAACAAATTTTTTTTTAGGATTTCGAACCATCTTTTTGATATTCTTGCTTTTCTCTTGTTTTGCAAGTATTACAATTTCCCAGATATTCGTTCTTTTCTGATTGATGCATTTAGACAATCTCATTGCCTGCGATTGGGTTGTGCCAACTTGTGCAGTACTTCATATCATTTCTATTTCTATACGTAAAGCTTATAAAGATTGGTTTTGGGAATTGATGCTGAAAGGCGATCCCATTCATATTGTTAAATTTAAGCTTGATCAAAGTTGGTTTCTTCTTATGAGAAAGATGTGAAGCGAATCTAAATTCATATGGATTTTTTTTTGCTATTCTTGCGATCACACTTTTGCCTTTTGTTGTTCCTTTACTTTGTATCCTTAGTTCTGGGCTGGAGAAAGATTGGAAAAATATTGTTGGGGATCATCTTCAAAATAATCATGAAAGATTGGGGAAAAAAAAAGCATAGCACATAGAGCCTGAGAACACAAGACTCTACCTCAGTTTGTAAGTTTGGATTTCACCCTTCATATCATTCTCTTTATTCAATCATCCATACCACCCGTACATATATCATGTTGTAATCCACAGTGATAAAAGATTGAAATATAATTGCACTAGTTGAACAATTAGGCAGCATTCTTATCACACACATGCATTCAGATATCTTATTACCAACCCGTCCTGAAATTTTACAACAGAAGATCAAGATGTTTCTTAAAAACAAACAAACACACCTCAAAAGCAAACCACAACCAAAAGATCAAGACGTGTTTCTTAAAAACAAACAAACACACTTCAGAAGCAAACCATAACTAGAAATATTACAATCAAACTAAATTTCTCTCCATTCGATTATGAAATCCAGGTTGAAGTCCAACCTTCAACTTTATTCTGCTTAAGTTCAGCAGCAGCATGTAACCCTGGAAATGTCTTGATCATTCTCAACCTGTTTGAACTCTTTCTCCAACTGATCCAAAGGTTTCTCCAACTGATGCAAATCTCCCATTAGGCTAAAGGTACTTCTATCTAGCTCCTTCGTTATGCCAAAGTGCAGAAGCAAAAGCCAGACATGGGTGAGAAACTCCCCCCCCTGTCGAAGCTCTTGCATGTGGTTTTTCACTGGGCATTTCATTGCAGCATAGCACAACATCTCCGCCCACATGCTGCCCATGATTTCCCACCTCTTCGAATTCCCTTTCATATCTTGCATAAGTCTTTTTGCATTGTTCACCAGTGTGTCATCCTTGTTCTCAACCACTTTTCCATCAAAGATTTTCTTCATATCAGCATAATGATGTGTAATCTCTTCGTATTTGTTGCAGAAGGAAAACATATTAGGACATATAACAAGCAAATACATCATGTAGTCTGAAAGTATTTTGACCGCTTTCAGTTTCACCTCACTAGGGCCATCCGACTCGTAGCAAACTTCTGTAGCAATGTGCCAGATGACAATACTTTCACCAAATTCTTCTTTAATACTCCAATTGAACTGCTGCTCAACATCATACTTTGCAAGGGTCCACTCTCCTCTTTCCACACTTGGCGACAACTTAACATTTGCAACCCCTCCAGTGGAAGTATGCAACTTATCAACTTCAATTGTCTGAGTTGATGTCTGGGAAGTACCAACATCCGCAACTCTCTTTGTTGAAGTCTTTGAATTATCAACAACTGCAGCTTCGCCCCCTAATTTCTCGCGAATGTGATTGATGATTAGATCTTTGATCTCTTTCAAATGCTGCAGGTCTAGCCTCTCCTGTGAGCTGAATTTCCCCAACATATATTCCCTGCTAAAAAGATAATCCTTCGACCAATTGCACACATTAGGCTTATAGTTTGTGCAGAACTCCCGCAAACTGAATTGCCCCACCATCACCCCGGACCATGTCTGGCTTTTAGAGTTTAGAAATTCGCGCAGAAAGAGAACCGACGAAGTAGCCCACTTAGTGCCACTCTTACACGCCCAAACCACGCCATATTCCGAAATAAGTTGCACGAAAATACCAGCTATATCTAGAAAAATAGCTCCAGCCAACAGAATGATGGTGATAATATGATCACCATTTGAACGACCGCGATGCTTCTCACACGTTATGTATGTCACAAGAACAGAAACAATCAAAGAGAAGCTTAGAAATCTAAGTATGCTTCCCCATACGGTAAAAATCGTGCCTACCTTGCTGAAGAGTAAATCATATATCATACCCAACTCAATGTCAACCAGTTCGAAAGCATCAACACCATCTGTGATATCTGACTTACGGAACCTTGTTAGTAATGGTCTCACTTCCCTCTCCTTAGGCATGTAACCCGCATTATGTGGCCTTAGGGTCCGGAACCAGGAATAGGCTAGGAGCATTGGCTTTGCTTTTGGTTGTGTATTACTGATTTCTTCGATTTTGGGTAAATCTAAGTGAACAAAACCTGCATAGCCCTTGGATATTGACCTGACTACCCACACTCTCTCTCCATACTTGATAATTCCAGGAATAAACAGCAACACGGCCAAAAGAGATAGAACAAGATCATGAGTATTAAAGGTTACTATCAGAGCATAAGCTGTTCTTAGGCCTTGGGTAAGGAGTCCTATAAGGTGTCTCATCCACAACTGATTTTCCTCAAAGTGAAAGACGGTAAGGGTATCCGGACCTCCGAGAAAGAACAAGATAAGAGGTGCCCACATCACCCTGAGCGCGTATTCACCAATCTTGGAGGACATATCGGTATCGTTTTCGTCGACTTTGAGCTTGGAAAGCTTTCCCAGAGCGATTGTTGCCAACAAATCAGAAAATAAGTAGAGCAACCAAACGTTCACAAGCATCATCAACCATGAGGTCCATGTCTTATTACTTCTACGGAGTCGTCCGTAGAAATGAAGGTACAACTGAGCAATAAGGATGTAGAGAGTTAGGATCCTCAGATCCCATTCTTCCCACCATTTCCTCGCTTTTTCCATACCATTGTAATCTTTCGTAAACTTGCAGACTCTGATGCACGGCATGTTTCTCTCTTCTATGCTACAATGAGGGAAGGAAAAAAAAAAAGTAAAATTGAAGCAGTGGTAGCACGACGACTCGAAACCCATCACCGACTAGTATTTTCTTGACAGTATATAGGTCAGGCAACGATGATAGAGGGTTAACCTTCTTTTCTGCGAGTTTTTGCAGTTGTTATTGGTATTGTCCTAGTTACCCATGTAGTATTTGAGCGTAGGGACTGGCGATCGACTATGACAATCTAGTCGCACCGAAAAGAAAAAAGACTCTGTCCATACAGAGCTTTGCTCTGCCTTTGTATAGGGCCCTGCTAGTGGACGGTGGGATTGGTCTTCCAGGATTAATCGAGATGCGCGAAAGCTGACCCGGACACCTAGTTAAAAAAAAAAAAAAAGACTGACAATCTAGAGAATGTTCATCTACAACTGAGAGACTTGCACAAGTGAACTACTCTAGTGTTCAACCCTCTGCTATGAAAGTCTGTCGAATGTTCATTTACTTGCTAGAGACTTGCACAAGTGAAGAGCGCAGGTAGCCTAGTGTTCAACCCCGTTGCTTGGATAAAGGGTATACGGGACACGAAGAGCTGCAAACGAGCTAAGCTGAGTCTTAAAATGTTTTGGTTCGTTCATTGAGTTTTAAGCAAACTCAAGCCAAGCTCGAGCTCAATAAAATTGGAACGAGCCGAGCTTGAGTCGAAAACTTGTTCCCAAGCCTGAATGAGAAAAAAATATTACATATTAAATATTTATGCTCTCACAAATGCTTAAAACTTCGAAATAAATTTTTTATTTTGGACATAAACAAGTTCATACATATATAAAATTATATAAAAATATCCAAATCTAAGTTTATAGTACTTTTAAAAGTCTATAAATGTACAAGTTTTAAAATTTTTATTATGTACATGTAAAAGTTTATACATAGTCAAGGCTACATGTGAAATTTTTATCAGATATACATCTCTAGTCTACATTCGTGAGCCTAATCGAACGGATACTATCAAGTTCAGGTTTGACTCATTTATTAAATGAGATTAAAATTGAGGCCCAGGTTCTATTTGTTTAATATCTGAATCGAATTCGAACGAGCCTCTACCAAATCAAGTCTCGAACTATTTACAAGCGGCTTGGTTCATTTACCGCCCTAGGTACAAGGTAAGTTTGTATTGGGTCATTTTAGATATAACAATGCTAGATAAAAGAACAAGGTATGACTTCAAATGCATGTGAAACTATAACTTTGGAACAGAGCAGCCACCAAGATGACTTCCAATAGCAAAACTGCAAACCCGTATCATACAAGTAGAGAATTCTAAAGGATAATGATATTGGCACTGCATTTTCTTTTAATTCCACTCGAAAATTTATCTTTTAGTACTTGTGTTGTGTATATTAAAAGACATACAATGCAATTTTAAGAAAATGAAGTACCAAAATTATAATCCGATCCCAAATACAAATTTTGTAAGAATGCATTTCGTATTACATACAAGGCCTTTAGGGAGAAACTTTCGAGTAGCCATGAGCCCAAGTTTCTTTTGACTCAATTAAATCATGTTCGAGAACCTTTAATTAGTTAGCTTAGGGAGGTGTTCCAACTTGTTTACTTCAATGGTCATTTGTTAGCGGGATAAATTTTGGAGGGATATAATAGAAGGCGAGGATATAAAACAGGATATATGCTTTTGTTGATAAAACTATATGATTTGTTAAGGGTATTATTCAAAAGGGGAATATGTATATACTTGGTTTGTTTTATTGTTTATACGGACGGATTTGGGTAACGGATGATGAGTTGGAAGAGGAAAATGAAATTTTAATAATAATTAAAGAATGGGATGAAAAGAGGATATAGCAACTAAAGTAGTACTCCATTGATTACGGAATCAATTAACTTCTTTTATTGAAAATCGATTAGCGTATATTCTACACATTTTGAGAATCTACCAAGAAGCCTTTGGCCGAATGGCATTAGGAATGCACTTAGGTGCTATAGGAGATGAGGTCAAGAGTTCAACTCCTCTTTGATGTGCCAATCTAACTATTCTAGCAATATTGACTTTCGTCGACAAAAAATGTGCTTGTATTTATCTCATACAACTAAGTTGTTTTACGTATTATTCTCATTAAAGAATTTGACTGACTGCAAATGCTACGATTTTGGTCAATTAAGGGTCGAAGGTCATAATCGCCTTGATTCTTGGCTCTACAAGGCTAAAATTGCAGAGATACGCAAGATGTGCCAATATAATACGACATATATAGATGAGAAGAGATCATTAGGCTAGCTTAGAGAAAGACTAGACAGACCAAGATTTGACAAAAAATTTGTGAGACGAACGTTATTGTTGTCGAGCCAATGAAATTGTGATATTGCAAAACAGAGTATGAGGAGAACGTGCTTTATTGAGGTGAAAAATGTAGGTGAAGTGTATGTGTGTGTGTGTATATATATAATGAAGAGTAATCCCGAAGAACCCGACTAATCTCTTCAGCCTAGGGATGGAGGAAAATGGGGGCACGTGTCCCCATTTTCGTTTAATATATTTAGCATAATTGTGTAAGTATCGTACCATATTATATATATATATAGACACACACACACTTGTATATATTTCAAAAATTAAGAAGAAGAATAAATTCAATGAGGCACGTGAACCCACTCAAAATTAAAAAATTACTAATAGTTTTGTAAGTGTCCTATATTTGAATTGAGTTTTCACTACCGTATTTTTGAAATTTGTGTACTTGGAGGTTTTATTTTTTCATTCTCTTTACTTCTAATTGTCCTAGAGAAATATCTTTAAAATATTTATTAAATAAAACTATCTCGATCATTTTAATGACTTGTCGATGTCAATGTAAACCATACTCTAAAAGTTGTCTATTACTATTGTACTGTGTGCTCAATTTTAGAATTTTTCATGAAATGCACGCCGCATAATTTGTATAGTCACTACATTATACGTCAATTTGGCATGATATTATGGTGGTTGATTAGTGGAAAAAAATTTCACAATTGTAATTAATAAGGTGGCCCCACTATACAAAGTCCTAGATCCATCTCTCAGGAGCGCGAGCGTGAAAATGTCTTCTAAGAACCTCCTAAACAACTAAAATTTGTGAGTGCAGGGATCAAAAGCAGCGAAGACTATTTTGAAGGATTATGTGACTAAGGTTGTCTCCAATGGCATAATCAAAATCAAAATGTTGCTCCAGTTAATAATTTGTCGTCCAAAAAGTGCTTAAAATAGAATAATCAAAGTTAGCAACATTTTAACTAATAACCAAATTTTGGCCTTTGCACAATCAAAGTTAGCAACATTTTCACAATAACCAAATTTAATAGACCCCACATCTACTCAGTTAAGTACACCAATCATAACACCAATATTTTTCTTTCTTTTTCAAAAACAGTATTTTTTCCGAAATCTGTTCTTTTGAAAATTGTTTCTTTTAAAAAAAAAAAAAAACTATTACTTTTCTAACACTGTTATTTTGGATATTGTTTTTTGTAAAACAATTTTTTTGAAAACTTTTTTTTTTTTGGAACTGCTGTTTTGAAAACTTTTTTAAAAGAGCAAAAGTTTCGACGAATAAAACCGTTTTTTCAAATAATTTAGTTTTTTTCAATTTGAAAGATAATATAACACTGAGTTTTGATTATGCCATTGTAGACCTTTGCATTATTAACTATGTTCATCTTCTAAATAAATCATTAAAAGTAGATGTGATAACTTCTGATTACACAATTTTAAGTGACACGTGGCAGTAGTACTAATCAAAGCAAGTTGGAGTAACAAATTCCCTTTTAAAAGCAGCAGAATATGTAGAGAGAGAGCGAGAGTACATACCGTACAAAACTAGCAGACCTTCTGAGGGTGGTTGATCCAGTACTAGAAACTAGAAAGCTGAGAGACTTTGAAACATGTCATTAACTTGTAATGCACAGAGGGAGAGGTTAAGAGAGAGATAATAGGAGTGTAATTTATCAGAGCAAGGGGATAATCTAATTTATAGAAGACTGGGAGGATTCTTTGAGTGTATTTGTGGAAGGAATAAAGCCTTGGCAAATTGTTTTAGAGGAATAGTAAAGCATTAAGCATCTGTTAAGAGAAAGAATAAAGGGAATGTGCGGGAAATAAAAACAAAATGTATTAAAATTGAATTTTTTTGGTTTAAAGTAGAATAAAAAAATTTGCTACAGACACTTCAAAGTGTACATCAATTTTTACATAATCTTTCACTAGCTAGCAGCAGTTTCTTTAATTAGCAATCGAATAGATGATTTCGAAAAATAGAAAACTATGCCAATACTTGTAATTTTTTGGGGTACTAAAGAATGTTATGCTGAACCGAACTTTCTTTCTAAAAAATTGCTATGGACACTTCAAAGTTTACAACATCAATTTTTACATAATATCTCACTAGCCAGCAGTAGTTTCTTTGTAGATGATTTTGAAAAATAGAAACCTATGCTAATATTGTACTTTTTTTGGGTACTGAAGAGTGTTCTGATAAACCAAACTTATCTCTCCAACCCTGCATGAAAGACAAATCGCTATCGAGGGTAATTACTTGGACTTTCCACTGTTGCTGTGGAAAATGGAGCAAGGCTTCAATAAAAAACAGAACTAATGGGTTTTAGAGTTAATTACTTGGCATTTTATTTTCGAATTTACTTGTTCAAATGAAACTTGATTGGGAGTAAAGATCTATCGACTGGATTTTGGGTTTGGGGGCCTTGTAGTGACATAACCTCACTACAGGGTTGTAGTGAGACCAATGTGGCCGTCTATCTCGACATTGACGGTTTGGATTTAATCTCAACTCCAAACGATCCAAGTCATTCATTGTTTGGATAAAAATTAGAGCGTTCATTGCCGAAATAGATGACCGGATAGCCTTACTACAACCTTGTAGTGAGGCTCTCAGTACAGGGATCCCGAACCTGATTTATTTATTATAAAGGAAAGCAGACACCGGAAAAGACACAAAATGTATTGGAGAGGCAAAAGAGAAGAGGGTTGAAGAACCCCTGAGGCTTGAAGGGTAAGCATCAAGGCATGCTTTATCTTTTGTAATTATGGTTGTCGACACTTCCCTTGTCATGAATCACGTTTAGAGCGTTTTTCAAATAACGTTTCAAGTTAAACCAGAAAATGTTTTCCACCCGAATCAAATGGAGCCTAAAGCATTATAATTTTCTTAATATATACTACTAGTATAGATCTGACTATTCACCCACTATTTAACCAAAAAAAAAACTCGCGCTGATGAAATTTGTAGATAGTGCCGATCAAAAAAAGGAAAAAAAATGTAATTTTTTTTCTTCACCAAACAAGTAAATTTAGTTAAGACATAGTTATCAGCTAATTCTTTTGTTTTATCAAATCAGTTTGGTGTTCCTATAACAAAAAACAGTTTTTCGAAAATCAAGACAGATCATTCTCTCACAATACATCACATAAAAAACAGTGAAAAATCAGTTTATTCTAAAAACACCCTTAGCGGAACACCCCTTGAATTTCCAAGAGTGATTGTTGAGATTAATTCTGTTCAAAGAAAATGATTTTAAGCATTTGGAAAATAAACTTGGGTGAGTTATTACTAAGAGCTCGTTTGATTGGGGGAACTGGAGGCCAGATGCTCAACCATCCCTCTTCTCCTAATCCTAGACCCACGATTATATTCATAGTTTGGGAGCAAATAAAGGAGACAGGATGACCTTATTCCCCCTCCCCCTCCCCCTCATCCAGCCTAATCCACTCAAGGCCGAATTATTAATTCCCAGCCCAAGGGTTGTCCATAAATACGGAGGCCGGATGACCCCTCCCTAATCCGGACTAATCCACTCCACACCATTTAATATATCCTTATCCCGTTATTTCAATAACAAAACAAACAAAATTACTATTTTATCCCCCCTTATTACCAAAATCTTCCAAACCAACTACTATTCCCTCTATCCGAATTTGTTTGTCCCTAGTTCTATTGCAATATGATAAAAAATTAGTGACATCTTTAAATTGGTAAGCAATTATATATCCAATATGGATTTTGTTTGATAGATCTCGTATAAGCTAGGCAATGTTTTTAAAATTACTTTAAAAAAATTATAAATTATAAGATATAATCATTTGATCAAAGTGGCACAAACTTCTAAAATGGACTAATAAATCCAGACGGAGGGGAGTACTATTTTATTCACCCTTCATAAATATCACATCAATGTGGGTTCACCCTCCATAAATAATGCCACATACTATCTTTTCTCACATTACTATTTAATCCACTCAAATATTTATCTTTTAGGATTCAAATGCACATATTCTTCAAAACACAAATATTGGAGAGTTCAAAATTTCGGAGTGCCAAAATCATTTTCCTTGAATTAATCAATGGATAGATTTCATCTTGTACTAATTCATCCATATTCAAATTGAGCATGTAACACGTACCTACTTAATATTAATATACTTTGGACTAATTAGCAGAATCGAACCTACTTTCCTACCACTAACAGCGTGTTTGGATGCCAGAGAAGAGGCCGGATTTGCGACGCGCCCTGATATCAAATCCACCCTCCTCTCCAATCAGGTCTTTGGGGACGATTTTTGGAGGCCGGATAAGTTTACTGTTGGGTTTCTAAATCCACCACAGGGTGGATATGTGAAGCCCTGCCTCAGAGCACCGCTTGGCAAATCGAGGCTATTTTGGGTCGATTATACCCCTCCAAATCCACCTCTTGTCTCTCTCTTCTACCATTCGACTGGTGTTGTTGGGTTCTGTGTTGGTTTGGACGAACGGAGAGAGAAGATGACGTGGTTATCGATTTCTTCGCATTTCGTCTGGTTCAGGTATTAATCGAACCACTTGTGCCCTATTTCTTGGTTTTCGATCTGAATGAGCCCTATTTATGCCCTACTTTGGGTTTTTCGATCTCAATGAGCCCTATTTCTGCCTTATTTTTGGGTTTTTCGATCTGAATGATGGTGGTTTTGTGCCCTATTTTTGGGTTTTTTCGATCTGATTTGTGCCGTATTTGGTTTTTGAGATCTGATTTGAACTGATTTGTGCCCTATATTTGTGGGTTTTATGATATGATTTGTGGCCTGTTATGGCTTTTGCAATCTGAATCGATTTGATTTATGCCCTATCTTTGTCATTTACGATGTGATTAGTGCCCTATTTTGGTTTTCGCGATCTGATATGAGCCCTATTTCTGTACTTTTTCGATCTGGGTTTTGTTTGAGCAGTTTTGTGGGTTGTGTTTGCAAGTTTGAGCAGTTTTCTGGGTTGTGTTTGCTGATTCTTCTAGTTAATTTTCTGGGTTATTTGACTTTGATCTAATTCGTGAATGCCCTATAATTTCAGAGTTGTCCTTTTCGTGAATGCCCAATTTCAGAGTTGCCGTAATTTGAACTACGTTTGTGCCCTAATGTCCTAATTCATAGTGTTTGAGTTTGATTTTAAAAACAGATGGCGAGATTATCGAAACGTCAACAAAGGAAGAAGGCATTGGTAGCAATCATTTGTTTTTTGAGAGTAGTTACCAATGTTTTCCAGTTATACATGTTAATTACCAAGTACCTTGCTGTGAGAAGGGCTCGACGAAGGCAGGTGCCTCTTTTAAATTCCCAGCCTAATGCTCTTCAAAACCAAGTAGACAACCTTAATAGGTTAGTGCGCAGGTGTGACAAACACTGCCACGAGCAACTAAGGGTAAATAGGCATGTATTCATGAAGTTATGCCTTTTGCTTACTGAAAGAGGACTAGCTGCATCTAGGAATGTCACTGTTGTAGTGAAAGTGGCAATATTTTTGTGGATCATTGTGCACCATACTAAGAACAGGTGCACGACATTCCAATTTTGGAGATCGGGGGAGACAATTAGTAGGCATTTCAATGCAGTTTTGTTAGCTGTGTTGCGGCTTTACAATGTCTTGTGGTATCGGCCCCAACCTATTCCCGCTAATGAGCCGGATTCGAGGTGGAAGTGGTTTGAGGTACATATTTAAAAGATCTTCATGTTAATGTTTCTGGAGTTGTGACTTAATCATGAGAAACCATACTATTAACAATTTTCCCTCATCTCTCGTAGAATTGTCTAGGGGTTTTAGACGGTACTTATGTGCCTGTTCTCCCCCCAACTGAACATAAGCCACGCTATAGGTCAAGGAAAGGAGATCTTGCAACAAATGTGTTAGGCGTTTGTAGTAGAAATCTACAATTCATATATGCATTGTCTGGTTGGGAAGGCTCTGCCACAGAATCGAGAGTTCTCTGAAACGCCCTCGTCAAGCCTCACGACTTGAGAATTCCACACGGTATGTCACTGAGAAAAGTTTGGTTTAGAGTAGATCACATTTTTGTAAATCTACTCACATGGGCCTTGTCTACCATTCGTAGGTCGTTACTACCTTGTCGATGCCGGCTACACAAATGGCCCGGGATTATTAGCACCATACAGGGGGCAATGTTACCACATTAACATTTGGAGGCAAGGACACATGCCTGAGAGTCGAGAAGAGTTCTTCAACATGAAGCACTCTGCGGCAAGAAATTGTATAAAGAGAACCTTCGGGGTCCTAAAGATGAGATTCAGAATCTTGAGATCCTACTCATACTACCCCATTAAGACTCAATGTTGAATCATCACTGCTTGTTGCCTTCTACACAACCTAATTAAGCGAGAAATGGTTGTGGATCCCATTGAACATGAGTACACCGTGTGGGAGCAACAAAACCTACACAATGTGCCCAATGAAGAGTACATTACACAAGTTGAGACAACCAACGCATGGACACAAATGCGGGATAACTTGGCAACCGAAATGTACAACGATTGGCTAGCTCATGGGGGTCACAGGGGTGGTCATTAGGACTTGTTTAAAAATTGGTAGTTGCTTGTATTGATTGGATATTTTCTACATTGATTGGGACTTGTTAACCTTTGTACTTGTTTAATTAGAAGCTTATTTGTAGACTTTTTTTTTTTTTTTTACATTCATTTAGACTACTTGCTCTTGTGAAATACTTCTTCCAATGTTTTTTGTTTTTTTAATAAGTTACTCTTTCTTTTAAGAAGTTATGGATAGCCAAGGATCATTGCCTTCCCATACTACGAAAAAGTCGAAGGGAAAACAACCTACGGAGGGCAAGGAAAAACAACAACGTAGGCTATGGAGCGTTAAGGAGAAGGAAGCCCTACTTGGTTGCATGTTGGATTGTTTATGTGATAAATACAAAGCCGACAATGGTTTTAAGGCGGGCTACTTTGTGCTCGTTGAGAAAGAGTTACAAAAGGCCTTGCCCGGTACCACTCTTAAAACTCAACCGAACATAGAGTCAAAGGTCAAAAATTGGAAGAAAAAATATGGTGTGATTGCGGACACCATTAAGCTAAGTGGGTTTTCGTGGAACTATGGGACTAAATCCATTGAAGTGGATAATGAGTCCGTGTGGGAGGCATATGAGAAGGTAACTTCTGCCCTCTTTGAGAATGTCTAACTTACATACCTACATTGTTATTGTCTTCTTCCATTTAACGACCACCCTCCAATTTAATGTTATTAGGCAAATCCTAAGGCGAAAGGGATGAATGGCAAGGCATTCCCCATGTACGATAGTTGGCAAATATTATTTGGTAAGGATAGGGCTACGGATGATTTTGCGGAGGATCCGGCGGAAATTCAAGATGTTGATGTTGATGATGATTATGAGGATGAGCCCGTTGAGGTTGTTCTCCCTCCCATGGACGACAATTTGTACACTCCTTTATTTGCTAATGGGGAACCCGTCTTTCCAAGTGAGAGTGCTCATACTACATTTGACCAATCACAATGCTCTGCATCTGCCAATCCCACAACGCCAACTAGCAATGCCGTGCCGAAACCGCCTAAGAAGAAGGCAAAGATTGACGCAAGAGAAGCGGCCATGCATGAGGCATTGGGTAATTTCTGCAATCAAAGCAATGAGGTGTTGGTCAAGCTTGTGGATGCTGTGTCATTTGACAAGGACCTCACAGCGCGAAGAACGGGGGTGTTTAATGACCTAATGAAACTTGACTTAGACATGGATGATAGGGTTATCGTAAACGATAAAATTTGTAGCAAGGATGAGAGGGTGCTCCAGTTCTATGGCATACCGGACCAAGTCAAACAACAATGGGTGATGAGGATATTGGAAGGGAAACTCTATGGGAATACGTAATTGATGTTTAATTACAATGATGCATGATGATGATTTTTGTATAAATTTGATGAATGATGGTGGTTTTTGTATAACTTTCCAACAATGGTGGTTTTTTGTATAAGTTTACAACTATGACGGTGGATTGTCCTTGTTTTATTTTTGCATTGGGCAATGATGAAGTAACATGTAATTTGGTAATTGATGTTTTAAGTTTGTACTTGTTTTGCATTATGAAGGCCGTAATGGCAACTTATTTGCAAGCAGGTGCTACTATGTGAGAACATATTTGTGGATCTTAAGCCCATGTGTGTGTGTTGCATTTTGTTGGGTAGTTCTGCAGTTATGTGGTTTCTGTTTGTGGGTTGATTTTTTGCTGTTACTGGTTGTGTTTGCTACTGTTTTGGGGGTTATGTTTGTGGGTTGATTTTCTGCAGTTTCTGGGTTGTGTTTGAGCAGTTTCTGGGCTGTGTTTGCTGCAGTTTTTTGGGTTATGTTTGAGCATTGATTTTCTGCAATTTCTGGGTTGTGTTTAAGCAGTTTTTGGGCTGTGTTTGCTGCTGTTTTCTGGGTTATGTTTCGGCATTGATTTTCTGCAGTTTCTGGGTTCTGTTTGACCAGATTATGGGTTGTGTTTGCTGCTATTTTCTGCCTTACTTTGCTGTAGTTTGTGGGTTGTGTTTCAGCAGTTTTGTGGGCAAACTTTTACCAGTTTTGGTTGCTTAACTTTGCTGCAGTTTTGTGGGGTTTTTTTACCAGTTTTGTGGCCAAACTTTTATCAGTTTTGTGGCTTAACTTTGCTGCAATTTTCTGGGTAAATGTTGACCATTTTTATGGCTTTAAGTTTGACCAGTTTTCTAGCATATGAGAAGGTAAAGTTTGTGGATGTTTTTGGCTATGATGAATTAGGGCACATACATTTAGGTAATAAGGTACGCTTGGCGGGACTGCTTATGAAGGTCAATGGTTAAGTAACCAATTGGCAACGTAAGTTGTTGCCAAACGGTCCATCGTGAGCTGGATTAACATAGTTCTGAGCCAAGGTGTTTTAGTGTGTGTGTGCGTGTGTGTGTGTGTGTGTGTGTGTTTGTGGGGCAGCCCATAAAATTGCAGAAACTCAACCTAGAAAACTGCAAAAACTTTAATGTGTAGCTGCTGCATTTTTTTTTGAAAGGCAAAAAATTTCATTAATCATCGGAAAGGAACAATGACTAATAGGACAAGGCGAACGCATAAAGTTCAAAGAAACTAATGCGTAAACCAGCTCACGATGTAGCTGCTGCATATTGCTGGAATTTGCCGCTGATGCAGGTAGATGTCGAGTATGCTGGTAGCCACAAAAAATTTGGTAACATTTTCGCTTTGATATGTTGGCATTATTGAGATTTCAACGTCATTAACGGCAATGATGATATGAAAAAAAAAGGCACGACACTTGTACTTGCGGGAATTGTTATGATGGCCAACGGGTTAAATCTCGTTTCGCAACATAATATGATCTGGAACTTGTGAATTGTGTGCCAGTGAATCAAATATCTGAGCCAAGTATACAGTTCTTCATTTAGTATTCCTTGGTTTTTTTACTTGATCAATGCTTGTGTTTGGACTAGATTTTTGAATGGCAGGTAAACATAGAGATTCGTATTGGGTGGTTTTCATTGGACATTGCCCGGGGATATATAATACTTGGGAGGAAGCTGAAGTTCAAGTGAATGAATACTCGGGGAGCTTGAAGAAAAGGTACAACACAATCGACGAAGCGGAAGTAGCATTGCGGAAACATTTCGGGTCAAAGACATGCAAGTAACCCAAATGAAACAAAATTACTTGATTATTGTACAAACAATTCATATAATATTTCATTCTTCTTCTTCATCCCCGCCGTTTTGAGGTGTGAAGCAATAGAGCTGATAGGCGCGCGATATTACACATATAAGCGCCTAAGTAGGGGAGTTGGCGCGTTAGACGTGCGATTTTATGATCATTTTCCTGTTTAATGCGTGCTTGGTAGTGTTTTTGGTGTTGTGCATGTTTTTCCAGGTTGAAAGATGTCTTTGGTGCACCTAATGCATGGCTTGAAGTGGAGCTGGGCTTGGGAGTCGAAGTTTGGGCTTGGAATGCTGAAAAGGACGGCTAAAGGGGTCGGTATCGATACCCCCCTAAGCCATATCGATACTAGTTGGTTATGAAGAGTGCACAATTCGTCCAGAATGTTTAGTATCGATACCCCTGATAAGGGTATCGATACCTACGTCTTACGCGGGAGAAGAAGATAAGGGTTCAGTATCGATACCCTTATTAGGGGTATCGATACCGAGGGCTTATGGAAGCATCAGCTATTGAACTACGTCGTTTTATTGGTCATAGAACTAATTCTTTAACGATTTTATTCGGTTTTTATTAGGATTAGGAGTTCTAGTATAAATACCTAAGCTAGAACCCATTCTAGGGTTCCAAAATTTTACATTGGTTCTTAGTTTACAAGTTTTTTGGCTACAGATCTGAAGTTCTTCGTTCGTTTCGTTGTTACGCTTCCAAGTTTAATTTCCAGAATTCCAGTTTCAAGATTGTTTTGCTGATCGAATATCGGGATTAATCATGCCTTTGCAATTGCGGTATTAGTATTCATTGGTTTTATATTTAATTCATTAAAAGCATGATTAGTTTTAGTTTCAAATCATCTTCTGCAATTTATTTCAATATGTGTGAGTAGTCGTATAGGGTGCGGCCGCGGGACGAAGGTGCCCCGTGGCTAGGCTGATTTACATTCCACCTCGGTGCCGAATTACTTTAATTAATGCGCAGTTTTTGGATACGGAATTCTTTTCTAGCAAACAAAACCCCGGGCATCGCCCATTCCACATGCGCGCAGGAATCGGTGACAAGTGTTGTGCACTTGTTAGAAACTATTTCCATATTTTTAAACCTATTAATTAAATCATTGTGGCCCGAGTGAATGTGAATTAGACTAGTTGCGGGCACCATAGTGCCCACGGCTGTGCTCTCCTTTTTAAATCAGAGTCCAGTAATTAAATTAGTTTAATTTAGTTAATCAATTCAACCAATTGAGCAAGGGGTGGCTACCTGAGAGCCAGTTTCAAACATAGAACCAACATAGTTTGAGTCAAACACCGTAGACCGTCTCTGTGGTTCGACTCCGGTACTTCCGGAATTATTGTGCTGCACCGGTCGATAGTCCTACGCTTGGGACGAAATTTTAGCTAATTGTTAATCACCCGAACGGTCAAGCATTTTTGGCGCCGTTGCCGGGGACGGTGACGTGTGTTCAAACAGTGTTAGTTTATTGTTTGTTGAATTTTTAGTTGAGTCATCATAGGTAGAAATAAACAAGTCGTCCGTAAGCCTGACCCTCTCTTTTACCGTGATCGTACTAACCGCTTGGTTAGGATAGAGGACAGGTCGAGTCAGTCAGAGTCTTCAAATTCTTCGTCAGTGTCAGTAGAGAGTCGGTCGGAGTCCATTCCCATTAGTGGACTCTACATAGATTTACCTGTCGAGTCAGTCAATTTCAATAATCCGATTTATCAGTTAGAGTCAGAGTTAGTTTCCGAACCAAAATCTTTTGAAATGGGAGACCAGCAGGTAGTTCAACAACCGTCGTTGAGGCAGCACTTGAATCCCGAGAGGACCACTCCTCCCGGGCCGATTGTGTTCCCTCGAGAAACACAGGAGGCACGCAATGCCTTCACCGTAAAGCCTGGTGTTCTGAATAGTCTCCCTAACTTCTATGGGAGAGAGTCTGATGATCTGTACGAACATGTGCGGACGTTTGAGGGGTTAGTGCACAACCTGGCATCTACTACCCAATATGACAATGCCTGCCTCAAACTGTTTGAGGCAACTTTAAGAGATGGCGCACTTAGATGGTTCAGAATGCAGAAGCCTCAGTCCTTCACCACATGGGCACATGTGCGTGATGCGTTTTATAGAAAGTATTTTTCTGAGGCTAATAGTTTAAGGCGTCAGATACAAGGCTTTAGGCAAGAGAGGGGAGAGACTTTCGTGAAGGCATGGGAGCGTTTCAAAGATTTGCTCCTAAGAATGCCACACCCTGGTTTTGAAAAGATACAGTTAGTTGAATTCTTTCACCTGAGTCTCAACGCTGAGACAATCCAGCACATAGAGTATTCATGTAAAGGGGGCGACTTCTTGTCCAAAACTGCGGATGAGGGTTGGGATTTTCTGGATGACCTAGCAGATAGGCAGAGGGCGTTAGAACCCTCTGATTTTGATCGGTCCGGACCTTCTGGGTCCAATGTTATCCCCGTTACCTTACGAGACCAGCGACTCCAGGCTTAGGTTGAAAAGATCGCGCAAAAGCTAGAGGAATTAGAGGTTAGGCAGACTCGCCCAATGCATGAGGTCAGTATAGAGGAAGTCTGCGTGTGGTGTGAGTGTAAGGGGCACATTGCAACTGCATGCCCCGGATTTTTAGCCGCTAAGGGAGCGAGTCAGAATACTCAGGAAGAAGTAAATGCTGTGAGAAATTGGGACCCATACTCGAATACATATAATCCGGGATGGAAAGATCACCCCAACTTTAGGTGGTCAGACCATAGACCCACAGGTGGAGGACAAGCGCAACTCCCTGCGCCACCTCCGCGCAACAGTCTCATCAGTCCCAAGCACCTAGGCCTCCGCAGGGCCAGGTCATTCCGTACAACTACCAGTAACAGCAAGGCAGAGGGGGAGGCCCATCCACTCGTGGGCCACCCCCAGGTTATGCACAGACTGCACCACCCCGTTTTGAAGATTCCATGAATTCCTTAATGCAATCTCAACTGACATTCCAGACTGATACCAGGCAGCAAATTGGGGCCCTTACGACCCAAATGACACAACTCACTGCGGTAATCAGTCAGATGCAATAGGAAAAGGGTAGGTTTTCGGCCCAGGGTAGTTAGGCGGGTGCCCATTATTTGGGAAATCCTTCAGGTCCCAATGTTCAAGGGCAGAATCAGGAAGAGGCTAAAGCAGTTACCATTCTGAGGAGTGGGAAAACCATTGATAAGACCATTCAGCCAACACTAAGGCAGGCTCCACCCCCGGAGCCAGTTATTGAGCCTGAGGTTGTCTTTGATACTGCTAGGGTGCCTCAGGAAGAAGTAGATGAGAGAGAGAAGTCACCTGAGGTGGAGGAGCCTGTTGTCGCTGCCCCCACAACTCAAACGCCGCCAGCAAGACCGTTAGCTCCATTTCCCCAAAGGCTGGCGGTGAAGCCTAAGCAGAGAATGAACAATAAGATGTTAGACCTTTTTAAGAGGGTGCAATTCCCTATTACGTTAATGGAGGCTATAGAGTCCTTTCCTCAGTGTGCTAAGGTGTTAAAGGACCTTTGCACACCCAAGCGCAAGAGTCAGAACAATGTGGTTCTGACGGAGCAAGTGAGCTCCATTCTGCAGACTGAGATTCCTGCCAAGTGCAAGGATCCAGGGTGTCCCACCATTCCCATAGCCATAGCAGGTCAGAACTTTGACAAGGCATTGTTAGATTTGGGAGCGAGTGTTAATCTGCTCCCTTATTCAGCATACTTGAGATTGGGCCTAGGCGACCTCAGTGAGACTCCAGTCACGCTACAGTTGGCTGATCGGAGTATTAGAGTGCCCAAGGGAATGGTAGAGGATGTGTTGATCCGGGTAGGGGAGTTTCAATTCCCCGCTGATTTCATTGTTCTAGACATTAGTCCCGGTCGTGAGGCTTTAGTGAAGACTCCCATCATCTTAGGGTGTCCTTTTCTAGCCACCTCCAATGCTATTATGAATTGCAAAACTGGCAAGGTCCAGTTATCTGTAGGTGAGGAGAGAATGGAGGTGGATGTGTTCAGTGTAGGTACATTAGAGGATGATGGTGAGGAGTTTGAGGAGTTGTGTCTGATTGACACATTAGTCCAGGAGCATATCAATACAGTCCTGTATAAGGACCCCTTGGAGGTTGCTCTTACCTCCGAGGAAACATCATTTTTGGACTCAGCAGAGGTGGTGAGCTTGTTAGAGTTACTTGATATCGAAGAGTCATGTGAGGAGATGTGTGGGGTCACTCATAACCCTATGTTTGAGCCATTGGGCGACCCTCCGCCCAAGGTTCTTCCGTCATCTGTCCAGCCGCCTAAACCAGAGTTAAAACCTCTACCGGACACGCTTAAGTATGCCTTTTTGAAAGGCAATGATACCTATCCGGTTGTGATCTCCTCATCCCTCGAGGAAGATCAAGAGAGGAAATTGCTAAGTTTGTTGAGAGAGCACATGGGCGCGATTGGCTGGACCATAGCGGATTTGCATGGTATAAGCCCAACGGTGTGTACACACCGCATAATTCTTGAGGAGAGTGTCAAGCCTTCCAGGCAACCTCAGCGGCGTCTTAACCCCAACATGAAAGACGTGGTTCGGGCTGAGGTGCTTAAGTTGTTAGATGCAGGGATCATATACCCAGTTGCCCATAGTGAGTGGGTGAGCCCTGTGCAAGTGGTGCCTAAGAAGGCAGGAGTGACCGTTGTGACCAACGACGAGGGAGTGTTAGTTCCGACCCGAGTTCCCACAGGATGGAGAGTTTGCATAGACTACCGGAAGCTCAATGCGAGCACCCGGAAAGACCATTTTCCTCTCCCGTTCATTGATCAGATTTTAGAGAGGGTAGCGGGTCGGGCCTTTTATTGCTTTTTGGATGGTTATTCGGGGTATAACCAGATTGAGGTCGCATTAGAGGACCAGGAAAAGACCACTTTCACCTGTCCATATGGAACCTATGCTTATCGTCGCACGCCCTTTGGGTTGTGCAATGCGCCTGGTACCTTTTCCAGGTGCATGATGGGGATCTTTAGTGATATGGTGGAAAGGATAGTAGAGGTGTTCATGGATGATTTCTCGGTCTTCGGAGATTCATTCGATGGATGCCTCGAAAATTTGGGGAAAGTTTTACAGAGATGTGAGGAGAAGCACTTGGTGCTTAATTGGGAGAAATGCCACTTCATGGTTACCCAGGGAATTGTGTTAGGACACATCGTGTCTTCCAAGGGTATTGAGGTGGACAAGGCCAAAATAGATTTAATCCGAAATCTCCCAACACCTAAGTCTATTAAGGATGTGCGTTCATTTCTGGGACACGCTGGTTTCTACCGGCGGTTCATTAAAGACTTTAGTGCTATCTCCCGCCCGTTGTGTCAGTTGTTGGCAAAGGACACACCGTTCGTGTGGTCCGATGCTTGTGAGGGGGCATTTCAGGCGTTAAAGCGGAGTCTCACAACTCCGCCGATTGTGCAGTCCCCGGATTGGAGTCTTCCCTTCGAGCTGATGTGTGATGCTTCTGACTATGCAGTCGGAGCTGTTTTAGGGCAGAGGAGAGGGAAAGACCCGTGTGTGATATACTATGCGAGTAAGACTTTGAATGAGGGGCAGATGAACTACACCACCACCGAGAAGGAGTTGTTAGCGGTGGTGTTTGCGCTAGATAAGTTTCGGTCCTACCTAGTAGGTTCGCAGATCACGGTTTTCATCGATCATGCGGCCCTAAAGTACTTAATGACTAAACAGGACGCGAAAGCTCGCCTCATTCGGTGGATTCTGTTGCTGCAAGAATTTCACCTGATTATCAAGGATAAAAAGGGGGTAGAGAATGTAGTGGCTGACCATCTATCTCGTCTGGAATTCGAGGACCCCACCTCGAATCTTCCCATTAGAGATTCTTTTCCGGATGAGCAGTTGTTCGCCGCTAATGAGTGCCCGTGGTACGCTGATATTGCCAATTATTTGGTAACTGGGCAGATTCCTCCCCATTGGTCTACCCAGGAGCAGCAGCGGTTTCTGAGGAGTGTCCGACAGTATATATTCGATGACCCATATTTGTTTAAGTACTGTGCGGATCAGATCGTGCGTAGGTGTGTCCCCGAGTCTGACCAGAAGGGGATCATAGAGTTCTATCATAGCGAGGCGTGCAGTGGTCACTTCTCTGCGAAGAAGACCACCGCCAAGATTTTACAATGTGGATTCTGGTGGCCTGATATGTTTAAGCTTGTTCATGCGTTCTGTAGGTCAAATGACCTTTGCCAAAGGCTTGGCAAATTGTCTTCACGTCAGGAGATGCCCCTCCGGCCCATTCTTGTGCTAGAGGTTTTCGATTGTTGGGGCATCGACTTTATGGGTCCATTACCTATGTCCCATGGTTACGAGTACATTTTGGTAGCAGTGGACTATGTGTCCAAGTGGGTGGAGGCGGTACCCACTAAGTCTATGGAGTCGCGAGTCGTGTTAGAGTTCCTAAAGTCGCATATTTTGTCTAGGTTTGGCGTGCCACGCGCCATTATCTCTGATCAGGGCACGCACTTCACGAGTCGGTCATTTGAAAAGTTAATGGGGGAGTATAGAGTCACTCACAAGGTGTCCACTTCGTACCACCCCCAAACTAATGGGCAGGCCGAGTTAGCGAATAGAGAGATTAAGCGAATATTGGAGAAAACTGTAGGTGTGACTAGGAATGATTGGTCCACCAGGTTGAATAATGCGTTGTGGGCCTATCGCACTGCTTATAAGACCGTGTTGGGTGCTTCACCCTATCGGCTTGTTTTCGGTAAAGCCTGCCACCTGCCAGTTGAGTTAGAGAAGAAGGCCTATTGGGCCCTTTAGGAAATGAATTCGAGTCTAGATATGGTGGGTGCGCATAGGAAATTGCAGTTATGTGAGCTTGAGGAGCTTCGGAATGACGCGTATGAGAATGCGAGTATTTATAAGGCTAAGGTTAAGGCGTATCATGATAGGAATATTCAGCGAAAAACCTTTAGAGTTGGTCAGAAAGTATTGCTCTATAATTCGCGTCTCCATCTTTTCCCCGGGAAGTTGAGGTCCCGTTGGGAAGGTCCCTATGTTGTGGTGCGAGTGCATCCGAATGGTTCAGTGGATGTCCGTGATTCTAAGGATGATAATGTGTTCAAAGTTAATGGGCAGCGTCTGAAACCATTTTTGGAATTTTTAGAAGTGGGAGAACCTGATGAGGAGTTGGTCGATCCTGTGTATTCGGACGACCCAGTTACTTAGGCTTTTGCAGCCAGGTTTTGACGGGTAGCTCACGCGTACCATGCTCTTAATTGAGTGTGGACCCGGCCCCTAGCAATAGGGGTACCCATCATTGACTTGGGTTTCTCATAGCTTTGCACGCTGCTGTTTAAATAAGGATCGTGTACCCAGCTCCGGTTAGTAAGGGCAAATTCTGATTTTCTTTAGTTTTACTTCATTTTTCGAAATTTATGTTTATTCCTGTTTGTTTTTATATCTCAAAAAAAAAAAAAAAAAAACGGTCCGGTATAGCCACCTGATTGCTATCCTTAAATATGCCTATCTGGGTTTCTAACAATCTTATTGCCGTGTCTCGGATAGTCATAAAAGACGATTGGCTCTGATTTCTTTAAGGAAAAACCTTGAGAAATTTAACCTGTTGAGTCATGACTTACCCGGGGTTGTTATGATGACCTTCTCTATGCATGTTTAAGTGAGCCAATTAGGGAGAAAAGTAGTACCGTATCTTTCACGTGACGGAAGTGGTGGTGTTTATTATTTCCTTTATTTCATTTGTTATGGCCCGGCTTTCACATGCGGGCAGTACTGACATCATTTGTTGCCGAGTGGGTAGTTGGCTCTTGTTCTCTTGCAGGACTATCGTATGGGGGCGATTCTGATGACGACTAGCGGTAATGATGGCAAAGTCCCCATACATCGGCCGGGGTCATGATGGTTGGCTGCCATCCGACGGTCCATTTCTCTCTCTTGTTCCTTCTTTATTATTCTTGCCTTCTTGCTATGAGGGCATAGCATGTTTTCAGTTGGGGGGAGGAATGTACGTTTCCGTTTTTAGAGGGAAATTTTTAATTGATAATGCGGGGATACATTGTTATGCTTGTGTCTATGAATGAGTCGAGCATGATGGGTTTTCAATTTAGTGTCTGCTTGTTAATTCGTTCCCATGCATATATCTGGTATCTCTGTTGAGTAGTCTTGCATTATGAATGATAATGAGTGGGTGTTTCCACAGAGTGTACATAGTAGTTTATCGCATACTCCATGGTTGTGCTTAATTTGCATTCGCATGAGTTAGTAGGCAATTTTACCACATACTCAGCTTAGAAATTTTGCATGCACATTGTGAGAGTTGGTAGCGTGAAACGGGGAAGATACAAGGCCTTCTTGCGTGATTAAACCACTAAAAGAGTCCCATAGAACCCTTTTCAGCCAGTCCGTGTCAATATCCGTGTGAAACCTAGGAAGCCGGTGTTTGGGATGGAAAGTAAGTTGGGGGGTGTTCGGATCTGTGCATTTCTGGGAATTCGTCCTCACTGTGAGATAGAGCTCTGCATGTTGGGAAGCAACCGTTTGGGGAGTAGGAAAGATGGCTTTCAGGGTGCTTTCAGGGTGTCATTGATTTCGTAGCTTAAACCTACTTTGAGCCACACGAACCCAGCCACAAATTACCCTACCTAAATCCCGACCAATAAAGAGAGAAAGTTTGAAGGGAAAAGAATGGAGAGTGTACCATTGTTCTTGAAAAAAAAAAAAAAAAACAGAGTTAACAGTTCGGTATCGATACCCTTTTAAGGGGTATCGATACCTATTCGTTACGAGGAAAAAAAAATAAAGGCCGGTCGACCCCTCCTTCTTCTTCCTTTTCTTCTCTTCTTCTTCCCTCTATTCTCTCTTTCTCTCTCTTTTCCTCCATAACCACCAAACCCTACCCACAAATCCTCTTACAAACCCACCTAAATCACCACCATTCTCTACCAAAATTTAACCACAACCTCCTTTCTTCACCCTCTACCCAAATATCCGGTCGAAATTCCCTTGAACCTGACCAAATTTCCAGATTTGAAAACTCAAAAACCCAATTTTCTTAACCCTTAAACCCCCAAATCATGGCACCAAGGAAAGACACCGGGAAAGCTAAGGCTGGGACTTCATCCAGCGCTGCGGGGGAAGTCCCAGAAGGTCCACCTTATCCGGGTCGGGCTACGAGGCGGAACCGGGAACAAATGGAGAGGGATGAGCAAATACAGTGGAGGGAGTCAATCGTGGGCAGGGGAGTGAAAAATGAGAGGCACATTGAGTTGGATGGTGGGTGGCCAGAGCGTCACTTAGCGATCGAGGCTATAAGAAATCAAGGTATGTCTTTTTGGTTTGAACCGAACCCTGGCTATAATAATGCTTTGGTAGAAGAGTTGTATAAATGCATGGTTGTGCCCGAGGCTGGGGCTTTTATGAATCTGGGGGCTCGAATTACTTCAATGATAGGGATAAACCCCCGTATTCATAGATGTTGATAAGATTGCTGCTGCATTGAATTATGTGAGGCCCGAGGGAGAGACGAATTTTCTGAGACCAGTCAGTAACCCCATTAATTAGGATTGGGTGAAACGAGAGATTTACACGGATAGGAGGGATGCGAGGATCCCTCATTGGCCGGGCAAGTTTAAGGCGGCGTATAGGTTCCTCAATCAGGTGGTATGTTATAATATTTATCCGAGGGGGACTGAGAACAAACCTCAGGAGAAGGTGGGGAACATCATGTGGGCATTTACTGATGAGGATACTGTGTGTGACTGGGCTTTGTTTATTTTTGGTGAGATGGTGGATTTTAGGGCTGTGTCGAAGAATGTCCGAATGCCTTTTCCGTGTCTAGTGACTTCGATTCTCCGGAGGGATGGTATTCCAGGGACTAGGTTTTATACGAATGATAGGTTGGATCCGGGGACGATGGATTCCACCATTCTTACTCGAAGTATTGTTCAGGCTAGGGGTGGTATTGCTCAGGCTAGGGGTACCGGAGAGTCATTGACCACTGCACCGTCATCGGAAGCATCTGTGAAAGAGTGGTTTAAGAAACTTTTCTGTCAGAATGTGGCGATCATTAAGAGCCAGAAGAAGTTGAAATTGGAGCAGAGGCAGCAGCCTAGGAGACAGGTGGAGTTGGATGATCAGCTGGGTTATGTGAGGCGCCAGATTGCAGGAGAGACTTCCGCGCCTTATGTCCCTCGCTGCTGGCCAGAGCTAGAGGTGAGTGACGATTTTGAGGAGCAGGATGCGCCAGACGTGGACTCGGATGCATAGGCGGAGTCGCCGTATGGAGTAGTAGAGCTGGAGGTGGTGTGACTGTATGATTTTATGTGTTTGGGAGGATTTTATTTTATGTTGATGGTATGTTTAGGTGGTGGTGTGCTACTATTTACGTTTTGGGAGTATTTTGCTGTAACTGATATTAAGTTGTTTGAACTTTAGGATGGTGGTGTTGATATCTTATGTTCATATGTTTGGGATGTTATATGTTTGAGTCCGGGTGGCGGCTAACTCGGGTAGTTAACCTTTGCACTTACATGAGCCGCCATCCATTTGCATGTTTCCTTTTCGTTTTGTTAACCAAGGTCATTACAAGCCGATAAAGCCCTTAGTTGACCCGTGACACGTGTATCACGCTCCTATATGCATGCTTAATGTCTTGTGATGAATATGTGGTAGTTTTGCCTCCCATGGGTATGAGATGGGTGGCGATGTGATTTTGTGGACGCATGTTATCTCTGAATGTCATTTTATGTGCAAGGTGAGTCAACTGTTTGCTAGGGCATGCATGTGTTTGAATTAAAGGTAGCAGTAATTTGGGAATTCTGAAGGTGAACCGGAGTTTATACATCGTGCATAACTCTTGTATCCCCGTATAGTTGCTTGCTAATCTGTGCTGATTATTCTATCCGTTGCTCGGGACGAGCAACGCCTAAGTTGGGGGGTGTGATAGGCGCGCGATATTACACATATAAGCGCCTAAGTAGGGGAGTTGGCGCGTTAGACATGCGATTTTATGATCATTTTCCTGTTTAATGCGTGCTTGGTAGTGTTTTTGGTGTTGTGCATGTTTTTCCAGGTTGAAAGATGTCTTTGGTGCACCTAATGCATGGCTTGAAGTGGAGCTGGGCTTGGGAGTCGAAGTTTGGGCTTGGAATGCTGAAAAGGACGGCTTAAGGGGTCGGTATCGATACCCCCCTAAGCCGTATCGATACTAGTTGGTTATGAAGAGTGCACAATTCGTCCAGAATGTTTAGTATCGATACCCCTGATAAGGGTATCGATACCTACGTCTTACGCGGGAGAAGGAGATAAGGGTTCGGTATCGATACCCTTATTAGGGGTATCGATACCGAGGGCTTACGGAAGCATCAGCTATTGAACTACGTCGATTTATTGGTCATAGAACTAATTCTTTAATGATTTTATTCGGTTTTTATTAGGATTAGGAGTTCTAGTATAAATACCTAAGTTAGAACCCATTCCAGGGTTCCAAAATTTTACATTGGTTCTTACTTTACAAGTTTTTCGGCTACAGATCTGAAGTTCTTCGTTCGTTTCGTTGTTACGCTTCCAAGTTTAATTTCCAGAATTCCAGTTTCAAGATTGTTTTGCTGATCGAATATCAGGATTAATCATGCCTTTGCAATTGCGGTATTAGTATTCATTGGTTTTATATTTAATTCATTAAAAGCATGATTAGTTTTAGTTTCAAATCATCTTCTGCAATTTATTTCAATATGTGTGAGTAGTCGTATAGGGTGCGGCCGCGGGACGAAGGTGCCCCGTGGCTAGGCTGATTTACATTCCACCTCGGTGCCGAATTACTTTAATTAATGCGCAGTTTTTGGATACGGAATTCTTTTCTAGCAAACAAAACCCCGGGCATCGCCCATTCCACATGCGCGCAGGAATCGGTGACAAGTGTTGTGCACTTGTTAGAAACTATTTCCATATTTTTAAACCTATTAATTAAATCATTGTGGCCCGAGTGAATGTGAATTAGACTAGTTGCGGGCACCATAGTGCCCACGGCTGTGCTCTCCTTTTTAAATCAGAGTCCAGTAATTAAATTAGTTTAATTTAGTTAATCAATTCAACCAATTGAGCAAGGGGTGGCTACCTGAGAGCCAGTTTCAAACATAGAACCAACATAGTTTGAGTCAAACACCGTAGACCGTCTCTGTGGTTCGACTCCGGTACTTCCGGAATTATTGTGCTGCACCGGTCGATAGTCCTACGCTTGGGACGAAATTTTAGCTAATTGTTAATCACCCGAACGGTCAAGCAAGAGCCATCGATTGTAATTGGGGAATTGTTTTCCATTCCAATTGGCAAATCTTGGATGACCCTACATAAAATAAAAAAAAAACACATAAACAAATAATCAAGCATATATTAAAGAAGACTTTATATATAATTTATGCATATTCACGAATTCTTACTTGGACAAATTGATTCCAGAGTTGATCGTTTTGCACCAACAATCTGCTTTCATTTTCATCCCATTCAAATCCATCAATTTGACGTAACTGATTAATATTGGAAAAATCCCGCTTCCAAAGCGTAATTTTGCGTTCAATATGAATTTTTTCAATACCACATTCAGGGAAAGAAGCAAGCATCCGATTCTTCAAGACTTCTGAATAGGTGGGACGAAATCCGAAATCACTTTGCCAAACACCCTCATCTACAAGGGCCGTAAGGTATTGAAGCAAAGTTTCCTCTTCCACCTCACTCCAACGACGATGTGCCCTTAAAACAAAGTGAAAAAAAAAATATAGGACTTCTTTCTTTGATTGAAAATTTGCTTGTCACATAAAATGAGTATTGTTTGGGATTTATAGAAAATAAACCATTTACCATTCAACCACAAACCCACCATTCAATCACCTATCTACCACTCCACCAACCATTCACCATTCAACCACCATCTACTATCCATTCAACAATAAATAAATAAATTTAAAATTTTTAAAAACCTAATCTCCATTCAATTCAACCATAAATATTCTTTTATATGTTACAAATTTTCCACTCCAAATTAATTAAATAATTTTTTTTTCGGGAAAAAAACAAATACAAACTTTTAATATTGTTGTAATTAATATATGTATTTTTTGTCTATTTATTACAATTATTACGAATTTATTATAATTATAATTAAGTTAATCAATTTTATTTACTAAATTAATAAGATGAGGGCAATTAAGTCATTTGACCTCCTATCCTATCATATCCACCCTCCAAATTCCCCTTCTCAAAATACCATCCAAACACCCAATATACAAATCCACCCTTCTTAAGAGGTGGGTCCGCCCTTGTTACAAATCTACCCTCAAATCCGTCCTCATTATAAATCCACCCAAAATCAAATCCGCCATCCAAACGCCCCGTAAAGGAGGCAAGTTCAAGCTAGCCTGTTGTTTTTTGTTTTTTTTAGGAAATAATGAGAAAAAATTTGTTCACCCTCACGAAAGGAGGGTGAACAAGACCCTCACCCCAATTGGTTGAAGTGGTGTGGGGTCAACAAAAAATAGTGTGGATCACACCACAAAGTGATGTCATATTTACCAAAAAGTCTATAGACCCCATACCATTTCAACTAATCAAGATGAGAGTTTTATTCACTCTCTTTTGGTGAGGGTGAACAAATTTTTTTCCGGAAACAATATTCCTGCGGTACTTAACCACCCTACATCTTCATGACACTGAAAATTCAGAACATTATAATAGACATTAAAAATTATAAATCCTAGATTAACATCAAGAGCGGCCTTTCCAAAAATGTTTGCATAGCCATTAGCTTCCGGGAACACATACCAGATTGTACTCGATTGAAATTTCGCTAACAACGAACGGCAATTATATATTGGTCTTTCCAAATTCATTGCATGGAGAAAACCAAACCACCTTTACACTTCTTTTACTTTAGTGATAAATTTCTTACTTTTTTTAGTTTGATAATAATTATTTTTTAGACCCATTTATCATACTTGGCCATGCCTAATTTATCATGATTATGAAATTGGTAATTTGGTATATAAAGAGTAAAAAGTGAAAGTGACATGACTTTGAACCTATCGAGATGATATGGCATTTATTGGATACTCATGCTTTCTCACCAATATAATCACTTTTCCTGAAGCCATGTTTACTGACAAGAACTTTGTCGCGCTTTTAAACCACAAACAAGAACCGCCGGCCAAACAACTACACGAGTAATTCTTCTAAGTTTCGAGCCAATGGGAGCCGAGCTCGAGCTTTCGAAATAAGTGGTGAGCCGAGCTCGAGCCCAGAAGTTTGAGCTCGATTCGAGCTTGAGCTAAGTATAATTCTTGCGAGCCGAGCCCGAACACTTAGAAACTCGGCTCGGCTCGGCTCGGCTCGATTACACCCCTGGTACTCTATGATGAAAAAAAATAGAAGTACAAAGAAAAAAAAAGAAGGTATGTACAAATGAAAGACAAGGACCATTGGGGGTCCACTCAGACACTCACCCTTTTCAGACACACTTGAACTAGAACATAACATCCAAAAAAATTATTACATTCACATCGTCATTACAAAAAAGGAGATGCCCAACTTACGTCTTCTTAAAGTTCAAAAAAAAAAAAAGAGTTATGTCTTCTTACTCTATGACTTTTTGTACTCATCTTTCACTATCATTTGAAATAATAATCGAAAATTATTATTTTCACTCACGTTTTCCATTTTTATTCTTATACTTCTGATTGAACGCCCAGGTTATCTCAATCTCTTAAGGAGGATGAACAAAATTAAATTTCCTTGTAACCATAGTATTCAAGTGAACCCTCTAAGTTTAAAAATGTACCAATAGTTTGTAGTTTCTTACATATATTGGGTTTTCTTTGATGTTGCATGTCTTCGATATTGCGTCATTCGCACAAATTTTTTTTGATCGGCAAAAAAGATTTCATTAACCTTGGAAAATGAGTATGTATAAAGATTAAAAGGATCAGTTATACCGGCCTATGCCACCCTAGAACTAAACCCAAAGGAAGGCAAAAAGCCAGCCCAAATACCATTTTAAACCAGGAGCCCCAAAACCGCAAACACAACCCAAACGAACTCCTAACAAAATAAACTTAATTTGGAAACTTTACTTTATAGGAGTGTATATGATACACACCCAAATAGGAGTGTGTATTGTGGCATTTTCCAGAAGAAAATGGGTGCATCTGATTTCTCTCAGAAACATAAGCGGTAGAATGATATCACTGCCATGTAAGTGTTAGAACCTCTTAACTTATCTTTCAGGTGGTGAGAATCCTGCATATAGATTGGAGTCTAGAGATTGAATTGGAGAAACTTTGGCTGAATAATCTGTTACTAGTGGAGAAAAATGTCAGATCAGTGGATAATATGGATGACATCCTGATTTGAATAGTGGAGAAAAATGTCCAATTAGACGGCCAATTATGTTGTGTTTTTACATTTCCTAATTTATTGTCTAACTTTTCGTTGTTTATTTTTAGATTAATAATTTATATCGACAACCGTAATTTTTTGTCTAGCTTTTCCTCGTTTTTTTAAGATTAATAATAATTCGTGTCAACAACAAGAATAAAAAAAAAAGGACCGAAATTGAAAAAAGTTCATACAAGACAACACTTTGGAGATTAAAAAAAAAAAGGAGTTGGTTTATTTTTTTGTCTTTAATGAACTTTTTTTAACTTTTGGTCATAATTTTTTTGCTTCTAGACTCCTCTTGTCAAGCTGGATGATTAGTCTAAAAAAATATAAAGTGAATTCAATAAAATTTCAAAAAAGACGGAAAAAAATGAAAAATAAAAAAAGACAAAATATAATTATTTTTTTTTAGAAGTATTACCTTCCTAATTTCCCAGATATTCGTACTTTTCTGATTGAGGCATTCAAAAAACAATCTCATTGCCCGCGCTTGGGTTGTGCCAATCTATTCTCTTACTTGTGTGGTACTTCATTCAATCACTTCTACTTCCTAAGCTTATAAAGATTGGTTTTGGGAATTGATGCTGAAAGGAGATCCCATTCATATTGTTAAATTTAAGCTTGATAAAAGATTGAAATATCATTGCACTAGTTGAACAATTACACAGCATTATTATCACACACATGCATTCAGACGTGTTTCTTAAAAACAAACAAACACACTTCAGAAGCAAACCACAACTAGAAATATTACAATCAAATGAAATTTCTCAAGCAAACCACAACTAGAAATATTACAATCAAACTTTATTTCTCTCCATTCGATTATGAAATCCAGGTCGAAGTCCAACTTTCAACTTTATTCTACTTAAATTCTTCAGCAGCATCATGTAACCCCAGAAATGTCTTGATCATTCTCAGCCCAGATTGAACTCTTCCTCAAACTCTATCCCAGCCTGATCCAAATGTTTCTCCAACTGATCCAACTCTTCCTCACCTTGATCCTTCACTTTCTTATCCTCAACGTTTGGGCTAAAGGTACTTCTATCTAGCTTCTTCATTATGCCAAAGTGAAGCAGCAAAAGCCAGACATGGGTGAGAAACTCCCCCCCTTGTCGAAGCTGTTGAATGTGGTTCTTTACTGGGCATTTACTCGCAGCATAGCACAACATCTCCGCCCACATGCTGCCCATGATATCCCACCTCTTCGGATTCCGCTTCATATCTTGCACAAATCTTTTTGCCTTGTCCACCAGTGTGTCGTCCTCGTTCTCAACCCCTTCTGGTCTTGACACTTCTCCATGAAAAATTTTCTTCATATCAGCATAATGCTGTGTAATCTCTTCGTATTTGTTGCAGAAGGGAAACATATTAGGACATAAAACAAGCAAATACATCATGTAGTCTGAAAGTATTTTGACCGCTTCCAGTTTCACCTTATCACTAGGGCGATCTGACTCGTAGCAAACTTCTGTAGCAATGTGCCAGATGACAATACTTTCACCAAATTCTTCTTTAATACTCCACTTAAACTGCTGCTCAACATCATAATGTGCAAGGGTCCACTCTCCTCTTTTCACACCTAGCGGCAACTTAACATTTGCAACCCCTCCAGTGGAAGTTTGCAACTTGCCAACTTCTTCAATTGTCTGAGTTGAAGTCTGGGAAGTACCAACATCCGTAACTCTCTCTGTTGAAATCTTCGAAGTATCAACAACTGCAGCCTCCCCCCCTAATTTCTCGCAAAGGTGACGGATGATTAGATCTTTCAAATGCTGCAGGTTTGGCCTCTTCTGTGAGCTGAATTTCTCCAACATCTTTTCCCTTCCAAAAAGACACTCCTTCGACCTATTGCACACATTAGGCTTATAGTTTGTGCAGAAGTCCCAAAAACTGAATTGCCCCATCACCCCGGGCCACCTCTGGCTTGTAGAGTTTACAAATTCGCGTAGAAAGAGAACCGTAGTAGCCCACTTACCGCCAGTCTTACACGCCCAAACCATGCCATAATCCGAAATAAGTTGCACGAAAATACCAGCTATCTCTAGAAAAATAGCTCCAGCTAACAGAATGATGGTGATAATATGATCACCATTTGAACGACCGCTATGCTTATCACACGTTATGTATGTCACAAGCACAGAAACAATCAAAGAGAAGCTTAGAAATCTAAGTATGCTTCCCCATACGGTAAAAATCGTGCCTATCTTGCTGAAGAGTAAATCATATATCATACCCAACTCAATGTCAACCAGTTTGAAAGCATCAACATCATCCGTTCTGACTGACTCATGGAACCTTGTTAGTAATGGTCTCACTTCCCTCTCCTTAGACATGTAACCCGCATCATGTGGCCTTAGGGTCCGGAACCAGGAATAGGCTAGGAGCACTGGCTTTACTTTCGGTTGCGTAGCACTGATTTCGTCGATTTTGGGTAAATCTAAGTGAACAAAACCCGTGAAGCCCTTGGATATTGACCTGACTACCCACACTCTCTCTCCATACTTGATAATTCCAGGAATAAACAGCAACGCGGCCAGAAGAGATAGAACAAGATCATGAGGATTAAAGGTTACTATCAGAGCATAAGCTGTTCTTAGGCCTTGGGTAAGGAGTCCTATAAGGTGTTTCACCCATAACTGATTTTCCTCAACACGTAAGACGGTAAGGGTATCCGGACCTCCGAGAAAGAACAAGATAAGAGGTGCCCACATCACCCTGAGCGCGTATTCACCAATCTTGGAGGACATATCGGTATCGTTCTCGTTGACTTTGAGCTTGGAAAGCTTTCCCAGAGCGATTGTTGCCAATAAATCAGAAAATAAATAGAGCAACCAAACGTTCACAAGCATCATCAACACTGACTTATTCCTACTACGGAGTCGTCCGTAGAAATGAAGGTACAACTGAGCAATAAGGATGTAGAGAGTTAGGATCCTCAGATCCCATACTTCCCAAAATTTCCTCGCTTCTTCCATATGATTGTAATCTTTCGTAAACTTGCAGACCCTGATGCACGGCATGTTTCTCTCTTCTATGCTACAATGAGGGAAGAAAAACAAAAACAAAAAAGTAAAAATTGAAGCAGTGGTAGCACGACGACTCGAAACCCATCACTGACTAGTATGCTCTTGACAGTATATAGGTCAGGCAACGACTATGACATTCTAGTTGCGAGTTTTTGTGGTGGTTATTTTGTATTGCCCTAGTTACCAGTACAGTATTGAGCGTAGGGGCTGGCGATCGACTATGACATTCTAGTCGCGCCAAAAAAAAAAAAAAAATAGAGGATGTAGCAACTAAATCTAGCCTTTAGGCAGAAACTTTCGAGTAGACATGAGCCCAAGTTTATTTTGACTCAATTTGTTAGCTTACTCTAATGGCCATTTGTTAGTGGGATAGATTTTGGAGGGATATAATAAAACAGGATATATGCTTTGTTGATAAAACTATATGATTTGTTCAGGGTATTATTCAAAAGGGGAATTTGTGTATACTTGGTTTGTTTTCTTGTTTATACAGATGGATTTGGGTAATCGATGATGAGTTTGAAGAGGAAAATGAAAATTTTCAATAATTAAGGAAGGGGATGAAAAGAGGATGTAGCAACTAAATTGGTTTCAAAATCGATTAACTTCTTGTTTTTTAAAATCAATTAGCGTATATTCTACACATCAATAATAGGTTTTGAGAATCTGCAAGAAGCCTTTGGCCGAATGGCATTAGGAGTGCACTTAGGTGCTATGGGAGATAAGGTCAAGAGTTCAATTCCTGTTCTATGTGTCTAACTATTCTAGCAATATTGACGTTTGTCAACAAAAAAATGTTTGAGAATCGAATGTTCTGAAGTTTGTGATGGGTTTCACATTTTTATATTTTTGACCGAGAATCGATTCACTAAATTGTTTTACGTATTATTCTTATTAAAGAATTTGACATACTCAAATTTATTATATGATTAAGCAATCAATTCATAAATTGATTGTGCCTGCAGTTAACATCATTTGTGCTAAATTTGTTTGTATAATCGAACTACGAGTGACTGAAGACTTTGACTACAAATGCTATTTTAGTCAATTAAGGGTCGGAATGTAGGTGGTCATAAATAGATGAGAAGAGATCATTAGGCTTAAAGAAGACGAGACAGACCAAGATTTGACAAAATTTTGGTGAGACGAACGTAATTTTTTACGAGCCAATGAAATTGTGATATTAGACCGTCAAACTTGAGGAGGAGTGGTCGCACATAACTGGGTATGCTTCATTCTAAAACAGCTTGTGAGGAGAACGTGATTTATTGAGGTGAAAAAGGTGGGTGAAGTATATTTTTTTGACACCGAAGAGTGATCCTGATGAATCGGACTAATTTCTTCAGACCTCTAAGGAACTAAAAAGATTCATTAACGCGTGCCCCCCTCAAAAGTAAAAAAAAATTATTTTTTTATAATATATTTAGCATAATTATGTAAGTGTTGTACTATATTTAATATATGCACTTGTATATATCTCAAAAATTAAGAAGAAGAATAAATTTGATGATTCAACTCTTGTTGTTTGGTTAATTTATACGTATTGGTTTATAAATTGCTTGTTTATTTAGATCTTTTATCTCTTTATTCTCCTTATTTCTAACTATCGTGAAGAAATATCTTAATAAACCATCAAGATTGATATCAATGTAAAACACACACCAAAATTTTTGTCAACGATTGTTTGCTTATTTTCTTGATTTTTTTTTTATCGAAAGTATGCATATAACTAGTTAATTTAATTTATTAATAGCATGATCTTATTGTGGTTGATTAAGAAAATAATTCATGATTATTATTAAAATGGTTCCAACTTAGACTAGGTTCCTAGATCCGTCCCTGCTCTAACCCCTCCTACATCCATTTTCATGTGTTTTGTGTGACATGAGGTGGCCCTATGGATAAATCGCTGGCAATGGAAATCGACCGTGTGACCTTGGAGTGGAAGATCTGTCGAGACAAGTCGATTAACCAGTTTGATAACCCTCTTGGGATTGATGGGTGGGTGAAGTATTGTCTGGTGTTGGTATTGAACAAGATTGGAGCTAGTTGTTTAATTGTGTTTAAGTAGGAGAGATATATATAAATACTTATATGTAGGTATGGCTGAGGTGAGAGTGAGTGAAATGAGAGATCTCCAGGTGGGGTACCGGGTGGTCGAGTGTGTGTTTGTGTACAAAAAATTCAAGATAAGTTAAGATACATACTCCTACCATCCCAAATTATTGGTCATATTCGAATTTCGATGTAATTATTAAATTGTTCACATATTGAATCTATAACGTATTTTATGTGTAATATGGATCTTATTTGATATATCTCAATTAGTTCTATTATGCAAAGTTTTTAAAATCTTTAAAAATATTATAGATTGAAAGGTATGAACAATTTAAACCAAAAATTAAGAACAGGAGTATTTCTCACTTCACCAGAAATCACTGCGATACGAGATATTCTTTTCTTTTTCTTTTCTTGAAAGTCTTTAGTTCTATGAAAACTTCCTTGACTAGTACGGTCCAAAGGTGACACCTAATGCCGAAGCGGGTGCTGGAGCGTGAGTACGTGGCGCACGTGAACCCACTCAAAATTTAAAAAATTACTAGTAATCTTATACATTTAGCGTAATTATATAAGTGTTTGGTTAAGTTTTCACTATGATATTTTTGGTATTCTGAGGCTATAGGTTGTCAAAGAATACCAAAAATACTTTAGTGGAAACTTCCCTTTTGCATACACACTTAAATATATCTCAAATATAAAAGGTAGAATTAATTTTAAGGTAAATTTCACTTCCCTCCCTTGAGGTTTCTAACAACAATAGATGTCTCTCCTCACGCTTTAAAAATTACACTTACCTCCCCCTGGTTTAGTTGTCGGTTACAGTTTCCCCCAAGCCTTTAAGAGGCCGTTACAACTTAACGGAAATCGCTGACATCATCAACTTAAACTCTTTTTGTTACCGATTTTACCCTTGTAACTTGATGGTATGACATGAATGCCCTTCCAAACTCAATTTAAAAAATATTAATGTCCCTAATCGTAATTTCCTAAAAGAGTTTTATTAATATATTCATTTGGTTTTAAAAATTAAATAAATAAATATTTTTAAATATGCATTTACAAATATTTTTTATTCTTTATTTTTTCAAAAAAATTTGGCCCCATATAAGCAAGTTTGGATGCTATTCTTCATTATGGGCCCGTTAGTAAGATTCAACTAAAATTAAAATAAGAAAAATACTATTTTATGACAATGGTTCTTATTATAAAAAAAATAATAAATAAAAAACTACTTCTATATGAAAGTGGTATCCTTTATCATCTCATATAAAGTTGGTTCTTCGGGGATTTTTTTTATTGTTAAGGTTAAAATTATTGAGGTGTAAGACCACAAATAATTTTTTTTTTTAATGAAGAAAGACACTAATAAACCTAATGCATATATAACTTTGTCACTAGATAATGCAAATAAAGTAAGGGTTATCATGATGTTGCACATAATTTATGTATTTTTAGCACTAATTAATTTAGTTTGTACATAATATCTTTATTTTTAGCACATAATTTCGTTATGTTGAGGACACAATTTCTTTATGTTTAGCACCAATTTAGTTGGCATGGTTTAAGAAAATGAGAAAGAAAAAGGAGACAAGAGAGTAGCACATTTTAGATTAAAAATTTCTCTAGCACATAATTATTTACTGTGCACATATATGAATGTTTCAATGTGTTGTTTCAGTTATTAAATACTAATAAAACTATTAATATTATTTCTTCTCACAAAATTAAAGCTCATGGGTGTATATAGGAGTTGGGTCTGCTTTTAGATTTGATAACATGTTTCATTGTTCAATCAAGTTCCTTGACTTGTTAGTGGATGAAAAAAAAAATCAAAAGTGAAAGAAATTATATTAAATTTTGTTTTTCAAGGGAGGTATTGCTTGACTGACCAGGTGACTAAAAATAAGATGAATAAAGACGCGTCCCAAGCGTAGGACTCTCGACCAGTGTAGCACAATAATTCCGAAAGTACCGGAGTCGAACCACAGAGACGACTTAAGTGTTGACTCAAAAGTGTGAAATTGCAGTTTAACTGGCTCTTAGGTAGCCACCCCTTGATTTGATGAGATTTAATTGACTAAAATACCAAGCTAAATTGACTAGATGCAAATTAAACAAGAGAGTACAGCTGAGGGGACCTAGCATCCACGCCTAATTTCACCTATATTTACTTGGGCCACAATTACCTTTTTACTGATTTTAGAAAACGAAAAAGATTTCCTAACAAATGCGCACCACCTGTTACCAGATTCCATGCGCATTTGAATTCCGGTAATGCCTGGGTTTGTTCGTTAGAAAAGTTTCTGGTTCTCAAAATTGCTTGAAAATTGCGAATTCGGTCACGAGGTGAAACATAGATGAGGCTAGACGTGGGCGCTTTCGCCCCGCAGCAGCACTCTATACGACTACTCACTCATAATTCTGGTAACAACAGAAATCAGTTGAAACCTAGATCTAAACATGTTCGAAGAATTAAATATAAAAACAATAGCACACGATACCGTAGATTTCAACGGAAGGAACAATCGAACTTGATTATTGATACGCAACACCAATCCAAAAGCTGACGTTCTCTAAAAATAAACTTGAATGCGAAAACGCTGAATGAAGAAAGCTCTCAAAAACCGTAGCCACCAAACTCCAAAGTGCAGAAAATTACTAAAAGTTTCGAACCCTAATTAATGATAAGAAGAAGGGTTTTATAGTGGACACCCTTAAAATACGTTGAAACGCCATCGTTCGGGCTGTGTAACCGATCGGTATCGATACCTCTTATAGGGGTATCGATACCGAGATGCTTACGTTGACTCCTTGACTTGGCATAAGACATTAGTATCGATACCCCTTAGAAGGGTATCGATACTAAACCTTCTGGATTCAAACTTGCCCCTTCATAACCAATTGGTATCGATACCTCTTATAGGGGTATCGATACTAATCCCCTTCGGCTTAACATTTTAAAATCCATCTCCCAAGCCTCAATCTCCCGCGCTTCCACTTCAAGCCATGCACACACACTCATGCCAAAAGCCAAAACACCTGAAAAACTTCACAAAATAACAAGAACGCCACGGTGCACGCATTAAACGGAAAATAATCATTAATACGCACGACTAACGCGCTGAACCACCCTACTTAGGCACTTAAAAGCAAGCTTTTCACGCGCCTATCACATCCCCCAACTTGAGCGTTGCTAGTCCCGAGTAACGAACGAAACGAAAAGAATAAAACCAACACAACGACTCAAAAAGGGATACGAGGGTTATGCAACCTGTACAAAATTAACTGAACAATTCGAGTATCATCTCGCTATTACCCACAACTCAGTCACATGCATGCTCCAATCAAAACTCGAATAATTCCATTCCTCAACAAAGTTAAAGATAGGACGCTTCCACGTGCCACACTATCGCTCAAACTCACCGAACACTCTACATCCCATGTGAGGCGCCTGGCAAACCCCGTGGATTGAAACAAATCACCACGTGCCAGTCAATGCAACGCCAAGATATTCAACGAAAGTTCACGAATCAAGATATCACACATTCATGATTCAATATAACACATGCTTGCAGAGAGTCAAACGACGTGCATCGGGTCAACTAAGGGCTTTGTTAGGCTTGTAATGACCGCGGTTAACAAAATAAAGGGTGACATGCAAAGGGTGACGGCCTATAACAAATCATGGTCAGCCTACCCAGACTGGCCGTCACCAACATAGATAACACAATACGGACATCACATACTAACACATAATATCATAACATCATACTACCCTAAACATCACGAATTAAGTTTTAACACTCCCACCGACCACACATACGGTCGCACCTCCAACAAACACATAAAATGTCATAGTTCCTAATCAACTTAAACATAGTAAAACATACAACCATCATCACCAATCCAACCCGTGTCCAACTCCGTGCTCAGCCCATTCTACTCATCCGAGTCCTCATCTGGTTCATCCGGCTCCTCAAAGTCGTCACTCACCTCCAGCTCCGGCCACCTACGGGGAACATAAGGACCGGAAGTCTCTCCTGAAACATTCTTCCTCACATAACTCAACTGATCATCAAATTCCACCTGCTTCCTAGCCATCTGTCTCTGTTCCAGTTTCAGCTTCTTCTGACTCTTAATGATAGCCACATTATGACAGAACAGTTTCTTGAACCACTCCTTAATAGGAGCCTCTGATGACAGTGGGGTAAGCATTGATTCCCCACCACCCTTAATCTGAGCCTTACTCCAAGTTAGAATAGTAGAATCCAAGCTCCCCGGATCCAACCTGTCATTCATATAGAATTTAGTTCCTGGAATGCCGTCCCTCCTAAGGATCGCGGTCACTAGGCACGGGAAAGGCATTCTGACATTTTTCGACGCAGCCCTGAAATCAACCATTTCTCCGAAAATAAATAAAGCCCAGTCACACACCGTGCATTTATAAAATTCCTCTACTAAAGCATTATTGTAACCCGGGTTAGGTTCGAACCAGAAAGACATACCTTGATTGTTTATTGCCTCGATCACCAAGTGATGCTCCGGCCACCCCGCATCTAACTCTATATGTCTTTCATTCTTCACCCCCTGCCTATGATCGATTCCCTCCACTGTATTGCTTCGTCCCTCTCAATTTGGGCCCGGTCCCGTCTCGGTTTCCGGCCCGGATAAGGACCCCCCGATGAATCCTCAGGAACATTCCCCGCGGTACGAGAAGATGACCCAGCCTTTCCTTTTCCCGTATCTTGCCTTTTGGATGCCATGGTTTGAAGGTGAAAGGGTTTGGAAAAATAGGTTTTTGGGTTTTCAGATTCAGAAATTTTGTAAGGTTTAGGGAAATTTGAAACAGGGATTTAGGTAGAGGGTGAAGAGAGGGTGTCGTGGTTGAAATTTGGTAGAGAATGGTGGTTATTTAGGTGGGTTTTGGGAAGATTTGTTGGTAGGGTTTGGGGTGGTTATGGAGGAGAAGAGAGAGAGAGAAAGAATAGAAGAGGAAGAAGATTGGAAGAAGAGAGAGAGAGAGAGCCGATCGGCCTCCTTTATTTTTTTTCCTGTCGAACAAACCGGTATCGATACCCCTTATAAGGGTATCGATACCGAACTGTTAACGCTATTTTTTTTTTTTGAAGGAACAATCAAAACTCATTCTCTCTTTCATAAATAGGCATTCATTTGTGGGAACCGAAATTTGGTTTTTAGAATAGGGGTTCGGGCTTATGGTTTAAGGTTAAAGATTTCTCAACACCATGGCATCCACATGCAACAATCCAATTCTTCCTTTTACCGCACATTCATTGATTCAGATCTATAAAGATATACACAGAGTTGGACCACCACGCTGACACACCACCCAAACATCGGTTTCCTAAGTTCGACCCAGGAACTGACATGGACTGGTCAACCATGGGATCAATGGGACACGTATACTGGTCTAATCATGCAAAAATGGCCTTGTTTCATCCCCTAAACACGTCACCAACTCTCACACATGCATATGCAATATTCAGCTTATGATATGAGGTTTTTTTTTTTTTTTTTGAGCAGCTCATGATATGAGGTTCAAACGCCTACTATTTTATGCGAATGCGGAAAGTGAAAAACAAAGAACATGGGATGCCTTAAGGACATGTTATGCACAACGTGGAACCACCTACTCAACTTGTTTATGGCGTGGAACATATTCAAACATGAAAACCAGATATATGCATGTGAACAAGTTAAACAGGCAATCAACTAGACAAAAATTCAGTATGCTCATCTAACTCATACAATCAAGCATAACAATCGTATCCCCAGATTCCCAAATTAACCAAAAATTTAACAAAATGACCCCTAAACTACTAGCAACGCTCCAAACAAACTAAACATGTACAAAGTATACCCCTTCCCCCAACTTGAAAATTGCTCTGTCCTCAGAGCATGAAGACAAAACATAAAAATAGAATAACAAGGGAAAGAGATGGACCAACGGATGGCAGCCAACCATCATGACCCCGGCCGATGTATGGGGAATTTGCCACCATTGTCGCTTCTCGGCAGCAGAACCGCTCCCAGCATATACTCCTGCAAAACAAAAATGCAAGAACCAACTACCTACTAGGCAACAAATGATGTCAGTACCGCCCGCATGTGAAAGCCAGGCCACAACAAATAAAAGAAATAAAGAAACAACACCACCACTTCCGTCACGTGAAAGGCACGGGTACTACTTTTCTTCCTAATGTTCTCACTTAAATAGGCGTAGAGAAGGTCATCATAACAATCCTGGGTAAGTCATGACTCAACAGGTTAAATTTCTCAAGGTTTTTCCTTAAAGAAATCAGAGCCAATCGTCTTTTATGACTATCCGAGACACGGCAATAAGATTGTTAGAAACCCAGATACGCATATTTAAGGCTAGAAATTAGGTGGCTATACCGGACCTTGTTTTTTTTTTTTTAACACAGTCGCCCTTACTAACCGGGGCTGGGCACACGATCCTTCTTTTAATAGCGGCGTGTGAAGCTATGGAAACCCAAGTCAATGATGGGTACCCCTAAACAGGGGTCGGGTCTACACTCAATTAAGAGCATGGTACGCGTGAGCTACCCGTCAGAACAAGGCGGAAAACGCCTACCCAACGTGGTCGTCCGAATAAACAGGATCGACCAACTCCTCATCAGGTTCGCCGACCTCCAAAAATTCCAAATAAGGTTTGAGACGCTGCCCGTTAACTTTGAACACGTTATCATCTTTAAGGTCACGGACATCGACTGAACCATTTGGGTACACATGGACTACTAGGTAGGGACCATCCCAATGGGACCTCAACTTTCCTGGAAAAATATGTAGCCGCGAATTATAGAGTAACACTTTCTGACCAGCCCGAAAGGTTTTGCGCTGAATATTCTTATCATGGTACGCCTTAACCTTCGCCTTATAGATACTAGCGTTCTCGTACGCGTCATTTCTAAGCTCCTCAAGCTCGCTCAATTGCAATTTCCTATGCTCACCCGCCTCAATCAAACTAGAGTTGACTTCCTGAATGGCCCAATAAGCCTTCTTCTCTAACTCTACAAGCAGATGGCAGGCCTTACCATAAACGAGCCGGTAGGGTGAGGCACCCAACACGGTCTTGTAAGCAGTGCGGTAGGCCCACAACGCATTGTTCAACCTAGTGGACCAATCCTTCCTAGTCGCACCTACGGTCTTCTCTAAAATCCTCTTAATCTCTCTATTTGCTAATTCGGCTTGCCCATTAGTTTGGGGGTGGTATGATGTGGATACCTTATGAGTAACGTGAAACTCCCCCATTAACTTTGCAAATGACCGACTCGTGAAATGCGTGCCCTGATCCGAGATAATGGCGTGTGGCACGCCAAACCTCGACAGAATGTTAGCCTTAAGAAACTCTAGCACAACTCTCGACTCCATAGACTTAGTGGGAATCGCTTCCACCCACTTCGACACATAGTCTGCCGCCAACAGGATGTACTCATAACCATGAGACACAGGAAATGGACCCATAAAGTCGATGCCCCAACAATCAAATACCTCTAGAACCAAAATAGGCCTGAGGGGCATCTCATGGCGTGCAGATAACTTGCCAAGCTTTTGGCAACGGTCACATGACCTACAAAACAAATGGACACCCTTAAACAAATCGGGCCACCAGAACCCACACTGTAAAATCTTGGCGGTGGTCTTCTTTGCCGAGAAATGACCCCCACACGCCTCACTATGACAGAACTCTATGACCCCCTGCTGGTCAGACTCAGGGACACATCTACGCACAATCTGGTCGGCACAGTATTTGAACAAATAAGGGTCATCAAATATGTACTGGCGGACACTCCTCAAAAATCGCTGCTTCTCCTGGGTAAACCAATGAGAAGGAATCTGCCCAGTCACCAAATAATTGGCGATATCAGCGTACCACGGGCACTCATTAGCAGCAAACAACTGCTCATCTGGGAAGGAATCTCTAATGGGAAGGTCAAAGGTGGGATCCTCAAACTCTAGGCGAGACAGATGGTCTGCGACGACGTTCTCTACCCCCTTCTTGTCCTTAATAACAAGGTGGAATTCCTGCAGTAGCAGAATCCACCGGATTAGGCGAGCTTTCGCATCCTGTTTGGTCTTCAAATACTTCAGGGCTGCATGATCGGTAAACACCGTGATCTGCGAGCCCACCAGATAGGACCGAAACTTATCTAAAGCAAACACTACAGCTAGCAACTCTTTCTCAGTGGTGGTATAATTCATTTGTGCCTCATTGAGTGTCTTGCTAGCGTAGTAAATCACACATGGGTCTTTCCCTCTCCTCTGTCCTAAAACTGCTCCGACTGCATAGTCGGAAGCATCACACATTAGCTCAAAGGGAAGACTCCAATCAGGGGATTGCACAATAGGCGGAGTCGTGAGACTCCGCTTCAACTTAAAAAAAGCCTCCTCACATGCCTCAGACCAAACAAAAGGTGCGTCCTTTGCCAAAAGTTGACACAATGGACGGGAGATAGCACTAAAATCCTTAATGAACCGCCGATAAAAACCAGCGTGTCCAAGAAATGATCGCACATCTTTGACAGACTTAGGAGTAGGAAGATTACGGATCAAGTCTATCTTAGCTTTGTCCACCTCAATACCCTTGGAGGACACGATGTGCCCTAACACAATCCCTTGGGTCACCATGAAGTGGCACTTTTCCCAATTCAGCACTAAATGCTTCTCCTTGCACCTCTGTAAGACCATACCTAAATTCTCGAGGCATCCATCGAATGAGTCCCCAAAGACCGAGAAATCATCCATAAACACCTCTACAATCCTCTCAACCATATCACTAAAAATCCCCATCATGCACCTGGAAAAGGTACCAGGCGCATTGCACAACCCAAAGGGCATGCGACGGTATGCATAAGTACCATACGGGCAGGTGAATGTGGTCTTTCCCTGGTCCTCTAATGCGACCTCTATCTGATTATACCCTGAGTACCCATCTAGAAAACAATAAAAAGCTCGACCAGCCACCCTCTCCAGGATTTGATCAATGAAAGGGAGGGGGAAGTGGTCTTTCCGGGTGCTCGCATTGAGCTTCCGATAATCGATGCAAACTCTCCAACCTGTAGGAATCCTAGTCGGCACTAACTCACCTTCCTCATTGGTCACCACTGTGCCCCAGCCTTCTTAGGCACAACCTGTACTGGACTGACCCACTCACTATGGGCAATCGGGTATATAATACCCGCATCTAAAAGCTTAAGTACCTCAGCCCTAACCACCTCTTTCATGTTTGGGTTGAGGCGCCTCTGAGGCTGTCTAGACGGCTTAACACTATCCTCAAGAATGATTCGGTGTGTACACACCGTGGGGCTTATACCATGCAAATCAGCTATGGTCCAACCTAGTGCGCCTATGTGCTCTCTCAGTAAATCAAGCAATTTCCTCTCTTGATCTTCCTCGAGGGTTGAGGAGATCACTACCGGGTAAGTGTCATCGCCTTTCAGAAAAGCGTACTTAAGCGTGTCCGGGAGAGGTTTCAACTCTAATTTGGGTGGCTGGACTAAGGACGGAAGAACCTTGGGCGGAGGGTTGCCCAAGGGCTCAAACATTAGGTCATGAGTGACCCCACATAAATCCTCGCACTCATCCTCCACCTCTAACATATCACGGAAAGTGCCCACCTCTGCTGACTCTAAAAATGAAACCTCCTCAGTGGTAAGTGCCACCTCCAGAGGGTCCTTATAAAGGACTGTATCAATGTGCTCCTGAATGAGTGTGTCAATCAAACACAACTCCTCTATCTCCTCATCATCTTCACCCAAAGTGCTAACGCTATAAACATCTACCTCCATCCTATCCTCGCCAACAGATAACTGGACCTTGCCAGTTTTGCAGTTCATGACGGCATTGGAAGTGGCTAAGAAAGGACAACCTAGAATGATGGGAGTCTTTTCTAGAACCTCGGGACCTGGGCTAATATCAAGGACAATGAAGTCCGCGGGAAATTGGAATTCACCCACCCGAATTAGTACATCTTCCACCACCCCTTTCGGTACCCGAACACTCCGGTCTGCCAACTGGAGTGTGACGGGGGTCTCTCTAAGATTTCTCAGGCCCAATCTCAAAAATGCTGAATATGGGAGCAAATTGACACTCGCTCCCAAATCCAACAATGCCTTATCAAACGCCTGCCCTGAAATTTCTATGGGTATGGTGGGACATGCTGGATCCTTGCACTTGGCAGGAATCGCAGTCTGAAGGATGGAACTCACTTGCTCCGTCAGAACTACGTTGTTCTGATTCTTGCGCTTAGTCGTGCAAAGGTCCTTCAGCACCTTCGCACACTGTGGGAAAGACTCTATTGCCTCCATCAAAGTAATAGGGAATTGCACCCTCTTAAAAAGTTCTAGCATTTTATGGTTCATGCTCTGCTTAGGCTTCACCGCCAGCCTGTGGGGAAATGGAGCTAATGGTACTGCTAGCGGCGTTTGAGTCGTGGGGGCCGCGTCAGCAGGCTCCACCACTTCAGGTAATTTCTCAACACTCTCAGGATTTCCGCGTGGTGCATCAACCAACTCCGGGGGTGGAACTGGTTTTTGCTTCGGCTGAATGGACTTGTCGATCTCCTTCCCATTTCTGAGAATAGTGACCGACTTGGCTTCCTCCTGATTCTGATTCTGGTTATTCTGACCTGAAGGATTTCCTAAGTAATGGGCTTCCGCTGTGCTACCCTGAGCTGGAAACTTGCCCTTCTCCTGCTGCATATGACTAATGATGGCAGTGAGTTGTGACATCTGTGTGGTAAGGGCCCCTATCTGCTGCCTTGTCTCAGTCTGAAATGACATCTGAGACTGCATCATGGAATTGACATTCTCTTCTAATTTGTGGTCTCGTGCCATCATCTGGGAATAACCTGGGGGAGGACCACAAGTGGATGAACCTGCCCCCCTACCAGGCTGTTGCTGGTAGTGGTATGGAATGACTTGGCCCTGCGGAGGCCTGAAAGATTAGGACTGAGGAATTTGCTGTGGCGGAGGCAGCGCAAGGGGTTGAGCTTGGCCTCCACCTGCAGGTCTGGCATCCGACCACCCAAAGTTAGGGTGATCCCTCCATCCCGGATTGTAAGTATTAGAATAGGGATCCCAAGTCCTAACCGCATTTACCTCTTCCTGATTGAACTGACTTGCCCCTTTGGCTGCTAGAAACCCAGGGCAAGCGGTTGCGATATGCCCTTTGCATTCACACCACACGCAAACTTCCTCTACATTAACCTCATGAACTGGTCGAGTCTGTCTCACTTCTAAGTCTTCTAACCTCTGGGCCATTTTCTCAACTTGAGCCTGAAGTCGCTGGTCACGAATAGTGACAGGGACAATAGTGGACCCAGAAGGTCCGGCTCGGTCAAAATCAGATGGTTCTAAGGCTCTCTGCCTATCAGCTAGGTCATCTAAGAAATCCCACCCTTGGTCAGCTGTTTTGGACAAGAAATCGTCCCCTTTGCAAGAATATTTTATGTGCTGGATGGTCTCAGCGTTGAGACCCAGGTGGAAAAACTCGACTAGTTGAATCCTCTCAAAGCCATGGTGTGGCAATCTGAGGATTAACTCTTTAAATCGCTCCCAAGCCTTAAGAAATGACTCACCTCTCTCCTGTCTAAACCCTTGGATCTGACGCCTAAAACTCACAGACTTTGCCTCAGAGAAGTACTTCCTATAGAAAGCGTCGTGCACTTGCGCCCAGGTGGTGAAAGATTGAGACTTCTGCATCCTAAACCACATTAACGCACCCTCCTTAAGTGTTGCCTCAAACAGCTTGAGGCATGCATTCTCGTATTGGGTATTGGACGTGATGTTTCGCACCAATCCCTCAAATGTCCGCACATGTTCATAAGGGTCATCGCACTCCCTCCCATAGAAAGTAGGAAGGCTGTTCAGGACACCGGGTTTAACAGTGAAAGCATTACGTGCCTCTTGTGTCTCGCGCGGAAACACAATGGGTCCTTTGGGAGTGGACCTCTCTGGGTAAAGATGTTGCCTTAAAGATGGCTGTTGCACTACTTGCTGGTCAGCCATATCACTTAACTCTGACTCCGATTCTGACTCTGACTGGTAAAGTGGATTACTGACACTAACTGACTCAAAAGGTAACTCGATAAAAAGATCACTAATGGGGATAGACTCTGCCTGAGCTAGGTCTAACTCCGAACGAGAAGATGAAATACTGGGAGACACAGGCTGACCCGACCCCAGTTCTCATCGAACTAAACGGCGTGTAGGGTCACGGAAATAAAGAGGGTCCTGCTGAGGGGAACCCTTCTTACCTCTACCTATGATGACTGACTAAAAGACAACTAAACTACGACTCTGTATTTTTTTTTGAACACTCGTTGTCGTCCCCGGCAACGGCGCCAAAAATGCTTGACCGACCAGGTGACTAAAAATAAGATGAATAAAGACGCGTCCCAAGCGTAGGACTCTCGACCAGTGTAGCACAATAATTCCGGAAGTACCGGAGTCGAACCACAGAGACGACTTAAGTGTTGACTCAAAAGTGTGAAATTGCAGTTTAACTGGCTCTTAGGTAGCCACCCCTTGATTTGATGAGATTTAATTGACTAAAATACCAAGCTAAATTGACTAGATGCAAATTAAACAAGAGAGTACAGCTGAGGGGACCTAGTATCCACGCCTAATTTCACCTATATTTACTCGGGCCACAATTACCTTTTTACTGATTTTAGAAAACGAAAAAGATTTCCTAACAAATGCGCACCACCTGTTACCAGATTCCATGCGCATTTGAATTCCGGTAATGCCTGGGTTTGTTCGTTAGAAAAGTTTCTGGTTCTCAAAATTGCTTGAAAATTGCGAATTCGGCCACGAGGTGATCAAACATAGATGAGGCTAGACGTGGGCGCTTTCGCCCCGCAGCCGCACTCTATACGACTACTCACTCATAATTCTGGTAACAACAGAAATCAGTTGAAACCTAGATCTAAACATGTTCGAAGAATTAAATATAAAAACAATAGCACACGATACTGTAGATTTCAACGGAAGGAACAATCGAACTTGATTATTGATACGCAACACCAATCCAAAAGCTGACGTTCTCTAAAAATAAACTTGAATGCGAAAACGCTGAATGAAGAAAGCTCTCAAAAACCGTAGCCACCAAACTCCAAAGTGCAGAAAATTACTAAAAGTTTCGAACCCTAATTAATGATAAGAAGAAGGGTTTTATAGTGGACACCCTTAAAATACGTTGAAACGCCATCGTTCGGGCTGTGTAACCGATCGGTATCGATACCTCTTATAGGGGTATCGATACCGAGATGCTTACGTTGACTCCTTGACTTGGCATAAGACATTAGTATCGATACCCCTTAGAAGGGTATCGATACTAAACCTTCTGGATTCAAACTTGCCCCTTCATAACCAATTGGTATCGATACCTCTTATAAGGGTATCGATACCGATCCCCTTCGGCTTAACATTTTAAAATCCATCTCCCAAGCCTCAATCTCCCGCGCTTCCACTTCAAGCCATGCACACACACTCATGCCAAAAGCCAAAACACCTGAAAAACTTCACAAAATAACAAGAACGCCACGGTGCACGCATTAAACGGAAAATAATCATTAATACGCACGACTAACGCGCTGAACCACCCTACTTAGGCGCTTAAAAGCAAGCTTTTCACGCGCCTATCAGGTATCTGTTGTTATTATAAACCTTAAGGGAGGTCAATGAAAGGGTAAAAATGTAAATTCATGTTTTTTTGTTAACGGAAGTTTCCCGACAAAACTGACAGGTGAGGTCAGTGCAATTTGAAAAACCTGAGGGGAGATATCTGTTGTTGTCAGAAACCTTAGGGGAGGTAAGTAAGATTTATCCTAATTTTATGCTTCAACTTTCATTTGGGTTCATTTATAATTGTTGATTTATAAACTATTTGTCTACTTGGAGGTTTTATTTTTTCATTCTCTTTATTTTTAATTGTCGTAGAGAAATATCTTTAAAAAATTATTTAATAAAACTATTAGGATCATTCTAATGACTTGTCAATGTCAACGTAAATCATACTCTAAAAGTTGTCTATTATTGTACTTAGTGCTCGTTTTTAGAACTTTTCATGAAATGAATGAATGCAATATAAGTTGTATAGTCACTACTTTCTACATTAATTTAGCATGATCTTATGGTGGTGGATGAGAGAAAAAAAAATCACAATTACAATTAATAAGGTTCCCCCACTATACTAAATTCCTAGATCCGTCTCTCATGAGCGCTAGAGTGAAAACGTCTTCTAAAAACCTCTCAAACTAAAAAGCAACAGAGACTATTTTGAAAGATTATGTGACTAAGGTTATCTCCAATGGCATAATCAAAATCAAAATGTTGCTCAAGTTAGCAATGTGTGCCTCAAAAGTGCTCATAATTAAATAATCAAAGCTAACAACATTGTAACCAATAACCAAATTTTGGCCTTTGCAGAATCAAAGTTAGCAATCTTTTCACAGTAATCAAAGTTAATAAACCTTACATCTACTCAATTAAGTACACCAATCATTACACAAATATTTTTTCTCTTTCTTTTTCAACAATGTTTTCAAAAAATTATTTTTTAAAAAAAAGTATTTTTCAAAAACTTTTTTTTTCCCGAAATCTGTTATTTTGATTTTTTTAAACTTTTATTTTTCGAAAACTGTTATTTTGGAAATTGTATTTTTTTCTAAAACAATTTTTTCGGAAACTGTTTATTTTTTTTTGAAAACTTTGTTTTTTGGATTTGTTGTTTTAAAAAGTATTTGAAAAAAACAGTTTTGACGAATAAAACATTTTTTTAAATAAATTTTTTTTTTTTAGTTTGAAAATGTGATATAACACTCAGTTTTGATTATCAAATTGTGGATCTCTACATTATTAACTTTGCTCATCATCTAAATAAGTGAGTAATTAAGAGGTGATGCCACAACTTTTGGTTGTACAATTTTGATTATATACCCTGTGACACATAGAACAACAATAGTAGTAGTACTACTTTGCAAGTTGGAGTAATAAATTCACTTCTAAACGCAGCGGAATATGAATAGACATAGAAAGAGAGTCAGAGAGAGAGTACATACCGAATAACAATATATACTAACCGTCTGAGGGTGTTTGAACCACTAGAAACTAGACAGCTGCGAGACTTGGATATATTTCACTATTGTAATGGACACACACAGAGAGAGAGAGAGAGAGAGAGAGAGAGAATATAGTTTATCAGAACAAGGGAAGTATCTAATTTATAGGGGAGGATTAATTCTTTGAGTGTAACTGTGGAACAATGGAAGGAATAAAGCCGATAATAAAAAAAAAGACTGGGCAAGGAAAAAGGGCAGAGTGTATTAGAGGAATAGCATAACGTCATGTTTAGAGGAATAGCATAACGTCATGTGCGGGAAATAAAAACAAAATACGATATTAAAAAGGAATTTTGTGGTTTTGAGTAGTAATAAAAAAAATGCTATGGACACTTCAAAGAGTACATCAATTTTTACATAATCTCTCACTAGCTAGCAATAATTTTTTTAATTAGCAGTCGAATAGATGATTTTGAAAAATAGAGAACTATGCCTATACTTGTACTTTTTTTGGAGTACTGAAGAGTGTTCCGATAAACAAAACTTATCTCTCCAGTCCTTTGTGAAGGACAAATCGCTATCGAGGCTACATACTTGCTCTTTCTACTATTGCTATGGACAATGGACAAGATTTCAATAAATGCAGAATTAATGGGTTTTAGAGTTAATTACTTGGCATTTTATTTTGTAATTTACTTGTTCAAATGAAACTCGACTGGGAGTACAGATCTATCGACTAGAGTTTGTCAAACATAGGAGTACTCTTATAGGAGTGAGTCGAAGTTATTTTCTTCAATATCAGAAAATAAAATTGTTTTATCTAATTATAAAGGAAAGCTGACACTGAAAAAGACAGAAAGATAGTATTGGAGAGGCGAAAGAGAGGAGGGAGGAAGAAGCCCGGAGGCTTGAAGGGTAAGCATGAAGTGATGCTTTCTAGCAATTGAAAATAACTTTATCTTTTGTAATTTCGTTGTTGAGTCCACTTTGGTCTTCGGCCAAGAAACGAAACAAAAAAAAGTAGATGTCATTATTAAAATTTAAAAAAAAAATTGATATTGACACTCCCTAAATTGTTAATGGCATTTGGAGTGCCATAACAATTTGAGGAGTGCCAATTTCAAGTCCATATAGGGATTGATATATTATTATATAGAAAATATTTTTCACCTGAAACTAATGGAGCCTAAAGCATCCTATTTTAATATATATACTACTAGTATCGATCTTCCTATTCACCCGATATGTTAAAAAAAAACACACGCTGATGAAATTTCTAGATAATGCCGACCAAAAAAGGAAAAAACATGGAGTTTTGACTTCAACAAACAAGTAAATTTAGTTAAGACATAGTTACCAGCTATTTCTTTTGTTTTATCAAATCTGTTATTGCTGAGATTAATTCTGTTTCAAAGAAAATGACTCTAAGCATTTGGAAAATGTAAGGACCAAATTCTAGATTCTTCTTGTTTTGGCAATTTCTTATGACAAAACACATACTTATATTGAATTGTAATTTTATTATTTTATATACGCCGGTGAGTCTGTATAGAAATAGAGTGGAATGAGCCATATTCATGTAATTTGAGAGTTAGTATATCAATCAGTTTTAGCTGGGATCAGCAGGGTTCACAAAGGGGAACAATAGTTTTTCAGAGTGGTCAGATCAACGGACCGATCAATCATAAACTCAATCAGGCAGCACTGTTCAAAAATGGTTCTAAAAGTAATCAATCGGTTTATGAAGCGATCCATCGGAACTGTACCAATGATTTCAAAAAAAAAAAACAAGTGTTCTTTGTGTTCTAGGTTATCCACTACCGCCTTGGAAAAAAGACAGGTCAACCAGTTGATCAGTCGGGTTATCAATCGGTCTTCTAAAATTATATAAGGATGTGTTTTATTCTCTTCTAAGGTTAACGAGTGCAGCCTCTAAACATAATGTATACACTGTTTTGAGAGGAGAAAAACCCTAGACCATTTGGGGATTCAATTGAAGCTCCACGAGGTTTCTACATCAGTCGTCAATCAACTTCAAGTTCTTCCAGTGGATTCATGGAAGAAGTTTTTGGAAGGCTTGTGCGATTTAAGGCTTTGACGATTAAAATCACTGGGTGCGGTGGATGTGTGACTCGACAGATGGCACTTAGAACATTGTGAGGATTTACTTTGTTTGGATATGCATATCTGTAACTGCACAAGTTTTATAGTGATTTGATTCATTCTCATGGTTTTTACCTTTATTGGGGTTTTTCACGTATATCTGGTGTTCCTTTGTTTAATTGCTTTCTGTTTGTGATTTGTTCATATATTGATTGATGTTATTTTTTTATTGAGATAAAAAAAACCTAGCAAATTATTAAACATAGGCGATCTAGGATTTTTCAATTGGTAACAAAGCAGGTCGCTCATATTAATTTTGTGAATTTTTTTTTCACGAGCGGGTCCTTATTTTTTATAATTTGCTGGATTCATCAAAAGAAAGCAATTTTATATTCAAACTTCCTATTTTTGATAGCTCGAAATATGTTACATGTGCTGTATCAATGTTTTCCAATACTAATAGTACTGAATATGACTGCAACATTAAAAGTGATATTTTTTTGTAAGGTTGAGACTAACCAATCTAATGATTTTGAAAGTGATGATAGTTATAATATAAAAGCTATTAGTTTGTTTACGAAAAGTTTTAAACGTAGTTTTAAGAGAAAGACTAATAAAAATAACACCGGTGCTATAGATGGAAAGAATTTCATGGATTTAACTGCCAAACTTATTGAGCGTGAGAAACAAAAAAATGATGCTTTGCATGAACTTGATTTGCTTAAACGCAAAAATATAAATCTTGAAAATAACATGCATTGTCTTTTTTAGACTAACAAGTTTCTTGAATCGAAAGTAACAAAATTGCAAGTTGAATTTGACAAGGCCAATGCTACTTTTTAGAAATTGAACACAGGTACACAAGCCTTGAATGAATTGTTAAGTGTTCGAAAGGAAACTTCGAGCATAGAAGGACTTGGATATACAGGAAAAGCTTCACCACCTAAGCTGGAAGGAAAAACGGATTTTATCAAGCCAAGTAGTAGTGCTCCCATTTCTCCCGTGACCAAGAAAAACCAATCGCATACCAAAGAGAACAATGTCAAACAGGCTCACACAAAGCCAAATTTTTTGAAGGCAAATACACAAAGTGCAATAAGTGAATATGCCACCACCAAGCACGGTGAGGTAAATTTTTCTAAATTTATGCATACTTGCCATCATTGTGGTGTTAAAGTTCACATTAGACCTCAATAAGTTGCATACTTCCATTACTTTTCACATGGACTTAGCATACTCTCATGCTTCTAACAAACATGTGCCTACTTGCCATAATTGTGGAATGATTGGCCAAATAAGACCACATTGCACGAGATTACACACGCATTGTCTTTCACATTCACATAAAAAATTAAATTTGCATAAAAATGCCTAATTTGTACCCACTTGTCATTTTTGTGGGGTGAAAGGTCATATTCGACCAAATTACTTTAAACTGATGCTCTACCCCAATATCATCATAGTAATAAAAAGCGGGCTATATATCATCATGTAGTTATGGTCGGGATCAAACCCAAAGGCATAGACATAATGTGACTTCACATAAAAAGAATACTAATGTGAACCTTAAACGTGTGTCTGCACATGCTTTTAAGGTTGAGTAGGCCAAGACTAGAGTTATTTGGGTAAGAAAGTCAAACTCGGTTCTCTTTGAGGATTTGCCTTTTAACCCTCTAGATGACACTGGATTGTCTTGAGTTGATCTTTCCTTTTGAGGCTTGGTTTTGTTTCCATGGTCTGGCTTAGTTTTCTCCGCTTATTTTATACCTAGACTGATGGATTGAGTTGTCTAGTCTGGTTTTTTTTTTTTTTTCTTGTCAGACTTCATTTGTTTATTACTATTGGGTTTTATTTTTTAATATGTTATTGAGAGAATCAAATATATATATATATATATATATATATAGAGAGAGAGAGAGAGAGAGAGAGAGAAAGAGAGAGAGAGAGAGAGAGAGAGAAAGAGAGAGAGAGAGAGAGAATGATCTAATGAGGACTTCCTCAGGAAAATTCCATGAGGACCTCATGGACCGGGGTCGAATCTCGACGATCCGAACCACTCAATGTATTTAAACGTATTTTTAAAGGTCACCATGTGGAATCGCAAAAAAAAAAAAAAAAATACTCGGAAAGGCTTCATTCGAGCAGTTTTCGATAAACTGTATATGTACGGTTATTATGAAAAACTGCTCTGACGAAGCCCTTCTGTGTTTTTTTTTGGCGATTCCTCACGTTGGCCCTAGAAAACACGTTTTAAATACATTGAATGGTTTGGATCGTCGAAATTTGCTCCAGAAAGTCGAAAACAGGGGTGGTTGGCATAGAGGGATCCGTGAGGGAGTCCTTAGGAGATTAGGATTGTATGTGTGTGTGTGTAGGGGCCGCTTCTAGACTGTTCATGCACTAGGTGATCCATCAAGCATTTTGTCCGGACTCCGGACTTGCGGACCCCTATGATCCGAGCATTTTTTTGACGATTCTAACCGTATACAGTTTTTGCGAAAAACTACTTGGATCAAGCCCTCCTCGGTATTTTGTTTTTGAAGATTTCCCACATGAACCCTTGAAAACACCTTTTGAACACATTGGACGGTTCGGATTTCCCAAAAATAATTATTTAAGCGAAAAAATTACATTTTTTTCTTAAATCCGAGAGATCCTTATTAGAAAATTTGCTTATATATATATATATATATATATATATATATATATATATATATATATATATATATATATATATATATATATATATATATATATATATATATATATATATATATATATATATCAATTCTTTTTAAAAAAAATGTGTGCACTATGGATACTTTTTGGTCTTCGTTCACTGCAATAGACGTGATGGATATAAATTTCTTTTGATACTGCGTGTGTAGTTTGTTTGACTTTGTCATGGCATGTATTGGAAAGCCAAGTGTCCCATGTTGCATGTTTTCATTACCTCCACCGCTTCACGTCAAAGTGCAACAGATTGTATTATAAGACATTTATTTCTCATATGCCTTGCTAATATTTCTTCTATACTCTCTCGGCAATTGACCGTTTGAGCAATACCGATATACTTGTGGCATTTGTTTGCGATATAAAAATTTGTGGGGGAGGAAAAAGTATATGTGATATTAAAGTTGATAATGCTTATCCAGGCGTTGACTGAAAATGTGGATATATAGACCTTGTGAAGGCATTTATATTGGACCACTTGCCTAGTAGCTGGATACATTCGACTCCATCCGTCTGAACGTTTGCGTCAAATAGCAGTGGGGTTAAAAAGAATACTATGTTACAAAAAAAAAAAAAACGATTCATTGATTGAGATTTGAGGAGGAGTCAAATATCGTGTTGGAAAAAAATTATTCATTGATTGAGCGGGAATTGTGTTTGTTCTATGGCATGTTTTGTCTTATCGTTTTTGCATAGTTTGACTTCGTGAGGGGGAGATAGTTTGACAGTCCAAGTGTATATGAGAAACCTCCTTTTTCATTGATGATCTTGAGGACTACTGACATATCACCCACACACCTCTGTCATGGATTCATGTCTCATATGCATTTAGTCTTCTCAACATATCAATGGTTGAATTCATATATTTTGCACATGCCTACTTAAAAATGTTTCTATTCATCGAGCCTCATAACCGAGAACTTACTCTTCAGTTGGTGCTACCATGCTGCATGTTTTTCTTTTCGGGCTATTTTAAAGTATTATTTTGTTACTTTTGTTGGTTCAGAAGATGTAGTTAATTGATTCATTGGTTCATATTTTGAAAATAGTCAGTTATTGGTTATTCTCAGGCCTAGTTGGCACTTTGCTATTGCATATAATTTTGGTACTTTTGGTTTTTGGTTTATGTTGGTTTGGCTGCTGGTTTATGGCTTTTATACTTTGGCCATATTGGAACATAGTTTATGGTATTCATATTGTTGTGCTATCTGGTTGGCTAGATGTCCATATATTTTCTTTGTTGGTGCGTTATTGGTTAGGGAGATAAGATTGTTCTATTTTCATGTTATTTGTGCTAGTATTCGTGCATCTCATAAATTTCTTATTTGGTTGCTTCTATTGGTCTTTCATTGTCTAGTGCTATTCTACTCGCATTTATTACTTCATTGTATAAGAGAGATTTTCATTGTATTGTGTTTATCATGAAAGTGTCAAAGGGGAAAATTGTAAGGAACAAATCCCGGAGTCTTTTGTTTTGGCAATTCCGTATGACAAAATACATATTTTATATCGAACTGTAATTTTATTATTTTATATAAGCTAGTGAGTCTATATAAGAACAAAGTGGAATGAGTCATATTCATGTAATTTGAGAGTAAGTATATCAATCGGTTCCAACTGGGATCAATCGGGTTCACAAAGGGGAACAATAGTGTTTCAGAGTGGTTAGACCAATGGACCGATCAATCGGAAACTTAATCGGGCAACACTGTTCTAACATGGTTCTGAAAGTGATCAATCGGTTTATGAAGCGATCCATCGGAACTGCACCAAAGATAAAAAAAAAGCGAGTGTCCTCTGTATTCTAGGGTCATCTACTGCCGCCTTGAAAAAAAGACAAATCAACTGGTCAATCAATCGGGTTATCAGTCGGCTTATAAAATTATATAAGGACATGTTTTATTCTCTTCTAGGGTTAGCGAGTGTAGCCTCCAAACATAATATATACACTGTTTTGAGAGGAGAAAAACCGAGACCTTTTGGGGATTGAATATTGAACGAATACAAAGTTTATAGAACTTTAATTTTTCAATCGAAGCTCCAAGAGGTTTCTACATTAGTCATCAATCAACTTCAAGTTCTTCCGGTGGATTTCTGGAAGAAGTTTTTGGAAGGCTTGTGCGATTCAAGGCTTTGGCGATCAAGATCACTGGGTGCAATGTATGTGTGACTCAGGAGATGGTACTTAGAATGTTGTGAGGATTTACTTTGTTTGGATATGTATATTTGTAATTGCACAAGGTTTATAGTGATTTGATTCCTTCCCGTGGTTTTTATCCGTATTGGGGTTTTCCACATATATCTAGTGTTCATCTGTTTAATTGTTTTCTGTTTGTGATTGATTCATGTATTGATTGATGTTATTTTTTTATTGAGATAAAAAAAAACCTAACAAATTATTAAACATATGCGATCTAGGATTTTTCCAAAAATAAACTTGGGTGAGTTATTACTAAGGGCGAGTTTGGCTGGGGGAACTGGAGGCCAAATGCTCACCCATCCCCCCTCTCCTAATCCCAGGCCCACGATTATATTCGTAGTTTGGGAGCAAATAAAGGAGGCTGGATAACCATATTCCCCCTCCCCCTCATCCAGCCTAATCTACTCTAGGCCAGATTATAAATTTCTAGCCCAAAGGCTGTCCATAAATAAGGAGGCTGGATGACCGCTCCCTAACCCAGAATAATTCACTCCAAACCATCTAATTTATCCTTATCTCCCCATTTCAACAACAAAACAAACCAAATTATTTTATTTCCCTTATTACCAAAATTTTTCTAACCAACTACTACTATTTTATCCACCCTTCATAAATGACACATCAATGTGGGTTCACCCTCCATAAATATTACCTCATATTATCTTTTCTCCCATTACCATTTAATCCACCTAAATCTCATCTCGCATCCAATCGAGCCGTGTATGTTTATGATTTGTAGAAATAGTCATATCTAAATGAGATCGATCATGATTAACTTGAATATAATATTAAATTTTAGGTAATTGATTTTGGCACTCCACCTTTTAGCAAATAGACTCAATTATTTATCTTTTAGTATTCAAATGCACGTATTTTAAAAAGCACAAATATTGGAGAGTTCAAAATTTGAAGTGCCAAAATCAGTTTCCTTGACTTAATCAATCAATGGATAGATTTCCTGGTGTAATAATTCTGTCTATATTCGAATTGAGCATGTAATACCTAATATTAATAGACTTTAGACTGTCTTTTCTAAATTCGCAGAATCGAATCTACAGTCCTACCCAAGGTTGTTAATCTCGTACCGTACCGGCCGGTACCGGCCGTACGTACCGGATTTGTGAAAAACCGGTAACCTCAACCTCCAATACCGTCCCGGCTCAGATACCAGCGATTACCACTAAAGGAGGTGAGTTCAAGCCTCCCTTTTGTTTTTTGTTTTTTGGAAAGAGGAATGCATAGAATTACTAGGAAATAATAGTCCAGCGGTACTTAACCCTACATCTTCATGAAACTGAAAATTCAGAACATTGTAATAAACATTAAAAATTATAAATCCTAGATTAACATCAAGAGCGGCCTTTCCAAAGATATTCGCATAGCCATTAGCTTCCGGGAACACATGCCAGATTGTGCTCGATTGAAATCTCGCTAACAACGAACTGCAATTATATATTGGTCTTTCTAATCTTCATTGCATGGGAAAATCCAACCATCTTTACACTTCTTCTACTTTAGTGATAAATTTCTTTCTGTTTTTAGTTTGATAATTATTATTTTAAGGACCCATTTATCTATCATACTTGGCCATGCCTAATTTATCATGATTATCAAATTGGTAATTTGGTATGTAACGAGTAATTAATTGGATATGATTACTCATGCTTTATTGGATACTCATGCTTTTTCACTAAAAGGCTGAGTTTTTCATTTGATTTTAGCAACCCAGTTGCTATAATTAACTCTGATTTTAGCCAATAAATTTACTAGGTGCTAAAACCTTAATTTTAGCAACTGAATTACTAAAATCAAATGGAAAACTCAGCCTATAATATAAGTATTTTCATTCACCATGATAGTATGAAGCCGTGTTTACTGACAATAACTTTGTCGCGCTTTTAAATCACAAACAAGAACCGCCAACCAAACAGCTTGGATTGGGTTTGGGGTTAAAATTATAGTAGTATAACTAGTACTTGGGTTTGTTGTTACCTTAATTTCAAACTCTATTTTGATTTTTTGGTCTATTATTTTTTCCGGTCTATTGACCTTAAAAATTGAGTTTAAGTGATTGATTATATAAGTACCGAACTCGGGGACTCTGCAGTCTCTTAGGGAAGGCAGTCACTACCGATCCAATCTTGTCCGTCAAAATGTGTTTTGGACGAGCCAGATTTGAGGAGTACCGAAGAATATTTTTTGTATTTTAAGTTTCCTCAAACTTGAGCCGTGCAAAACACGTTTGGACGGCCGAGATCGATTGGCAGGGGCTTACCGTCCCCCTGGGTCCAGAAGTACCAAATATGTTGAAAGGTGGGGCCTCTGCTGACCCCTTGGGGTTAGTAATCCCTGCCAACCAGAATCCATATCGTCCAAAAGTGTTTTGGATGGTTCAGATTTAAAATAAAACTCTTACATGGAAGAGTCTTCTCTTACATGGAAGAGTTTTAATTACTTTTAATCTGGACCATTGAATATCGCAACGGACGGCGCTAGATGGAGTTGATAGGCCCTGCCGCCCGACCTATGGGGATAGCAGGCCCCGGGTTCAAATATGTTACTTCGAGATAGTACTATATGATAAAAAAAAAAAAATACTAGAAGTATAAAACAAAAAACAAAAAACAAAAAAAGCACAAATGAAAGACGAAGGACCGTTGGGGTTGTCTTCTCACCCTTTTCACTTTTCAGACACACTTGAGCTAGAACTAGAACATCTGAACATGCAAAAAGATGATTACATTCATATCGTCATTATCAAAAGGGTAAATTTCACTTACCTCCCCTGAGGTTTCTGACAATTACAGGGACCTCCCCTAAGGTTTCTGAAATTCCACTGACCTCCCCTACTTTTGAAAATAAATGTCAGATTCCCCCCTCCCGTTAGTTTGTGGCTAACGGGGTTAACTTTCCTTCCGAAATTACTTCGTTGCCCCTAGCTATATAAAGTCCTAACATTTGCCATTTTCCACCCATCTACGGACTACTATGCAGAGAGGAGAGAGAGAGAGAGAGAGAAAATACCAACGCTTATTATAGAAATCGGAAGAGAAATCTGTTGGAGATCGTTCACTACACATCAAAATCATCGTGTTCAAGATGTAGATTGAAGTGCAGCAAAACCCTAGTTTGGGCTTTCTGGAGATCTGAAGTGGAAGGTCGAAGTGTTCATCTCCAGGTTCGATTTCTCTCTCAAATGGGTGTTTTAGGGTTTCTCCCTCACAGATCTCCATCTTTGTAGTCATCTCCTTCAAAGACACAGATTTTTTGATTTTCTAAGTTAGTTTTTTTTTTCCCTTTCGCTTTTTCGTTTTCCAGGAGTTTAAGGGTTTAGAAAGATTTTTCCTCTATTTCGTTTCTTTTTCTTTTGATGATGTGCCTCCCAAATTTCTTCTTTTTTTTGGAACATGATGTTCTGGCGTTTGGGGCACGTTTGCTACTCTGCATTTGGGTTCTTTCGCTGCCAATTGCTTTTAATTTTTGTTCTTTTTTTATTTCTGTTTTTCGAATCAATTTGTGAGTTCATTATTTAGAATGCTTTGAAAAAAATCCAAATAGCTGGGCAATGGAGGTCAAGCATTAATTCTTAATTAATTATTCAGTTTGTGAGTTTGGTGTTTTGAAATCAACCGAATGGCCTCACATGATTAAGCATTAATCCTCCTTAACAGGATTTGGCACCTAAATTTTCATGTAGCCACGGACAAATGTATACTTTTGCCTTTTCCTGTCTCCTTTATTCTTTTTTTTTTATGGGAATTTTTTAGCAAAAAATAAGAATATTTGGCTGGGATTTTTGTAGTGAACACAAGCGAAATGTCCCTTTTTCAGTTTGTCAATTCTTACTTATGCATGTTTGGCTTGGATTTTTTTTACTTCTTTTGGTACATTTTCTGATCTATTCTTCAACTCTTTTAATTTCAGATATGGTCCTTATGTTTGATCTTGTTCTACATTTCGAGGACAAAGTGTTCGGTTGAAGTACTTAATGTTGATCCATGTAGCTGTTATGCAATGACATGTTAAAAAACCTAGGTGATTATGGCTAATGTTTAGGCCTGTTATGTAATGACATTATGGATGTTTTTAGAACATTATGGATATGGAATTGGCTTATTCTTGGCTTATGTAATTGGCTGATTTTATGTGTGTATTCTGGGTTTAATGGTGATATTTGGAGTAGAGTTTGCATGTGATGTTTTGGCCTCTCATGTCTAGTTTTTTATTTTGTTTTCTGGAATTGGTTGATACAACCTCAATTTCAGTTTTCTGGGAAAACTTTATGCAGTACCACTTTCAGTTTTCTTGCCTTCGTCAATCCAGTTTGATTCAATTTTTTGGGCTTGGTTGATGCAGTTTTATATTCAATTTTTTGGGCTTTATCGATGCAGTTTGATTCGCTTTTCTGTGCTTGGTAGATGTTTCAATTTCAGTGTTTTGTGCTGTAATGGTGTATGGGATGGCTTGTTATAGTTGGAAGAGTGAGAAGGGGTAATATGGTCTCTAAAAATTGTAAAACTGATGACATCACCATTTGTCTGTTAGTAAAGCAAACAGAAGTTAGAGGAGGGGGGAATCTGGAATTTATTTTCAAAAGTAGGGGAGGTCAGTGAAATTTTAGAAACCTTAGGGGAGGTCTCTGTAATTGTCAGAAACCTCAAGGGAGGTAAGTGAAATTTACCCTTATCAAAAAGAAGATACCCAACTTATGTCTTCTTACCATATGACTTTTTGTACTCATCTTTCACTATCATTTGAAATAATACTCGAAAATTATTATTTTCACTCGTGTTTTCCATTTTTATTCTTATCCTTCAATGCATGCGTACGGGGTCATAGAGTTCACTCGAATTAATAAAAATTCCTAGAGTCGTCGTCGTGTTCGAGACTTGTTTTGTTTGCTCTGCTAATTAAAATTGTTTCTCTAATGATTCAGCTTGTTCTGGACTCTATATACTCTTGAAGATACTTTCACCTAAGAGCATCAATATTAGGAGAATCAAATTATTTTTTAAGTTAAATTAGAGAGCAAAATCCCCAAAACTATCCAATATCAGCTGTACCAAATGAACTCACCAAACTGAAGATTGCTTAACTTTGCTACAGTGGCTTAACAAATCCGGTGTGTCACTGTTCACGCACAAAACTAACTTTTATTACTTTTGTATTTAGTTAGAGTAGTGTTCTTTTTTGTGAGTTTTTGAAAAAGTGACTTGCTAATTTATAAAAGGCGTTTTTGAGATTAAATTTGACATTTTTTTTTTAGTCACCTTATAAGGATGCCCTAAATTATAGCTATCCAATAAGGCCCATGTAAATAACTAATAAAATAAATATATTTGTCTTTTAGCCTAATACTAGAATATTCCATGGTGATCTACAAAATTATAATACTGTCAATAATACCCGTACAAATAATTAAATAGGACCTGACCACATCACTCAATCCTAAATGGCAACATAATTAATTAAAAAAACTACTAGGGTGTAACATATTCCATTAGTCTTTTTGTTATATAGAAAGAGTACTAGTCCCCTAGTTTTTGTGTTAATAAAACACGTCTAAAAAAATAGTCCAAAGTACTTGCATATATGAAAATTATCGTTTATTATAGTCTTTAGGTTACACTCTTGATTTTTATCTGGAGGCTATAAACATTGATCACATCGTAGTCATCTTTTCATTTCTTATTGTACAAGTTCGCCACCACTAAGATAAAATTATGGTTCTGTCTTTGATTGCGGTACCTTTTGCTTTTGTCCCTTTAATTATTATAATCTTTGCTTTGATTAATAATTTTTTTCGTTGAAAAAAAACAAAAAAAAAACTATGTTGCTCGTAAATATGTAGCGTAGAAAATAAAAGTATAAATGAAAGACGAGGACCAAAAGGGGGTCGTCCACTCATCCTTTTCATAAAACATTAACTTGGAGAACCTGCAAAGAATGACATGCATTCACTGTAAGAAATTATATAATGCGGCTTGCATATCATTTTCTATTCTGCAATTGAAGTTACAAGTAAAAAATAAATTGCCCAATTATTATGTGCCTAATTGTGAAAAGATGTCTTATTATGAAAAAAATATTCTATGTGAAAGGGTGTACTTATTGGTAAAAGACACATTAAGAGTCACATCACACATAATCAAGTGACACATCCATTGAGAAAGATACTATTTGGATACAACTCTTTCTTGATGATAGGAAGTATGTTGCCTATAAATAGCACTATAGAAGGTCCCTGACCTAACTTGAATACGAACAAGCTTGTATTTATAATTGTCATTGGGATTCATTACGTGAATCTTAGGTTAAAAGATCTCTCTAATTTGTTCTATCATTTTATGGATAAAGGTACGATTTCAAGTTTTCGTTGCGCTTAGATGTATTATAAATCTCCTTCATTCACATCCATCGTCATTGCCAAAGAGGAGATTCTTATAACCTTTTGTATTCTATCATTCGCTATGATTTGAAATAATGATCCAGAACTGTTATTTTCACTCATGTTTTCCATTTATATTATTATTCTTCAATTCGCGGTCTTTTTTTTTTTTTTTTGGTTCGCAAAAGTAGCATTTTATTAGGGGAAAAGGGAAACGGATACAACCATAAGGGACAAAACCCTAAACACCCAAGAGCCTAAAATACCCGGATAACACAATTAAAACCCAAAACACTTGAAGGTCAAAAGAGACCAGAATATAAAATAAAGCCCAACCCACAAGAAAACCCAAAACCTAACCCTAATGCATTGCACAGCTACATCAAACACGCCGACCACCCGCCATCACAACTTCAAACAGATCACCAGCACACTGCCAGACCGTTAGTGATACACTCACATCCTCCTGGACTATTATATTAATGGTATGTGCATGATTAAATGGGAACACAGAAGGCTGAAACACGTGTTTGTCATAATTTATATTAAAAATCCATTATGGAAAATCATAACGCAACAAGAAAAAAATAGAGCTCCTCGCATTATTTTGTTTTTTCATTAACGGAGGTGGTTTTTTTTTTACCCTTCAATCATTATCATTTCTTATGTGTTTAGTACTAGTAATTTCAAAATAGAAGGGTAAAATAAGAAATTCATTAACTATTACTCCATTAGTTTTGAAGTGAGATAATCTTTTGAGACGAGATGCCAAAAAGTGCTAATTGACTAGGGACGGATGGAGTATTTTACTCAGTTAATTTTGAAGTGAGACAATCTTTTAAGACGAGATACCGAAAAGTGCTAATTGGGTAGGGACGGCTGGAGTAGTAGAAGGAAGAATAGTGTTAAAGACACAAGCTTTGTGCCACAACCAACCACAACCCCACTCACATGGGGTGTGGGGCCCGCATGTGGGGCCCATGTGAGACCCACACCCCATGTGAGTGGGGTTGTGGTACAAAGTTTGTGTCACAATCATTTTTGTAGAAGAAAAGACTTTTGACGACACTTTATTACTACGGAAAAAGGAAAAGGTAATTAATTGTAAAGAAGGACCAAGACCAAAGAGTGGTGATCAATTATCATTCCCTCATGCATGCATCCATGATCCATTACTAACACTTCGGAGTTCGGAATAACAAAGTTGGTAGAGGGATGATATTCCTTTAATGGTTAAGGGTGTTTGGGTCAGTTTAAGCGCACTCAACTAATTCTTTTTCCGGTCAAGTCAAAAGGCAAGTCATTTATGCCGAGATTAGAGGATTCACAAGAAATTACTTTCTTGCGGCCGGCCTGACCTAAAGAATCAAACCATGGCTAATTAAGTGGAAAGCAAACCCCATGCAATCAACGGACGTAGCCCTTTGGGCTCACTCAACTTCATCTCGGCAAATTCCCCTATAAGGAAACCATGACAAAGAATAAATTTACGAAACATACTTTAAAATGGATTGTGACTTTGTCTATAAGTGGGAGATGAATTAGTGACAAAAAAAAAAAAAAAGTGGGAGATGAATTATATGAGCATTTGGCTTTTAGTTAAAGTGAAATCCTAAATACACTTGTCAAGAGACAAAACTCATGTCAAAAAACGTAACCAAGTAATTGAATAAACTATTTTTTGATTGGAAAAGAAAATATCGTAGTAGTACAGTATTTTTTTTCTTTTAACTTAGTGACATATGCTGATCCGAACACCGGAGTTATAAAAAAATAATATTAAAAATCATTAAATTTTGAAAAATATGTGGATCAACATATATTCAACAATTCAGGGCACAATTGTAAAGTATTTCTAAGAATTGATAAGACAAACAAAAAACTTAACAGAATAAATTAGCAAATTGTGTTAGTTATAATTTACCTCTATATCTTCTATCTCCTCAGAAAATTTATTTTACTGGGATTGTGAAATGCAATATATATGACAAGTGGTATAAGCCCGGTGTTTGTGGATTAATTTGAGTCACAAAGTTACGAATCTCCACAAATGTAGCATTAGGATCTCCATGAACTCACCAACTTGAGCACTTTTCCTAGAATTCCTCATATATCTTAATTTTCACTGCTAACACTTGGAATAGCAACTTGAGAGCGAAATGTGATACAGGTACCATGAAATATTATCCTGAAAGTAAAATCAGTGATTTAGATTCACTTAGATATTTATTTGAACCATTAATTTCACTTCCGGGATAGTTTATGGGGTAGTTTTTTGGGATACTAAGCATTTTCCAAAGTGGTATCATCAACCACTCAACTTCATCTCGGAAAATTCTCTCAAAAAAGAAGACCACGACAAAGGAAAACTTACGAAACATACTTTAGAATTCATTTTGTGAGATTGTAGAAAAGTTATAATAGAACATATATGGGAGATGTGACTTAGCCATTCTTGGGGTTTAGGTAAATATCACAGAAAAATCCTAAGTACACTCGTTAAAAGATAGTAAAACACATTTTACGAAATGCAATAAAGTAGTCGATCGAATCGTAATGCTGAAAAGTGAAAATTGTACCAAACCCATCAAGTAAATTGTTGCTCATAAAGTTAGGAGTTTGAACAAAAACAAGTATTTATGTGTTACGTTTGTCATGAAGTTAATTTTGAGAATTGGGCGTTGCCCTAGTGTTTACTGTCCCCAATATATTCCACACTGTCATGGAAAAGATAAAATGCATTTAAGTATATTTTTCTCATGATTAAAAAAAAAAAAAAGCCATTTCTTTGTAAGGATTTTTCGAAAGCACTTTTCTTGTACTAATCAGAACCCTTGTTTTCCCAAAAACAACATGGGGTCCTGCAGTATTTTCTTTCCTTGGACTTACAGATTAATTTTGTGGATAAACTTGGTGGCGATATGTCATGTCGGGCCGAACTATGAGCGTGCATACTTTCGGGGCCGAATCAATCCAAAAAGAATCTCTTAAAAGTGGAGCGGCCCGCAAATTTTTTAAGAGACATTGTCTTGTTGGGCCAAACTGTGCCTGCATTCTATGGTTCCAAACCAAAGCCGAAACAACTTCAAAGCCCATCTTCAAAATGACTTCAGATCCTCTCCACAGCTCTCTCTCTCTCTCTCTCTCTCTCTCTGCTCATATCTATTAAAAGCTTTGAGTCCGATTTTGTTCACCTTCATTTAAAATAGATAAAAGTTATATTTACTCTAACCAGTAGAAATTGTGTACAGTTAATGCGTGGGACTAACACACTTTTTCCGCCAATGAGAGTGATGGTAATGTGAACAAAATCTTTCTCCATAGCTTCTCACCAAAACATGACACCACATTAACAAAATGATTTGACGGCCTATATTAAAGTGCAGCCCCAAGTTTCCATTCCTTAAATGAAACGATTGTCATTCCTTTCAATTCCTCCAAACAATAACATTATTTCTCCGATTTCTCTAATTCAATATTTAGAATTTAGTGTAAACTATGCTCATTTTTCCTACTTCATCCCTAAACTATGAAAATCCTAATTTTATCCCCTCAATTATAGAATTTCCATTATATTGAGTCTTTTAGCCTTGAGGGGATAAATATGCTTGGAATTTGAAAGTTCAAGGACTCGATATAAGGTTTACATAGGTTAGGGATGAAGTAGCGAAAAATGTGTATAGTTTAGGGATAAAAACATAAACAAAACTCTGGAAAAAAAAAAAAACCCCATCGTTCTCGGGAGTACAAAAACGAGAGGGAGCCCCTCCAAGCGATCAGTCCGGCGAGGTGCCTCCGACTCCGGTAATATGTTGATCGCCTCCCGAATCTCCTTCATTATTTGTATTATTTTTGGGGTTTTGATTATACTATAACTTGATTCGATCTTGCTTTTTGATACTTCCCATGTGGATTTGGATTTTGTTGACTCGGTGAGTAGGATTTGTTCCATATTTCACCCTACCATTTGCATTCAGACTCTTCAAATGTTTCAATATGGACTGTACGGACCTTGATTTTTGCTACTCTGTGATACTCAAACCCAGAATTCTTTCCCCTTTTTTTTTCGTTTTTTGCTTGGGTTAAATTGGGTTTAAGTCATATTGGCTGTGGTTGGTAATAGATGTTGGTCACAAATGCAATTAACATGGGAGTGGGGTATTTAGTAATCAGTAGATGTGTTTTATTAAGCTTTGGTGATATGTTAGCTTTTGTGTTTTATTAACATATACCCAAAATCTATGTAGCATGGACAGGGCACGACACGGACACATAAATTTCAAAAGCCTATTTTATGCATTGCTTACCAGCAGAACGGGGCGTGGACGTTACTGATGAAGTTATTGAAGCTTCAAACTCTGTTGTCTTTCCCCAACCCGAGAACTGTAAGCACGCACAAAATGCAATAATGCTTCATGCGCTTGGCTTATGTGCGCATATTCCAGGGATATAACATCTTGAGGGGGCTGCATTTTCAGAATGCAGCCATCTTTTGGTTGTTTTTCTTGGATGTCATACTTTGGACCTTGACAGAGTTAGAACTTCAGCAGTTTAGTCTGTAATCTTGTTTTTCGTTTCATTACCAAGGGGGTGTAGGCTAGAAATCTGGGTGGTTTGGTCCTTGGCTGCATCTTTTTCCTTTTTACCTTCGGGTCCAGCAAACAAATGCAATTAACATGGCAGTGAACCTTGACAAGCAATTTTGTGCCCTGCTCAATGGACACCTCATATGTATCTTTTCCATCTTAGGGTCAACCTCAATATCAAGTCCTCAAAAATCTTGCACTGCTTCATCTGTAGCTACCCTTGTCCACCTTTTTAGGATATATTGACTTGGAATTTCTATAATGTTAATTGCATATTTAAGGACTTCTATAACATGGCTGCACAAGACACCTCTCATTTTAAACAATCTACAAGAACATGATACATTACCATCTTTATCCCTTTTCACATGACGCAGTCTATCAGCTGCAATTTGGTACATGATACAGTAAGATTCTTGAAGATGACCTAAGAATCTTCTAGGGCATCGACATATTCCTCTTTAAACTCTTCAAATATGGTCTTCGTTTAAACTTTTCCGGCCTCAACTTATACGCTAAAGCATATTCGCCTTTCCTTTCCTTGTATTGTTTTTCGTCAAGCAACCTCTGAAAGTGTGCGAAAAATTGACCCAGGTTATATAATCGAATCTCAAATAGTCTTTCGAATCCCAATTGAAGCTCTCGCTAAGTTGAGTGCTCTTCATCCCTGCTACCCATGCCCATCTGACATATGGCCTCGTCCATTTCCTTTCCACCCGCCTCTTTAATATTTAACTAATAGGAAGACCTAAGAGGTATCCCAGTCATGAGCTAAGTCAATTTCAACACATGGAGAAGCGGATATTTTTCGTCGCGAGGGATGGTTGTGGATATCTATGAATTTGTAACTCTGTACTTTCCCAATTTGTCTAATTAATCTAATAGCCGTCAAAGCACCACAATCTGTCCTCATCTCTGCTCTACAATTTATCGTTTGCTAATCTCGTTTATCAGGTCTTCTATGGTCCTCTTTAGAATAAACAAATGTCCTCGACGGATTTCACCGCTTTTACTTTTGGCAGAATTGTTTCTCCTTATACTGAATCCCATGCTTTCTCCATAGTATTTCACTGGATTGGGAGAAAGCGGAGAAATGTTAGCTGCCTTTTGGAGGAATTAAAGGGAACGACGTCGCTTTTAAACTGGGTCGTCAATCATTTTAATAATGTGAGAAGCTGTGGTAGACATGAGGAGAGAGAGCTTGGATAGGTTATGAGTCCCTGCAACAACCCAGGGTTGCGGACGGAGGCTCCACCGAAGGTTAGAGTTTATAAAACCAAGCTTTGAATTATCTTTTCTGATTTCCCAATGATTCCTACTTTTCCAGTTGATGCATTCCAGATCTAATCCCCTATTTGGCACCTATTGGTACTAGCGGAGTAAGATTGGCCTAGAATAGTGAAACTATTGGTTAAGCTTTTGCCTTTATAGCAGACTCGACAGCTGAAGTGTAGCATCTTAGATGGTGGTAATCAAGGATAAGCGAATTGCTTTTATGTCCAAGCTCAATCTTCAACAAGCATAGATTTGTCTCAAAAAGTTTCTTTACAACCAGAATCTTTCAGTTTCCCATTAAGACTGATTGCGGTCAAAATAATAGGTTTTGAAATGTCTGGTCCATAGCCAGTTCAAATTGAGCTTCGTGAAGGAGTGCGTTGATCACTGAAAAGAGAAATTGTTGGCTGGTTTATGCGTGAAGTTTCGTTATGATTGAATAATTAAGGCAAACTTTCCGAACCTATGGGCCACTCTTCTTTCAAGCTGTTTGCACGGCCCCCTCCCAACTGATCATTTTTCTCTTATGTTTTTGCATTTGCCATAAATTTATGTCCTATTTTGATGTTGACTGAACTCACATATGATTATGAAATACAGATATCAAATGTGTGCTGTGGGCCTTGTAAATGCTTAATATACTGAAGCCGTTGTGGTTTGATAAAATCTGTAAATGAAGTCCTTGCATGAAATTCGATATTTGCATCCAATCAGGGTGCCATATCAACCGGGGCTATCTATTCTTTGTTCTTCGGTTTTATGTTCACTTCTGAATATTAAGAACTGCTGTGGTTGGCTGGCCCTATGAGAGTAACTTAATCCATGTGTTTCTAGTTTGCATTTCGGAAGAAAATTTTATTTCCTCCGGCGGAAATGCATGTGTAATTGTGTTTAGGTCTGTTGAGGAGCAAAAAAATAGTATTTGAAACCACTAATGAAGAATTGCTTCCAGCAGCTGCCTTAGCTACTATCGTGTGTTCACAATGTTGGGTAGGTGTACTCAAGACCTGGGGCTGGGACAGTGTTCGTAAAGAAGGTCTAGAAGGCCGAATACTAGCCGCCTAGGCGCTAAAAGGACCCTCGCCAACTAGCCTGACTAGGCGCCGAGTACTTGGCCCTGGAAGCTAGAAGGTGCCCGGCCGCCCTGGGAGCGCTTAGCGAGTTTTAGAACCTTGGGCTGGGACTAATAAATCTTTGCCTTCAACTAGAAAACCATCAAAAATAAAGGAGAGGGAAAAGCCGAATCTTCGTCGTCTAACTTATGTGAGCACAAATGGATTTGTCAAGTTCAAATATTCATGTTGCTTTGCTAGTTCTTTTTTGGGTTACGGAGTCATATTGTTTACTGTTTGCCATTGAAGGGCAAGAGAAGTGCTTCTGAAATCCTAACTACATAGGGCCTCAGGCTTCCTATGCAAGACCTGGCCTTTTGTCGAGTGGGTTGTATATCTTGTTTCCCCCGTTTTTGTTTCCTAGGCAAGGAGCCCAAGTATTTTGTCTTGCAATTATCTGGGAACCTGAACAATTTGTGATAATTGACTAAGTAAATTGGGCTAATAAGTTGCTCAGTGAAGTTGGTAAATTGCCTTCAAATTTTCGCCTCCAACTATGGCTCGTGGGTCGTGGCAATGAGATTTGATGGTTCTTAAAGAAGTTTTGCTGTTTGTAATTTGAAATTCTTATTGAGAATTGAAAATGCTATGTTGGTATAAAATGAAGTCCTAAAGTGCATGAACTTTCTTTCTTTTGGGTGTTTGGTTCAGCACTAAAATGGCAAAAGGTTTGATATGGGCAACAGCAGAGGATTTGGCACGGAATAGAGGGCGGGTTCTCTCTCTTTATCGCCAACTGTTGCGGAGTCTTAACTCGCCTGATTTGCCGCTAAATTTGGCAGCAAGACTGGCCAAAAAGGCTGAGGTTCGTGCTATCTTCATTGTGGCTTCTGAGGAGCGATCCCTCCACAGCATCGAAGATCTCTTTGATGCTGCTGACTACTCCCTTTCTCTATTAAGAAAAGGTGAAATCCCTAAATACATCCAATGAGTAAAGTTCCTCGACATCTTGTAGTCTGTGCAACTGTGTGCATGACCTTTGTATATTTGAGGTACTTTGGCCCGATAACTTACTACTTATTCTTTTTTTTTTTTTTTTCCGACTTTCTGTCCACGGATATTTTTGTTTGGCTGATAATCAAGTAGATGTTAGATGGTTTGGAAACCCCAAACATCAACAACTGTTTTTGCAACAACTGTTTTAGGAAGTTATTCAAGTTGATTCGTGATTAGCAAGAAATTTGGAACCATGGCAAAAACTCGAATTTAACCCAACTTAATCTGAAACCCCTGCTTGTTACACAAGTACTTGTTTCTGTTAATCTGTTATCATTACACTTAAAGCCATATAGAGTTATTAATGCGTCCCTGCCAAGCCAGTGCTTGTCCAAGTGGGGTGCCCATGTCCAGTGTCTATATTCTTGCTTCTTAGTAGAATATAGTGTTCTGCATTCTTCTTAGAAGAAAATACATGCATCTGATTTTTCTCTGAAACACAAGCATTGGAAGGATATTGTGACAAAACATACGGGAGAGAGAACTGATTTGTATTTAGGAATTAATGAGAAAGGTTACAATACTCAAGCTTAAATAGAGAAAACCAAGAAATCTATACCTAAAATAGAAGATTACAGAGAGATATGATTACGCCTAATCTATGCCTTAAACAGAAGATCACAAAGAGATATGATTATAATATTATCACGAAACGATTCTATGCCTAAAATAGAAGATACAACAAGATCGTGATACATATGCATTGGTATGTGAAAACCTAGCTCTGATACCATGTTAAACAATCTTGGGTACAACTCAATCCCAAAAGCTAGCTCATGAAGTGAGGGTGCCCTCACGCTTATATATTTCATATTGCTTTGGTAACCAGGCGATGTGGGACTTCGCTTCACAGATCACTGCCATGTAAGTGTTAGAGCCTCTTAACTCATCTTTCAGGTGGTCAGAATCCTGCATAGAGATTGGAGTCTAGACGCAACTTGTTTGAATCAAGAAACATTGACTGAATAATCTGTTTAGTAGTGGAGAAAATCAGAAAAATGTCAGACCAGTGCATAATAGGGATGACATCCTGATGCGAATAGTGGAGAAAAATGTCCAATTGATGGCCAATTATGTTGTAAACAGTTTGAGAAGAATGTGGGATTGCACAAGGATTTTTGTTAGGGTAGTCTGGAATAGGTGTAAAACTGATAGAACTGAGAAAAGCTTTCTGGGTAGAAGCAAGTCAAACAGCATTTAAGCTATTATCAATTATTTATTGTTTAACATTGAAGGGCTAATTACTTAGCATGTATAGAACTTTCTGGAAACGGAAAATGATGCTGTCATGGTTTTATAGGCTGGATATGAAGATGGAAGAAAGATTTCATATCAGGATATGATGTTTATTGGTTTGAAAGCTTATATTTATGTGTAGTTGGAGCATTCAGTAGTTGGTATCGTACTATATTGCCATCTTGTGAAGATGTTATTATGGTTTGTGGGAGAAGTTCTCTATTTTTTGTGTATGCTTAGGGCCCTTCTGATTTCCCTGTTAATTTTGGGAAGGATTCATATACAAATAAGACAGGATCCCGAACACTTTGGAAGCTGATGTTAAAACACCGTGTTGTACAGGACCTATTAAAAAACAAATTGAGATTGAACAAATTTTACAGCTCATGTAAGTTTTTTAATCACAACCGACTTGCCTGATAATCTTTTTTTTTTTATTTTCGAGTCGATTTTAATGTGATGTAAATCCTATTGATGTTTATTCAGAATAACGACAATTGTTAAAGGTTTTAACTGATCCACCATGAAAATAAGTTTTTGCAGACCTATTTGAGTGTGAAAGCTATGATAGTCATCGTGCTCTTGTTCAACGTGTCATAGTTAATTTGTAAAGACATATGGGCTTGTATCTGATAGAAGACTTCTACAATTTTTCACGATGAAGATATATTTTCGTGAGAGACGTTAATTTGTCCAAGTGGGGATATTTTAAGTTGAACTCTCTCTCTTCTCTCTCCCTCCCCCCAAAAAAATTCTCAGTCTATTCGTAAAGTCATTTTTTCTGGCTTTAGGATTGTATACATTTCTTTTGGTGGACTTCAAGTAATGCTGAAGGGGACTTCAACTAATGTTTGTCTTAACCTTCAACTGTTCATTTATGGACTTGAAGTTATGGATGGTGAAACTTCTGCTGAACTTTCACTAGTTTTCCCAGGTGACATCACAATAGACCTCTTTTGCTATTCTTCTTGTGATCACTCTCTTGCCTTTCGTTGTTTCCTTTACTTTGTGTTCTTACTTGGGTGGGAATAGATTGGAAAATATGGTTGGGGATTACCTTCAGAACAAGTATGAGGATTTGAAATCGGCCAAAAAAAAAAAAAATAACCCATGGCACATAGAGCCTGAGAATCTAAAGACTGGCTCTCAGGTGTGAATAAAAGAGCTGGTAATTAAGTGTGGATTTCACCTTATGTCGTAGTTATAAAGGACCGAAATAGCATTCCACAAGTTGAACAATGCTGGCATAATAGTACCAACCAGTTGTGAAATTTTACAGCAGATAATCAGGTCGTGTTCCTAAAAACAAACAAACACACTTAAAAAGCAAACCACAACTAGAAATATTACAATTTGATTACGAAATCCAGGTAGAAGTCCAACCCTCAACTATGTTCTCCTTGAGTTCTTCAGCAGTAGCTTGTATCCCACCAATGTATTGACCCTTCTCAACCTGATCCCCCTCAATTTCTCCTGCGCTACCACCGATTGCTCTTACCCAGCTGTCATATTCATCCTTCAGGCTAGAGGTACTTCTCTCTAGCTTCTTCGTAATGCCAAAGTGCAGAAGCAAAAGCCAGACATGGGTGAGAAACTCCCCCCCATGTCGAAGCTCTTGAATGTGGTTCTTCACTGGGCAGTTCGTCGCTGCATAGCACAACATCTCTGCCCACATGTTGCCCATGATATCCCACCTCTTGGGATTACCCTTCATATCTTGCACAAGTCTTTGTGCCTTGTCCACAAGTGTGTCGCCCTCATTCTCAAACCCTTCGGGTCTTGACAATACCACTCCATGAAATATTTTCTTCATATCAGCATAATCCTGCATAATCTCGTCGTATTTGTTGCAGAAGGGAAATATATAAGGACATGCAACAAGCAAATACATCATGTAGTCTGAAAGTATTTTGACCACTTTCAGTTTCACCTCATCACCAAAAAATTCAGGGTAATCCGACTCGAAGAAAATTCTGTAGCAACGTGCCATATGACAATACTTTGAGCAAATTCTTCTTCAATACTCCACTTGAACTGTTGCTCAACATTATACATTGTAAGGGTCCACTCTCCTCTTTTCACACCCGCCGGCAAATTATCAACATTTGCAACCCTTCCAATGGAAGTCTGCAACTTATCAACTTGTTCAATTTTCTGAGTTGATGTCTCGGAAGTATCAACATCTGCAACTCTCTCTGTTGAAATTTTCAAAGTATCAACAACTGCAATTTCTCCTAATTTCTCACGAAGGTGACGGATGATTAGATCTTTCAAATGTTGGTCTGGACTCTTCTGTGAGCTAAATCTCTTCAACATTTTTTCCCTGCCAAAAGACTCCCACATCTTATTGCACACAGTAGGCTTATAATTTTTACAGAACTCCCACAAACTGAATTGCCCCATCACCCCAGACCACCTTGGCCTTTTAGAGGTTAGAAATTCGTGTAGAAAGAGAACCGAAGTAGCCCACTTACTTCCATTCTTACATGCCCAAACCATGGCCCAATCCGAAACAAGTTGCACGACAATACCAGCTATCTCTAGAAAAATAGCTCCAGCTAATAGAATGACCGTGACAAAATGATCACCTTCCAAATGCCCGCGAGGCTTATCACACGTTATGTATGTCACAAGCACAGAAACAATCAAAGAGAAGCTAAGAAATCTAAGTAAGCTTCCCCATAGGGTAAAAATCGTGCCTACCTTGCTGAAGAGTATGTCATATATCAAACCCAACTCAATCTCAATCAGTTTGAAAGCATCAAAACTACCAGAATTAACTGACCCACGGAACCTTGTTACCAATATTCTCACTTCCCTCGCATCACACTTGTAACCCTTATTATGAGGCATTAGGGTTCGGAACCAGGAATATGCTAGGAGCACTAGCTCTGCGTTAGGTCGCGAAGCACTGATTTTGTCGATTGTGCTTAAATCTAACTGAACAAAACCCGCGTAGTCCTTAGATCTTGACTTGACTACCCACACTCTCTCTCCATACTTGATGATTCCGGGCACAAACACCAACAGGGCCAGAAGAGACAGCCCATGCTTATTCCATGTTATTATCAGGGCATAAGCTGTTCTTAGGCCTTGGGTAAGGAGTCCTATAAGGTGTCTCACCCACAACTCATTTTCCTCAACACGTAAGGCAGTAATGGTATCGGGACCTCCGAGATAGAACAAGATCAGAGGTGCCCACATCACCCTGAGCGAGTGTTCACCCATCTTGGTGGAATCGTGCTTATCGTTCTCGTCGACTTTGATCTTGGAGAGCTTTCCAAGAGCGATTGTTGCCAACAAATCAGAAAATAAGTAGAGCAACCAAACGCTCATTATCATCATCAACACTGACTTATTCCTTCTACGGAGTCGGCCGAAGAAATGAAGGTACAACTGAGCAATGAGGATGTAGAGAATAAGGATCCTCAGATCCCATTTTTCCCACCATGTCCTCAGGTCTCTCATACCATTGAAATCATGAGTAAATTGGCAGATCCTGATGCACGGCATGGTTCTCTCTTGACGTTGTAATAAACTTTTTACCTATAAAAAAAAAAATGTTCTTAACATCATCTAGGTCCGGCAACGATGATTAACTATGGGTACACCAGTATGGTACATTGATCATGTCAGAAAATTGACCAAATTAAGTCGGATTATTTTTGTCGTTATTAAAAAAATCACATTTGTTAATATTTCATCAATTTTATTATTATTTTTTTTGTTATTAGTTTGTCTGAAAGACAGAAATCTAAAAAGTTGAAAAATATTAACCAATTTTTTTTTTGTGAATAAACATAAAAAAAATTATTAGTCAAAAAATTCTGTTTGTTTTGAACCAATAATTTACCCAAAAAATCGACGTAAAACGTTAAAGTCAATTGGATACATGAAAGTGGTTGTTCCAAACTTCAAGTTTTCATTAATCCTAAATTCTGAATGAGAAACTAAAATGTTGGATCACTCATTTACATATATCCAACTGAGCTGAATTTTTGCAAGGACACTCAAAAAATTATTTTAAAATTAATGAACGACTCAAATTATTCATGTGGAATTCAAAAATGGATCCCACACGCCATTATAAATTTTCAGTACCCCAATAGCTCGGTACCCTTGGCATTTGTGAGGGGGAGGGGAGGGGAAAGGGTGGTTGACCGTGGGGTTGAGTCATGAGTGGGCCCGAGGAGAAGAAATGGGACATGGAAACTGTAGGGTTCTTCTATTGACAACCGGGCTGACAATAAGACAAGAAGAAGATTAAAAAAAAAAAAAAACACACTATAGTGTATTTTTTTTCACTATTTTTATACGCTTTTACACGTTCCTATACACGCATTTCAGTCAACTTTTCAAACGTTAACGAAGGCTTAATAAGTTGATTCTAGAATTTTCAATATAAAAAAGTGCTAGTATTAAAAGGAGAAATTTAAAGGAGTACTCTTGTCATTTACTTTTCCGAGTTAAAGTTTATGCGCTTTTAATTTGCCTGGCATTTACAGTGATGTCAGGCAAATTTACCACAAATTTGCCACAAACGGTCATAAGAAAATCAGAATCATTCATAAGAAAAAGCAAACTTACCACAAATTTTAGAAGCATAGATTCATAAGTGATTGGACATATGTTCTCATAAACGCACCACTGATGATCATTATATATAATGTGTCACTAAAAGTCATAAGCAAGCAATTTTTTTTTTAATCTTCAATTCGAGACCAATGAGGTTCATAATTTTATACCTATAAGAATCATAACTTATACCGTAACCCATAGTTTAAGCTAAATTAATTACAAAAGCCATTAAATTTTTTTTCAGCCTTTTCAAAATCAATTAGCGTATATTCGACTCATCAATACTAATAGGTTTTGAGAATCTGTCAAGAGGCCTTTGGTCAAACGGCATTAGGAGTGTACTTAGGTGTTACAGGAGATGAGGTCAAGAGTTCAATCCTCTTCCAATGTGCTAATCTAACTACTCTTGTGATAATGACTATTGTCCAAAAAGGGTTTCAGAATCGATTATTCTAAAGTTTGTGATGGATTTGACCAAAATAATAATAATAATAAATACGGTATTTTAGGTATTTTGGTTATTCTAATACTACAAGTGGTATTTGACAACCTGTAAAGAAAACTTGTAGTCCAAGAATACCAAAAAATACTTAACTTAGCGGAAACTTCACATTTTTTTGAAAGAGAGAAGATTTTATTAATCTTTGAAAAATTACAAAGATTAAAGGGATCCAAGGAGCTAGGCATCACAACAGAGCAGGAGAAAACCAAAGGCAAAACTCACACTCCGGCGATCATTCGTGGAAACTTCACCTTCGTATACACAGTTTATATATGATCTCAAATAAAAAATATAGAATTAATTTTATGCTTCAACTTTCGTTTTGGTTCATTTATAATTTCTAGTATATAAACTACGAGTATTTGTCTATTTGAAGCAATGAATCACAGGACTATTTTAAAGAATCATGTGACTAAGAGTGACACAGAGAACAACAATAGTAGTACTAATTAGCAAGTTGGAGTAATATATTCACTTCTAAAAGCAGCGGAATATGTGGAGAGAGCGAGAGAGAGAGTGTGTACATACCGAATTACTCCATAACAAACAGACCGGCCATCTGAGAGTGGTTGAAACACTAGAAACTAGAAATATGTCACTAGCTTGGAATGCAGAGAGAGAGAGAGAGAGAGAGAGAGAGAGAGAGAGAGTAATGTATCAGAGCAAGGGGTGTATCTAATTTATAGGGCAGGATTCATAAATGAAACTGTGGAAGGAATAAAGCTGCCAAAAAAAAAGAGAAAAAAAAAAACTGGGTAATGAATAATGGCAAAGTGTTTTAGAGGAATATAATAGTAACATATAGTAAGAGAAAGAATAAGCAGATATATGTGCGGGAAATAAAAACAAAAGATATTATAATTGTTAGGGCCGGAGTGTCCTTGTGAATTTTGTTACACAATATGACATGTTGTCCTTGTGAATTTGGTTACACAATATAATATGTCGGGATGCAGATAATTTTCAATAGTGGTTTAATCCGGGGTGTACAATGTAGTTCTCTCCTATCAACAGTGGATCTTTGTGCATTGGTATGTTCTTTCTCATTTATTGAATTAGGCCCAGGTTTCCAAAAGATTTTAGCACTCAGGTGCTAAAATCACGATATTTCAAATAAAAAAATGAAGTGGTTCCTTGTATCGTTTTTCGATTTTTTCCGCACCAAATTAAAGTACTCCTCGTGTACTTTAATTTGGTGCGAAAAAATCCAAAAATGATACACGGAATCACTTCATTTTTTGATTTGAAATATCGTGATTTTAGCACCTGGGTGCTAAAATCTTTTGAAAAACTGGGCGATATATATCTCTGTAACAGTGGCAATTGATGGGATTTATTCCTTTGAACCTGTGATTTTAATCTCTGATATTCAGGGTGTGTTCTTCAACAGATTTTTGGAACATAAAATTTCACATTTTATGACACTCCAATCTCAACACATAAAATGTAAAAGTGATTTTATGAGATTTTCATAAAATCCTCCTAAAATCTATAGGAACACCACTACATTTGATCAGTTGGAAAAACAACGATCCATTTTATCACCCTTCCATAAAATGTTCATTTTATGAGATTTTCATAAAATGCACCTAAAATCTATAGGAGAACAAGGAAATGCAAGGAGTTTAATGGGACCACATTGCAATTCATTGGCTGGCAGGAGTGGAAATGTGGTTGTGCACAAGATTTTTTTTTTTTTTTTTTTGCCGTTCGATATACATCGGTGCATGGGAGGTTAGCGAAGGAGTTAGTGAGTTAGCTTAGAAGGGGTCTAGAAGCTTTCCATACCCCTAAACCCCAAATGCCTTTGCCGAGGCTCAAACCTTGGTCTCCCTTGCAGGAGAACCAGGAGATAACCGCTAGGCTACAAGCCATTGGTATTGAGGCCGAACAATGTTCATTGTGGAGATCACTTCCACGGCTTCTGCCATTGTGGTTGCGGGTTCCCGTTTACAAGCGCTCCAGATCCTCTGTTCCCAAAACCCATGTGCCTCTGTGCCGAGGGATTTTGGGCCATTGGATTGTAATTTCTTTTTTTTAATGTTTTAATATTTCTGGATGATCCAACGGCCGGAAAACCCCCAGGCATAAAGCCAGAGGGGTTATTCGGCACAGAAAACCTGAGCTTGTTTACAATGACAGGTTCTCTTTTCTGATGTATATCATATCGTAAGTAAATGACTGGAGTACCGTTTCAGCAAAAAACAAAAGGAGGGTGTCCGATTGATTGCTTTGTGTTGGATATTGGAGTAGGATATTAGAGGGTCCCCGTTCATATGGTTAAATTTAAGCTTGTGACGCAGCGGAATTCACGAGAAACTAGTTAGCGTACTAGTTCAAACGATGATAGGTCTCGAATCCATGAGGGTTCTTGAATTCACAAGAAAAAAGAGAATAACTCTGATAAAAGCTGAATAATAATAGAGGTTACATGCCCTTTTATAGGGAAAACTAGCAAACTCTAGCAAAAACTTACCAAAAAATAAAGTATCTCGAAAATTGGGGAAACTTCCAAAATTGAAAACTAGACAGAAAAATAAGAAATTCTCAATTGGAAACAACGAAAACAGAATTACACACTAAGAGTAATTCGTAATCTAATTATTACCTAAAATAGCAAAATGACTAAATTGAAGGCCTAAACGAATGAATTTGGCCGAAATCCACCATCAGTCGCAACTAGGATGGTGAGTATTGATCGCGGCGCGATTCTGCTTCAGCCCACCAAGTTTGGGCCTATTCCGGGCTTGTCGATAAATTGCCGAAATTGGCAATTTTCAATTAAAAATTGTTTGGGCCTCTTAGGCTTTGACCGGTCCAATTGATCATAGAATTGGACCGCTACTTATTCTGCATCAGCTTGATCAGAGTATGTTTCTTCTTATGAGAAAGATGTGAAGCGAATCTTAATTCATAATGATTTTTTTGCTAAACTAAATTCATAAGGTAGCTTCCTTAGCAATGGGCCGTTCCACTAAACTTTTGGCTTTTTAAGTTGATGAATGTAAGAGAATGATCTGTCTCGTAAAGCGTAAAAAAACAAAAAGCCTACCCGTCTATTTAGTGGAATGGGGCCAAAATATCGGCGTCCAAAACTAGTAGTGGCCATAACGTAGTTCTTAGTGTTTGCCTTAACCTTCAACTGTTCATTTAATTTTGGATGGTGAAACTTCTACTGAATTTTCAGTAGTTGTTGTCACAGGCGACTATCACAGTAGACGTCTTTTGCTATTCTCATGATCACTCTTTCGCCTTTTGTTGTTCCCTTCACTTTGTGTTCTTGATTTATGTATACAATTTCCTCCTAGTGTCTTGTACGGTAAAATCATTTTGCTAAGAAAAGAGAAATGAAAATGCAAGCATCAGATTTCCTTTCTATTATAGTATGAATTGAGTTCTTTTACTTTTAGACCCTGAGTTTTGATGATTACAAAAAAAAATAATAATAATAAAAAAATAAATAGCATAGGAGATCAAAAGGGATTTTTGCTTCTAGTCAAGTATCAAGATTAGTAAAGGGTTTTTGTCTCCTATAAAAAATGAAGTCAGTCTTCCTCCTTTGTTATTATTGATAAGTCGGTTATGCAAAAAAAAAAAAAAAAAAGGGGGATTAAGAGTTTAGTTTTTTTTTTTTAGTCTGATCAAGAGAAGTCAGAAAAAGATTCATTTTGTTTTCTAAAACAAAATCACATTAGTCGCAAGTAGAATGTTTCAGCATAGTACTTGAAAGATCTTGTGCGCAATATTGTTAGGATAGTTCACGATAGTAAAAATATTACTATCTTGAATTATGGTTTCATTTTGCTAAACAATGTCTTTCGCTCACATTGTAATTCAAAAGCATGGTAATACTAATGTTCGCTTTCTATTCAATTTATGTGTTGTTCTTTTCAATTTACATAAAATACAGAATGTAAATAAACACATCTTGATAATAATGTTAGTACGTAGTTTGATATGAAAGCAAGATGGTGTGGCAGTTGTCTCTTTAGATAGGCTCCACTTGCCCCAACATTTTTCAAAGTTCAGACATTATTATCTTTAGCACTGGGCGTAGTTCCCATAGAAAGGCGCCGCCTGCCCCACCATCTTCAAAGACCCACCATTGTTATCTTTGATACAAGCACCTGTGTTTTTATTTTTGAATTGTTCATTTATTATATTGCACATATTTATGCTTTGTCTTCGTTGTGGTCTTATTCATTTCAATATTATTCTCTCTGCTTGATCCAAGATGTGAATACCCCTTTCCTAATTTGAAATCTATTTGCATTGAATTGAGGATATTGGCGTCGTCGAATTAAGTACACTGTTGTTGGTATAAAAAATGAGATTTGCACACATGTATATTTCTCATTTATCCAATTCAATGCAAATCGATTTAATTTTACCTCATTCGTAATTTAGTTATCCGAAATCCATTTGCAATGAATTGAGGATATCGAAGCCGTCAAAATTTAGAACACCGCCGTCGGTATCAAAAAATGAGATTTGTAGGCTCTGCAATCTTGCCTTTTATACCATCGGATTTTATACCATCGGATTCACCTATCATTCTAAATACCACTCACTTTAGTTGTTTATTTCACCGACCAGGGATAATTTTGAAAGAGGTTAATTTTGGAAAACAAGTACCGAAAGGGCGATGTATAGGGTGCCTAACACCTTCCCTACTCGTAAAAGTAAATCCCCGGATCCATCTCTGATTTCGCAGACCGCAAACTCAAACGAAGTTATTTTTTAATTGAAAAATAATTTTCTAAAGATACTTTCATCAGAAAACATCTTTAGGGGTGACTTAACACACCTAAACTCTATGTTAAGTGGCGACTCTAATTTTTTATTAAAGTCACAGCTATCAAACTCACTTTTTGTAATATCGTCGCACAAAGTCAAGATCTTTTCTCATGCTGCATCAAGAAAATTTCGGGGCGCGACACCACCCGCATATATCATGATGTAATCCGTACTTATAAAAGATTGAAATATCATTGCACTAGTCGAGCAATTACACAGCATTATTTTCACACACATGCATGCAGACATAATAGTACCAACCGGTCCTAAAATTTTACAGCAGAAGATCAACATGTGCTTCCTAAAAACAAAAAAACACACTGCACAAGTAAACCACAACTAGAAATATTACTATTTGACTGAATTTCTCTCCATTCAATTATGAAGTCCAACTCTCAGCAGTCCAATCCTCAACGTTATTCTCCTCCAGGTCTTCTGCAGTAGCTTGTATCCCCACACTGTATTCGGATAACGCCAACAAAACCAAACAAAAAAAAAACGTAGATGTCTTTTATATGTCTAAAAAAAATTTAAAAAAAAAAAAAACCGAAGAGAGATTGTAGGGTACGATGTTTTTATAGTGGTAGCTAGCCTGCTGCCTGCTGGTAATCGATAAATTCAGGGGTACCGACCCCATGTACAAACCATGTACAGATCGGCTTTAGGGGTCCACTTGTGGGTCTCGCACAGCCAATCCGATTTTGAACGAAATGGGGTGATTTTGGATCGAGTACTTAGGAATGTCCGATTGAGTTGATTTTCGCGTGGGCCCGCTTGGAATTTATTTTTGAGATGGATGAACGGCTCGGATTGGCCATGTGGGACCTAAAGGAAAAGGGGGGTCCATGGCTCTAGTCGGTGCACTCCCATCTGTACGAATAGGACAGGTTTGCTGGTAATAATCTACTCCCTATGTCCCATAAAATTGCCTCAAAATTCAAACTTAAAAATAATATATCTATTACAATAATTTTTCAATTTTTTTCACTGTTCAAAAAATCTCATAAAAAAACAGTCAAGCATGATCCATATTGCACAAAAAATAATTCGGTAAGTACATTATTTTTAAGCTTGAAAACTGTACATAATTTCGTTGGGGAATAACTTTACGGGACAGAGAGGGTAATAAATTACTATCCTAGATTGAAGTGTTTTTGTAGATAAATTTTTTGATGTGTTCCTAAAGTTATTAAAAAGACATTTCAACCAATAAGAAGTCGCCACTTGCCTTCTTGTCATTAATTATCACTAAAACATTCTTTTTTTCTTGATATATGTACTATAGATATATACACATTACTTCCTCTGTCCCTTTTTTTAGTTTCAGCCCAATAAGTTATTTATACATAATTGATCTAAGTTGTTTAATTTTTTTCATTCAAAATTCAGACCCTAAAATCAAAAGAATTTTTGAAGAAAAGTTAAACAATTATGTGCTCAATATACCATAAAAACGCCTCACAGATGTGTAGGTTTGGGAATCTGCAATGAGAGTGGTCCTAATCTAACCGCATATATTGTAGGACCTGCTACAAAGAGCATCCGTTAAAATAGTTATTTTGATCAGACATCGATATGTATCAAAACGCAAAGATAATTTTGAGAAAAAAGAATTATTTTGATACCTATTGATATCTGATCAAGATAATTTTTTTGATAAATGCTTTTTTTGACAAACTCTATTGTATCAGCGGCTTAGATAAAAAAGATATCGAGCACACATGTCTAACTTTTCTTCGAAATTCTTTCCATTATAGGGCTTGAAATCTTAATGAAAAATGAACAACTTGGATCAATTACATATAAATAGGGCTGTAAATGAGCCGAATCGAGCCGAGCTTTAGAATATTCAAGTTCGTTCATTAAATTTTTAAATGAACTCGAGCCGAACTCGAACTCAATGAAAATTTGACGAGCCGAGCTCGAGCCGAACTTGCCTAGGTTTGAGTCGAACTCGAACTTGTTCACGAGCCTTAACGAGGAAAAAATATTATATATTTATGCTCTAATATAAGTCTAGAACTTCAAAAAAAATCTATTTTGTACATAAATAAGTTCATACATGTATAAAATTATAAAAACATATTAGTAAAATTTAAGTTTATAATACTTTTATTGGTTTATACAAGTACAAGTTATAAAATTTTCATTATGTATATGTAAAAGTTTATACATATCCAAGGTTATATAGAAAATTCTTATGAGATATACATATATTCAAAGTTCGCGAGCCTAATCGAGCCGAATATTGTCAAGTTCAAGTTTGGCTCGTTTATTAAACGAGCCTAAAATTGAGGTTCAGGTTCAGTTCGTTTAGTATCCGAATCGAACTCGAACGAGCCTTTACCGAATCGAGCCTCGAATAGTTCACGAACGGCTCAGTTCATTTACAGCCCTACATATAAATAACCGATTGGGCTAAAACTACGCCAAACCACTCAAATAATTAATTTAAAATTATTGGACGGCTCGGATCACTTATGTGGAACCCTAAAGTAGGCCCCACACGACTGTGTAAAATGGCCTCCTTGACTTGTCCCCAAAATTATATTGTTTTGCGGGACCCTAACGTCGTGGGCCTAATTGAAAAAAAGTTGTAAAGTTCGGAGGTTTAATTAACATTTAATGAAGTTTGGAGGTCTACGAGACATTGCGCTCATAGTTCAGAGGCTTTTTTTTTTTTTCAAAAAAAAAATTCCCTTTAAAAAAAATCATTATTACATATTTTCCATGAACTTTTACCTCAACTTTATACCTTTTACATCAACTTTTTCCTCCAGTTTCCAAAATTAACCTTCAATTATACCCATTTAGCTCTTTACCCACTAACTTTTCAAAAGGGCAAAATAATAATTGACAAACTCTTAGCCATCAACTTTTGAAAGCACACACTTATTAAAAGAAAGATCAAAATGGAATAGTTGACAATAAAAAAAGGGATGGAGGGAGTACTCTAGATCTGCCTATTCACCCAATATATTAAAAAAAACAAACTGATGAAATTGTAGATAAAACCAATAAAAAGAAAAAAAGAAAAAAAATGTAATGGTTTCTTCTTCACCAAACAAGTAAATTTAGTTAAGACATGTTTATCAGCTATTTCTTTTGTTTTGTCAAATGAGTTTGAATTTGTAAAAGTGATTGTTGAGATTCTGTTCAAATCGATTAAATTTAGTTACAATTATTTTAAGCATTTGGGAAAAAAACTTGAGTTATTACTAAGGGCTCGTTTGTCTGGGAGATGCGAAGGCTAGATGACAACCCTAACATCAAGAGCGGCATGCCAGATTGGACTCGATTAAACATCAATGAACTGCAATTATATATGGTAGGAGTACTTAGGTCATGTTCCACTAACAAAAAACTAGTTTTGTTTTAAATAAAAAACTACTTCATTCCACTAAAAAAAACCCTACAAAAAATCAACAAAAAAACCACTTCATTCCACTAACCTAAAAAAAACCAAATCATTGCACAATCAAGTACATGTACTTTAATCATGTAAAATTACGAATCTGCCCTCCCTTCAAAAAAAAAGAGCAATAGTTGTTTGAGTAGAAGGGTAGATTTGTAATTTCATAACACAACTAAAAAAACCGAAAAACCAAAAACTTGTTAGTGGAACTAGTTGGTTTTTTTGACAAACTAAAGATCAAAAAAAACCAAAAAACTAAAAAACCAATTAGTAGAACACCCCCTAATCTTCAATGCATGGGAAAAATCCAACCACCTTAGTACTTTAGTGATAAATTTCCTCTAATAATAATAATTATTATTTTTTGGACCCTTTTATCGTACTTGGCCATGCCAGATAAGTACTCGATTCAGGACCGGTCCTGAGGTGAAGCCGGAGGTGCGGCGGCTTTAGGCCCATAATTTAAGCAAAAATATGGGGGCCCATTTTCGTAGAAGTTTCTGTTACTATATATATAAACTTAATACTTCTGAAGAGAAGGTACAAAGACTGTCACAGTGGTAAGTGTGCTTTTGCTATAACCCCTGTGACCCAGGTTCAACTCTTGGCAGGGCCCTCTTTTGATAGGTTAATTTTTTTTTCCCCTCCCCCTAGTTTTCTTCCTCATGTAACTCTTGCATCACTTATATTAGTATAAATTAATACGGAGTAAAGCCTTTTTAGTGGTAGATGTTACTCAAGTCCAATGTTAAAATAATTTGCACACCATATTTGATAAGTCTTTTTTTAATATTTTGTTTCATTTAATTTAATTTTATGTTTAACTTTTACTATCAAATTCACAAAATAAATCACTTTTGACAATGAAAAATGAACTAAAATAATTTTTTTAATCAACAAACTTCAATAGAAAATGCTTAAATCTTATAATTTTCTATCGTTAAAAATTGTATTTTTACCACTATAGATATTAACATTAGAAAAATGCATTCTATGAGCGGTAATTCGAAAAAAAATTCTCTAACGGTATAAAAATTTAAAAGTTTATGTTCGTTAAATTAACAAGATAAAATACCGTGTTTAATTTTTATACCTTTTATTAACCACTTATATTGAATTTTTCTTCATTAAAACCAAGGGCCCTATCTTTTAAATTCGCTTCAAGCCTCCCAAATGTCATGGCCGGCCCTGACTCGATTAATCCTCGCTACCAGCGACGTGCAATTATTGGTCTTTCCCAATCTTTAATGCATGGGGAAAACCCAACCACCTTTACTTCTTCTACAGTACTTTAGTGATAAATTTCTTTCTTTTTTTGATTTAACAGTAGTAATTTTTGGGACCCATTTATCATAATGCCAAATTTGTCATGATTATCAAAACTTCGTAATTTGGTATAAATAATGATTAAAAAATGAAAGTGACGTTGAACCTATCGAGATGCCATTTATTGGACACTCATGCTTTCTGGCTAATCACTGTTTTTCATTTCAACACTGTTACATACACAAAAAATACACCAAAATTTATTCATAATTTAAAAATCAATGGCCCAGATTCACTTGGAGTGAATCTGGGCCGTTAATTTACTCTTTTGGAGTTAATTCTAGGCACCTTTTTTGGGCATCCAGACTTTCCGTTTTCATTTACCCTGATAAAATGAAGTCTTTTTTACTAACACTAACAATAACTTGTCGTGTTTGTTGTTACCACAATTTCATTTTACCTTTATTTCGATCTATTAACCTTAGAAATATGCATATAAATTTAAACTACAAACCAAAATGTGGTCGTCCACTCTTTCTTTTCATACGTACTTGAGTCTGACTGAGCAAAAAAAAAAATTCATACGTACCTGGATAACCTGCAAAAAAATTAATAACATAAAGGAAAATGTTAACGTGTGTCTATTGGACACACATTAAGATTGAAAAAGTATATTGAAATGTGTGAAAAGTGTATAGAAATATATGAAAATGTATTGAAAAATATAAAAGGTGTATTGGAGTATGTATTTTCTTTATTTGTTTGTGTGCTTATTGTGTGCCTAATGGGCATACGTTAGCAAGACCCTACCATGAAATACTCCCTCAAAGACATGCAAGGACCAAAAGGGGGTCGTCCACGCATCCTTTTCATACGCAGAACCTGCAAAAAATGACATGCATTCTGAAAAGTCCTATTTAGCGATACGAATAATCAAGTAAGCTAACTAAAAGGAATCGAAAAGTGATAAATAGTGAACACAAAGATATACGTGGAAAATCCCTTAAAAAGGGTAATAACCACGGGAGGAAATCAATCCGCTAAAAGTAAACATTGTGCAGTTACAAAACGATCTTAATTAATGCAATTGTGAATCCTCATCAACTGACCAAAGACCGTGTTGCCGAATATACGTACACCGCACCAAGTGGTTGATTGCCGAATGCCTTGAATCCTCAAGTCCTTTGAATACTCCCAGAAATCCACTGGAAGATTAACTCAATAACTTGAATCAAATGTTGAAGAACACTTCTTGGAGTTGTTGATTGTGTGGCTCAATACATGAAATCTCCAAGACCCATACCAAAGAATAAAAAGGATGTGTTTCTCTATCTTGTTAATTTATGTGAGGTAGTGCACACCAAAAAAACGTCCAAACCAGGCCCTCATGTATCTGTTCTAATGCATGATATATTCCCATATATTTACTACTCCTTTGCCGTTTCTTTTCTAAACAATACTGCCGCAACTCTTCTTGCCAAGGAACAATTTCCTTAATGGAAGAACAAAACTTTCCAAACCTTGGTGATACCTTAAGTTGGCAGTCAAGTGGGATTATGCCATAAAATCCACGTGCCTTTTGAATTTCCTTTTTATGGTCCAATTTGATTAGCTGCCAACCTTTCCAATTCGAATCCTCGTATCAATTTCGTGCAAATCCTTCCAAAACTCTACCTAAGGATCTTCACCTATCAATTACAAAATATGTGATTTCCTCCACTTCCTAAACAGACACACTAAAAATAGAAGAAAAATAAATTACAACTCGATAATTAGAGATACAATAAAATGTGTGTTTTGTCGTGGAATTTGCAAATACAGACAGACCGTGGCCTATGGTCCTAACACATTCACATCCATCATGATCATTACCAAAAAGGACATACCTAAATTTAAGGCCTCCCAAAAAAAAAAAAAAGGTTAACCGTGAATCTGAATCAAATCGAACTGGATCATACGGAGGTTTTGGATTGGATCTATAAATTAATCGTCCGGACACGAATTGAAAAATTTTAAAATCGTGACTCAAGGTTCAGTCTACGGATTTTCATTGAAAATCCAAGAATAAACTTAACCGAACCATGATAAATTTATATACACACACACACACAACTTCCTATTCAAACCCTTAAAATCCGGACAAACCCAATGTCTTCCCCTTCCTTTCATTTCTCACATCTTTTTGATTTCTTGGAGCGTGATGATTCAAAGTGAAGCCCCGAGCAGAGATTTGATTTCTTGGAAGATCACAAAGCGTGTTTTGTAAACATGATCTTAATATTTTGTTTTTTCACATCATTTTTTTTACATATAGAAAACGTGTGTACAAACCACGCTTTCTAAAAGTGTGTTTGGTAAACCGGCTTTGATCAAGTCGGATTAGGATTAACTTAATTTTTTTGGTTAATCCGTCTTAACCCAAGTGAAAGCTTGAACTAGAAACACATTTTCCATAAAGCATGTTTTGCAAACACGTCTTCCTGTACTTTGGGAATAAAGTTAAAAAATATGCATTTTAATTAATAAGGTTTTAAAAAAACATAAATCAGTTAATTGGCCCGGGATAAGGTTTCAGTATTCATCGAGTTCACACGCAACTAGATCAATACTGAAAGACCAATGTCACCGTCCACTAGCGAGGAACCCAATATTTAATTATATCACTCAGTGAAACAACTTAATTAATAATTAGAGCAACCGCACCGCACCATGTATAGAAGAGATCCCGCACAAAGCTACGGTACAGACCTAGGCGCATTTTCCAATCAAATTTTGATGATCCGAACTGTTCAATGTGTTTAATATTTTCAAGGGTCACAACAGGAAATCAAAAAACAAAATGACTGCGAAAGACTAAATCCAAACAGTTTTTCATAAACTATAATACATGGGTACAACAACTTGTGCATTTTATTTATAAAATGACACTGTTCATTTGAAAAAAATAGAAACGAGAATGGCAAATGTATGTTTGTGGGTGTGAATGCTCTAATTTATCTTCTACGTCGAGAACTATTCTTTTTTTTTTCTTGCCCCTCTTTCAAGACAAATAAAAGTAGGTCATTGCTCCATCAGCTCAAACAAAAGAATCTCGTCCTAAAATCTGGGGCAGAGCTATGCCATTTGATTGGTTTAGCTTGTGTTTTTTACTAAAAGACCAAAATAATGTTAAAAATTTGAAAGATATGTTTCTTTGTGCAAAATATTTGTATAGTTCTTTTTGAGAAACTTTACTCATACTTTTCGACTTTTTATAGTATGTTAAATTAGAGGCAACAATTTTGAACCAACCCATGAACTCGCTCATTAATCTGCCTAGCCCTCCTGTAGTTTAAAGCATACCTATACATATATTCCGTAGTCTTTGAATAACTATAATTATTGTGATTGTAAAATCTAATTTATAATTGTGTGATGATTACTATGTAATACTCCCTCCGTTCCAAAATAAGTGTCCACTACGAAAAGTCGTGCCATTTTTCAAATAAAAAAATTGAGTACTTCCGTTTATCATTTTTTAAACTTTTTCACACCGAATTAAAATACTCAATAAGTACTTTAATTCGGTGCAAAAAAATTCGAAACATGATACACGGAAGTACTTAATTTTTTAATTTGAAAAAGGGTAAGAGAGAGAGTAAGGGACACTTATTTTGGAACGGAGGGAGTAATATCTTAGTGAATTTCATTAACTTCGAGCTCATAAATTTTGCTAGAAATTGGAACTACAACAATTATATATAGTACTCTCTCCGCCCTTAAATTTTAGTCCCTCTTTGGGAATCCAATTATTTGAGGGGGACATGTAATCATTACACTTTATTCAAATTTCACACTTTTATCAACGAATACCCTTTGATTCTACTTTTAAATGTATCTATGAACACATTACAAGTATAATATTAGAAAACTAATAAAATTAGACATCTTAAAATGAAAGTGAAAATTTATTTTCGGACGGACTAAAATGGAAAGATGAACAAAAAAAAAATGGGAGGAATGGAGTACTATTTTAGAAACTGAACCCAACGAAAACATTCTCAACCTTTTGATATTCGCAACTTTCGAATATATTGTGAGGGGATCAACCTTTTGAATCTAGATCTTTTTTTTTTTTTTTTTAGGTAAAGATAGCTTGAAATAAAAATAGGCAAAATGATGTACAACCTACAAGGGGCATACCCCAGAAGGACAAAAACAAAAGAAAAAAGTAAACTAATGCCAATTGGCTACAAAGCTAAGATGATATAACCTATGTCCATAGCCTTCTAAAGAAGAAGGAGAAGAAACACAAGACAATGAAGAACAGGTATAACGTAACACTTAAGAAACTTGGAGTGGCTAAAGTTGACTGGGAGTTTCACGGCAGTGAAGAGGCTGTTGGTGGACTAGCTATTCCATAAGAACAAATGGACTACTTGCTAAAGACTCCATGATGTCTAAGTGGGAGGACATCCCCTCCCCAAGAGAATCTGGATCTTGTTTGATAGATTTCAATTAAATTTAAAATAGAAAATTTTAAAAATCACCTAAAACATTATAGATTATAAGATATATTACATAGAAAGTTGGCACGAACTCCCGAAATCGGCTATATTTTTTGGACAGAGGGAGTAAAAGACAAAGATCAGTGATGACCGGAAAAATTATGGGTACACAAATCATGCACACCAACTTTATGTGGCGGATGAGGAGAAACTCATTTGTTTGAGTGGACCCATAGTGGGTTTATCCTTATCCACCACATCAGCTTGGTGTGCATTTGGTGCTCTTGTGTGGTGTACCCATAGCATTAAGTCACACAAAGCACGACCAGTGCGGGTGCAAATATGTGGGTGCGCGAGCACGAATCACTATAAGAAAATGATGCAGACCGGGTTGCGTCAACGTGAATGGACCGGTTGCGTCCACGTAGGCCTAAAAAGGCCTAAGAATCGACGTTGTCAGAATGGGTTGAATTTCGCATGGTCCACCGAAATCGGCCCAAGAATCAGAAGTCATCTTGCTATGCAAGATGATGCACGGGATTTCGGGCGTTCGTCGCTGTTTAGGCCCCGAAAAGGCCAATTTTGCCGTTTATAGTAATATTTAGATCGCTAATAACTTTTGTTAGGAAACTCTGTTTTATTTGCCGTTTGTTTTGGCAACCTTATAATTCTTTCCAGTTTCTGATTTATTAGTCAAATCAGAACTTTCCTTTTTTGGTAATTTTCGTATTTATTCCGATTTAGGGTTGATTAGCGGCCTAAAAGGTTTCTTAAGTTAATTAGGGTTTCTTTCACCTTATTTATATGTTTGTAAGCCCTACGGCAGTTTTTAGTGGTTGATGAATTAAAGAAAAACGAGTTTATACTCATATCTTGGTAGTTTAAGGAGGGAGTACCTCTGGGTCAATCTTATTGTTCGCGTTTCTCTTGCACGATCGATTTCGTTTTCATAGGCTGCGCTACATCAGAAAATGTGGCTTTATCGGCGATAACAAAACCACCAGTAAAGGGTAACATTCCCTGTGGTAAATCACAACCCGCCAGGAAAAATGATTTTTTTCACTATTTTTTTTCGGCTAGTAATCCAAAAAAATCACCGGTAACATTGTAAATTTTATTATAAATATTTCTATTTTCTAAGTACAATTGAAAAGTTTGGGTGGTCAGGTGGTTAGGTGTCGGGACTCCACGCATTAGGTCATGGATTCGAAATTTAGGATGTAAAGACCTGTATTTTTAAATATTTTTTTTGAAAATAAAGTTGAGAAAATGTAAGGAATTATTTGAAATGTTTAAATGATTGGATTAATTAGTGATATGAGTGAGTTGAGACCCAATTGCATTGCACAAGCCACTATAAGGACTTGGGGTGTAATTCTTTTGAATTACATGTGTGTGTGGTGTATGAGAAGAGAGAAATTAAATCCCTTCCCTTCCTCATCAGCCCGCTTTCTCTCTCCCTTTTCCCTCTTTCATTTTCTTCAACCTCTCTCCAAATTACACTCCAAAATCTCATATTTCTTCAATATCCTTGCTCAAACTAGAATCCTACACATGTTTGTAAGCTTGAGTGTTATTCGTTTCGCTCCGGAAGGTGGAGAATCGGTTGGAGTATGGGGAAAAAGTTAGGTGTAGACACCCCAATTTTAATCCCTACGTATCCCCAAGGATGAAAAGAAATGGTCAGTGGTACCTTGAACAGCTTAGAACAGCTACTGAAAATTTAGAATCTCTTGGACAGCCGTACGGTTCACTACTCAAGCCGTACGGTTCACCGATCAAAACCGTGCGGTTCACATTCCCATTGTTAAGCCGTGCGGTCTACTCATTTAAACCGTACGGCTAACCACTTCAACCGTGCGGCTAAACTCAGGAAAATATTCGTTTTGCCAGCAGGAGCATCTCATCATATTCATGGCAGAGAATCGTACTCATTTTTATTCTCTTCTTCGGCTATAAAAACACCTCACCTCCCTCCATCTAAAAACAACAGAAACACCCCCTATTCCGGCAACACGCTGACCAATTCTTCGGTCATTTTCCGTTCAAAATTCCGTCCGAACCTCCCCAGAAACTTTGAGCCCATTCCATTTCCTTCGTTCAAACCCCCCCCCCCCCCCCCCCCCTCTAAGGTTCACTAGTGCGTATCGAATCTGTTTCCGAAGAGTTCATGTCCAAGAATCTCCGAAGTTTCTAAAGCTGTTCAAAGTCTTTCGCGAAGGTACAACCGTATTTCGATAAGCCGGGTTCTAAACCTTGGCTTTTGAGGGGATCCTCCCAGGTCGAGGGTGACTTTAATAGTCATTCCTAGGCTTGGGTGGTTGAATCTTTCATAAAAATCAAAGTTTTTCAAGCAAAAACAAGCTACTGTCGAAAACCAAAATTTTGAAAATCTTCTCAAAAGTGAACCGTACGGTTCATTTAGATGCACCGTACGGCCGATTTAGGTGAGCCGTACGGCTAACCTAGTGGCATGAGATTTTCTCCCCTGTTTTCCTCGTTTGTACTCTGTTTTTCTGGTTTTCGTATACTCCTTACTGCACTTTCACCCCCTTCACCTTTCTATTATTGCTATTAAGTCCCCTCGTTTATTTTATTTCCGTTATGGTTTTATCTATTTTTATTTCTTGCTATTTATCCGTTTAATCATCAAAGTTTTCAATAAAATGTTTCCCGAAATCCCCACAAATATTTAGTAGAGACCGGGAAATTCCCGGGCGAACGAGGTGCTTTTCAACAAAACCTTCCCCGCTCGTAACCTGGCTTCCGAATCCAAGAATCGTTTCGCAGACCAAATCTTTTCCAGAAACGGCACGAGAGTCATCAATTATTTTTCAACGGTTTCTCGGGTACCAAAATCATTTTCCAAATAAATCCCGGGTGGCAACTCATATTTTCCCGTTTCCCTCGAGCTGTGCGTGGATCCGACCGTCCACAAAATGGCGACTCTGCTGGGGATTTTTAAGTTAATTTTTACTTCGGTATTTTACACTTGTAAAACGACCCCCGAAAGCTTGACAAAAACGAACACGCCCCGCGTGATCGAGAAAGGAATGGTGCAATAACAGGGCTACGCCCGACCAATCCAGACTGGAGCTTTCCCGGTTGTTGGCGTGAGTAAAATTTCAAAATAAAAATTAATTTATTGGTGAGCCAAATTTGAAAAATATTTCTGGGATTTTGAAAATATTTTTATTGTTAAACTTTTGCATTGCACGTGCATCGATGTTGGATAAGCCCCGCCGCTGCGTCTTGGTTACCCTACCCGGCTTGCCGGTGTTAGGACATCCCAAGATTCTCGGCAACCCCGGACGATGATGAGTCAGCCTGCCATTCGACCTTTGCCATGCAGTACACTTGGCACTGGGAGGCAAATATTGGTTCTAGTCTAGGGAAACCCCCTTTAACCAAAACCCGGCCTTTGCATATAGTAAACCGTAGTACCTTCCAACCTAGGACAGGGACCCGCAGGGTAGGATTATCTGTTATATCCTGTTTACCTGTTTATCCTGTTATCTTATCCTGTTTACCTGCTATCTGTTATCTGTTTACCTATACATTTTGTTTGTCCGTCAGTCGTTCATCCGTCCTTGTATATATCACTTCATGTACATACTGTCTCCATCTTGCATGCATACTTAGGAGAGCTTAACCTTAGGCCATTACATCATGCTCGCATCCATGAGGGTTGCCCCAACAATCACGCATTGTGTTGGATAGATGACTATCCCTCTCTTCAAAAAAAAAAATCAAAAACAAAAAATTTTTCAAAAAAAAAAAAAAAAATGCTACAATTGGCTCCCTTTCCCGGAATGAAATACGCATTTCCTTTATGGTAGAGTCATCATGTCTGGAGGACCTTACAAGCGATTCAAGTCCACTCTCACCACCCACCAAGGAGCGCCCGTGTGGATAATTGAAGAAGTTCAACCAGAACAACCCCCGTGCGAGCCAGAAGAGCCTCAGCCAGGAAAACTCAACATAGAAGACCACATGGGGGAGGACCTTGATGAAAAACTCAATCTGCTGGCTGAAGCCAACTTGCCCGGTGCGTCTCTTCAATGGGATGCAAATGAGGGATGGAAGTTTTGCTTTCCCGAAAAACCAGAGCCAATGCCCGAAAAGATCACCCTAATGATGGAGCCAGATGACGGGGAGTTCGCAACCATGCCACCCGTGAAATACTTTGATGCCAACGGCCAGCCCGTCTACTACTTCGAAGACCCAGTCACAGGCCACAAGTATTGGGACGAATGCGAATGTGATGTGTGCTTTGCAGATTGCCTTCTCAACAACGATGGCATGACCCCACAGCAACTTAGGGATCAGTGCGAGCAGGAGAAAAAGGAAGACCCCAAAGGAAAAGGAAAAGTGGATGAAACAGGACCCTCCGCAGGGTCAACATCTCCGAATCATCCATCCCCTTAAGAACGGCCTTCAAAGTCAGAAATAATCATGCAATGATCAAATCAAACCAACAAGGGTTTCTTTTGAAGAATCAAGTCAATCTATGATTCTTGTTAGTTATTGAGTCTATTACTGTTTGACTATCAAGTTTGTCGCCAGATGTGAATATTCACTGACTTAATCCAGCCAGCAGGGCTTCTTTTGAAGAATCAAGCCAGCTTGTGATTCTTAGCACCTGTTAATTATCGAGTCTGTTATTGTTTGATTATCGAGTCTGTTGTTGTTCGATTATCGAGTCTGTTGTTGTTTGATTATCGAGTCTGTTGTAGTTTGTTCATCGAGTTAGTTGTCAAGTTTGTCATGTCGGTCTGTAAAAATTCCTTGCTTTTAATGAAAAAAGGAGATCTTTTGAGAAAAAGAGCCAAATTTGTAGTCCTGAACTACGTCACGGCTTGATTCCTCTACATGGGGATACGTAGGCAACTTTCGGTCCGGCCGTTGTTTATAAATCATTGGAATTCGAATATATCCAACAAAATAAGAGGAAACTGGGGCAATCCTTTCATGCATCATGCATCATTTTCATGTACATAGATTCCCTTCCATTTTGCACATACTTTATACACTGCGTCCCTGAGTTCCATTTGTGCATATCATCAGTACTAACCATTGGCAAAATGAAGAAAAACCTTGTACCGGGTTGGACTCGAACCCCTGAACAGCGATTGGTTCGAACTGAGTCAAGAACAGAACAGTCAGTCGGGAGCTCAGCTATGGAAGAAGAAAAGGATGAAATCCAACTTCTCAAGGATGCTTTGGAAGAGCAGAAAACCAACAACGCCAAGCAGATGGCCCAGATGATGCTCATGATTCAGAAACTAACCGCTCAGCTCCCCCCGCCGGCAGGAGCATCGAGCAGTCAGAACATGGAGTCAGTACTAACCAAGCTGGCTAAGCTTGAGGAATCTGTCCAGAAGCAAGAGAAAATAGCAACCACAGGGATTGATATGGAGAAATTATGCCTTTTCCCAGATGCAAAGCTCCCCAACAAATTCAAACCGATGGATTGGGACAAGTTTGATGGCAGTGGTGACCCGAAAGCTCATCTGCAGACCTATGTGGGCACATTGTCCATGTATGACGTTGGAAAAGATGCAATGGGTCAGATGTTCCAGCAAACTCTAACCGGACCTGCACTCCGCTGGTTTCTGAATCTGGATATCTCCAAGAAGAGGACATGGGAAGATATCGGGGCAGCTTTTGTCACCCAATACAACTACAACATTCAGCTTGAGATGACTGTGCGGGAGTTGGAGTCAACCAAGATGGGAAAGAATGAGTCTTTTGCTGACTTTGTTAAAAGATGGAGAGGAAAAGCCTCTCAGATGATGGAACGGCCTTCGGAAAAGGAGCAAATGAGAATTATCACAAGGAATCTGGAACCAGATTTTGCCAAACACTTGGTAGTATTTCAAACTACCGCTGACTTCAAGACTTTCTATGAGGCCGGCCTGGCAGTCGAAGATGCTCTCCGAAGTGGCATATTCGAAAAAGGCGAGTCTACTCCTAAGCCAAGACGAGTCTACTCTGGCAACAACAACGCCTTGTTTGGACCCAACAACTACACTCAGAACCAAGCCAGCTCTTCCAACCCCAAGCCAGTCAAGACTGAACCTGTTAACCAGATTGTAACCCAGTCACAATTCCAGCAAACAGCTCCCCGGCCGAGAAGAGAATTTCACCCACTCCCATTTCCTCTTGTCACAGTATACAAAAAACTCCTTGATAAAAACCTCATTCAGCCACTCGAACCTCGAGAGCCACCCAAAGAGCTTCCTCCTAAACGTAACCCAAACACCTATTGTGCCTACCACCAAATGCCCGGCCATCACACCAACAATTGTATGCGTCTCAAGCATAAAGTCCAAGATCTTGTGGACGACGGAACCCTTCCACTTCCTAACCAAAAGCCTAACACCATTTCCAATCCTCTGCCTAATCACAAGCAAAACACCCAAATTGGCCAAATATCCCTCATCCCCACTACAAAAGACCTTACCTTCACCAAATTTGACCCTAACCTCTATATCATCACAGGTACTGAACCAAAACCCACTGTCCCCCTGCCAGAAGATCTTGGGGTCCATTTCCTCTCATATGCTAATATAGTTCAAGATTCAAGATGGAGTGATGTTGTGGAAGGAGAGGAATGGTCCATGAGCGATCAAGATTGGGAGGAATCCCGACAAGCATTGTTCGGTTCTTTGCTAATCTCTGGAGACTCAAGCCACTTCGACATTTTCGAATTCCTCGACGAGCCCATTACAGAGAATTCCCCTGTCTATCAGATCGACACAACAAGAAGCATTCCCGAACAGAGCCAGGAAGAAAGAAATCCTCTAGGAGGAATGTTAACTCCAGACAGACATCCTGTGGATCGTATTTCACCACTCGCAAATTTTAGGGAAGAGGGCCATTCTGTCATAGAAGCCGCCTTTGGAAATCAAGATTGGCTCCCACAGGCATACATCAGTGACGGATCTTTACCACGGCCGTCAGTGCCACTCCCACCATCATCCACAGTATCGGTGCTAGTCAATGACCCTATGGCTGCCCTCTGGGATGAAGAAACAGTAGTTGATATTCGAGTAAGCAACGATGAGGTGTGGACTGTCAATAAAGCCATGCTGGATCCATCCTTCTGGCAAGACTCCGAAGTAGACAACCTCAAAGCGAAAATGGAAGCAGTCGAAATCGAGGAACAGAGGGCCAGAAGTGATCTGATGAATTTCTGGACCGAAGATCAAGAAATCATGCAAAAAAGGGAAGCCATCAGAGCTGGCAAACAAAAGGTTAATGAGGAATACACGAATTTCTGGGGTGAAAATCAGGAGTTACGGGAAGAAACGGTCAACAGAATAACCAGAAGTGGTCGAGTCTACCAGCCAGCCCACCTCCAAGGCGGGAATCCCTCCAACCATGCCACAACAGGAGATTTCGTTTGGGATGATCCCTTCCTCGAGGACACAATTCCTGACCATCCAGAAGCTGTCGTTCAACAGAACCCAGTTGCTAAATCCCTTCCGAAAGGTCCCCCGGCAACAAATGATCCGATTCAGAAACAACTCGAACGAACCCCAGCCTCAGTGTCTATTTGGGAATTACTTTCTTCGTCTCGAGAGCATCATCAGAAGCTAATCAAAGCCCTGTCAAATATGGAGGTGCCACCAGATACTCCTCCAGAAACGATGGTGGCCTTACTTACACCCACTCGTGCAAAGCATGTTGTAGTCTTCACCGAAAAGGATTTACCACCAGAAGGAGCCGGTCACAACAAGCCATTGCACATCACTTTAAAATGCATGGAAAAATGGGTCCCGGTTGTGTTACTGGACAACGGATCTGCCTTGAACGTCTGTCCCCTGCGTACAGCTTATTGTCTGGGTTTCAAGAACAGGGATTTCCAACCGTCTAATCTCGGAGTACGCGCTTATGATAATACTCGACGAGATGTGATTGGGACCATTCAGATGGAAGTAACGATCGAGGATTTTAAGACTAGTATTGAATTTCATGTGCTCGACATCCCCTCGTCATTTAACCTGTTGCTAGGCAGGCCATGGCTTCACCGATCAGACATCATGGCTGTGCCTTCCTCTCTACATCAGAAAGTTCAGCTTGGGCTAGCCACAGGAACCTTAACCATCTATGGGGACTCTGGAATTCGTCCGCATGTTCCTGACAACGCTCCCTTACTTGAGATTGCTCATGGAGAGGAAGACATCACTCTCGGAGGATTTTCCTTTGATACTTCCAATGGGGTTCTCACTATCAAGATGGACGAGGATTTCTCAGTAAGATCAACTGCCCTGGACATGATGTTGAAAATGGAGTATTTACCCGGCTTAGGGCTTGGTCGCAACAATCAAGGGGTAGCAGAATTCCCTAAGTTTATGACAAATAATCACCGTTTCGGCCTTGGTTATAAATCAACAAACAATGAATCTGGTCACAAACAAAAAGGGCAGGCATGTGCCAATCAGGGGCCAATCCATTTTACGAAAGCTCCAGAGGCTGTTTACCTGGGGGAGCCAGAACCATTCTGGGATATGGAGGCAAAAACCAAGCTACCAGGATTCGAAATCTTTGCTGACAACACCTGGGATAGTGATGATGAGGCAGAAAAGTGGGAAGAACCGGCTGAAATGCTCCATGTTGACTGGATCAAAGTTCTTGACTCGGGGAATCTTTCATCGCTTTTTGGGGAGGAAAGTCCGCTAGGTATGACAGAAGACGAGCCTGCTGCGACGCTTACTGATTTGAAGTCTGTTGAGGACATGGAGCTGATGATGCTGGGCCAGGAAGCTCTGGAAGATGTTACCACCCTCATTGTGGATGCCAATGGAACTTATAAAAATTGCACTTTTGTACCTAGAATCATTTACACTGGCACTGATTTTGAATCTGAATCTGAGTCTAGCACTGCATCTAGCATTGAGTCTGGCGTTGAGTCGGAGCTTGAATCTGTTATCACTCCGCGTCACCACTTTTCCTTTGAGTTTGAGTCCACTCTCATGTATCATGCCCCTGGGGCCCCTTCCTTTGAAATGAATAAAATCGACTTTGCTTATCTTGCTGTGTCCGAAATAAATTGCATCGACCCCGATGATGAGGGGATCGAGTTTGAGGAAGAAATTCCAAAAGAACTCCGATCTCTAATCGAAAGGGAAGATGAAAGGCATGCTCAGCCTATAAAAGAAGAAGTTGTTTCTATAAATTTGAGAAATGAGAGTAATCCGCGCATGGTTCAAATCGGCTCCGGACTGTCTCCAGAAGAATTCAAAGCTCACTCGGATCTCCTGAAAGAATTCGAAGATGTTTTTGCATGGTCACACGCAGATATGCCCGGTATCGATCCCGAAATAATGGAGCATCGAATCCCCTTGTACCCCGATATTAAACCTGTCAAGCAGAAACTAAGGAAAATGAGGCCAGATTGGGTGTTGGAAATCAAGAAGGAAGTTCAGAGGCAGATAGACGCAGGATTTCTGATAGTCACCGAGTACCCTCAATGGGTCGCGAATATTGTGCCTGTTCCTAAGAAGAATGGAAAGATCAGGATCTGTGTAGATTTCAGGGACCTGAACAAAGCAAGCCCAAAAGATGATTTTCCTCTGCCACACATAGATGTCTTGGTAGATAACACCGCGGGTGTAACACCTGTTCCAGATATTTAGAATTTAATTCGCAATTTAGAGTGGTGGTGTGGTGACACCCAATAATTTTCCATGAGTGGGTGCATAATTAATTTTACTTTTCGAGAATGTTATTGGATAAACCAAGACCGGGGTTAGTCTCAAAATAATTTATTTGAGCCATGGTTAAAATTATAGAATTTTCTGAGATGGAATCTGGACTGCACGGTCGGAACAGGGCTTGTTTCCGCGGTCGCGGGAGTGCCAGCCGCCTGCTGGAAGTGGAAATTTTCCTAATTTGGGAGTGGGTCCCACCCCACCCCCATAAGTCGTCCCTCCTCTCCCTCTTTTCTTCTTCTCTTTTGTTTTCTTTCCTTTCTTTTTCTTTTTGGGTGGGATGAAAGTAATAAGAGAGGATAGAGAGGGGGAGACTTGGTTTGGAAGAAGAAAGGGAGACCAGAAGAGAGAAGGAAGAAGAAGAAGAAGGAAATAGAGGAAGGAGAAGGAGGGGAGACCGGGAAAATTGGGGAAAACCCAAATTGAGGTACGAATTGGAATTTAATTTCCGGAAATATTGAGTTATGTTGTTGTTTTACAAGTTAATCAAGTGTTTTGCATCTCATAAGAGTGAATTGGGGTTTGTTTTTACGAAAATTCGTGGAAGAAACGTAAGGTGTTCACTGACAGTTTTATGAAATACAATCTGCCATGTTTTTTTGGCGAATTTTAAGACATGGTTCCCGAATTCGGGATTTTCTGGAAATTTAACTGTAGGTACCCATATGAGTTCTAGACCTTGTGTTAAATTTTCGTGATTTTATGAGAAGTACAGAAAATATGAAAATTCGTGAACCAAACTGATGTCAGGTTCGTGTTTCGGTAGACTGCACTGTCGCATCTTACGGGAACGGCCATAACTTGGTCTAGGATGCTTGGAATTTCACTCCGCTTGTTGCGTTAGAAAGTAGACTCGTAAGGCTTTCAGAATTGATAGGCCTTGTAGCATGATTATTTTCCAGTGATAGCAGCTTTTGATGTGAAGTTGATTATGAATCTGTTTGACAGGGTTTTGCTGGGAGTTTGGGTTCAATTGCTAATTATATAAAAATAGCTATCGGGTACAGAAAATTCTGTATTTTTAGTATGTTGTTCACGCTTGGGATTACGGTTAATGGTGAAAATATTGGAAGACGTGGACAGGTGGATTAATTCTATAAATTCGTGGACTGAAAGAGTGTTGAGTCGTGATAAGTGTGTTTAAGCATTTTGTTTGCTTATGAGGTGAATCTTTTGGCTACTTTCGGCTTTAGTTATTATTTTATTATTGATTGTGAATGGTTGTGAGCTGATTGAGGATAAATGGTACAGAGGAAGGTACGGGCACATCCGAGATGCCGAATACGATAGTCGAATCTACCTTTATCTTTGGAGATCGAGGTGAGTGTTGATTCATAGATGTAACTTCTTTGGTATGATTTGTGTTATTAAATTGTGGCAAACGTGCCGATATTGAATTGTGGCATACGTGCCGATAATGGGGCCATGGGCCGGGCAAACGTGCCGATATTAAATTGTGGCAAACGTGCCGATATTGAATTGTGGCATACGTGCCGATAATGGGACCATGGGCCGGATTGGGCAAATGTGCCGATATTGAATTGTGGCATTCGTGCCGATAAATGTGGCCTAGAGCCGATCTTTTGAATTTGTTGTTGTATAGACAATTGTTAGTGTTTGTGTTGTGGTTTGGATCTGATCTTATTATATATTTCTGTTTAATTTTGTTACATATTGTTGTTGTGGCTGTGTGCCGATATTGGCTGTGCGCCGTAGCTGTGTGCCGATAATTGGCTGTGTGCCGTGGCTGTGTGCCGAATTTGGCTGTGTGCCGTGGCTATGTGCCGATATTGACTGTGTGTCGAGGCTGTGTGCCGATATTGACTGTGTGTCGAGGCTGTGTGCCGATATTGACTGTGTGTCGAGGCTGTGTGCCGATATTGGCTGTGTGCCGAGGCTGTGTGCCGTGATTTGGTGTGTGTTGTGACTCTGTGCCAAGATAGTTGTGGGTCATGGTTGTGTGTCGGGAAAGGGCGAAGTGCCGAGGATAGTTGTGTGTCGTGGTCGTGCAACGGGTATGGTCGAGTGTCGAGATGGGTTGTGTGTTGTGTGTGGTGTGTTGGAGTTGGGCTGTGTGTTTGGTTGCGGGTTGGAATAGTTTGTGTGACGTGGTAGTGTGTCGGGTTTAGGTTGCGTGTCGTGGATGTATGTTGGGAATGGTATGACGTGTAATTTACGCTTGTGTTCTTTTGGGAATGAAACGTATAGTCTGTTTGAATTATATCTATGTCTCACACACTCCTGGAACCCGTTTTGGGTTTCAGTTTTGCAGGTTGTTTAGGTGGTGTCCACTGCTAGTCTCATGGTGCGGTCGTGATCACGTACGGGGTCCTTTGCCAGGTCGGGTTTGGGACTCGCCGAAGTGCTGATCCGGGGCGGGTCGTTACAGCGGGACATGCACTACTGTCATTCATGGATGGATTTTCAGGTTACAACCAAATCCTCATGGCTCCTGAAGATCGTGAGAAAACCACTTTCACCACAGAGTGGGGCACCTATTGTTACAGGGTTATGCCATTCGGACTGAAGAACGCGGGATCTACTTACCAGAGAGCCGCCACAACATTGTTGCATGACATGATCCACAAGGAAGTAGAAGTATATGTGGATGACATGATTGTCAAGGCCAAGGAAAGAGAAGGGCATCTGCCTGCCCTTAGGAAGTTCTTCGAGAGGATCTGCAAATACAGGTTGCGCCTCAATCCTGAGAAATGTACATTCGGAGTCACAGCGGGAAAAATGCTCGGATTCATGATTACCATGCGAGGGATTGAGGTGGATCCATCAAAAATCAAAGCCATCCTAGAAATGGAGCCACCTCGAACAGAGAAGGAAATACGGAGTCTCCTCGGAAAAATTCAGTTTATCAGCAGATTCATCGCCAAGTTAACCTCCACTTGCGAGCCGATGTTTCGCCTGCTCAGGAAGGATGTGTCGTTCAGATGGGATGACAAGTGTCAACAAGCTTTCGAAGTCATCAAGAAGTATCTTCAGAACCCTCCGGTATTGATGCCGCCCATCCCAGGGCAGCCTCTTATTTTGTACTTATCTGTCACGTCTTCAGCCATGGGATGTATGTTAGCGCAAGAAGGAGAAGGAGGAAGCGAAAAGGCCATTTACTACATCAGCAAGAAAATGATGGGATGTGAAGAGCGATACACGCCACTGGAAAAAGTTTGTTGGGCGTTAATCTGGGCTTCCAAAAAATTGAGACATTACATGTTGGCTTATTCCGTGAAGCTAATCTCTCGAATGGATCCACTCAAATATCTATTCGAAAAGCCAGCACTGACAGGTAAACTGGCACAATGGTTGCTTATGCTAGCAGAATTCGATATCAAGTACATCACTCGGAAGTCAGTAAAAGGGAAGGCAGTTGCAGAATTTCTAGCAGACCATCCTGTGGAAGGGCCGGAGGATATAGAATTCAAATTCCCTGACGAGAATGTAATGACAGCAACCAATGATGTTTGGATGTTGTATTTTGATGGAGCCGCCAATCAGAAAGGATTCAGAATCGGAGTATTGCTAGTCTCACCAGAGGGGTCACACATCCCTCTTGCTTTCAAGTTGAATTTCGAAGTCACTAACAATCAATCCGAATACGAAGCATGCATAGTGGGGATGGAAGCTGCCTTAGAAATCGGAGTTGAAAGACTGGAGGTAGTTGGAGATTCCAATTTGGTGGTGTCGCAAGCCAACGGAGAATGGAAGGTGAAGGAAGACAAGCTCAAACCCTATCACCAAGATCTCGAAGATCTAATTCCGCGATTTCAGACGGTCACATTCACTCATGTTCCTAGACTGAAGAACAGGTTCGCAGACGCTTTGGCAACTTTGGCCTCGATGGTGGAGATACCAGCTGGAGTTAAACTCAGGCCAATCACAATTGAGCAGAGGAATAAACCTGTTTTCGAATATGTCATGATTGTCAATGAACCCGACGACGGTCTACCATGGTATCACGACATTTGGAACTTCATCGAGAAAGGGGAGTACCCGGCAGGAACCGAAAAGAAGGATCAGATTGCTCTTCGAAGATTGGCCTCTCAATACATCATCTGCGGAGGGAAGCTATACCGGCGGTCGCATTGTGGGATGCATAAATTATGTGTACATGGTACAGAAGCCACCACGATCATGGAAGAAATTCACGAAGGAGTTTGCGGTCCTCACATGAACGGGATAATGCTAGCAAAAAAGATTCTCCGTCAGGGATATTACTGGTCAACCATGGAAACTGAGTGCGTTCAGTATGTAAGGCAATGTCACAAATGCCAAATTCACGCCAATCTCATGCATGTACCACCGTCAGAGTTGCACTCTATGACTTCACCCTGGCCTTTCTCTACTTGGGGCATCGATGTCATTGGCAAAATCACACCAGCCGCGTCTAACGGGCACAAGTTCATCTTAGTAGCAATCGATTATTTTACCAAATGGGTCGAAGCCGCTTCGTATGCAACTTTGACAGCAGTTCAAGTCTCCCACTTCATCAAACAAAACATCATCTATCGATATGGTGTCCCTCAGGCTTTTGTGTCAGACAACGGGGTTCATTTCAAAGGCAGAGCCGCAGAAACTCTCGAAGATTTCGGAATCCAGGTTCACAAGTCAACTGTTTATCGGCCACAAACCAATGGAGCCGTGGAAGCAGCAAACAAGACCCTCAAGACTATACTGGAGAAGACTACTCAGTCCGCAAAGGATTGGCACGAACAACTGCCGTTGGCATTGTGGGGATATCGAACGTCTATTTGTACTCCCATAGGGGCGACACCTTATTCTTTGGTATATGGCATGGAGGCTGTCCTCCCGATCGAGCTCGAGGTACCATCTCTGAGGGTCATGATTGAATCAGAAGTCAGCGAAACGGAATGGCAAAGCTCGAGATTCGAGGAACTTATGTTGTTTGACGAAAGGCGGCTCAAGGCTCTGTATCATGTTCAAGGTTATCAACGCAGAATTGCACGGGCATTTAACAAGAAAGTGAAATCCAGAGACTTGCAAGAAAGTGATATGGTTTTGAAGGAGATTCGAGCTCCAGTCTTCGATCCTCGCGGGAAATTTCGACCAAAATGGGCAGGTCCGTACATCATCAGGAAGATCTTGTCTGGAGGCGCAGCACAACTCATCGATCTCAACGGCAATGAATTCTCAACTTTGGTCAACATGGATCAGCTCAAGAGATACTACCCCTGAGAGAAGCTCGCTGGACTGAAAACCGCAAGGGCGGGCAGTGCCAGGCAAAATTTAGAGCAAGCCTGCTAAGTCGAAAACCCACATCGGGCGATTTAGGAAAAAGTTAAGGCAAATCGATCAAACGAGCTCGCTAGACCGAAGACCCGAAAGGGCGGTACTAGGCAAAATTTAGAGCACAAAAGGAGAGTGTCAATACTCGAGTGAACCCTAGCCAAATTTGTACTTTCGAACTACGTTATGACCTGATTCCTATAAAAAGGATACGTAGGCATCCTCACCTTGAGGACCGGTCGCCATCTTTCAAAATGTCTCTTTGAGCTGATACTTAGCCGACGCGTGTAAATCAAAATGCAACTCTCATAATTCATCTGTATTCAAATAAACTTCTTGGATTACATGGCTGAGCATGAAACTTTCAAAACACAAAACAAACAACAGAGCATGACCTCACACGAAACATCTCGTGGGTCTAAGCAATTTATTTCGGGCACATTAAGATCGAGTTCTAAAGTCAACTTTGACTTCCATGTTCTCTTGTTTCCATGTCTCTTATCAACCATCTCACGTAACGCTCTGAAAGATTAACACTCGGATACTGATCTCTTGGGATGGTCACACGCTCCCTCCAAGTATTCTGATAAGCCCTGAAGGTGGCAAAATTGTGGTTCGGCATGACAAAGTTCTCTGGTGGTGGTATTATCTGACGAACGCCAAGCTGACGGAGAATGCGATTTGGAATGTAAAAAGTCCAGCTAGACAGCCCGGCCAAAATCACCTGCTGACGCCCCATGTTGCTCACAGTCATAGCAGGATTGTCAAGCCAAGCCAAGCGCCAAGCAATCACTTCTTCTGTAAGCCGAGAAAACACTCTGAACCAGCCATGCACATCATCGAAGACTTCCAGAAAGTCCCTTTGAACGAATCCCTGTGTTTCATGAATCCGCCTCCGGGGCACGGGTTCCAGCAAATTGGCCTTGTCACACAGCCATATCTGTATCAGAGAGAAAACAAGTAAGGAACCATAGACAACCTAAACCCGAGCGTTGAGGTAAAACGAGAATGTGGGAAAAAGAACGGAAAAAGGAGAGCTGAGTGAGAAACCTACCTGTAAGAGCAAAGCACTACCTTCAAAAACACTAGTATCCCCGGCATGAACCCTGTCCAGACCCATCAAAGTTTCTGCCAAAACCACCAGAGCCACATTTTTGCGCTCCTCGATTTGCATGGCAACCCCAACCAGTGATGAACTCGCCTGTCCGTCAGACCGGACGAACAAGAAAGCAGCAAGCAAACAAAGGCACAATGCAAAACCCTCCGGACGAAACTGCGCTATGATTCGCGGAATGTTGATAACACCCCCTTGAAGCATGGATTTCGCTGCTTTATTACTTACCCCGAGCTCGGCAGATAGCACACCAACAAAGTTTACCCCGTACAGGGGAATGACCGGCATCTCCAGATTAAAACCGCCGAGGTATGCATGAAACTCCTCCACAGTAGGGCATAACTCGTGAAAGCCGAAACGAAACACGTGTACCCTTGGGTCCCAGAATCGAACCGCAGCATGCAAGAGCTCAGGACGAATGGTTACGTCCTGGATACGGCGCAGCGAAGTCATCCGGTGACCCTGAAAGTTGAGCCATCCCACGCCGTCAAGTTCATCAAGCCAAGGCCGAATCAAAGCCGAGAAACTCATGGTTTAGTGAGGAATGTAAATGAATGATAGACTTTGAGTTTTCAGAGTACAAGGGGGTTGTGCAGCAAAGTAATTTATGGTACACATGGGTAGGAAAATCTCTGAATCATTTGCCTCGTAAAACGTGCCAGCATTGAAGAGCGTAGAAAATCATCTCAAAAGTTTAAAGGGACTTCAGAAGGAACGAGGCTGGGTGATTTTTCAGACCACCGTGCCCTCAGACGACAGCAGGAAAGCATACGGAAGCCCAAAGGTCTGCAACAAAACTCAAGTTTTTGGCATTTTCAGAAGTGAGCCGTGCGGTTCACTCTACCTGACCGTACAGCCCATCCATGTTAGCCGTACGGCTAACTCTGTGGTATTCATGACCAAATTTTGGCTTAAGCCTCCAGAAGTTGTTTCGAGTATAATTTTGGGCATTTTTCCTGTTCATACCAGTGGTAATGGGCATTTTAAAGCTGTGGGAAAAATCGGTTTGAATTTTGGACCACATTTGCATAGGCGAGTACTCCGAGAGCTCAGACGCGCCAATACCAAATGAGCTAAAAATGTGCCGCATCACTTTTCTGGCATCAACGGCTTCAACAAAGCCATATCAAACAGTCATAAGGATAGTATGGAGTTATTTGGCAGAGGTTACAGAAGAAGTCGAGGTCTCATGAGACCCAAACTCAACATTGCCCGATATTACCTCAACAAGGGGCACCGACGGGTCAAAATATGTCCGAATGTCGATTTCTTTGTTTCATCCATTTCGGAAAGTTACGACATACATTTGTGATTTTTTGAAAATGTTGTTTGACAAGCATCATGAAAATTCGTAATTTCCGGCACAACGGGCCACATTATACTCAAATTTTCTTGTAAAGTTTCGAGTTTGCTGAGTCAGTTTGTACATACACGTGTCATCATTCCCATTTCAATCCAAAGCTACATATTGTCATTTCCCAGGGGCATATATTGTAAATTATCGATACTCAGTCATTCACAAAACAATCATGTGCAAAACTTGGCTTTTCCTTCAAAGTGTGCCAGTGTGAGTCATTCAAAGCATAACGAATATGTGCAATCTAACAGGCATCCATGACATGAGCATAAATATACATCTATCCAGGGCAAACTGACCCAGCATCAAAAGCTACCACGGCTCGCAGGCCGTATCCATGAAAAAGAAGAAAATAGGGCAAACAGGCGCCCAAATCAAAACTGAGCACGCAGGCTCGTCCTAAAAACCACTACGTCGCCTCTTCGTAGGCTGGCGACGACCAAGTGTCAGAAGTGGATCCTCCTCAGGTGTGCCCTCACTGCTATCACCACCACTGCTCTCTGCATCTCCCTCCCGAGGAAGCCACTGCTCTCCGCGAGCTGAACTCTCGGGGGCACCCTCTCTCTCAACAGAGGAACGCAGCACTCTGCTGGACGCAGGAATCACCAACGGGACTGAGGACGGACCGCCACCGACGTTCTTCATCAAAGGCCTCCTACGAGGCGGTGAAGAGGGAAGTATGTCCTGCACAGAAGGAAAAAAAAAAAAAAAAAAACCCGTTAATTAAGCAGTCAAAGCATTCAGAATCTTAAAAGCAAGGAATGATGGATACCTGATCCGTCTCACTAACGGGTGAAGCTCTACGGGTGCGTCTACGACGTCCGCCCGACCCACTGCCTCCAGTGCCGTGATTGCTACCGGCCCCACCGCTGCCTCCAGCACCCCTGCCTCTGCGGCCACCTCCTACTCGACCACCTCCCGTACCTCGGCCGCCTCTCCGGCCAGCTCCGCCACTGCGGCCACCACCAGCTCCACCATCCTCGTCATCATCATCTCCACCAGCGTGGGGCACAACGCCCGGCTCTACTCTCGGGTGCACCTCTGGAGGCCCACCAATCGTGAGACTGCGAACCAAAGCCTCCAAGTCTCGCACCAACTGAACGGCGGACGCAGCCCAATCTGCTGGGATCTGCAGACAAGATCAAAAGCATTGACAGGTAACATGAATAAATGCTTGAATAAAACATGAAGTTTAACTATTTCTTGTTTTCAAATTGCAGGATTACCTCTGTCGCTGTAAGAGTAACTGGTGGAGTGACCTCAGGGACCACTATATACCCCATACTCCCGTTCGGCAACATCACATCAATCTCTCTCCTCAGAACAGGCAACACTGGACCTTCCACAGGTGCAGGGGCAGCCAGACGGGTCTCCATATCCAGACTATAAGCCAGAGCGCTCACCACATAACCGTCGTAGTCCTCCGAGGAGCTGAAGACCAACTCTGTGTCTAGCACCGTGAGCGCCTCCACCTCAGCTAAAGTATACTCCTGCGTCCTCTGAACAAACGGCGGAAGAGGGCCCGGCACTCTGAAGTGGTCTAAACCCAGGGACTGACGTGTCACCCTCTCACCCAAGTACCACTGCCACCCGTACGGAGACTCCAACAGCGCGCGCCCTCGCGTCACTGCCCTGCTCTGAGTCAAGTAAGGGGCACTCAAACCATCCCACACATCCCAATTCACCTGCAGGGAATCATGGGTTACTATCAAGCCAACAACGGAATCAAAGTACTCGGAAAAGCATTCAGGAAAGTTTGGTATCATACCGTCTCACCCCTGGACTGGTCTAGAAAGACACGGAAGAATCTCAGCTGCCCCTTTCTCCCGCCTTTCCCAACGTACTCCTTGGCCCACTTCACCGCCCGCGGGAGCACACGCTTGTCTGCATGAGAGTTCTCTGGGGCCGGCACTCCAAACACTTCATAAGCCCATACCTGCGTTTTTCAAAGAAATTCATCAGTAACAGGAATGAAAGCAACAGTACATGGAATATCTGAATCAAAAGCAACAACATGACGTACCTCCAAGACCCTCCAGTAGCCTCCAAGAGTGTTCGCCGCACCGCGAACCACTGAGCCGAGGAAACAGTAAAGAGTGCCTAGAGCAGCCCCACCCCAGTCAAACCGGCCAGCTGCCTCAAGTCTGCCAAAGCAGGTAACCAACTCAGGTGCACCGAGTTCTGCCTATTCGGAAATAGAGCAGTACCTAACAAGAACAGCAAGTAGGCCCTTGCCATCTGTGCAGCCTCAGCAGGAGACCCCGGCTCGTGATCCCATATCGCCGGCAAGTGGTCACATCTCACCATCGCCTCATCTCCAACCTCTCTCCCCAGAAAGTGGCGCACTCCTGCTCTATCCAAGTATAAGCCGGAGTCAAAGGGTATCGGCTCGCCACCAACCCTCAACCCTGTAGTCGCTGCAAAGTCCAGAGGGGTGATCGTCATCTCCCCAAACCGAAAGTGAAAGCTATTGGTGGTGTCCCACCAATGCTCTATCAAAGCCCTCAGCAACTTTCGGTCAGTCCGGGTAGGCAGTAGCGTACTGATAAAAGTGGCAAAACCAGCAGCATCCACCAACTCCCTCACACTCGGAGGCAACCTCCTGTACTGAGCTAGGCAATCAGACGGCCCGCCATATCCGAGAAGAGAACGATCCACCTGTTTCAAAAACATGGTACAAGTTCAGTCAGTAAAGCAGCAGGGAAAATGCAATAACAAAAGCAACTCAGAAAGAATAAACAGTGCGTACCAGAGGTCTGCTCGAAATATGCGTCGCCGGATCGCGCAAGACCAATGACTCAGGGTAAAACGGCAACTGCGGCTCGTATACCTCACACCCCACCGGTACAAAGAAGTGAACTGGAGGATCGTAAGTCTCAGGGACAAAGGGCTGCCTGCTCCTCAAAGCCAGCTGGACCTCCTCAACTATGGTCACACGGACCACCTCCTCTGTCTCTACCTCTGCCTGCTCAGGCTCGCCAACCGGTGGCGTCTCTCCTACCAAGACCTCGCTCAACCGAGGGAACTACTGCAAGTTCCTAGCTAAGGTCTCGTCAGTAACTCCCTCCAGGGTATCTCCCAAAGTAGCTCCCGGAGCTCGTGAAGAACCGACCCGAGAAGTAAACAGAACAGGGTCAGAGGGCTCCCCAATGTCAGCACTCTCCTCTGGCACCTCGCCCGTGCCAAGCACCCGAGTCAAACTCCTGAAAACACGAGCAACAGGTATAACAGGGGCCGCCCCCTCAGCCTGTGCTCTCTCAATCTCTGCTCTCTCCACCCCCTCAACCTGTGCTCCCACGGCACGTGCACCCTCAACCTGACCTTCCTCACCACCACCACCTCCACTATAAAACATCCCATCACCCATCTCATCATCACTACTACCTCCTGTCTCCCCGAGGTCCTCCATAACCACATCCCCTGGCTGTCTAATGGTAACCGGAATCCTGACAGAAATGTCATCACCACTAACCCGAAACTCCCTCACTAAAACAGCGCTCGCAACATCAGGAAAAATCACACCACCACCACCTACACTCTCCTCCGCAGCTCGCGGGTCAAACAGCACATCAACACCACCAACATTCATCTCAATCTCAGGCAAAGGAACATTGATGTCTAAATCAACATGCATAGAACTACTGGAAGCAGTAACAGTACTTACCGGGATGTCAGTACTCTCCATAGTCGCCCAAACGTCGTCCATTGCACTGTACTGTTCGGCTATGGCTCTAAGAACATCGTCACCCGCCACGGGTGCAACCAACTCTGACCCACCATGAGCGGCCCCATCACCAACCGTGCGGTCGACCGTGTGAGCCGCACGGGACACCACCATCTCGGATCCGCCCCCACAGGGTCCCCCTTCTTCCATTTGAGCCGTACGGGACGCCCCCTCGCCGGACCCCACCGCACGGTGCTCCTCTATGATCGCGCCGGTCCCTGTTGAATCGGCCTCTCTCGGCCCCAACGCTGGTGAATCGGCCTCTCTCGGCCCCAACGCTGGTGAATCGGCCTCGGCGACTTGAGCCGCCGTCCCTTCAGTTGCGGATATCAAAGTCGGCTCCTCAACGCCGGAAATGGCAGACGAACCTTGATCTCCACCGGAAGCAGCCATAGCCGACGATGGTCTTTCGAGTTCAAATGAATATCGAGTGAGATTTGGGGAAAGAGAGACGATCGGACGAATAAAGAAAAAATACCACTCTCTCGAAGCAACTCGGTAACCGCCTCTCGAAATATTTGAACAAATGATGAGAAAACCGAATGACCCGACGGTTTTATGTCTGTGTAACCGCCCAAGTTAGCTGCGCGGTTCACCATTGAAGGCCGTGCGGTTTATCAGTGTCAACCGTACGGTACATCCGTCTTTGATTTCGCCACCGCGCGACACCACTCAGGTATATTTCCGTAAACCGTGCGGTTAATCCCTTTTTATTTTCCAAAATTTCAAAATCACACTCCACGCCCATGTATTTCGTGATTTTCAAAATGGGCCCTTAAAACATTGCTCCCAACAAATTTTTTTTTTTTTTTTTTTTTTTTTTTTTCAAGCCCTCCACGGCAAAATCCAAAATTTTCAAAATCACGTTTTTAGCCCTCAATGGCAATGTTCAATTTCAAAATTACTTTTTTAGTCCTCGATGGCATTTTCCAAAAATCAAAAATTACAAACAAGTCCTCTACGGCACTTTTCAAAATTCCAAATTACGTTTCTAGCCCTCAATGGCAACTTCTATTTTCAAAAATCACACATTAAGTCCTCAACGGCACTGATCTTTTCAAAAATTTCTAAAATCACACATTTTAAGCCCTCAGAAGGCACCGTTAAATTTTCAAAAAAAAAAAAAAATTACTTTTAAGCCCTCAATAGGCACTGTTCAAATTTTCAAAAATTACTTTTAAGCCCTCAATGGCAATGTTCAATTTCAAAATTACTTTTTTAGTCCTCGACGGCATTTTCCAAAAAAAAAATCATATTTACATGTTAAGTCCTCGACGGCATTTTTCAAATCTCATATCAACCAAATCTCATATCAAAGTCCTCTATGGCATCGATTAAATCGCTTCTCAGCATAAACGAATTTTTGTGCCCCTGAGACATTAAAATATTTTCCAAGACATTTGTTATATAAAGTCCCTTTGAGGCGTTAAAACGCTTTCCATAGCCCCGAACTACGATTGGTCTGATCCCTGCAAACGGGGTACGTAGGAAGCCCTGTGCTCGACCATGTTCTATTTTTATCTGTTTTCTCGCGTTAGGTGATCAAAATCGGGACGTCTATATCTTTAACGCGACTTACATCACAAAATGATGATTAAGCCTCGTCAAAGAGGGGCAACTGTAGACACCCCAATTTTAATCCCTACGTATCCCCAAGGATGAAAAGAAATGGTCAGTGGTACCTTGAACAGCTTAGAACAGCTACTGAAAATTTAGAATCTCTTGGACAGAAATACCATAGCCGTACGGTTCACTACTCAAGCCGTACGGTTCACCGATCAAAACCGTGCGGTTCACATTCCCATTGTTAAGCCGTGCGGTCTACTCATTTAAACCGTACGGCTAACCACTTCAACCGTGCGTCTAAACTCAGGAAAATATTCGTTTTGCCAGCAGGAGCATCTCATCATATTCATGGCAGAGAATCGTACTCATTTTTATTCTCTTCTTCGGCTATAAAAACACCTCACCTCCCTCCATCTAAAAACAACAGAAACACCCCCTATTCCGGCAACACGCTGACCAATTCTTCGGTCATTTTCCGTTCAAAATTCCGTCCGAACCTCCCCAGAAACTTTGAGCCCATTCCATTTCCTTCGTTCAAACCCCCCTCTAAGGTTCACTAGTGCGTATCGAATCTGTTTCCGAAGAGTTCATGTCCAAGAATCTCCGAAGTTTCTAAAGCTGTTCAAAGTCTTTCGCGAAGGTACAACCGTATTTCGATAAGCCGGGTTCTAAACCTTGGCTTTTGAGGGGATCCTCCCAGGTCGAGGGTGACTTTAATAGTCATTCCTAGGCTTGGGTGGTTGAATCTTTCATAAAAATCAAAGTTTTTCAAGCAAAAACAAGCTACTGTCGAAAACCAAAATTTTGAAAATCTTCTCAAAAGTGAACCGTACGGTTCATTTAGATGCACTGTACGGCCGATTTAGATGAGCCGTACGGCTAACCTAGTGGCATGAGATTTTCTCCCCTGTTTTCCTCGTTTGTACTCTGTTTTTCTGGTTTTCGTATACTCCTTACTGCACTTTCACCCCTTCACCTTTCTATTATTGCTATTAAGTCCCCTCGTTTATTTTATTTCCGTTATGGTTTTATCTATTTTTATTTCTTGCTATTTATCCGTTTAATCATCAAAATTTTCAATAAAATGTTTCCCGAAATCCCCACAAATATTTAGTAGAGACCGGGAAATTCCCGGGCGAACGGGGTGCTTTTCAACAAAACCTTCCCCGTTCGTAACCTGGCTTCCGAATCCAAGAATCGTTTCGCAGACCAAATCTTTTCCAGAAACGGCACGAGAGTCATCAATTATTTTTCAACGGTTTCTCGGGTACCAAAATCATTTTCCAAATAAATCCCGGGTGGCGACTCATATTTTCCCGTTTCCCTCGAGCCGTGCGTGGATCCGACCGTCCACATTAGGGTTTTGCTCATTCTTTGACCAAAAGCTTCCACACCTTGAGGTATAGAGATTTCAACCATTACTAAGTGTTTGAAGTGTTTGTTTTGTGGATTGAACCTCCATTTGACCCTTCTCTATTAATTTCTTGAAAACCCCATATTGAAGTTCCATTGATTTGATTAGAGGTTAATCTATGTTTGTTGTTGATTTCCTAAGTAAATTAGTCGTTACCATACTCTCTTGTAGCTTGTTGTGTTGATATTTGACCATGAAATAGCTTGGTATATATGGAAATCATTGAAATTCCCTTGTTAATCTATCAAAAATCTACTCGTAGTGGCCCTTGGATCGATCCATTTTTGAGATCCAAAACATTCTGATTCATCCTTGGGCCATAGTGCATCGATCCACTTTTAGGGTGGATTGATCCAAAATGCTTCTGTTCAGCTTATAACCAAAGTGGATCGACCCACTTTTGGTGGTGGATCGATCCTTAATTGTTCAAAAAATTGTTTTACCTAGTTTCTGTTGTTTGTTTGGATGAGTACTTGGCATATCCATTCCTTAAGCCTCAACCCTGGTTAGAGATTGTCCTTAGCCTATCTTGGTATAGTTTTTGACATATACTTGAGCACGTGTTAACTTAGTAGAAATTGACGAGACATGCGATATTGAACGATGACACGAGGCATGGGTTATACGATGACTTTATAATGAGATAGATGAACATGGGTTGAAATAATCTATACATGTTTGCAAGATAGCCTTGAATGATATTAGGGCCGTCCTATGGACGTGTCACTATGAACATGGGTTGAAATAATGTATGGGTACCCCACACTGCCCCTATTTTTTTCTTTTTTTATGTATTAGGATAATATGTTTTAGACTCTAAAATTAGTGAGCACAAATAATAAAAAGTTCACAAAATAACTATCACAACTTAACCAAAATCTACTATTTAGAATGAAAATGAAAAGTAATTAATATATGATGTGGTATTTTAGTTGTAAGGATAAAACTATAAGAATAAGAATAAAATTTATGCATTAAAAAGAGAAAATGTAATCTCATAATTATATATGTATTGGGGCGGGGTTACTGTGCCCCTACCCTTACCCCTACCCTAACCCTGGCGGGTTTTCCAAAATCAACCCCTGCTTCTAACCGTTACCCAAAAAAATAGAAAAAAAAAAACCGATTGTATCGGGGTGAGGTGGGCTCAATTTCCAAGCCTAGTCACTACGGGCACCCCAAATCCATCGGTACTTACCCGTGCATTTGAGGAGGTGGCGGGGTTAGGGTCTCACATCTCTGTAGTGACCTCAATTGTGGACTCTTTCAATTCTTTATTTGGGATCTAAAGTGTTCATTTTTAAGGAGTGCTGAGCAAAAAATATGATTATCAAAGATCGGTAGGCACACAGTTGACACAGATTTATCTTACGGTTTATTCTTTAAATGAAACTGGCCATCCATTTTCGTAAAATAAATGGTATTAGACCATAAGGCTACCAATATCTAATTAATTTGATTTTTTACATGAATGGTTTACTCAACATTCCCAACAAATTAAACGGTTCCGATGCCAATACAAATTATGGAAGATTCACAGTTGAGATCACTAAATAAGTGTAGTGACTTGAACTATTCCAGGAATCCCAAATCTAAGAGGTAGCACGGAGTTGTCAGGAAATCACTCCTTGAAAGTGGAGCAGCGTATGCAATTTTTTAAGAGACGTGTCTTGTTGGGCCAAACTGCGAGCCTGCATTTGGCATTTCATTTTTGGGTTCAAATCAAAGCTAAGGTAAAGGAACTTCAAAGCCCATCTTCAAACAAAAAGTCTATGAACCAAGAGAATGTATCCAAAATTTGAAATTCAATGGTTCAAATTATCTTCAAGTGAATCTCGACTGTTGAATTTCAAATGATGGGTACTTTCTGGGTATATTTTCTGGATATGTAGCAGTGCTAATCTTCAAAAGGACTCAAATCCTCCTTACAACTCTCTCTTCTCATATCCACCATAGCTTCAAGTCTGACTTTGTTCACTTTCATTTCATTTAAAGTGGTTAAACGTTACATTCACTATTCACTCTGATTGGGGAAAAACTATGTAGGGTCCACGGGATCAATACATTTTTTCCCCATAATAATGGAGTTAGTTTGAGGTGGGACTAGGGGTGCACATACATGGGCAAGACCGGGTTCGGGCCGGACTTATATTAGGTGGTAACGAGATGTGTGCAAAACCAAACCTGACCCATTAAAAATCGGGTCTAATTTAATATGCCCAAGCTAACCCAATTAAAATTTCAATATCCTAAGTCCATCCAACAAGCCCATTTATTTTTTGAAGCGTATCACAATTCTAGATTAATTATTCTCAACGATCACAAATTATAATTCCCAACCGTTCTAATTATAGTTAAAGTTCTAAGTTCTCACAAAACTATTAAAAATATACTCATAAAACTATGAAGTTCTAATAATCGATATTGTCTCCCCAAAAATCAATTAAAGTGTTCAGAAATTTGAAACTCTCCAACAATTAGAGGTGATAACAAGAATACTATTTTAATCAGGCCGGGCCGGGCTTGAATGGGCCTCAAAAAACTTTTTCAAACCTAGCCTATTTAGTTAACGGGTTTAAAATCTCAACCTAGCCCAGCTCTGTAGGCCTAAATATTTATCTCAAAGCCTAAAAAAACGGGTCGAGCTGGCTTCCGAGCCGGCGTGCATCCCTAGGGGCTAGGTGGGACTGTCACTTTTTTCCACCAATTAGAGTGATGGTAAAGAGAACAAAATCAATCTCAACACATTGAGAAGCGGATATTTCTTGAAAATCTTGCACTGCTTCAGCTGTAGCTACCCTGGTCCACCTTTTTAGGATATATTGACTTGGAATTTCCATAATGTTCATTGCATCTTTAGGGACTTCTATAACATGGCGGCATCCTTGCTGACCATGCCCATCTGACATATGGCCTCATCCATTTCCCTTCCACCCACCTCTTTAATATTTAACTCATAGGAAGACCTAAGAGGTATCCCAGAGTCATGAGCTAAGTCAATCTCAACACATTGAGAAGCGGATATTTTTCGTCGCGAAGGATGGTTGTGGTTATCTTTAAATTTGTAACTCTGTACTTTCCAATTTGTCTAATTAATTTAATAGCCATCAAAGCACAACAATCTGTCCTCATCTCTGCTCTAGAATTTATCGTTTGATAATCTCATTTATCAGGTCTTCTATGGTCCTCTTTAGAATAAACAATGTCCTCGATGGATTTCACCGCTTACTTTCGGCAGAATTGTTTCTCCTTATACTGAATCCCATGCTTCCTCCATAGAATTTCACTGGATTGGGAGAAAATGGAGAGATTTTAGCTGTCTTTTGGAGGAATTAAAGGGAACGACGTCGTTTTTAAACTGGGTCGTCAATCATTTTAATAATGTGTGGTCATGTTTTGATGAGAAGCTGTAGTAGACATGAGGAGAGAGAGGTTGGATAGGATATGAGTCCCTGCAACAACCCAGGGTCGAGGACGGAGGCTCCACCGAAGGTTAGGGTTTATAAAAACAAGCTTTGAATTATCTTTTCTGATTTCCCAATGATTCCTACTTTTCCGATTGATGCATTCCAGATAATCTAATCCCCTGTTTGGCACCTATTGGTTAAGCTTTTGCCTTTATAGCAGACTCGACAGCTGAAGTGTAGCATCTTAGACGGCGGTAATCAAGGATACGCGAACGGCTTTTATGTCCAAGCTCAATCTTCGACAAGCATAGATTCATCTAAAAAAGCATCCTCAGGCGACAACCACAGTAGACGTTTTTTGCTATTCTCGTGATCACTCTTTTGCCTTTTGTTGTTCCCTTTGCTTTGTGTTCTTAGTAATGGGTTGGAGCTATGTTACTTTGGACTAGGGTATGGGTGTCGGGTGCGGGTATGTATCTAGGTGTCGGATTTAACTATTTCTCATTTCAAGGACACGGCAAAATATTCAAATTTGTTTCTTTTTTTTTGTGTGTATTTTCTTACGTAAAATGGTGCTTTAAGGTTCTATAGCGCATTTCATGAATAATAAGAGAGGTTTATGCATACTTCTATGATAAACTCGAATTACAATTAGGTTTTCTATAGAACTATCTTACTAAACTTATTGGACACATATCCCACACCGTTATCCAAGTGTCAAGTGTCTGACACGGGTATTTTACACCATTACAAGAGTCCGCGTAGCATAGGGCTGGAGAAAGATTGGAAAATATTTTTGGGTATCATCTTCAAAACAATTATGAAAGATTTGAAATGAGCAGGAAAAAAAAAAAAAGCCCATAACACAAAGAGCCTGAGAACATAAAGACCAACTCGGTAAGTTTTGGATTTCACCCTTCATGTTACTCTCTTCATTCAGACCTTGTTTGGGTAAAAAAACTTAGGGGTGATTTGGCTAAATCCAAAAAACTAGTTTTTTGGTTTTTTTGATTTTGTCTTTATTCAAAAAAATTTTGCATTTGTTAGTTTTTGGTCGATTTTTTGTGGTTTCTTGACTTGTCTCGACGAGAGGGATCTAAAAAGTATAAAATTATTAGTCAAACTTAAAGTTTTGTGAATAAAGACAAAAAATTTAGCCAAAAAACCGGTTTTTTTGGATTATTCTTCGTCTTTATTCACAAAACTTTAAATTTGGCTAATAATTTTATACTTTTTAGATTCCCCTCGTCTAGACAAGTCAAGAAATCACAAAAAATCGACCAAAAACTAACAAAAGCAAAATTTTTTTGAATAAAGACAAAACTAAAAAACTAGTTTTTTCAATTTACCCAAACCACCCCTTAATCCAGTTTTTTGGTTTTTTGGTTTTTTGTCCTTGTTTGGGTAAAAAACTTAATCCAATTTTTTGGTTTTTTGGTTTTTTGTCAAATAATCCAAAAAACCGGTTTGGTTTTTTCTTAAACTTAATCCAAATTATTCCCTCATTTGGCTAATAATCTAGATTATGGATTATTGGATTATTCGTTTGTCCTTATTCAAAAAAATTTGAGTTCTGACCATAATTTTATACTTGTTCGATTCGTCTCGTCGAGAGGAATCCAGAAACCACAAAATCTTAATGCAAAACTAACGAATGCAAAAAAAATTTGAATAAGGACAAACGAATAATCTGGATTATTGGATTATTACCCAAAGCACTTTGGTTTTTTGAATTAAGATTATTACCCAAAGCACTCTGGTTTTTTGTACCCCAAAAAACCAAAAAACTGGATTAAGTTTTTTACCCAAAGGAGGCCTCAATCATCCAAGCCACACGTATATATCATGCTGTAATCCACGGTGATAAAGATCGAAATATCATTACACTAGCTGAGCAATTACACAACATTATTATTAGACACAAGCAATCAGACAAAATAATAATGACCGTCCTGAAATTTTACAGCCGAGGATCAGAATATGCTTCCTCAAAACAAACAAATTAACACACTACAGAAGCAAACCAAAACTAGAAATATTACAATTTGATTGAATTTCTCTCCATTCGATTACACAACATTATAACCACGCACAAGCATTCAAACATAATAGTATTGACTGTCTTGAAATTTTACAGTGGAAGATCAGGATGCTTTCTAAAAACAAACACACTGCAGAAGCAAACCGCAACTAGAAATCTTACAATCTTACTGAATTTCTCCCCATTCAATTATTGAATAAAGCCGGTATCCAAATCGATCTCAGCTTCATTCTCCTCAAGTTTTTCAGCAAGTCTATCTTTCCGATCCCCCTCAATTTCTCCTCCGCTACCGCCCATAGCTTTTACCCCACTGTCATGTTCATCCTTCAGGCTAGAGGTACTTCTCTCTAGCTTCTTCGTTATGCCAAAGTGCAGAAGCAAAAGCCACACATGGGTGAGAAACTCCCCCCCATGTCGAAGCTCTTGAATATGATTCTTCACTGGGCACTTCGTCGCTGCATAGCACAACATCTCCGCCCACATGCTGCGCATGATATCCCACCTCTTAGAATTCCCCTTCATATCTTGCACAAGTCTTTGTGCCCTGTTCACCAGTGGGATATTGGTGGTGTCGCCCTCATTCTCAACCTCTTCCAGTCTTGACAATACCACTCCTCCTTGAAAAACTTTCTTCATTTCAGCATAATCCTGCATAAGCTTGACATATTCGATGCAGAAGGGAAATCTATCAGGACATACAACAAGCAAATACATCATGTAGTCTGAAAATATTTTGACCGTTTTCAGCTTCACCTCCTCACCAAAAAATTTAGGGTAATCAGACTCGTAGCAAACTTGTGTAGCAACGTGCCAGATGACAATACTTTGACCAAATTCTAATTCAATACTCCACTTGAATTGCTGCACAAGATCAAACCTTTCAAGGGTCCACTCTCCTCTTTTCACACCTGCCGAAAACTTATCAACATTTGCAACCTTTCCAGTGGAAGGTTGCAACTTATCAACTTCTTCAATTAGCTGAGTTGATGTCTTGGAAGTATTAACATCGGCAACTCCTTTTCTTGAAATCTGCAAAGTATTAACAACTACAGCTTCCCCTAATTTCTCGCGAAGGTGAGTGATGATTAGATCTTTCAAATGCTGGTCTAGACTCTTCTTTGAGCTGAATCTCTTCAGCATTTTTACCCTGCCAAAAAGAAACGTAGACATCTTATCGCACCAAGTAGGCTTATAGTTATCGCAGAACTCCCGCAAGCTAAATTGCCCAATCACCCCAGACCACCTCGGGCTTTTAGAGATTAGAATTTCATGTAGAAAGAGAACCGATGTGGTCCACTTACTTCCATTCTTACATGCCCAAACCAAGGCCCAATCCGAAACAAGTTGCACGACAATACCAGCAGTCTCTAGAAAAATAGCTCCAGCTAACAGAACGATGGTAATAATATGATCATCTTCCAAATGCCCGTGAGGCTTCTCCCACTTTATGAATATCACAAGCACAGAAACAATCAGAGAGAAACTAAGAAATCTTAGTATGCTTCCCCATACGGTAAAAATCGTGCCTACCTTGCTGAATAGTATGTCATATATCAAACCCAACTCAATCTCAATCAGTTTGAAAGCATCAAAACTACCCGTTCTAATTGACCCACGGAACCTTGTTACCAAAATTGCCACATCCCTCGCGTTACACTCGTAACCCTTATCATGAGGCATTAGGGTCCGAAACCAGGAATAGGCTAGGAGCACTGGCTCTGCGTTCGGTTGCGAAGCACTAATTTTGTCTATTGTGGGTAATTCTATCTGAACAAAGCCCTTGTAGTCCTTGGATCTTGTCTTGACTACCCACACTCTCTCTCCATACTTGATAATTCCAGACACAAACACCAACAGTGCCAGAAGAGACAACCCCTGCTTATTCCAGGTTACTATCAAGGCATAAGCTGTTCTTAGGCCTTGGGTAAGGAGTCCTATAAGGTGTCTCACCCACAATTGATTTTCCTCAACGCGCAAGACGGTAATGGTATCCGGACCTCCGAGATAGAACAAGACAAGAGGTGCCCACATCACCCTGAGCGCGTGTTCACCCAAATTTTTGGGATCGCCCTTGTCGCTCCCTTCGACTTTGATCTTGGAGAGCTTTCCAAGAGCGATTGTTGCCAACAAATCAGAAAATAAGTAGAGCAACCAAACGCTCACTAGCATCATCAACACTGACTTATTCTTTCTTCGGAGTCGGCCGAAGAAATGAAGGTACAATTGAGAAATGAGAATGTAGAGAGTTAGGATCCTTAGATCCCAATCGTCCCACCATTTCCTCGCTTTTTCCATGCCATTGTAATCATCAGTATACTGGCAGACCCTGATGCACGGCATGGTTCTATCTTCTATGCTGTAATGAGGGAAGAAAAACAAAAGTAGAATTCAAGCAGTTATCACAACGCCTCAAAATAGATTGTTTTGCCTATAAAAAAACTTTTTGCCTATAAAAAAAATTGTTCTTGACATTATATAGGTGAGATAACGATGATTGACTATGGGTACACCGGTACGGTAGATTCATGTTAGAAAATTGAGCAAATTAAGTTGGATTATTTTTGTCATTATTCAAAAATTAAAATTCATATTTGTTAGTTTTGCATTAATTTTTTTTAATGGATTATTTGTTCGAATCAACAAAAGAAATCTAAAAAGTTAAAAATTGTTAACCAAATTTTTTTTTGTGAATAAACATAAAAAAATTATGAGTCAAAAAATTTTGTCTGATTTGAACCAATAATTCACGAAAAAAATCGACGCAAAACGCTAATGTCAATTGGATATGTGTAAGTGGTTTTTCCAAACTTCACGTTTTCATCCATTATTTAGAATCCTAAATTCTAAATGATAAATTAGAATGTTGACCAACTGAGCTAAATTTTTGCGAGAACACTCAAAAAATTAATGACCAATTTAAATTATTTGTGTGAAACTCAAAAGTGGATCCCACGAGTCTTCGTAAATTTCCAATACCCCAATTGTTCAGTACCCTTTTTCGTGGGGGAAGAGAGGAGAGAGGGGAAAGGTAGTTGACCCTGGGGCTGAGTCATGAGCGAACCCGAGGAGAGGAAATTGGATATGGAAACAGTCTATTAGGTTGACACTAAAGGCAAGAAGAGACCCAAAAAAAAAAAAAAATACTATATTGTATTTTTTTCACTTTTCTACACGCTTTTATATGTTCATATACAGTTCAAAAGATTGATTTTAGAATTTTTCCTACTAAAAAAGTGCCAGCATCAAAAGCAGAAATTTAAACAAGCACTCTTGTCATTTACTTTCCCAAGTTAAAGTTTATGCCTTTTGTCTGTCATTTACGGTGATATATGGACTGCCAATAATGTCTAGAAATTTGCGCTAATTGAGCGCCTAGTGGGCGTTATATGGAAGGATACTTTGTAATTAAGTTGAAATATAAAATTCATAAAGCAGTTTATAACCAAATTTTACTAGCCGCAACAAACTCAAAAGAAAGCCACAAACGGTAGTAAGAAGTCCCTTCGGGGACATCCGATAAAATTGGAACCACACAAACGGTAGTAAGAAAATCATAATCATTCACAAGAGAAAAAGGCAAACATCAAATTTTACCAGCCACAACAAACTCAAAAGAAGGCCACAAACGATCAGAAGAAAATTGGAATCATTCATAAGAAAAAGTGAACTTACCACAAATTTTCGTAAGCATGATATGCATTTTCATAGATGTGCCTAGCCATAATGTCTCATAATACTTGCCACAAATATTCGTAACACTAAGACATAATTGATTGGACATATATTCTCATAAAAAGCACCACTGGTGATCATTATAATGTGTCACTAAAAGTCATAAGCAACTAAACAAGCAATTTTTTTTTTATTATCTTCAACAAAAGTTATAAGAATAATAACTTGTACCGTAACCCATAGTTTAAGCTAAATTGATTACAAAATCCACTAACTTTTTTTTTTTTTTTTTTGCAGCCTATTCGAAAATAAATTAGCTTATATTCTACTCATCAATAATAAGTTTTTGAGAATCTACGAAGGGGCCTTTGGCCAAACGACATTAGAAGTGTACTTAGGTGCTACGGGAGATGAGGTCAAGAGTTCACCCTTCTTTCAATGTGCTAAGCTAACTACTCTTGCAATATTGACTTTTGTCGAAAAAAAAGGGTTTGAGAGTCGATTGTTCTGAAGCTAACTACTTAAGTTGTTTTATGTAATAGTATTTTTCTTTAAAGAATTTAGCATAATCAAATTTATTATGATTTAACAATCGATTCATAAATTAGAAACGGGGGCTTGTAGTGAATAATTATTAATGTAATATATATTTGCTACCGTGGCCAATCTGATGAGAAAGCGACAGAGGAAAAGAGAGCAGTATTGGACGCGATTTTGCTGCAATAAACGATGGTGAAACAAGATTTTGGCGAGACGTGAAGAGAAACAAACGAGATTGAAGTGTTTTCGGCTCTCCAAGGCTAAAATCGGAGAGATACACGTGGTTTTGGACGAGCTCACTAGGCTTAAAGAAGCCGAGACAGCGAGACAGACCAAGATTTGACAAAATATTGGTGAGACGAACGTGGTTTTGGACGAGCCAATGAAATCGTTATATTGCCCGTTGCAACGGGCAAGATGTGATGTGTGGTTTATCTCTTGATTCTTTTTATTTCTTACTATCGTGAAGAAATATCTTAAAAGAAAGTTATTAATAAACCATTTCGATCATTCTAAAGACTTGTGGATATCGAGGTAAAGCATGTACCAAAAAAATTGTCTATGATTGTGTGCTTATTTTCTTGAGTTTTTTTTTAATCAAAAGTATGCATTATAATTTTATTAGTTACTAATGGTTGTCTTAATTTAGTATGATTTTATTGTGGTTGGCTAGGAAAAAAAATTCACAATTATGATTAATAAGGTGCCCCTACTAGACTAGGTTTCTGAATCCGTCCCTGCTCCAGCCCCTCCCACATCTCTTTTCACGCATTTTATGTGACGTGAGGTGGCCCCGATGTGAATCATTAACCATGGGACCTTGAACTAGTGGAAGCTCTATTGTACTATAAAACTTCCATACTTTTTAAAAGTTGTCTAATATTCCAGGTAAATTTTTTTTTATCCAAACCATACTTTTAAAAGTTGTCTAATATTGTGTACTTATTTTAGATTTTTTTTTATGAAATGCATGCATTATAAAATGTTATAGTCATTACTGAAACGTATTCTAAAAACTTCTTAAACAATTACAGGCTGTGTTTGGATAGGTTTTGTAAACAAAATTTTGAAAAGAATTTTTGAGATATTGTTTGGTTGAGTTTTTGAAAATGAGAATAATGAGGTAATGATAAGAGAGATAGAGAGAGAAATGAGAATAATAAAGTAATGAGTAGAGAGAGAAATGTAAGAAATGATTGGAAAAAGAAAGATTCTTTTTGAAAAAAAACTTTTAAAAATAGGAAAAAAAGAAAAAAGAACAAGGCCTACGATTTATGAGTGCGAGGATTAAAAACAGCAAAGACTATTTTGAAGGAGTGACTAAAGGTGACACAAGAACAAATAGTACTCCCTCCGTCTCAATTTAAATGCTCCCTATGGTTATGCGTGCATTTTAAAACTCTTGTAGTTTTTATTCTATAATGTATTATATATGCAATATGGATCTTATTTGATAGATCTCAATTAGTTCTATTAGACAAAATTTTTAAAAACTTTGAAAACATTACCAATAAAAAGATATAGACATTTGAAAATGGCACAGATATTCGTAGGGAGCATTTAAAATGGGACGGAGGGAGTACTAATTAGCAAGTTGGAGTAATAAATTCACTTCTAAAAGTGGCGGAATAGGGAGAGAGAGAACATACCGAATTACTCCAAAACAAAGAGACCGTCTGAGAGGGGTTGAACCACTAGAATACAAAGCTGAGAGAAATGTGTCACTAGCTTGTAAAGTAATGCAGAGAGAGAGAGAGAGAGAGAGAGAGTATGATTTATCAGAGCAAGGGGAGTATCTAATTTATAGGGGAGGATTCTTGAGGGTAACTGTGGAAGGAATAAAGCCGAGAGAAAAAAAAGTGGGTAAGGAATGATTGCAAAGATTATAAAAAAATACTCCGTAATAAATAAGGGCATAGTGTTTCAGAGGAACATAACGTCTAGTAAGATAAAGAATAAACAGATATATGTGCGGGAAATAAAAACAAAATATATTACAAATTGATGGGCTAGAAGTTTCTTTATGAATTTGGTTACACAATGTCACTTCTTGCGACTGCTAGATTCAATTAAGTCTTTTATGACATTTGACATCACACTCGCAAATCTATTTTTAGAGCGGTCGCAGGGAGTGACGTTGTGTAACCAAATCCAAGGGGGCACTCGGGGCCCGACAATCTCTCTCTCACGATGACGCTCCCATGACTCTAACGTACATGACCTTCTGACTCTGATATATACCACTTGTCGGACTGCTTTTCCGTCATCTCTCTTAAAACTTGAGATGAGTTTTCGAGTTAATTAAAAAGACTTAAGCACTTGAAAGTTAGTAAGCCAAAGCCAGCTTGTTAACTAACTTAAGAGAGTTTACTAACTTAACTTATGATAGTTTTTAATAATATTGCCCTTATGTAATGTAACCCAACAGTAATAAGTCTGAAGGGCAATTCGGATATTGCACAGTAAAAATTATACTTCCCATCGAAATTCTATCCTGGAACAAGCTGACTTAAGAGGATGTGTGTCTTTGTTGTGGAATAACCTGACTTAACGGGTCTTTGCGAATCTTTTATTCGAGCATTGCAAAAAGGGTGTATCAGAAAATGAAATTGTTTTCTCTAATTATGAAGGAAAGCTGACACTTTTTAATACTGGAAAAGACAAGAAGATATTGGAGAGGTGAAAAAGACGAGGGTGGAAGAAGCCCTGAGGCTTGAAAGGGTAAGCATCAAGTGATGCTTTTAGCAAATAGCAATTGAAAATAACTTTTTTTTTTTGGTACTGATGTTTGAAAATAACTTTAATTTTAAAGGTAATTGATTTTCACACACTTCAAATTGATATCACACCTCTTCTTTTTGTCTTTGATTCAAACTTTTACCCATACAAATTTTACTAAAAGACAAAAAAAAAAAAAAGTGTAAATATCAATCTGGAGTGTGTGAAAATCACTTCCCTTTACTTATTATTCCTTTCATATCTTACATAGTTCGAGCAAGGTTGTCAAATATGGCAAGAAGTACCATTTGTCAAAAATAACAAGAAATATGCCATTTCTGAAATATGGCAAAAAAGGATCCACACCCATAACCAAAAATATGGCAATCTTTTGTCAAAATGGCAAAACACAGGACTTAAGTTACCATTTTTCTTGGCAAAATGCCAAAATTGTCATGGGTGGTAGTCCCTTGCTATTTTTTTTTTTTTTTGATAAAATGACACTATTCATTGTTCAAAAATAAAAATGGCAATGGAAAATGACAAAATACATGTGCGGATGCTCGAACTAGTGAGCGACTTTTACCTATGTACCCTTATTGTAGAGAGATTAAGAATGATCAATAATTGTGAAAGATGAATTAAACATTTATTTTAAATTTAAGGGTATTGCTAACGTGTGTCCAATAGAAACACAATAAGCACACAAACAAACAAAAAAAACACACACATTTCAATACATCTTTTACACTTTTCAATACACTTTTACATTTTCATATACATTTTCCAAACATCTCAATACACATTAGCATTTTCCTAAATTTAATAAGATGATCTTTTTTAGTGATTCAGAAGTAGTTGTAAAACCCTTAATCAATACGGAGCTCTGGTTCATCTTTAATTTCCAGTAGTTACATAAGAACGCTGCTATGGGTACCTCATATATGGGTACCCCAATTGCACCCCACCTCGTCGGGGCCGTCAAAACACTTGGTGGTGTACCCAAATCATTTTTGGTTACATAATGGAAGTCAATTTTTAACTTTTTTAATACTTGTTGAGTCTACTTTGGTCGTCGGATAACGCCAAGAAACCGAACAAGAAAAAGTAGATGTCCTTTTATATTAAAAAAAAAAAAAGCAACATACGGAGAGAGAATGTAGGGTACGATGTTTTTATAGTGGTAGACTGCTGGACCAGTTATATACTCCCTCTATCTCGTGAAATTGCTTCAAATTTCAAATTTAAAAATAATGTATTTATTAAAATAATTTATTAATTTTTTTTTGCACCGTTCAAAAGATCTTATCGAAAACTATCAAATATGATCCATGCCGCACAAAAAATAATTCGGTAAGCAGATTATGTTTAAGCTTAAAATTACACGTAATTTCGTATGAGGCGGAAGGAGTAATAAATTACTGTCCTAGATTGAAGTCTTTTTGTGGATAAATTTTTTGTTGTGTTTCTAAAGTGATTACTCGCTCCATACCAAATTAAATATCCTCTACGGAAAATCGAATTTTTTAAGAAGTTAAAATGTGTGCTCTAAAGTGGACACTTAAGTGGATATTTAAAATGGGACAGATGAAGTAAAAAGACACTTCAACCAATACGACATCGCCACTTGCCTTCTTGTCATTAATTATCACAAAAGCATTCTTTTTTCCTTAATATATGTTCTCTATCTATACACATACATTTCCGTCTCTTTTTAAGTGTGTTACTTCGTAAATCCAACTTATTAACTTATATTCAATCACCTAAACTCAATTTTTAAGGTTAAAGACCGAAAAATTTAAAAAAAAAAAAAAAAAAGACTTGAAATTAAGGTAACGAACCCAAGTACTAGTTCTACTATTTTTTCCAATTAGTACTAATTTTACCCCAAACCCATTTCAAGTTGTTTGGCTGACGGTTCTTTTTTGTGGTTTAAAAGCATGACAAAGTTATTGTCAGTAAACACGGCTTCATACTATCATGGTGAATGATAAGTAATTATTGGTATCCAATAATGGTCCTGCGGTACTTAGGTCCCGTTACACTAAGGGAGTTTTGTTTTTAAAACTATCTTGGTTTTTATGTCTACACATTTTTATGTGATGTATAATGAGAGGATAACTTGTTTTGGTTTTTGAAAAAAACTAGTTTTTGAAACTGATTCAGAACGTTACAACAGACATTCTGAGGTAGATGATACACATTAGCTATCAACTTTGACGGAGTGATCTATCTTGTAATGCTGCTCAACTGATTTATTTTCTCAGATTTTGCTTGTTTATTTCCCTTTGGGAGTAATTTTTCTTGGGACAAACTGCCTTTGTTTCTTTTTTACCTATTTCTGGCTCTACTCCTAGTTTCTCGCTAGTTTGTTTTGCTTCACTATATCCTTGCTCTATGCTTGGTATGGTCTATCTCGATGTACCCTTAATCAAGTTCTAATAAAATTTTGTTACAGATCAAAAAAATAAAACAAAAATAACACCAGACGTACATTATATAAATCCTAAATTAACATCAAGAGAAGCCTTTTAAAAGATGTTCGCATAGCCATTAACTTCAGTGAACACATGCCAGATAGTACTCGATTGGAACCCCGCTAACAACGACGTGCAATTATTGGTCTTTCCCAATCTTGAATGCAAGGGAAAAGGCCAAATTGATGTATCCTTTGTCAAATTTCTGAACAAAATTTTATGGCTGATAAAAAAAAAAGGGAGGAAAAACCCAACCACCTTTACACTTCTTTTACTTTAGTGATATATTTCTCCTTTTTTTTAGTTTGATAATAAGTTTTTTTGAACCCATTTATCATACTTGGCCATGCCAAATTTATCATGATTATCAACTTCGTAATTTGGTATAAATAATGAGTAAAAAAATGAAAGTGACATTGAACCTATCGAGATGATATGCCATTTATTGGATACTCATGCTTTCTTACTAATAATTACTTTTCATTCACCATGATAAAATGAAGTCGGTTTTACTGACAATAGCTTGTCGCGTTTGTTGTTACCTTTTAATTTAATTTATCCTTTATTTCGATCTATTAACCTTAAAAATTTGTGTTTGGTCTTTTTGTGCGTGGTTGCACGCGTACGTTGTCCTTTTTTGTTTTGTTGGTATATTGCCAACGTCTTTCTTTGGGTCTCGGATAGCTCTTGTTTACCCTTATTTCCTTTAATTTTTGTTTTTTTTTAGAGATTAATAAAATTTTCTTTTGCCAACAAAAAAGAATTGAGTTTAGGAGATTGAATATAAGTACCAAATAATATATGTCGTCCACTCCCCCTTTTCATATCTCGATCTATCATTGGCCAACTCTACAATACATTCGGAGAATGTTTGAGATATATTTCAGATAGTTGTTCATTTATTTATTTTTGATAATTTAGAGTTTTCGGGCTAGTATTTATTTGCAAATGGACTAATCTCTCGGAAATCGATTCCACTATTCCACTGTCCTCTAGCGCAAGTCAAATTAAAGTTGGGAGTTGGGACAAAAGCTTCTGGCCCTGGACGTTTTTTCTTTCTTTGCGCTTCCCCTCGTATACATGGGAGGAAGGATGTAGAGAGAGATCCATAAAACCTTACTAGGCATTTTCTAGTTCCGGGGATACATGACATTATCAGTTCGACTCAAGCTCCTTATATGGAATGAATCATACAATTATACAAAAGTTGGTACCACTGTTATGTTCTCTTTGGTTGACTTCTCGTCAACCTTGGTTCTCTTTGGCTTAGAGAGTATATGATTGTTGAGGGGTTGGGATTCTTCTCTCATTGTAATACATTTTGCCTTTGTGACTTTGGCCTTGTTTGGGTAAAAAACTTAATCCAGTTTTTTGGTTTTTTGGTTTTTTGTCAAATAATCCAAAAAACCGGTTTGGTTTTTTCTTAAACTTAATCCAAATTATTCCCTCCTTTGGCTAATAATCCAGATTATGGATTATTGGATTATTTGTTTGTCCTTATTCAAAAAAATTTGAGTTCTGACCATAATTTTATACTTGTTAGATTCGTCTCGTCGAGAGGAATCCAGAAACCACAAAATCTTAATGCAAAACTAACGAATGCAAAAAAAATTTGAATAAGGACAAACGAATAATCTGGATTATCGGATTATTGGATTATTACCCAAAGCACTCTGGTTTTTTGGATTAAGATTATTACCCAAAGCACTCTAGTTTTTTGTACCCCATAAAACCAAAAAACTGGATTAAGTTTTTTACCCAAAGGAGGCCTTTATACCTTTAATCATTGTATAATCTTTGCTTTGATTAATTAAATTTTATTTCCGTAAAAAAAAATGTTAGTCGGAAATAAATGAATAACTATCTGGAATACTCTCTCTGTCCCTTAAAGTTTGACACTTTTTGGACAATGTATCATTTTTAAATGCCTATATCTTTCAATGTAAGTGTTAAAAAATATGCAATATGGATCTTGTTTGATAGATTTTAATTAGTTCTATTAAACAAAGTTTTCAAAATCACAAAAAGCGTTATAAATAAAAAGTTATAAGCAATCTAAAATGGCACACAATCCCAAAAAGGTCAAAAGTTTAGGGACGGAGGGAGTATATCTCAAACATTAATTAATGACATAAATACTCCGTAAAAGACAAGCAAGGACCAAAAGGGAGTCGTCCACTCATCCAGTCATCCTTTTCATACGCACATGGAGAACCTGCAAAAAAGAAGATACCCATATTCTTGTCTTTTTCCTATTGCTCATGGATGGAGCCAAGGAGGGGTAAGTAGGGGCGTTCGCCCTAACAAAGAAAATCAAAAACCTCTAGTAGCCCTACAAAGTATTTTGGAAAAAAATTCGCCCTGCAAAGTAAAATTCCTAAATCCGTCCCTGCTATTGCTCCGATGGATTAAGACTGTTGATGCCCGTTGCCCGTTGACGAAGAAGAGTCGGGGGTAGAGAGAATGTGTTTCATCTTCTTCAATGCTAGAAATAGAAAGGAGAGAGAGAAATATGTGGATCTGGTTTTTCCTTTTGCTGCGCCAGAATGGCGAAAGAGAGAGGAGGAAGAAAACATGGGACAGAGAAAGTAGTACTGAAAGTCTGAAAGAGTAGGCATATTTTGATTTTTTAAATTCTGAAATACAAGTTGGGTAAATTTTACTCAACTTGCAGCCGCAGGTGAGTCGCTATGTGGCATGCATGCAGTACAATAATGCTAGTATTTTAATTGTGCAATTTTTTTTTGCATGTTTTTAATTATTTATTGATTTATAAATAAATAAAGTTATTCAGCTTGCTCTATATATGTACTTTAGAAGTTACTTAACCTACAACTAACTTTATAGTAGTAGTTTTAGATTCCTTTAATTTTATTTAGAGCATTTTATATTTTTTTTGGGAATAAATTTGGTGTTTCTGGGCTAGCTTATGTACAAATGGACTAATCTCCAGCAACGTGGCTATGGGTATGCACACTCGCATACTCTATATGCATGCAACTCATCTCAACCGACCATCTCAAAAAATCGACGTTTCAGATTTTAAATAAACTATTCGCGCAAATAGTTTAAAATTGTTCGAGCGAATTGTTTATTCAAAATCTATCGAAAAAAAATGATTTTAAACGGTTAAGATGCATTGTTCGTGCGTTATGCGCACACAAGTGTGCATACACGTAGCATTTTTTAATCTTCAGGACCAATCACATTGTCCACAATCACAAGTCCGGATTAAAGTTGAGACAAAAGCCTTACATGGAATGACTCTATACACAAGGTGATAGGAGTACCAAATAGATGTTGTGACAGAGACATAATTAAGAAGGATAAACTCCAAAGTCCTAAGTCTTAATTAACCATCACCTTCAAATTTTTAAGTGCAATACCAAAGTTTCACGTATTTAGTGTAGAGACCTATCTGGTTAATAAATTGCAAGTTTAATGTCTAAAAAAACACAAAATGGTATATCTAGCCCTTGGAAATTCATCTATATCCAACTCTTTGTTTTGTTAACCTTTAATATCTTTGGCATGAAAACTCTGATCGATAAACATTCAAAAACTTGTGCATGCATGGAAGATGAAGTAAAGAACTGCACCTGGGCACAACATGTACCCTACCCTATTTGCGTAACGCGTATTTCCGCAATCCAAAAATGTTTTGGACGATCCAAATTTGAGAGAGAGAAGAGGAAAGAGATAGAGAGGGAGAAATCTGAACTATTCAAAACACTTTTGAACGGCCGAGATTGGCGCCTGGGCACAACATGTACCCTACCCTATGTGCACCCAAAAATTTCTCCTTAGAATGGTATTACTATTTGCAATAATGCTAGAAATACAATACTATAGAATAACACCAATCACAATCACATAATTGGTCTACTAATGTCATTAAGGTCATGAATATGAGCCCAGCCATGATGTCACTTTCCATAATTAGGTACTCTCTCCGTCCCAAAAATATAGTCCCTTATGAGAGTTCGTGCCACTTTTCAATGTAATATATCTTATAAATCTATAATGTTTTAGATGATTTTGAAAACTTTGTATTTTAGATTTAATTGAGATCTATCAAACAAGATCCATATTGCATATGAAATGTATTACCGATTAAAAGATATAATCAATTTTTTATCCGGTTAGAATGGAACGAAAGACTATATTTTTGGGACGGTGGTAGTAAGAAATAGCATATGAAGACTAACATCAAGGCCCCGTTGGTCCACAAACTTGACTTGTTTCCTCTTTCACTGCCTTTACCACTATATTCACCCTCTAACAACCCCTTTTAACCTTTTAACAGCTCAGAGGAAAGGAAAGAGCTTGTCAAAGAGTGGACCTATTGTCTTCCAACTCTTCCCCTTTCTTTCATTTCTCACATCTTTTCGATTTTACAAGGGGTGTGGTCTTCAACAGATTTTTGGGACATAAAATCTCATATTTTATGACACTCCAATCTCAACACATAAAATGTAAAAGTGATTGTATGAGATTTTCATAAAATCCTCCTAAAATCTATAGGAAAACCACTACATTTTATCAGTTGAGAAAACAACTCCATTTTATCACCCCTCCATAAAATGTTCATTTTATGAGATTTTCATAAAATACACCTAAAATCTATAAGAGAACAAGGCCTAGGTATAAAAGAAAGATATTGTCCTTGGCTTTATTTTAGAGTTGACCTATTGGCTCCCCCTTCCTTTCATTTCTAACATCTTTTCGATTTTACTCAGGATAAGATTTCAATTTTTTTTTAATGATTTTTGCACTTCTCTTGTAAATGTACTTAAAAAAATCTTTAATGCTGAAATTACACATGACACAGCTACCAAAAGACAAATTTAAAGGAAATATTGATTAGAATTTGGAGGAGATTTATTATTACTGATTAGAAGTTTTTTTTTACTTATTATTCATTGTTAAGAAAAATTAATTAACTAATTCAAAAAATATAATTTGAGTTAACCAAATTAAATTAAATAAGTAATTAAATATAAAGTCAAATTTAAATGTAAAAAACATAATTTAGTTGAAAATATAATTTGAGTTAACCAAATTAAAATTAAATAAGTAATTAAATAAATAAAGTATAATTTGAGCTAACCAAATTAAAATTAAATAGTAATTAAATAAATGAAGTATAATTTGAGCTAACCAAATTAAAATTAAATAAGTACTAATTAAATGAATAAAGAAATATGTTAAATAAATAAGATAAATAATTAAGAAATTATTTGGGCATTTACGGGAAGTTGGTGGGGAAGACAATAGGTCCACTCTTAAAGTAAAGTATAATTTGGGTATTTACGGAAGGAAAATGTTACAATACATGAAAACTTTCCCCGGAACGGTCTAGGAAAGTAAAATCAATGACCAAGATTTATGTGTTTGTGAATCCGAGCCATTGGTTTCTGTGACAGCCCATGACCCACCTGGATGCAACGGAGGTCTATGATATAAGAGAATAGATCATGCCCTAACTTGCACAAGGCCTTTTAAAGTCGTGCGGGCGTCAAAGCTCGCTGGTACTTCACAGTTGAACGTGCTCACCCTGGAGCAATCTAGGGTTGGGTGACCTACTGGGAAGTCCAAGGAGCTTGGACGGCCAAAGCAGACAATATCGTGCAAGACGAGAGCAGGTCGTTACAGTTGGTATCAAAGCACAACCCCGAACTACGGGGTAGGAGCCACCTCTAGAATCTGCAAGAGCCACCTCTTGAATCTAGGAATGGGAACAAAGTGTTGTGCAAAACTAAGTGCTATACCTCCCAGGGAAAAGTCGCTCGACCAATATACAACGAGGACGTTGCATCTTAAGGTGGTGAGAATGTGACAGCCCATGACCCACCTGGATGCAACAAAGGTCTATGATATAAGAGAATAGATCATGCCCTAACTTGCACAAGACCTTTTAAAGCCGTGCGGGCGTCAAAGCTTGTTGGTACTTCACAATTAAGCGTGTTCACCCTGGAGTAATCCAGGGATGGATGACCTACTGGGAAGCCTAAGGAGTTTGGGTGGCCAAAACGGACAATATTATGCAAGGCAGGAGCAAGTCGTTACATTTCATTTTTCTGGAGGAAAGTTTTCATGTAATGTACTACTCCTCTTTACGGGAAGTTGGTGGGGTCGGTTGGGTGTCAAAGGAAAGGAAAGAGCCAGCCCTTGACTTTACTTTAGGAGTAGACCTATTGTTTTCCTCTTCCTTTCGTTTCTCACAGCTTTCAATTGTACTAGGGATAAGGTTTCTCATTTTTTTAATGGTTTTTGCACTTCTCTTAAAAATGTAATCTTCCTTTAATGCTAAATTACACACTACACAGCTACCAAAAGATAAATTTTGGAATGCATTCTTAAGAAAATAGAGTGCAAACATCATTTTACCTTTGTTTGGTACCCCAGGTTTCCAAATAAGTTTACGCACAACCAGTGGCGGACCCAGGAATTTGTTATAGTGGGGGCACAAAATTTTTTTTTTACCGGAAACAAAATTTACTATAATTCGACGAACGGTACATCGAGGAAAAGAAAACAAAAACCAGGAACAAATAGTATTGAACATAAAGGCTTAAAGGGAAAGAGAAGAACAAACAAAGAAACATAACTAGCAGCAGAGCCAGAGCCTACACACAGGGACGGAGCCAGGATTTCATATCCGGGGGGGCCGCAACATAAATAACAATACTGGAGTTGAAAATGGTGATTAAAATTTTTTTTAGGGACCACTCATGTGATGTTTTCGTAGGGTAATTGGTATTTTCAGCATTCTTGGACTACATACATCAACTAATTTGACAACTTGTAGTTTAAAAATACCAAAAATACTGAAAATACCTCAGTGGAAACTCAGTTTAATAGACAAAATTTGTTGGCCCGTGGAGTTCTATATTAAAGTAGGGGTGGCCCATCCATAAGATATTTGAATAAGTAGTAAAAAAAAAAAAAAAAAACTCAATGGAAATTTGCTATTGGGGGGTGGCCTTGGCCGGTTGGTCCCCAATAGCCAAGCAGTGGCTCCGTCCCTGCCTACACATCAAATAGCTAAATCTAAGAAATGAGAACACCAATCCACTCAAACACCGATGACCGACAGGCGACAACCATGTATTTATATATGGCGAGAGAGAAGAGAGAGAGAAACTTGGAGGTGTACTGTGTATTGTTTGGTAGGCTAGGCAACAGAGAAGACGTTGATGCTCAACGGCGAAATTAAACCGAACGGCCAGAGAAGACCTTGATGCTCAAAGGTGAAATTAAACCAAATGGCTAGAGAACTGATTGTAGTGCGACATTGAAATACCGATCGGCCAGAGTACTGACTGATTTTGGTTTGTATTGGGTGAATCGGTGACTGGGTTCTTTGGTTTGTAGCAGTGAATTAGTGAATGGGTTCTCCAAAAAGGAGAGAAGTATGTTTGTTTTTTAGGGCTAACCCAGTAAAGTAGTAACGCATCTTTTGTTTTGTTACCTGAAAAAAAAAAAAAAAAAATTTTTTTTTTTAGTGGGGGCACGTGCCCCCACATGCCCTCATGTAAATCCGCCCCTGCGCACAACTCGATTAATATTGAAAGACTAATTGCGATGTTCACTAACGGGAAACACAAGATTTTATATCACTGATAGTGCCACAACTAAGCCTTGTTCTCCAATAAATTTTAGGTACATAAAATCTTATATTTTATGACACTCCAATCTCAACACATAAAATGTAAAAGTCATTTTATGAGATTTTCATAAAATCCTCCTAAAATCTATAGAAAAACTACTACATTTTATCAGTTGGGAAAACAACTCCATTTTATCACCTCTCCATAAAATGCTCATTTTATGAGATTTTCATAAAATCTACCTAATATCTATTGGAGAACAAGGCCTTAATTAAAACAACCGCACTGCACCATATATATATATAGTCCGGATCTAGTAAGAGATTCGGCACAAAGCTATGGTATAGATCTCTCATTTCCCGAATTTTGATGATGCCATTTTTTTTATTTCGAGACAAATAAAAGTGGGCCATTGCTCCATCAGCTCAAACACGTGAATCTCGTCCTAAAATCTGGGGCTGAGTTTTGCCAATTTGATTGATTAAACTTTTGCTTTTGACAAAAGGACCAAAATAATGTTAAAAAATTGAAGATATGTTTCTTTGTGCAAAATATTTGCATACTAGTTTTTGAGAAACTTACTACCATGATACTTTTCGACTTGCTATTCAATATGGGTATGCTAGCAATTCTAAATTTTTGATATTCCTTTGATACCATTAAGTTCAAGTTGGGCATCTGATATAAGTGGCTGTCATTAATAATTTGCTTATCTGATACTTTTCGACTTTATATATGTTCAATTAGAGGTGATCATTTTGAACCAACCCATGAACTCACCCATTAATCCGCCCGGCCCTATTGTATTTTAAAGCATTCGTGTACAATGTACATATATTCCATAGTATTTGAATAACTATAATTATTATGATTATAAATTCTAATTTGTAATTGTGTGATGATTAATTAATACTTGGATATAATACTTTGCAAAAATAAATTGGCTAGTTGGACGAGCTTGAAAAATTAAAATTAAAGTGGGCCGGGTTTGAAAATATATTAAATTTAGTTCGATTATTAATGAGCCGAACTTAGGTATGCACAAATTTTGTAATAATCTAATATAAGCCTGGCCCAACGTATATGCACCCATACTTCCATGCACCCAACTCTAACCTATCCTTGTGAAAACATATTATTCTATTTCTCCAGAGGCAACAATTTTGACCCTATCATTGAATGGTTGAACCACCAATATCTGCCCACTTAAAACCACCAAATCTACCCCTTATTGTATGAGTCATAAATGGGTGGAATCATATTAACCCCGTATACACATGGGTTTAAATGGGTCCAGAATGTGTTGGGCAAAACCTTAGGTGTAATTTGAAATGAGATTTCGAACAGACATCTTCCCCGTTTTACATTGCCAGAAGAGCCAAGATCTATGAAAGTTCATGTATGCCGTTGATCTTTAAAGAAAGTGGGCTGTGATTGATTCCTGCTTTTAGTGTGCGTCAACATTTTTTCATATTTGAAATTTGTCTTGACGAGAGGAAACAGAAAAATAATAAAATGATAATCCAAACTCCAAATTTTGTGAATAAAGACAAAGAAAATCCCAAAAGTTTATTTGTTCGGCATATTTTTGTCTTTTTAAAAAAAAAAAAATTGAGATTAATTCTTAATTTTTATTTTTTCGATTGCTCTCGTCTAGACATACGAATGATCTACTTAAATTGACTCAAGAATTTGAGTTTAATATGACGTGATGTTGTATATGATACTGATAAATGACACCAGTACAGTCGTTAATGCAATCTATATCTATATGTAGTACATATGCTCATAACCCAACCTAAAATTAATTCACTCACCCATTTTTAAATGATCATTTTATTTACATAGAGTGCACGCACTCGCATCCCACTGGACTATTATATTAGTACTACTTACGTCCATGATTAAATGGGAACACAGAAGCCTGAAACACGTGTTTGTCATAATTTTTATATTAAAAACCCCTTATGAAAAATCATAACGTAAAAAGAAAAAAATAGCGCTCCTCACATTATTTTTGTTTTTAAAATTTTTGAATCCTCAACTAAACTGTAATTTCATATGAAATTAAACACGTGACTTTGGTCAACTTCTTTTCATTACCAGAGGTGTTTTCTTTTTTTTGAAAACCCTTTAGTCATGATCATTTTTCATCTGTTTAGCACTAGTAATTTCAAAATGAAAACATAAAGAGTAAATTCATTAACTATTACCCATGCGAGACAATCATTTTGGACACCAAAAAATGCTAAGTGGGTGGAGAAGGATGGAGAATTCTTAGGCCCAGTTTTCCAAAAGATTTTAGCAGGTGCTAAAATCATGATTTTTCAAATCAAAAAATGAAGTGGTTTCGTGTATAATTTTTCAATTTTTTTTCACCAAACTAAAGTACACGAGGAGTACTTTAATTAGGTGCGAAAAAAATCGAAAAACGATGCACGAAACCACTTTATTTTTTGATTTGAAATATCATGATTTTAGGATCTGAGTGCTAAAATCTTTTGGAAAACTGAGCCGAGCGTCTTTCACTATCTGGTATGATATGACATAAAAGAAAAGACTTTTGACCACACTTTATTACCGAAAAAGACTACTTTTATCTTTAAAAAAAGACCAAGACCAAAACAGTGGTTATCATTTCCTCATGCATGCATCCATGATCCATTACCAACACTTTGGAATACTAAAGCTGCAAGGGAGATGGATATCATCATCCACCCAACCTTCTTTTTTTCTTTTAATGGTTAAGGACGTTCGGGCCAACTTACGCATATTCGACTATGCTCGGAGGCGGATCTAGGATTTTTAGTTCAAGGAGTAAAGAATTAGAACTTTACATGATTCAAAAAGTTAGGTACAAAGGTTTTAATAACCCGAACCACCTGATTTGCTACTCTTGGTTTTTTTAAGGCATCTTGAAGACAGCTTCTACAAGATAAATTGATTTAGCTATCTCATTTTGGAAAAACCTGGGTACACCATTTGGTTTACAACAAATGTGCACCGCTTCTTTGAGACCCATTTCAGAGTCCCATACAATGATTGGAGCCACTCAATATTTTTAAAATACTTTTTTAAGGCCCACTGTAAAAAAATAGCTTATTTTAACTTTGGTAAGTCCTCGATCGAGCATTTGCCCAATTTTTTGTCAGTAAATTGAGCGTAGAATCGATCGAGTCCTTACTGATGTTAAAATGAACTAATTTTTAAAGTGGCCCTTAAAAAAATATTTTAAGAATATTGAGCGGCTCCAATTATTTGTATAAGATCTCGAAATAGGTCCTACAAAATTGTGCACATTTAGCGTACACTAAAATATTGTTTCTCTAGTGGCACTGATGTCATAATTTATCTCTGTACGTATCTTCTATAGTCTATATATCTCAGAAAAAAATAATTTTACTGCGATTGAGAATTGACATGACAAGTGATAGTATAAGCCAAGTGTTTGCGGATTCGAGTCACAAAATCTCCACAAATCTTAATTTTTCCTAGGATTCCCCACATATCTTAATTTTTACTGCTATTGAATTGCTATAATATTCCAATTCTAAACAGATCGATCAGAGTGTGTCGAGAAGGTGCGTTTTTGGATTTTTCCTATCCAATTATATGACATAGAAAGACTTTAGACCCACACCTTTTTACATGACAAATGAACGAGAAAAAGACTAACTTGCGAATTACAACTTGAGAAGTGGAATGTGATGTCATCAACCACTCAACTTCATCTCGAAAAATACCCCTCCAAAAGAGAAGACCACGACAACGAAAACTTATGAAACATGATTTAGAATTTATTTTGTGAGATATAATCCGGATCCAATCCGGACACCCTGATATAACTTATATCCGAACTTTCGTTCTCAGCCGTTGGATCTAATCCAACGGCTCTGATAAAAGAGGAGGAACACGCGGGTCTAAATGCACGGGTCCGGGTAAAATGTGCTCGCGGGTCACCCATATCAAAGCAAACGGGTCATTCTTCTTCTTCCCCTGTCAAACGAGTACCAACGAAGAGAGAGAAACAGGCGAGGCGATTCACGGTGATTCACAAACAACCAAATCGATCCATGCTCTGAAGAGAAAATCGACATCCAAGGTCTCTCTCTCTCTCTCTCTCTCTCTCTCTCTCTCGCGTTTCTGGTTTGAATCTAGGGTTTTTTGGTCACGTCACTGTTCGTAAACCCTAGTTTTTTCTGTGTTTTTGTGTGCAATTTCGAACTCGAAACTAGGGTTTCGAACTCTGAACTCTCTCTCTCTCTCTCGTTTCTGGTTCGATATAGGTAGACGAATAAAAAAAACCCATAGATTCGTCTACCTATATCGAACCAGAAACGAGAGAGAGAGAGAGTTCAGAGTTCGAAACCCTAGTTTCGAGTTCGAAATCGCACACAAAAACACAGAAAAAACTAGGGTTTACGAACAGTGACGTGACCAAAAAACCCTAGATTCAAACCAGAAACGCGAGAGAGAGAGAGAGAGAGAGAGAGAGAGAGAGAGAGAGACCTTGGATGTCGATTTTCTCTTCAGAGCATGGATCGATTTGGTTGTTCGTGAATCACCGTGAATCGCCTCGCCTGTTTCTCTTTCTTCGTTGGTACTCGTTTGACAGGGGAAGAAGAAGAATGACCCGTTTGCTTTGATATGGGTGACCCGCGAGCACATTTTACCCGGACCCGTGCATTTAGACCCGCGTGTTCCTCCTCTTTTATCAGAGCCGTTGGATTAGATCCAACGGCTGAGAACGAAAGTTCGGATATAAGTTATATCAGGGTGTCCGGATTGGATCCGGATTGTATATATATATATATATATATATATATATATATATATATATATATATATATATATATATATATATATTATGTTATTCGTTGTGTTAACAGAACCGCCCATTATATCTATATTTATATATATAAACAAAGTAGAATCATGTATTTTCTTTTTCAAAAAAGTATATGGGAGACGAATTATCTATTCTAGGGGTTTATGATGTAACACATTTTACGAAATGCAACAAAGTAATCGATCCAATTGCAGTGATGAAAAGTGAAACCTGCAGTACCAAATTTCATGAGTTTCGAGCGAATGAATTTCACTGAATTTCAAAACACATCTATATTAAATCACCTCGTGATTTTCACTAGCTTAGAAAGCACTACCTAAGTTCGAACTACATCAAACAACCTACGGATTTTATTACTTTCGAACTTGTGAATTCCACTTGTTTCGAGCTCGTAAATTTTATTAGCTTCAAGCTCGTGAATTTCACCGTATTTTCAATTCACAATAACCACCTCGTGAATTTCATTAGGTTGGAACTTGTAAATTTCATTGGCTTTGAACTGGGAAATTTCACATGTGTTTTGAAACACAACTAACTCTTTCAGGAATATGTAAGAACATCTAAATGAATTTCTTTAACTTCGAGCTCATAATTTTGCTAGAAATTTGAACTACAACAATTATACTTCGCTAGAAATTTGAACTACAACAATTATAGTACTCCCTCCATCCCAAAATTTTGGTAGCCCTTTGGAAGTCCAATTATTTAAGGTGAACATGTAATTATTGCACTCTGTTTCAAATTTCAAACACTTTTTTCAACGAATACTTTTTTATTCTACTTTTTGAATGTACCTATGAACACGTTACAAATATTGTATTAGAAAACTAATAAAATTAGACATCCTAAAATAAAAATGAAAAATTATTTTAGGGCGGATTAAAATGGAAAGATGAACAAAAAAAATGGGAGGGAGGAAGTACTATTTTAGAAAATGAACCCAACGAAAATATTCTCAACCTTTTGATATTCCCAACTTTGAATATATTGTGAGGGATCAACTTGTTGGAAAAATTACAGCGGCAATCGTAATTCCGAAAACAATTACTTCTGATATATATAAACATGAACAGATTACAATAAAATGAACATGAAATTTACAAAACTGGAAATACATAAACTGTAAAATAGAGATACAAACAGTGCTGAAAGCCGAGTCGTGTGTAACCACACTCTCCTTAACAAAGATTCGCCGCCTACCGTGGGTGTTGTAGGTTGGACCGACGTCTTCGTCCCAGGATACAACGGCAAGAACCACGGCCGACAGAACACCTCTATCGACTGCCTTGGCGAACTGAAACTTCTGTCTGTCTCTCTCTCTCAAAACACTATTTCGGGAGTACAATATGATGCACGAATTTCTGGTGCTGAAACAAATTGGCAAAGCTGCCAATTTATAGCTGAAGGAGGAGCTGCAGCATTGAAGACGGGAATCAATGGGGAGCCTCCCCAATGAATACGGGAACAAATGCAGAAATCAAAACTCCCACGAATTTATGTGGCATTTGAATTCTCTGCAGCAAAACTGATACAGAAATTTGATTGCCATCATGTCTCATCATGGAGGGGTGTAAATATAGCATTAACCAGCGATTTTGATCACGCGCATCTCTTACTTCGTGGGGTCCCTTCGGTTGCCTCGTAAGACCCTCCGAATGCCCCGTTTCATTCACACCGAATTCCAACAAACTTTTTGAATATTCTTAACCTTTTCGAAAAAATAATGGAGCGGTGGTCTCAATTTTGTTGGGACGTGGATAGAGATTACGAAATTGGTACCAGTCTTGTTGAGTTGACAAGGAGCGGTGCAGATTAAAAGACAGAGCTGTGATAATCGGGAAAAAAATATGGGTACACTACTCATGCACACTAAATTTATGTGGCGGATGAGTGGAAACTCATTTGTTTGAGTGGGCCCACAGTGGATTATTCCTCATTCGCCACGTCAGCTTGGTATGCATTTGGTGTACTTGTGTTGTGTACCCCGTAACATTAATGTTCCGTTTGTTTGGACGTAAAATGTTTTCTTATAAAATATTTTACTCATTTTCCGTTGTTTGATTACAGAAATCACAAGGAAAACAATTTACATGGTAAAACATTTTCAGCCAAGAGGCGTAAAATGACTTTTCTCTAAAATTTCATGTCCTCGCGTGTTTTGATCTCGCCGCAGTCCCACAACCGAACCAACTCTCTCTCTCTCTCTCTCTCTCTCGTCAATTCATTCTTCTCCAGAACGACACAAATCTCCATTCATTCTCTCTCTCTCTCTCTCTCTCTCTCTCTCTCTCACACACACACACACACACACACACACTCACTCACTCATGAAAGCCTCTCTCTCTCTCTCTCTCTCTCTCTCTCATACACATCAATTTAAGGGTGAATCTACAAATCTACACATGCAACTTCAATTGGAGCCTAATCCAAACAAAATATATAAATCCCACTCCCAATTTCCATGTTTTTTAGATTCATCTTATCAATCACGAAATAGGACAGGGAGATGAACAAATTAGGAAGAAAGGTGAATTGAGAGAGAGAGAGAGAGAGGGGTCGCTAGTGACTAGTGAAATTAGAAAAAAAAGACACAAATATTTTTAATTGGAAGGGATGGATCCATATGCTATTGTTTTGGTTCTTTTACTTCTTTTAAAATAGAAATGATTGAGTGCGAGCATGCCAGAGAGAGTTTCAATCTCCTCCCTCAGATTAACTTTGGAAAACCAAATCTAATCAGGCGATTGTGTTTTTAATGGTTTAAATACCTCAATTAAGAGGATTTTTCTTTCAAAGTGAAGAAATACAAACCAATAAACTTAGGAAATTAAAGAACAACAAAGAAACAAGATACTTCAATTAACAAATCAGAGGTAAACTTACTTCGAAATTGCCTTCAACTTCAAATACAGGATACCGAGAACTTTGAACTGATAATTGTTACAAGAACAACCGAGATTTATTCAAACTACTTCTTAATCTACTTCGAACTGAGTTTGAAATCCTAAAACTACTTGCCAATGAACAAACCAAGCATCATTTGTTTGATAGCTGTTTGCTGAAGATTTGTCCCTGGGTTTTTTACTCTTTAGTTTCTTCTATTTATAGACGCTGCTTGTTGGTTGAACTTCCCGCTCAAAGAATTTGAACTGCGCTTGCTTCGAACTCCATCCTTTGCACTTTGAATTGGTAGTTTCTTCCCTCCTCTATGTCTGGATTTGAATTCCTTCACTCTTCTTCGACAAGATTTATATTTGAATTTGCACAGTTACTTAAACTAAATCGAATGATTACAATTATGGAAATAATTGCCTCTCAAGATGTGTTCCACGTGTCCTAACTACTCATTGCATTGTTATATAAGTTTACATGTGGAACTCATGAACTTGGCAGTTTAAACCATGGTTTCGAAGTTGATCTTTCATATCAACAATAATTCGTAACTGCCAATAACTGCTTCAAAATTGATAACTAAATACGACATCGTATTAGTCAATTATTATTCCATTAATCCAATGTATCTGTTTTGACAAACTTCAGCCAATGCTTGGCATATTCAATTACGTGTCAATTTACTATTAGATTTGATATTTTTATATGTAAACAACTATGGATGAGAGAGAGAGAGAGAGAGAGTGGTAATTTGCATCTCAGACAATGTTGATTGAATTGAAGCTCTCTCGGTTGGGGTTGCTTTAGAAAAAATTGTGTTAGGCTAATATTTTGCAAATGTCAACCAAACACTTAAAAACAAAAAATGAAAAATTATCTTTTTGGCAAAATAATTTACAGGAAAATGACTTTTCCGTGGAAATTATTTTACTTCAAAAAAAAAAAAAAACAGTGCCTAAGTCGCACATAGCGCGACCAATGTGGGTGCAAAATGTGGGTGCACGAGCACAAATCACTACAAGAAAATGTGGTTGTACTTGCAGTAACAAAACTGCTGGTAAAGAGTACCATTCACGGCGGTAATCACAACGTGCCGGGAAAAATGATTTTTTTCACTATTTTTTTACCTGCGGTAATCCAAAAAAACTGCTTTTGACAATGTAATTTTTAATATAAATATTTTATTTTCTAAGTATAATTGAAAAGTTTGGTTGGTTAGGTGGTTAGGTGTCGGGACTCCACACATAAGGTCAATGGTTCAAAAACTCAGGGCAAAATTTTTTACTGGAAAAAACCTTCACTGGCAATAATGATACAGGTAAAAGTCAACTATTATTACCGACAGATTATCACCATTTATCTTTTGCTAACGATTGAGACAAATTTGTCTTACAGTGTATTCTCCAAATGATATTGGCCACCATATAAAATTATAAATGGTATCCAAACATATAGCTACCAATATCCGATTAATTTGATTTTTTACGTAATGATCTACTCAACATTTCCGACAAATCCTACGTTTCTGGTACCAAATACAAATTATAGAAGGTCTACAATTGAGGTCACTGCGAGGATGTAGGATTTAGGTCACTACTAGGGATGGCAAGGGGGTGGGTTTTTGATGACCCCAGCCCCGACCCTAAACTTCTCGTACGGCCCTAACCCACTTCTAACCCGACCGAGTAATATAATGTATGGGTACTCCGTACTAGCCCCTATCGGTAGCGGGTTTACTTGCCCTGCCCACATTTTTTTTTTTACGTGTTGAGAAAATATGTTTTAGACTCCAAAATTAGTGAGCACAAATAATAAAAGTTTACAAAATAACTATTAAAACTTAACCAAAATCTACAATTTAGAAAGAAAATGAAAAGTAATTAAAATATGATGTGATATTTTAGTTGTAAGGATAAAACTATAAGAATAAGAATAAAAATAAAATTTATGCATTAAAGAGAGAAAATGTAATCTCGTAATTATATATGTATCAGGGTGGGGGCAACCGTTCCCCTCACTACTACAATAACCTTAAAAGATCACGGGTAAAAACCGTGATCTTTATAATTTAATAACGGTTTTAAAACCGTGGTTGATGGAGCCGTTATTAAAAGTCTTCAAGATTCAACCACGGTTTATGTCTGTGGTTAAATGTAAGTCCAAACTGATATGGAAACACATAAGGCGTGATAATAAACAAGATAAGACCACAACAAACAGTGGTTAAAGATCATAAAAGATCACGATTTGAATAAAAAGCGTGTTTAAAAATATTATACAATTACGGTTTACACGGCAAACCGTAGTTAAATCAACAATATTATCACGGTTTGAAGATAACACTGTGATGAAATTAGTTTTAAGATCACGGTTTGGACAAATGACGTGATTAAAAACACTATACAATCACGGTTTGGACAAAAAACCGTGATTGGATTCACTATACCATCACGCTTTGGACATACGTGCCTCGTGGCATCATCTCCACAACCTCCCAACTCTTATCCCAACATGCATTTGCTAAGAATTGAACCTCCAACCTCCCAATTCCTATCCTAGCATTCCAACCACTAGGCTACCCAAGTCTTCATGTCACATTTTCCAAAAAGAATGTATATGTATTATCTTTTCATTTATTCTCTTTTATATTACAACAAATATGTAATATATTTTACATAAAATATATATTGTATTATTTCATAATATATTATATTACATTAAATTATAATATTTTAATTTATAGAACGTAAATTTGGTCACCATAGACTAACCTTTGGGGACACCTAGTAATTTAGTAGACACTAACGAAAAATTAGTTAGTGACATGTTTTCTTTTTGGCGACTAACATTTTTTGTCGTCATTATGTCTCTGTCAGATTATACTTTGGCGACTAACCTCATATTTTGGTTGACAAAGGCATTGCATAAGGCAACAAACATTTATTTCGTCGCCAAAAGTGATGTATAAGGCAACAAAATTAAAAAAACCTAAAATAAACAATAAAGTATTTACTAGTCCATCACACTTGTAATCGAAGTATGATTAAAATGCGCAAACACATTTTATCAAGGTCGGAAAAACTGTGATAAAAAAGTTTTTTTTTATCACGGTTGTAACAAAGCGTGATTAAAATAAACACATTTTATCACATTTTGTAACAAAGTGTGGTGAAAATAATACATTTTATCACACTTGTAATCGAAGTGTGGTTAAAATAAATATATTTTATCACGGTTGTAACAAAGCGTGGTAAAAATAAACACATGTTATCACACTTGTAACAAAGCGTGGTAAAAATAAACAAATTTAATCACACTTGTAGAAAAATGTGATTAAATTAAGCAATTATAATCACAGTTCTTTTAAACCTGTGATAATTATGATTAATCACTACGGTTTTATTAGCAAAGTGACATTAAATACTCACCTTGCATTTCTTTATCACGGTTTCATCAAAACCGTAATCTTTCAAATTTTCTTAGTGTGATCTTTACCAATTATTCTAGTAGTGCCTGCCCCTACCGTAACCCTGACGGGTTTTCCAAAATCAACCCCTGCTCCTACCCATTACCCAAAAAAATAGGGGGAAAAAAAAAAACCTATTGTATTGAGGTGGGGCAGGCTCGATTGCCAAGCCTAGCATTATGGGCACCCCAAATCCATCGGTACTTACCAGTGCATTTGAGGAGGTGGCGGACTTAGGGTCTCACACCTCTATAGTGATCTCAATTGTGGACCCTCTGAATTCTTTATTTGGAATCTAATTCGTTCATTTTAAAGGAATGCTAAGCAAAAAATTATGATCATCGAAGATCGGTAGGCACACAATTGAGATAAATTTATCTTGCGGTTTATTCTTTAAATGAAATTGGCCATTCATTTTCATAAAATAAATGGTATCAGACCATATGGCTACCAATATCTAATTAATTTGATTTTTTACATGAATGATTTACACTTAACATTCCCGACAAATTAAACGTTTTCGATGCCAAATACAGATTATAAAGGGCCCACAATTGATATCAATGGTGTAGTGACTTGAGTTACTATGAGAACCGCAAATCTAAGAGGCGGCACGGAGTTGTCAGGAAATCACTCCTTGAAAGTGGAACGACCCATACAATTTTTTAAGAGACATTGTCTTGTTGGGCCAAACTGTGAGCCTGCATTTGGCATTACATTTTTTGGTCCAAATCAAAGCTAAGCTAAAGAAACTTAAAAGCCCATCTTTACACAGAAAGTCTAGGTACCCAAAGAATGTACCCAGAATTTGAAATTTAACGGTTTCAGATTCACTTGAAGTGAATCTAAACAGTTGAATTTCAAATTATGGGTACTTTCTGGGTATGTAGCAGTGTTGATCTTCTAAAAGGATTCAGATCCTCTTTACAACTCTCTCTTCCTCATATCTACCACAGCTTTGACTCTGACTTTGTTCCCTTTCATTTTAAGTGGATAAATGTTACATTCACTATTCACTCTGATTGGTGAAAATTGTGTAGGATCTATGGGATCAATACACTTTTAGATAATAATGAAGTTAGTTTGAGGTTGGCCAAGGGGTGCACTTTTTGATAATAATGGGGTTAGTTTTAGTTTGAGGTAGGCCAAAAAGTTGGGCTGAACTGTGAGCCTGCATCGCTTTTTTGGGGCCGAATCAGACCCGGAATTCAATTTTTCAAGAGACACCCACTTGTTGGGGCCGAATGTGAGGCTGCATTGCATATTTTGGGCTCAATCAAAACTAAATGACCTTTTCAAAGCCCATCTTCATCCGTTGGCCACTGCAACAAAGGTCCGCGACAACCAAGGGTCAACGACGGAGGCTTCGAGCATCTCCGCCCTGGCTTCGAGCTCGGCTCACCACCTCTCCTCCGCCACTAAGGTAATTTTTAAGGTTTCTTAGGTGTGGGTGTGGGTAAGATTGCCATAGAACTGATAGAAGAGTGCAAATCTAAAAAATGGGGGTAAAGACTCTTAATGGTAATTGGGCGCCCAAATTCAAACAGAATTTTCCATAGGTTTGATTTGTCTACTTTTCAATTGTGTGAGTGAACCAAAATGGTGGACCAATTTTAAGTTGAACTTTTGAAACTTGGCACAACATACAACCGCTACTCTGTTTGAATTATTGGTGGAGTGACTGTTTCTATGCGTGCCAATTTTGAATGTTGATATGTAGTGTATCCTATCAATCCTTAATGCTCTTAGACCTGGCTTCTTATGATAATTATTGTTTTTAAAATTCCTAGCATGTGTATAGTTTCTAATTCTTATTGAGAGTGTACTTATAGCGTATTTCAAATGGTTGATGATTTCCAACACTAATGACTATCATTATAACGCCTCCCTCTTTTTGTTCGAACGCTCCATTTGATGATGTGCCTTATGTCTTTGCCAACTGTAACATTTCTGTAGAATGGGCTTTGGTTTGGGGGCAGAAACTAATGTACTGGTATATTCTACATTTCTATAAACTTAATAATGTCTTTTGGAAACTAAAATCCGAATGAATTGAGGGTTTCGGGTGGTCTCTAGAAGGTTGGTGTTCTTGGATTTTAGACAAGGGAATTTCCACTGCACGGTTTAGTTTTTTTACTTTTTATCATGTACAAAATTTTCTAGTTTATTTGAGTTTCAAAAGTGTTTCCAACATGAATTCATTTTTTGAGACCATGAATTTATATACCCATTTATACTAACATTTTCAATTTGAGACGATGATGCTCTATTTTTGGTCCTTTCTTCTTCTTTCTTTTCTCCCTTTTTTGAAATATAAGATGTCCTTGATTAATTTTTCAATATGATACTGACAGAGAGGAAAATTGGTTTTTTTACTAGCCTATTGAATTACACCGGAAAAAAGAAAAAGAAAAATAGTCCCATTGCTTCAATTTTTTAAAGGCAACCACCGTTGGATCTCATCTCCATCCAACGGCTTAGAAAAAAGAAAAGAAAGAAGAAATCAAACAGTCATCATCATCGTCTTCCTCGCTGCTCTCTGAGTCGGGGACTGCAAGTCGATCTGCGATTCGGTTCTCCACGCCTCTCTTCTTCGCCAAGGTACGTCGAATCTCCTCCTCCTCCTCCTCCTCCTCCTCCTCTTTCTTCTTCTTTTGTAAAATCAGATCTGCAGAAACTAGAAGTATCCGATTTAAAATAGCCGTACCCGACACATATCCCGTACCCGTTCCCGCGTCGTACCCGTGTCCACGCGGATACTTCGCCAGAAATGGCGGATCCGTGCAACATAGCTGGTAAGTCCATATGTCTGTGAGTAAAGTGGTTGATGTTGTTGTAATTATTTGTTTACTAATTGATTGTTCTGCCCATCAATAGTTGGGCTTATCACCATAATTTTTTTTGTTAAAAGAAAGTTCACTTTGTATGCAAAGCTTGCTGTTCGCAATTCTAAAAATTCTAATTTTGTTGTATTGGGCATCTGATCACGCGCCTTGAGCACGAGAGCCTACACTAGTACAGATACCAAATGTTGGGTGTGCTGTGGGCCTTCTAAATGCTTCATATACTGAAGCCCTTGCGGTTTGATAAAATCCGTAAATGTAGTCTTTGCACGAAAATGGATTTTTATATCCCAGTCAGGTTGCTATATCAACCGGGGCTTTCTATTCTTTGTTCTTTGGTTTTATGTTCGCTTATGAATATTAAGAACTGCTGAGGCCCTATGAGAGTATTGGAAATATTAGCTTCTAAACTTAATGCATGTATTTCTAGTTTACATTTTGGAAGAAAATTTCTTTTCTTTGGTGGAAATGCATGTGTTGAAGTCTGCTCAGGAGCAAAAAAAATAATATTTGAAACCGCCAATGAAGAATTGCTTCTGGCAGATGGCAGCTGCCTTAGCTATTAATCTACTATAGCGTGTTCACTTTGTTGGGTAGGTGCACCGGAGACCTTGGACTAATATTTGTGTTCAACTAGAAAACCAGAAAAAAGAAAATAAAGAAGAGGGAAAATACCAAACTTCGTCGTTTCTAACTTCTCAAATGGATTATCAACTTCAAATTATCACATTGCTTTGCCAGTTCTATTTCGGGTTACAGAGTCATATTTTTTACTGTTTGCCATTCAAGAGCAAGAGAAGTGCTTCTGAAATCCTAACTAAGTAGGGCCTCAGGCTTCCTATGCAAGACCTGGCCTTTTGTCGAGTGGGTTGTATATCTTGTTTCCCCCATTTTTGTTTCCTAGGCAAGGAGCCCAAGTATGTTGTCTTGCAATTATCTGGGAACTTGACAATATGTGATAGTTGACTAAGTAAATTGGGCTATAAGTTGCTCAATGAAGTTGGTGATGAGTAAATTGCCTTCAATTTTTCTCCTCCAACTATGGCTCGTGGCAATGAGATTTGATGGTTCTTAAAGAAATTTGCTGTTTGTTATTTGGAATTCTTATTAGTGGCATAAAATGAAGTCCTAAAGTGCATAAACTTTCTTTCGTTTGGGTGATTGGTTCAGCACTAAAATGGCAAAAGGTTTGATATGGGCAACAGCAGAGGATTTGGCAAGGAATAGAGGTCGGGTTCTCTCTCTTTATCGCCAACTGTTGAGGAGTCTTAACTCCCCTGATTTGCCTCTAAATTTGGCAGCAAGACTGGCCAAAAAAGCTGAGGTTCGTGCTATCTTCACAGTGGCTTCTGAGGAGCGATCACTCCACAACATCCAAGATCTCTTTGATGCAGCTGACTACTCCCTCTCTCTATTAAGAAAAGGTGAAATCCCCAAATACATCCAATGAGTTAAGTTCCTCGACATCCCGTTGTCTGTGCAACTGTGTGCATGATTGTGAGGATGTTTAGTAAACTAGTTTGCTGTTCAAATGTTTAGGTGTGAACAATGTCGACATAACTTTTCGACAAAATTCTGATTGATAAATGCCTTATCTTGGTCATTGTGTAAATTGAAATGAGGCTACTCTTTTTTTGTTTTTGTTTTTCTTGGAGCTATGTAAAGGTCTAAAAGAATTTATGAAACCTTTATTGTTAACCTATGTTGTTCAAGTTTTGACGACCTTTCAAGGTTGATATTGATGAGGCCATGACATGTGACAGTATTTGGAACTTTTTATTCCATGTCCAGGTGTCTACTTTGTTATATTCCCATCCCGTCCACCTTTGTATAGTTGAGGTACTTTGGCCCGATAACATACTATTTATTCTATCTTTCTTTTTTCTTTCCCTGGCTTTCTGTCCATGTATATTTTTGTTTGGCTGATAATTGAGTAGATGTTAGATGTTTTGGAAACCCCAATCATCAACAACTGTTTTAGCAAGTTATTCAAGTTGATTCGTGAATAGCAAGATTTTTTGAACCATGGCGAAAACTCGAATTTAAGCCAACTTAACCTGAAACCCCTGCATGTTACTCACGTACTTGTTAGTGTTATCATTACACTAAAAAACATATATAGAGTTATTAATGTGTCCCTGCCACATCGGGGCTTGTCCAGTCGTGTGTCCATGTTGAGTGTCTATATTCTTGCTTCTTAGTAGAATATAGGGGTATGCATTCTTCTTAGAAGAAAATACACTCATCTGATTTCTCTCCGAAACGTAAGTGTTGGAATAGGCGTAAAACTGATAAAACTGGGAAAGGCTTTCTGGGTACAAAAGCACGTCATACAACATTTCAGCTATCATTGATTTCTTGTGCCTTTCTGGGTACAAGCAAGTCATACAACATTTCAGCTAGTATCATTGATTTCTTGTTTAACATTGAAGGGCTAATTAGTTAGCATGTATAGAACTTTTTGGAAACGGAAGATGATGCTATGAAGTTTTTATCGGCTGGATATGAAGATGAAAGAAAGATTTCCTATCAGGATTTGATGTTTATCTGGTTTGAAAGCTTATATTTGTGTGTAGTTATAGCATCCAGTAGTTGGTATCTACAATCTTGCCATCTTGTGAAGATGTTATTATATGGTTTGTCGGAGTAGTTCTATATTTTCTGTATGATTAGGGCGCTTCTGTGTTAATTTTGGGAAGGATTGATACACATTTAAACAGAGGATAGTTAACCGGCCGTAGGTTTTGATTCTAAAATTCTAGTAAGACAGTATGTTCCCCGCAGGTATTGCGTAGACTATGACCAGCGTAAGCGTTTCCTGTTTAATCCGTATCGATAACTGCCTCCTTTCCTGTTCCCGTGCACCATAGTTTTCTGCTTAAACAAAGACAAGAAAAGAAGAAGAAGAAAGAAGCACACAACTAGCTTGCCTCCTATTTGCTGTCGAGTTTTATGCCTACAAGACTGATCTTAAGGCATTGTCAACTAACTTTTCCTGCAATTCGCTCTACCCAAATAGGAAAACGTATTCGTATGCGAATCCTACGCCTTGGGAACTTTACTTATTTAACGAAAACTTCATCAAAAGAAACATCACAGAGAGAGAGAGAGAGAGAGAGAGAGAGAGATAAAAAATAGATTAGGAAGAGATTAGTTTGATGAACAAACATATGTGAGGTTAATGAACACGTCAAGGTATTAGCTCTACGATCAGTTTCGAACAAACTGCATCACTATTAGAGGGATTCAAAGAGAGATTGTTCCCGAAAACATGGGTTTCTTGACTTGTTATCGAAGCCTACTTTAAAATATTCGCGCCTCAACTAATCAAAGGGAGCGTCCGTTTTGTGTCCATTTGTTCTAGCTAACCGTAAAACATGGAAGTAAAGTGCTCCTCGATGACCATAATCTCACAACATCGTGAAGCAGTGGCAACCGATGCGAATGCCGTTTAGTGCATTGCAGTGTGATACTGGTAAACGTTCTCAATTGCATTCCCTTAAGCTAAGTTCCTTTTCTTTACTTTGTGAAATAACTGGGTACTCTTTAATTTTCTATAGTTCCATGACATGGGATGAAATAGTGACGGACTAATTATCTACATAAACACCTATATATATTGCTAAGTATTATATCCATTTTCAGTGGTAATATAAAATCTTCGATTTTTTACCAATTTCATTGCTCCTGTTCAATGTGTATTCATCTACAATAACCTCTGATCCAGATATGAACTACTAAGTGAAACGATTTCTTGATCTGTTTATTTGCTGCTGAAGTATTCGAGCTCGGCTCGTTAAGTAAATGAGCTGAAAAATCGAGCTTGAGCTCAGTTCGGTCATATACGAGGAGAGCCCTTAACAAGCCAAGCCAGGATAATTTACTTAACGAGACTCTTTAAACGAGCCGAGCCTATCCAATCTAGTCGAGCTTTAGCAAGCTCTTTAACTAAACGAGCCTGAAAATCGAGCTCAAGCTCGGCTCAATTATTTATCGAGCCGAGCCGAGCAGCTCGGTTCGTTTATTATGGCCCTTGGTGGTCAGATTTTTATATTTGGCATGCAACTGAGAGAAATAGTTCCACTTTTTTCATTTTCCATTCGGGGCTTTTTACTGGCTTTAATTGGGCTGTGCTCCCCCGCCTTTTGTGGAAGATGAGATTTGTCTCCCATATTAATCGGTCTATTGGACCGGTTACTTAATTATATGACAAGCAAAGATTTAAAAATTGCCTGATATATGTAGCAGTTTTTCAAGCCACCGATACCGATATTGACCGATATACAGACCCATATTGGCCAGTATTTGACCATATCACTGATACCGTTACGTATCCCAATACCGCGATTTAAAACCTTGATGACAAGAAAGGGAATTTGCAGAGGGGTTTTGTAATTAGCAGTCTTGTAGTATTTCAAGAAATGATGTTAGGTGGTGGGCCAACATGCTTCCCAGCAGTAATTGAACCAGATCTCAAGTGCCTAATGATTGTTGAGAAGCATGTCTTGCATTTCCCAACTTCCACAAGGGAATGCTCTTGAATAGATTACCAGTAAAAAGAGCATGAATGAGAGATTTATGAGTCTGTTTGGTTACCATTGCTTATTTGCTTATTTTGGGCTCAATAATTTGTAAATAAATAATGATAACCAAGTACGCCCTTGAAACGTTTCAAAGCATATTCCCACAGATTTCTCTATACTTTTCACAACTATCAATTACGAATTATCTTTTGCACATTAAATGCCTTTTTAAAGGTAATCATTACTCCATTTTTTCTATCTTTTTTTTTTTGGGGGGGGGTAATTTGGAAATCAAATAACTAGAAAGCAAAGGTACAACTCCATGATGGAGAAAGTTAAAGACAGACCGAGTAAGAGGGAGAAATTAATCTAGAATTTCCCTAAGGCCTAAACGGTCTCTGTTCATGAACTCTCTAAGCGAGGGGGCATCTCATCTGTGATGATCAAATTTTCATCCTGCTCTGCACCGAGATGTGCGAGATGGTATGCGCACTCATTCATTTTTTTTTAATCCAATAGAGTACAAACTGGGGTTTTTGAAAATTTCGCTAACATCAACTTTGGATGACCGCATTTTTCTATTGGATTCCCGATAAACTCAGGGGTTGTTTCCCATTTGCTAAAATTTACAATTTGCTAAAATGTTTTCCCCATTTAATGGTTGATTTTTAGCAAATGAGCATTATTTGCTAATATCAAGAGTTGATTTTAGCAAATAGGAAATAACCTCTAAGAGCATCCCCAGGACCCCATCAGGGGAGGCAAATGCCCCGGATGGTTATTTTGTTGAGCCAAAGGGTAGAAAACACCCCAAAATCAGCCTCAACAAGTGCTGGGCTAATTTACAAAAATTGCAACTTCGCTACATTAACTGCTATTGGGGGTAAAGGTACTGTTCACGGGCTACCAAATATTTTAATAGTTTCTCTTCCCTTACTTCTTTCCCTCTCTCTCCGTGTCTCGCTACAGTAACAGAAGTGGGGAAGTCCATTACACGTGGCTAACCGTGAGTGGGGGAGAGATTATTTTAATGGGTAAAAGGTACCACTTTAGTGGTACTTGACTGCACCACTTTATTTTAATGGGTAAAAGGTACCACCGAAGTGGGGGAAGTTTTATACGTGGCTAACCTTTTTTTTTTTTTTTTATAGATTTGAGGGGAATAATTTAATATAGTAAAGTTAGGATAGAGAGTTTGATTTTGTGAATTTTTTGATAAGTGACTTGCTAATTTATAAAAGGTGTTTTTGAGGTTAAATTTGGTGTTTTTTTTTTGTTGAGGCTGATAAGGATGCCGAGCAAGAGCAGCAATCTCTGTAAATTGCAGATTTGGGTAAAATACCAAGGCAAAACCGAAAAAACATGGTGCAGTAGCTTCTGTAAACACCAAGGTATTCTATTGAAAGCTTACATTTGCTACAATGCATAGCCAAAAAAAGGTGTGGCACTGTGCACAAGCTACTCCCTTTTTCAATCTTTTATTAACTGCTCCACTTTTTTCTCTCTCTCCCCCTTTTCTTTCCACCTGTCATGCTGTCCTCTCTCTCTCTCTCTCTCTCTCTCTCTCTGTGTGTCTCTCTCTCTCTCTTCTATAATAATATCTTAATTAAAAAAAGAAGGGTAAATGGGTAGTATTGTTGGAGCATTAATAGAGATTGTAGATACGTAAAATGAAGATTATGCACTATTCACTAGCATTTTTGGAAAAGTGCTATTGCACTTCTAATACTTATTTTGTTATATTTTGAACCTATAAAGACGGATTTTCTTTATTTTCTTTTTTCTTTTGATGGGGAATAAAGATGGATTAAGCATAGTGAAAGAAATGTAGTTTCATTTTTCCTTTTAAAGAAAGGTAATTACTTTTCACACATCCCAAATTGATATCCACATTCCTTGTTTTGTCTTTCGGTTCACACAAAAATTTCACCAGAAAACAAAAAAGGGTGTGGATATCAATGCTCTTATGCACAATCCGAGCCGTCCGTTCGGCGATCCAATGGTTCAGATTCTATCTTGCAATGAACAGCTCGGATATCGCACAATCAAGATGAAATTTGAACCATTGAATCACCAAATGGACGGTTTGGATGTTGCACATCACACATACTGTGCACCCCTGCACAACACCAACGCTGGACCCATTTGAGGTGTGGAAATCGTTCCTCTTATAAAAAAATTCATCTCCTGATTGAAGGCTGAACTGGAAGGCCGGTTTGCATGGCAGTGGGCACCACAGACCGTAATTTTATGGGTTCAAAGATTAAAGAACAAAATGCACTAACAAACTTTTTGGAATTGCAGTTGGCCTACAAGTTTGTGTGAAAAGTTCCAATGAATTACGGCCATAACACTCGATGGTATGGGCCCACAAGAGACTCGTAAAAGTTCCAATTTCCAAAGGTTTTTTTTTTTTTTTTGGTGGAAATGATAAGAAATATATTAATACCAATGATATTATGTGTGCCACTAATACAGAAAATAAGCGACCTAATTTACATAAGAGAGCAAAACTAAAATACATCGATAAACATCCATATCAAAAGGAAACTTGGTGATTAAAAGAAAAGATTAAGCCAAAAAAATATACCAACGAGCTTTGATGAGGCAAGACTATGTCAGAGTTGCACGTGCATAACGGCTGTGATCAAACTTATTGAATGATGGGTTTATATATCCATTTGGCCATCCCATTGAAGTTGTTTAATTTACATTTACTAACTAATAACATTAAAGTATCGTTGGAATGTTTTTAGCCACTACTTGACCTAAAACACGTAAGTGATAAGTGCACGATAAATTTATATTCAATTGTGATTGCGCTGTCATTTCAATAAATTTCAAACTCGGCACTAAAGTATATAACCATAAATGTATCAATTAAATTTATTGGTACTTCAAACATGTGGAAACTATTATATATCTGCAAATCATTAACTTTACATTTCTGGTTTATTTGCAATATGAACTTGGCAAGGGCCAAAAATGACACAAAACGAAGGATCGATCCAGGGATCCTTGAGGGTGGGAGTATCCTACAGGGTTGTTGTACATGATCTGAACCGTTTAAAGTGTTGATTTGGACCATTGAAAACACTTAATCTGAATGATCGAGATCGTGCAATACAACTCCATTGGGCACTCCCGCCCTACAGGAATTCCTCGCAATAAAAAAGAAAACAGACAATTGATGTTAGTATAAGAGTATTGAGATGGCACGTGTTCGCAAATAATAGGCTGTCCAAATATCTCCCTGTTTTGTACTAGAAAGTGCTTGAATATCAGATTAGCAGTCAGTCACGTACCCTGTTGGAACTTTGTGGCAGTTGTAGTCCTCTTTTGCGTCAAAATTGTTAGGGTTTTCTACTGTTAAGCCTACTTGGCTGACAATAAGAAAATAGTAGGAAGACAAAAAAAGTATATAGTCCATATACTTTTACCCTTTTAAACATATTTTTATACATTTTTATATATTTTGCAATTCAATATATTTTTAAAAATCTTACGACAGTTCACTAAACGATTTTATAATTTCCAAATTGCAAAGTTACTGAGATTTGTAGGAATAAAGTCTCATAATCAAACCCTAAAACCATCTGACACAAACATATGAATTGATGAAACCTTATTTCAGACCTGGCGTATGCTGGTGTTTCGCATACTTAGCATCTCAATATACAATGCAAACGACAATTAGACGGCAAAAATGCTAACTTGTCAATAGTTAAATATTTTATCCGTTAAAGTCATTCTTGAACTTGTGCTAAACAACAAAACTATATGTTACTAGACACCCATAATATCTAAACTATGTCCATACAATATCGAACCAGAATTTTTTGTCCTTGGAAAACACATGCCCTCACTGGTATTTTGAAGACAAAAAAACAATTGGGTAATTTTTACAACCAAAGAATTCACCTTTTCTACAAGTATGGTTGGAGGACCATGGGGCTATTCGGTTATTAGGCATTGTTTGGGTAGGAACAAAAAACAAAAATGATGGGAAAGGGAGAATGATGGCGATCCGTTCAAATAAAGCTGTAACAAGAATCAGAGTACGGGAGATCATGAGTGGGGCCCACTGATGGGAATCTCACAGTAACAAACATCCCTGCTGTGGCAAAAAACAATAACATCTTGTTCTCCAATAGATTTTAGGTATATTTTATGAAGGGGTAATAAAATAAAGTTGTTTTTTCAACTGATTAAATAGTGTGGTTTTCCTATAGATTTTAGGAGGATTTTATGAAAATCTCATAAAATCAATTTTACATTTTATGTGTTAAGATTGAAGTGATATAAAATGTGAAATTTTATGAAACAAAAATCTGTTGAAGAATGAAACCTAAAATCATAGATGCACTACACCAAATGCACGTCGTGTTGTGTGCAATTCGTCTTAAAATCTCACATAAATAATTGGAGCAGTTCAATTTGTTTAAAATATTTTTTAAAATAGCCCCGGGGAAAATCACCTCAACCAAGTATCGGTATTCGTAAGGATTCGATAAATTATTTGCTCAAATTTTTTCCTGGAAATTGAGCAAAGTATTGATTAAGTTCTTATTCATATTTAATTGAGCTAATTTTTTTTATAGAAATTTTAAAAATATATTTTACATAAATTGTGTGGCTTCGATCATCTTATTGAAATCCCGAGATGAGTTCACACGATATTGCGTTCATTGTGTATTCACAAAGTGGTGCACCCATTCATAGTCGGACTCGGCAAAAAAGCAAAACAAAAAAATCAGATTGTGCAGTAGTAGCAGTACCCTTCACTTTCAGTCCCCCCACCTCAACCTACCCTTTATATATACACAACCCTTTGCCCATTCACACCTCTCTCTCTCTCTCTCTCTCTCTCTCTCAATGATCTTGAATTTCTTGATTTTGTTGGTGGCCTTGCAGTTGAATCTCTGGTAGTTTCTTCTGAGTTTTTTCTTTACATTAAAGCCAAAACTTCTGGGCTTGAGCTTCGAACAGGTTTCATTTCATCTTTTCTTTTGACAGAAAGTTCAGCCATCAATTTCCATTCAGAGGTTAGGGTTTGTAAACTTTTTGAAAACCCATCTTCTTTATTACTTTTGTCTGGGTCTGAAACTCTGAATTCTTCTTTGGCAGTTTTTGTCCCTATTTGGTCCTTGTACTAGCTATGAAATTGTCCTGATCTTGCCATTTCTGTTGTCTCTTTAATATATGTTGCAGACTGAAGACCCTGAAATATAGGAGACAAACAAACATCAAAAGCCTGTTGATTTATAAAAATGTATGAAGACAGTGATTGTTTTGATCCCAACACTATGCAGAAAGGACTACCGGAAAATGGGTTTTCCCAAACTCTGCCAAATATCACCCCCACCCCCACCACCACCAGTTTCTCCATGGAAGAACTCTCTTACCATCAAGAATCCGCCGCAGCTGCCGCCATGGAAATGGAACTTCAACAGCAACTGCGTTTGGATATGGAAAACTGTTACACAACCAACAACAGCAATCTGATGGAAAACACCCATTTGATGCAAGAAGTGGTGGGTCATGACTCAAACCCGGTTTTAATCCCTAATTATGATCATAACTGTAATTGGGGTATTGACAGTGGTAATCCTAATGCCCATGGTTTCCAAGAGGAGCATTTGATGAATCATGTGAACGAAATGCAAAATTCCCACCACCCAAATTTCACAAACTCCGCAATACCAGACCTCCTCAATCTCCTTCAGTTACCAAGGGTCTCACCTTCCTCTGTACTACCCAACTCCTCATTTTCTTTAGGGTTTCTTGGAGATCACTTTCCGTCGACCGACGGTGGCGGATCGGCGTCAAATGTTGTCTATGACCCTTTATTTCACCTGAATCTTCCACCACAGCCAAACTATTTTAAGGACTTGTTTCAGTCTCTTCCTCATGGGTACAACTTGCCAGGATCAAGGAGTGGTTCTTTGTTTGGTGGGGTGGAGGAGAGATATGGAAGTGGTGGTGGAGGTGGAGAAGTGGGGAGGAGTTTTGATAATGGGGTTTTGGAGTTCCAAAGGGACTGTGACTTGAAATTTATGGCTAAAGGGAGCAAAGGAAAGAAAAATACCAAACACTTTCCTACTGAGAAGGATAGGAGAGAGCACTTGAATAGTAGGTTCGATGCTTTGAAGCTTTTGGTTCCTAACCCAACCAAGGTATTCACTTACCATGGTTCTCTCTGTCATTTTCTTCTTCTTTCATCTGCAATCTATAGTTTTTTAGATCTTCTTGTTTGTGGGTGTTACGCTTTAACTTCAACAAGAACAGTGATTGATGATGTTTATATGAGCATTGAGTACAAAGATTCGCTCAAGTTTTTTTCTTTAAAAAAATTTTACTCAGTGCAAATATCCACTTTTGTGCCTTGCATTTAAGAAAGAATATATAGTGATCTAAATCACAACTAGGGCTGCAAATGAATCGAGCTACTCGTAATACAAGTAGCTCGTGGCTCGGTTCGTTAAAGCTTGGCTCTTTTAGTAATTGAGCGAAACTCGAACTCAAGTTATAAGCTCGTTTAGTAAACAAGCTCGGTAAAGTTTGGCTCAGCTTACAAAAGCTCAACTCATTTATATAAGTTTGGATCACTAAATAAATTATCCCAGCTCAGCTCGTTTGCACCCTTGATCACGACCATTATGATTGGTAATGTAGTTTTTGGAATTCCGAGTCACAATAAGGCTGTTTTAATTGAAAGAGCTATAAAAGGCCATGTCCTTTTGTCTTAAGCTCTTGTACTTTTTTCATTATAGCTGATCTTTTTAAAATTAAAGAGAGATTTATGTGATACATTTCTTGCTTGTTGGGTTACTAATTCTGTCTGACATGTTCAAATAGTGATTTTTTTTTCTTTTTGAAAACATTAATGCTAAGTACCCATAAAAATTGCACAGAATTTACCCAGAAAACAGCAATGATTGGCTAAGATCCACTCCTAAGTGAATCTGAGTCACTCATTACTCATTTTTGGGTAAATTCTGTGCAACTTTTTTGGGTACGTAGCATTGCTGTTTTGAAAAACATGTTCAAATAGTGATAACTTTAGTTGGAGACAAAACGCTACAAAAGATCGCATCACTCTGTAGCTAATCCTTTTGAAACTGTAGAGATTTTTTCTGATATAATTTTGGGAAACTTTGTTCATATGCAATTTTGTCAAACATTTTCCCTAGTTTCTGATCATTGTTTCACATATTCAAAACTTTTTTTCTTATTTTTGGGGGAGTACAATCAAGACGGATAGAGCATCAGTAATTGGGGATGCAATTGACTACATCAGAGAGCTACTCAGATCAGTGAATGAGTTGAAAATCCTAGTGGAAAAGAAGAAGTATGGGAGAGAGAGGATCAAAAGGCAGAAAACAGAAGATGGTGGTACTACCAGTACTGCAGAAGAAGTACTGGAAAATAGCTCCATGAAAATCAAGCCTGATCCAGACCATTTATATAATAATGGATCATCAGCACTTTCATGGCTTAAGAGGAAGTCCAAAAACACTGAAGTTGATGTTCGAATCGTCGACGATGAAGTCACCATTAAACTCGCTCAGAGGAAGAAAATCAACTGCCTCCTCGTCGTGTCGAAGGTGCTAGACGAGCTTCAGCTTGATATCCAACATGTCGCTGGTGGGCTTGTTGGTGACAATTACAGTTATCTGTTCAACAGCAAGGTCAGTAGTCTTTATGATCCTATTGTTACTGCTTACAAGAAAATTGCCCTTGATTTCCTTTTGATATGCAATTATGCAAGGGTTTTTTTTTATTTATTTAAATGAAGGCTTCAAAACTGGTATCGTACAATAGTGTAGTGGTATGAGAATATTATACTGGGGATTTGGTGTCGCGATTGTTGACCTTTTGATATCCCGCATAGAGAGTAGACATATCATCTGATTCACGATATTTGTCAACCTATAGCCGATTCATAGCCTGGTTATAGGTCATGAATGATTTAATAACATGAGCTGCATAACAACAGAAACCATGTCACGAGTTAACCTGGTTGTGAATTTGCAACGAGTCGACGCGTATCACGAACTGGCCTATACGCTAGCTAATTTTGTTTCACAGCTATACACCATCACGTATTGGTCTAGAGAGGGCAAAGAACTATGCATATTACTTTTAAGGGTACTCTTTCAATCGTCAGTCCACTAGGCTGACAATAATGCAAGAAAAAGACAACAACAACAAAAAAACACAAATTCTAGTATACTTTTTTCTTATTTCTATATACTTTCACACATTCATGTACACTTTTCATACATTTCAATAAATTTTTTAAACCTTAATGACAGCCCAATGAGCTGATTTTAGACTTTCCTACTTTTAAAATCTTGGGATGTTAGAGTTTCAGTACATCATTTTGAGCTATGGAGATCCAAATAGTATACAGTATACATGCGACTTTGCTAGGGTTTTGGCAGTTCATTGGAGAGGTATTTCTCGAGCCAAAATATGAATTCACCAAAACTTTTAGCTAGTTTTTTTTTTTTTTTTTGGTAGCTGTTACTATCTTTGAAATTTAATTTTATGCACCACATAATAGTGATTTTGACAGTAAATAAATGTGGTGGGTTTGTGTTGCAGATATGTGAAGGGTCTTGTGTGTATGCAAGTGCAATAGCCAACAAGCTCATTGACGTGGTGAACACACAGTATGCAGCAATTCCACCAACCAATAGCTACTAGTGTGCAAGATATATAAAAGCTTTCCAGAGTTGACTGTCCTTTTTCTCAATTCTGACTGAAGAAGTAATAAATTTGGTGAAAGGATAGCTATATATGATTTGTGTGGCAACTTAAATTAATTTCCTTATTTTAAAGATTCAATGTTGTGGTTTTAGGCTCTTGTCCCAGTGAACTAGTAGTCTAGTACTACTACAGTGTTCATTCAATATTGCATATGCTGGTTTGCAATTCCAACTTTATTGTTCAAGATTTACATCTTCTTTTATGGCTTTTTAGGCAATTGATTGAGTCAAAAGGAACTGTACTTCATTCTAAATATTTGTACACAAATGTGCATATATAGAACTCTTCTCCACCCTTGGCTGGTAGCCCAAGTTCACTACAACAATTTACACCATTCCCGACTAAAATCACCGACTAAATAATATTTAGTCGGAAATTATTGTCCAATTTCCGACTAAATAAGTTTTAGTCGGAAATTATCACCTCAATTTCCGACTAAATAATTTTAGTCGGAAATTACCACCAATCACCGACTAAATTTTTGTTGGTCGGAAAAAATTCAAAGGTTTGGCCGACTAAAATAATTTTAGTCGGAAATTGTTTGAAATTCACTTAAGCATCTTGATATCGGGAAGAAGGTGTGTAGAGGTGATCCCTATGCAGGTCCTATCATTAGGAGTGGGAATGGATTATCTTATGCGGATGTTGTGGTAGGGAAACCCAAGGCTACTCCTAAACGTATCAATATCCAAGCAAATCCTAATGAATGGCTGTCAAGGAGTGTGGTGGCCAAACTGAAATCTTTAGGGGCACTGGAATCTATCAAGGAGGCTATTCACTGTGAAGGGGTGCCAGAGGTGGATGTAAGAGACATGGGTGGTCTGTGGGTGGTGATAACGCTTCCGTCCAGAGACTTGATGTTATCGCTTTTTGAGGGGGGGGGGGGAACTAAGTTGGTTCAACAATTGGCTAGACGAAATCAAACAGTGGAGCCCAGATCTTACTAATACTCGTAGAAGGAATGTATGGATTTCATGCTATGGTGTGCCTCTACATGGATGGAGTGCGGTCACTTTCAAGAAGATAGCTCATCTCTGGGGTGAAGTGGTAGCTATGGAGCCGGCCACGGTGAAAGGACTTTCTTTTGCCGCTGCAAAAATTATGATCGCAACAGAAAAATGGGAGACCATTAACGAGATTATTCATCTTGAGGTTCAAGGGAAGATTTACGAGGTTAGAGTTTTAGAGGAGCAAGTGGTTGTACAGGGCCACTGTTCCATCTGCACCATCAAGACCACTGAGTCGGATCAGGAAGTGGGTTCTCTGGGGACAGCTAATGACTCAGTGGGTTATTTCTCAGCGAATGACTCAGTGGATGAGTTGGACAGTAAACGTGACGTGGCGTTTGGGGAAATGCCCGTGATGGGAATGAATTTGTCGAGTCCCAATACGATTCCCATCAGTTGTTCTAGGGTGGAGGAAACTTTAATGGCCCCCAACGTGCAATCGGTGGTTAGTGGGACTTCTATGGTGGAGGAAACAATAATGGTTTCAAACATGAATTTGTCGGCCAGAAGGAATTCTTGCGTGGAGGCCGAGGCTGTGTCTAGGACAACATCAAATTCCAAGGTTGAGTTTTTATTCCCTACTTTAGGTGGGCTGGAGTGGAGGGGAATAAAAAGAAGGAGATTGTTGTAAATTTGGATAGGGATATTAGAGATTGGGCTACGTGTGAAGATGGTATTGGGCCCAATCAAAACAAGTTGGCCAATATTTTAGGGGCTGGGCCTAGCAAATTTTGGAAGGATGGTGTGACTAATTCAACCAATTTAATTGACCCAGGGATTTCTTTAATCGAGTCAGAGTGTGGCTTGAGAAAATCAAATAGTTTGGGCAGGAGCAGGTTAAAATCTTGGGAGGAAATTTTGGGCGTGAAGGAGACTAATGATTCCGATACGGGCGGTGGCAGGAGAAGAAGAAGAAAAACTAAACAAGTGGTTTTCAGGTCCGCTGCTGCTGCTGTTTCTCTTACCCTTTCGTCTGAGGGTATTCGAAACAGGAACAGGATTCTACTGGATGAAGCGCAGGCGGTATGGACTATGGGAAAAATTGTTGGAGGAAAAGCTGAGAGCTCTGAGAATGAAATCATTAGTAAATTGGTGGAAATCGAAGAAGGTCGACAAGATGAAAGGAAGGAAGCGAGAGGTGGGGTTCAGCCGTGAACCCATTTCGTCAGGCGGGATAGGAGAATTTTTGCTTATGGTAAATGTGTTGTCATGGAACGCAAGAGGACTTGGGAGAAAAGAAAAAAGGGGTAGATTCAAGAAAATTGTAATAGAAAATAAGGTTGATTTTCTCATGATTCAAGAAACCAAGAAGGCTGGGTTAGCGGAGATTTTTGTCCAATCCATTTGGGGGAGAAGGAAATTTGATTTTTCGGAGGTCGATGCTGATGGGATGTCGGGTGGTTTGCTATGCATCTGGAATCCCGAGGTCTTTCATGCGGATGGGGTGTGCTCTGGAAGGAATTTCATTATCATCTCAGGTATTATCTCGAATTCTTTTCCGTGTGTCTTTGTCAATGTTTATGGGCCTTGTCTTTGTTCTGATAGGCTTCAGTTGTGGAAGTCTCTATCAAATCTCAGGAATTTTTTTCCTAATCCTTGGTGTGTGGGGGGAGATTTCAACGAAATTAGGAATTTGGGTGAGAGGAAAGGCAGCTCGATCAGGGATAGGGGGATGGCTGATTTTAATGCTTTTATTGATAGCTTGGAGCTGCTTGATTTACCTCTTCTTGGTAGAAAATTTACTTGGGCGAATTCTGATAGTGGGTCCAAATGGAGTAGACTGGACAGGTTCCTTATCCACTCTGAGTGGCTTTCTCGTTACAAGTGGAAACAATGGGGACTTAGTAGAGTTTTGTCCGACCATTGCCCTGTTATTCTAAAGGTGGATGCTAGGGACTGGGGTCCAAGACCTTTCAGATTCTTAAATGCTTGGTCCCTCCATCCTGGATTCAAACAAATGGTGAAAGAGTGTTGGGAAAATTCTGGTATTCAGGGCTGGGCGGGGTTCAGAGTTGCCAGAAAATTAAGAGAGGTGAAGGGGGCTCTTAAAATCTGGAACAAGGAGGTATTTGGGAATGTTCAGGAGAGAATCTTGAAAGTTGAAAGTCTAATCAATTCTCTTGACTTATTGGCTGAGTCTAGCACCCTAACTTCTGAGGATATCTTTAGTAGGAAAAAGCTTAAAGAAGAATTTTGGAAGTTATGCAGAAGATTGGAGTGGATCTGGTTACAGAAATCTAGGCTAGACTGGTCTTTGAAAGGGGACAAAAACACTAGTTTTTTTCATATTACTGCCAATGGGAGACAGAACAGGAATATGCTGAATGCTTTATCTATTGATGGAACAAATGTGGATGACCCCGTTAGACTAAAATCTGAGATTTTCTTTTTCTTCCAAAACGCTTTCATGGAGGAATGGCTTTCCAGACCTAAGCTAGAAGGTCAGGTTCAAGCAATGTTGAATAGAGAGCAGGGAGAGTTGCTTATAAAACCTTTTGAGGAGGCTGAGATTTGGCAAGCTATAGTATCTTGTGAAGGGAATAAAGCACCTGGTCCGGATGGTTTTAATATTTGCTTTATTAAATCGTGCTGGAAAGTTATTAAGGTGGAAGTGTTAAAGTTTTTTGAGGAATTTCACGCGAATGCCAAGCTAGTCAGAGGGCTAAATTCTTCTTTCATAACTCTAATTCCAAAGGTGGATAGCCCTCTTGGTTTGTCCGAATATAGACCTATCAGTTTAATTGGATGCATTTATAAGATTTTGGCAAAGGTGTTGGCAGGGAGAGTGAAGAGTTTTCTTCCTCTCCTAATTTCTGAGGAGCAATCAGCGTTTGTGTCTGGTAGAAATATTCAAGATGGAATTCTCATTGCAAATGAAATTGTAGACCTGTGGAAGAAGAAGAAGCAGAAAGGGGTATTATTAAAGTTAGACTTCCAAAGGGCTTATGACAACTTGAGCTGGATTTTTCTCTTTGATATGCTATCTAAGTTCGGGTTTCCATCAGCTTGGGTCAAATGGATCAAGGAGTGTGTGTCTTCTGCCCATATTTCTGTGTTGGTAAATGGGTCACCTACTAAGGAATTCAGAATGGAGAAGGGGTTGAGACAAGGCGATCCTCTATCCCCTTTTTTGTTCATCTTGGCTGTGGAAGGACTCAATATGATTTTCAAGAGGGCCCAGGAGTTGGGGTTGATTAAAGGCGTTTTGGTGGCACCAAATGGTCCAATTTTGACTCACTTACAATTTGCAGATGACACAATTGTGTTTTGCAATGCATCCTTGGAAGAGCTGATGAATGTGAAGAGGTTGTTAACCTTTTTTGAGGCTTTGTCGGGGCTGAAAATCAACTTCCATAAAAGTGTTGTCTCTGGTGTGGGTTTATCACAAGATGAATTGAATTCTTTTGCTGATAGACTGGGGTGTAAAGCCCAGAAGTTACCTTTGAAATATCTTGGCTTGCCACTGGGTGCTAACCCAAGGGAGAAAGCTACTTGGAAACTTGTTATTGACATATTCCAGAAGAAGTTAGCATCTTGGAAGAGAAGACACATTTCTTTTGGGGGTAGAATTACCCTTATCAAATCTGTTTTGGGCAATTTACCCATCTACTATCTGTCGCTGTTTAAAATGCCTGAATGTGTGTTGAAGGAATTGGTCAAGATCCAAAGCAGATTTCTTTGGGGAGGTGGTGAATTAAAGAAGAAAGTCAATTTAGTGAGGTGGAATAAGATTACAAAAAGCAAAGAGAGAGGAGGACTTGGTATCAAAGATCTTAAACTGATGAATGAATGCTTGATCCTCAAATGGTGGTGGAGATTTGGAGTTGAAAGAAAGTCTTTGTGGAGAAAGGTTATTTGTAGTAAATATAAACTGGATGATTTATCTTGGCTGCCCTCTTCTGCTCCTAATAGAGCACTGTCTATTGTATGGAAGGATATTGTATTTGCAGGCCAAAGAGATGAGGATTTATTCAGATTGTTTTGGTCCAATGTAAAGATTTCTGTGGGTAATGGCAGAGAGATCAGATTTTGGCATGATAAGTGGGTTGGGGGGGCTGCCCTTCAAACTGTTTTTCCAAGGATTTTCTGCATTTGTTCTCAGAAGCAGGTGACAGTGGCAGAGGTGGTACAGGGGTGGGGACCAAATTTTAGTATTTCGCTGGAGCTTCGAAGGGGTTTGTTTGATTGGGAGCAAGAAGAATGGAGTAATCTAATTAATTTGCTGAGTTCTGTGGGGTTATACCCAAATAAAGCTGATTGTCTTGAGTGGATGGCTGATAATGCAAACAATTTTTCGGTTAATTCCCTATACAGGTGCAAAGAAGCTGAAGGTAATGAACTTTGTTCGGATCTAATGTACATGTGGAAGAGTGTGGCTCCTCCGAAAGTTCAATTTTTAGGTTGGTTGGCAATGTTGGGAAGGGTGAAAACAGGTGAGTTGCTTTTCAATTTGGGTATTATTTCTGATATCAACATGGGTTTTTGTCATTTCTGTGGGGAAGCATTAGAATCCGTAAATCACTTGTTTCTTCATTGCGGGAAGGTTTGGCAGGTTTGGTGTGAGGTACTCAGTTGGTGGAAAATAGTATGGGTGGTTCCAATATCAGTTAAAAGCCTGTTTTGTTGGTGGAGGGGATGGAAACTCAAAAAGGTCAAGAGAGTATTATGGGAGTTATCCAGTTTTGCTGTTTTGTGGTCGGTGTGGATAATGAGAAACGAGCTAATTTTCCAAGGTGTTGCGCCCAAATGGGAGGTTTTGGGAGAATTGATCAAATTTAGAGTAGCTTGTTGGGTGAAAGCTTATCATGGGCCGGGATTTAGAGATGTATCCCATGGGGATATTGTCTTTAGGTTTAATTCCCTTATTGAAGCTTTATGATCCAGTTGGGTGGCTACTGGGAGATGATTTAATTTTTCTTTTGCCTTGAGTTGATTCCTTACCAACTCTTTGTTGTAATTTCCTGCAGCCTTTGTCTCTTTTTTGGTTTGGGGTTTGTGGTCCTTGCGGACTCTCCATCCCTCTCCTGATTGACATTTGGCTTCCCTTGTATTTTTTATTCAATAAAAAAGCTTTCTTTGCTGATCAAAAAAATAATATTTAGTCGGAAATTGTTTGCAATTCACCGACCAAAATTGTTTAGTCGGAAAAAGTTAGTATTTTCCGACCAAATATTTAGTCGGGAAATCAAGGTAAAAATTCCAACATTTCGAAATTTTTTGTTTCGGGAAATTAGTATTCTCCGACCAAATATTTAGTCGGAAAAAAGAATAAATTTACCGACTAAATAATTTTAGTCGGAAATTGTTTGAAATTCACCGACTAAATAATATTTAGTCGGAAATTGTTTGCATTTCACCGACCAAAATTGGTTAGTCGGAAAAAATTAGTATTTTCCGACCAAATATTTAGTCGGGAAATCAAGGTAAAAATTTCAACATTTCGAAATTTTTTGTTTGGGGGAAATTAGTATTCTCCGACCAAATACTTAGTCGGAAAAAAGAATAAATTTACCGACTAAATAATTTTAGTCGAAAATTGTTTGAAATTCACCGACTAAATAATATTTAGTCGGAAATTGTTTGCAATTCACCGACCAAAATTGTTTAGTCGGAAAAAGTTAGTATTTTCCGACCAAATATTTAGTCGGGAAATCAAGGTAAAATTCCAACATTTCGAAATTTTTTGTTTGGGGAAATTAGTATTCTCCGACCAAATATTTAGTCGGAAAAAAGAATAAATTCACCGACTAAATAATATTTAGTCGGAAATTGTTTGAAATTCACCGACTAAATAATATTTAGTCGGAAATTGTTTGCAATTCACCGACTAAATATATTTTAGTCGGAAAAAAACATTGATTATGATTTTTTTTATCATCAATAAATATAGTTTGTCAAAATAAATGAAAGAAGAAATTTTCCCATTGATGAAACAGTAAATTTTTTATGAAAAGGGCTTGATTCGAGCAATTTTTGATGAAACAGTAAATTTTTTTTTATATTTTCCGACTAAATATTTAGTCGGCAATTCATTCTTATATTTTCTATTTTTCCTTCCCTCCTATTTTATATTTTAATTTTGAGAGAGAGAGAGAGAGAGAGAGTTTGGACAAAAAAATAAAATAAGCTTTTAAAATATTTTTTGCCATGTTTGATAATTGATATATTGCCTTTTATCTAATAAACATTTTGAAAAAAAAAACATTTTTTTGTTTGTGAAAAAAATTAAAAAATAATAAAAAATAGTGTTTCGCAACTTGTAAGTAAGTTGCTAAGTCATGAAAGAAAAAAATAAAAAAATTTAAAAATAATAATAATTCTTTGTAGAGAGAGAGAGAGAGAGAGAGAGAGAGAGAGAGTTTGGACAAAAAAATAAAATAAGCTTGTAAAATATTTTTATATTTGCCGACTAAATATTTAGTCGGCAATTCATTCTTATATTTTCCGACTAACTATTTAGTCGGCAATTCATTCTTATATTTTCTATTTTTCCTTCCCTCCTATTTTATATTTTAATTTTGAGAGAGAGAGAGAGTTTGGACAAAAAAATAAAATAAGCTTTTAAAATATTTTTTGCCATGTTTGATAATTGATACATTGCCTTTTATCTAATAAACATTTTGAAAAAAAAAACATTTTTTTTTTGTTTGTGAAAAAAATTAAAAAATAATAAAAAATAGTGTTTCGCAACTTGTAAGTAAGTTGCTAAGTCATGAAAGAAAAAAATAAAAAAATTTAAAAATAATAATAATTCTTTGTAGAGAGAGAGAGAGAGAGAGAGAGTTTGGACAAAAAAATAAAATAAGCTTGTAAAATATTTTTATATTTGCCGACTAAATATTTAGTCGGCAATTCATTCTTATATTTTCCGACTAACTATTTAGTCGGCAATTCATTCTTATATTTTCTATTTTTCCTTCCCTCCTATTTTATATTTTAATTTTGAGAGAGAGAGAGAGTTTGGACAAAAAAATAAAATAAGCTTTTAAAATATTTTTTGCCATGTTTGATAATTGATACATTGCCTTTTATCTAATAAACATTTTGAAAAAAAAAAACATTTTTTTTTTGTTTGTGAAAAAAATTAAAAAATAATAAAAAATAGTGTTTCGCAACTTGTAAGTAAGTTGCTAAGTCATGAAAGAAAAAAATAAAAAAATTTAAAAATAATAATAATTCTTTGTAGAGAGAGAGAGAGAGAGAGAGAGAGTTTGGACAAAAAAATAAAATAAGCTTGTAAAATATTTTTATATTTGCCGACTAAATATTTAGTCGGCAATTTATTCTTATATTTTCCGACTAAATATTTAGTCGGCAATTCATTCTTATATTTTCTATTTTTCCTTCCCTCCTATTTTATATTTTAATTTTGAGAGAGAGAGAGAGAGAGAGAGTTTGGACAAAAAAATAAAATAAGCTTTTAAAATATTTTTTGCCATGTTTGATAATTGATACATTGCCTTTTATCTAATAAACATTTTGAAAAAAAAAAACATTTTTTTGTTTGTGAAAAAAATAAAAATAAAATAAAAAATAGTGTTTCGCAACTTGTAAGTAAGTCGTTAAGTCATGAAAGAAAAAAATAAAAAAATTAAAAATAATAATAATTCTTTGTAGAGAGAGAGAGAGAGAGAGAGAGAGAGAGTTTGGACAAAAAAAAATAAAATAAGCTTGTAAAATAAGCTTGATAACAAAAAATATAAATTTTGAAATTTTGACTTAATAAGTCAAAAATACATTTTTGTAAAATAAATTTTTAAAAAATGAGGAAAAATAAAAAAATGAATTTTTGAATAATACAAATGAAAATTTTGATTTTTTAATTGATAGGTCAAAATTGAATTTTTTATAATTACATAATATGTATAAAATGTTGATTATATTATGCATTTATGCGCTAGCCACACGATCGCAACGCAATTATAACGATCCACACCGTTCACTTTGTTTGACTTGCTATTTTAATCACTCTCGCCAAATTTGAAGCCCATCGGGTATTGAAAGCCCTTTCATCGGGGACGTTGATTCATTATTAACCGACAATTTGTCTCCTTCGATCAAGTACGTAACGATAGTTAAATCACTTCATTTTTTGCATGAAGGATATAATCACTCCCACTTACAATCTAGACGGTTCCAATTAAAAAAAAAACTGCTCTGATGGCCATCGAGTCATGCATTATAGGACATTATTGCTCTTGGATGCACCGAATGTGATCTGATCAGGTGGCTACCGACATTTGATCGCCACTGTTTTCGGGGAAAGTGATATAATTTATAAGATATTAAATCGTAACGGTTTAGATCGAACATTCGAGAAATCGAGTCTGCACCTGCTTTGTAATCCTATACATCGAACTTACTTGCTTCTGAACCAAACTATTATGCTATAGGATAATGTACGCTAACCACACGATCACAACACAATTATGACGATCTAAACCGTTAACTTTGTTTGTATTTATGTTTTAATCACTCTCGCCAAATTTGAAGTCTATCCGGTATTGAGAGCCATTTCATCGGGACGTTGATTCATTATAAACCAAAACTTTGTCTCCTTCGATCAAGTACCTAATGATAATTAATTTACTTCATTTTTTGCATGGAGGGTATAACCACTATCACGTAAAACGTAGAAGGCTCCGATTAGAAGAAAAATACTCTGACGACCCTCGAGTAGTACAGTTTTACAGCAATTTTTACCGTTGAGTGCATAGGCATATGGCGCGACTGCTCTACTAGATTAGGATTATAGTATAAATAGGCTATTATTTTTACCGCTGGAAATTCCCCCAAAAATATTTCACTTCTCCCGCTTCAAAATTGCGCCTATTTCACTGTCTCACTCTCACAGAAACACAATAATGGGCCTCCACTTTCCGGACCAAATTTTGAGGATCGGAACCGTTGGATATGTTTAAAACGTGTTTTCAACGTCCTACGCGAGGATTTTGCAAAAAATAATACCCGGAAGTAGTTGATCGGAGTAGGATTTTGTAAAACTACTATATGAAAACCTGGCCCGATCAAGCCCTTTTGGGTATTTTTTTTTTCCAAATCTTTGCATAGGACCGTAAAAACATGCTTTAAACACATCTAACGGTTCAGATTTTAGAAAAATTGATTAGGTGGCCTTGAAGTGGCGCATTATAGTACTGAAATTCCATTAGAAGCACTGAATGTGTTTCGATCGTGTTGTTACCAATATCGGATGATCATCAATTTGGGGGAGAATGATAGAATTGATGACATACTAAATCGTAACGGTTCAGATCGAACATTCGGAAAAACGAGTCTGCACCTACCTTGCTATTCTATACATCAAACTTACTTCTATATGAACCAAGCTACTATGTTATAGTATAACGTACGATAACCACACAATTGCAACACAACTATGACGATCCACACCGTTCACTTTGTTTGTGTTGATGTTTTAATGACTCTCGCCAATTTTTTCGTCTATCGGATTTTGAAAGGTCCTTCATCGCAACACAATTACGACAATCTTCACTGTTCATTACAAAAATGGCTTTTGGGTCCCATTTTTTGGATCTGCGTGAGTAATCCGAACCGTTAGATAATTTTGAAATAATGTTTTGTATGTCTTTGCAAAAAATCAAGTCAATTGGATATGCGTAACTCGTCGATCTAAGGTACGCACATCCAATTGATTTCAAAACTTGCAGTTTTAGATGTACCAGTTACGCATATCCAATTGACCTGATTTTTTGCAAGGTCGTACAAAACGCTATTTTAAAAATATTTAACGGTTTGGATTATTGATGCGGGACTAAAAAATGGGACCCAAAAGTCATTGTACTCTCCAGACTCCCACTCCCACTCATCTCTAATTAGTTTTTTAATATTTTTAGTATTGCATTATCAAAACAAAAGGGAAAAAAAAAGTTTTTTTAGCGTTGCCGACTAAAAGTTAGTCGGTGAATACTTGGTGATTTTGCGGGAATTTAAAAAATTGGTGAAAATATTGGCGGGTTGGGAACCCTCCTCTCTCTCCTTTGGGGATCTGGCCCCTTGCCTCGCGCACACACTCCTCTCTCTCCTCTGATCAGTACCCACCGCAAATGGGTATTCCAGAAAATGGATGAATCTCTCTCTCTCTCTCTCTCTCTCTCTCGAAAACACTTGGGTATTTGCAAAGTTAGGGTTTTGAGCTCTCTGCTTCTTTGGTATGTTTCGAACACTGGGGTATTTTCAATTTCACTTGTTTTGTAGGCAATTTTTTTTTTTTTTTGTAGTTAATGAAAGGGTTTTAGATTTACGAGAATTTCAAACCGTTTCTTTAACCTTTGATTTATGAAAGGGTTCATGGGGGTAAAAGATTGGGAGATTTTCTCGAATAGCTGTTGCCATATCTTTTTGCATGTAATGCTTTTGAAGATAATCACTGTTATGTATTTCGGATAGTCATATCCAATTGTGTAGGTGAACTCTGTGATTGCTATTATTGGTTCAACATATTTTTTGATCTGTTTTGGTAACTTGTTATCTTAATTGGCTTTATCTTAATTTTTGGGTGGCGTTAATGCCAAAACCGTTTTTGTTTGTGCCAAAAATGTAGTGCTTAAAAACCTTATACCATGTGCAAGGTACAAGTCTTTTAAGCGCACTATAGTTTTGGCACAAACAAAAATAGTTTTGGCATTATCATTACCCTAATTTTTTTCCTGGCGTATAAATATAACAATGGGTTAGAAGCAGGGGAGGACAAAAGGGGGTGCATGTGGGGGTTCGGATCTCTGCACACCTCTCAGTTATTCCATTATTGGGAGAAATTTTTCAGTGCCGGTAGGGTACGGCTGATGTACGTGGTACATTACCGCGCATCCGGGCCGTCCATCTGTGTTTTGGATGGCCCACATCAGGGCCTTCCAAATTTACAAAGATTGGGAGATTTTTATTTACTTGAATCGTGAGATGCTAATAAGAACATTGTCTTATGATCTACAGGTTGGACCTTCGACATTTTTTAGCCCAAAGCAATTTGAAGTTTTCAACATGGAATTGCTAGCATTTAGAACTGTCAAATGAGGACCATTGATTTTTTTCCCGATCGGAGTATCAACCAGCGGAAATCGTCTCTCTCTCTCTCTAATCGCTGGAGTCTCAGATTTCAGGTAAGACTCTAAGTTTCCAAGTCTCTTTTCCCATATCTTCCTCCAAAGATCCTAAGCCCCAACTGATTAGTTGGAATTTTTAGAGCAAAAGTATTGTTTAGCATTGCCTATTTCTATGTTTAGATAAAGAATACAACAATTCTTTGGTCCCGCCCAATCGTCCACTTTTCTCAGTGCTCCTTAGTTTCTCTTTTGTTATTAGAGGCACAATCTTGAGCTTGAAGCCTCAATACAGTGGGATTAGAATTCTGTTCTCATATCTTATGAGAAATGTTGTTTTTGTCTAGAGGTCGCTTAAACAAATAACTGTTAGATACTTGATTATGTTAGTAGCGACTCCCTTTGAACATGGTACTTACCTAATTAGTTTACCTCTTGAACAAAGTTGCTATTTTCTTGTTGTGCCAAAATAATCCAAATAAAGATTTTCCATCCAAAGTTGTAGCAGTATACAAATGAAATGTTCTAGTGAAAAATGTTACTTGGATAATTTCCGAGATAATTTGATTACAGCGTATCCCTAGAATAGAAACATTATTGTCTATTAGTATTATGGCTAATTATAAGCTACCTTTCTATGGTTGAGAGAATTAAATCAACTTAGTTAGACGTGATTTCTGCCCAAGTCTCAAGCTTGGAAAGGGAGACCATGTCATGCCAAGGTAGGATTTTTTTTCATGGAAGCTGTTAGAAAACTACTTTATGTCCAAATTTGTAGTGAAGTTAAATCATACTAACATGTAGATCTAAGGCTTGTATGATTCGCCCAATTATTATCGTATGGGAAAAAAATCAAAACTTTATGGTTGTATGGGAATGGAATGCACATGTGAACTTATGGATCTTGTTGTATGCTACCTAGCCACGGGATGTGCTGATGCCTGGAACCCGAAACTGTTTTCTTATTAAATTTTTCTGAGTTAAGTGTGGCATGTATTGGTAACTTTTAATGCATATTAATTGGGTATTATTTGCTGCCAATTTTCATCATTTGTGGGAGTGTGTTGTGTTTTAAGGATCATAAATCTCAATCTACCATACTGGAGTTCGTAGAATTTGTGAACATTTTCATCACTTATGCAGTTTGTTCAAGAAATGATGGTGAACTAGAAGGTACTGTACTTTATATCTTTAGAATATTGGTATAGATCTATATAACTAATCATTCACAATTTTGATTCTTACTTAAACAAGAAACTTGTTGACAGTACTTAGGAAATAAAATAATATACAGTGGTGTTCTATTGTCATAGCCTAATTAAATATGAAGTTTAAAGGAGCTGAAATTGGAGTTTGGTGCTAGAAATATGAAGTTTAGGTGCTGAAACTAAGTGTTGAGTGCTGGAAACTGCAGTTTGATTGTTGGAAGAACCTCTAAAACTGCTGGAAATCACTGATAAGTGCAGAAACTGTGTGATACTTGTAGGAAACTGACTTTATAAGCTGAAAACAGTCTCTGCAGTTGCTGCAAGTGTTTTTGTAGTGCTGAATCTATTGAGTTAGCACAGGATAATGGCTTTAGAATGTTAGGAAAGGGTATTAGGTGCATGAACTAAGTAGAGCATGTTGAATACCAACTGTCCGTGCTAAAGCTGGGTGTTTTGATGCCTAAAACTGATTGTTGTCCGTGCTAAAGCTGCGTATGTGTATGTGATCTGGGTTATGAAAGTTCAATTAGGTGGGTTATGAAAGTTCAACATTCTCTCACACATAAACTGATAAAAGATTCTCCCTTTCAATTAGTTTGCAACTTGCAAGGGATACCAATACATGTAGGCAGGGGTGTACAGCCTATATAGGTATGTGTTTATGAAAATATCTGATTGGGTTTTCGGATTGGGATGAGATTCTCTCCGGTAACTATCTGACAGCCCAATAATAGGAGTATTTTGTATCGACTAGAATTGAATTTCTTTTAACGTTCGCTTACCCATTATAACAAACTTATGTCTGGCTGTAATGTTACTTTTACTATCCATTACCCCAAGAGAAGATAACAGGGTATTACACTATTACTATTAGGCGCCATCGGTGAATCACGACGTGTTCCATATATTCTCTTATGAGACCCAGGGTCACAAAGCCGGAGTTTTTGCTTTTACCATTATCTTTATCACGCCCGGTAAATCAGTCGAAATCTTAGAATGGAAGAAAGTATAGGAGGCGTGGAAATTGGAAAATGAGAAGTACATGATTATGGCCAAACCCAATCACATGTTTTTGAATTAAAAAGATGGGTTAGATACAACTTTCGTTCTTAGTAGTCCTTAAATACTATAATTTCGGGTTTCAATTACTCCTATGTTATTAGTCTTCTCTGTAGTGTTGGTGGGAGTTAAAATTCTCCAATCCCAAACAAACTGTCAAATGTGCTGCTGCAGCCTGCAGTCAACACAATGGAGTGAATTTCAAGTCACTTGTTTACTTAAGCCTGCTTCTGCCTGAGGTGTGAATGAAATGAATTTCAAGTGGCTCAGTTGCATTCCTGAATCAGTTGCTATTTAGAGTGATTAGAATATCTAGGAACACTTGGATAATTATATATGTATCCTACTTTTTTTTTGAACTGGTATATATGTATCCTACTTGAGGACCAAAATTTTCAACTTGGACTTGGATGATGGTTAACCCATCAATCTCAATTGTTAATGTAAAGATCTAGTCGAAACGAAATATTAATGGGATAATTATTTATTCTCTTGACAAATCTGGGTGAGATGTTAGTTATTGATTTATTTTGGGCATTCCACTATGCATAGGACTATGTATTTACTTGAATTTCAATATCCCTGGTATCATTTACTCCTTGATACCATGATGTCGATGAAAAGGTTGTATCTAATAATCGTGGTGTTCTGTTCTTTTTACAGATGGAGTGCCGCATCCGGTTATGAGCTAGATGAAAAGGTTGAATTTTTGCCATGTATTCTCTACCTGTGGTTGGATATTATCGTGCGTTCTAGTGTTTGGATGGATACTTTTTATTTTATCCTTGGATGGATTGTTTTTGGATGATGCTATGGACATTGTGGTTGGATTTTGTATTTCGCAGTTTTGTAGTATGATACTATTTTGTTAGGTGAAGACCTTTAATTTGGAAGTCTTCAATTTTGTGCTTTATTAATTAATTAGAGCAGGTTGGTGAAATCTCGGTATGGAATGATTGGTTGCTTGATTTAATTGATGGTTAGGAACCTCGTTTGACAAATTTAACGATTCAATACGAGCTCGGATTAAAATTGAAAAAAAAAAATTCATTTACCAACAAAATTATTAGTTGGAGAATAAAACAATTTCACCTACCAAATAATCTAGTTGGAGATAAAAAAATATTCACCGACTAAATAATTTAGTCGCAGATAAAAAAATATTCATCGACCAAATATTTAGTCGGAGAAATATTAAATATTCACCGACCAAATATTTAGTCGGAGAAAAATAAATATTCACCGACCAAATATTTAGTCGGAGAAAAATAAATATTTCACCGACTAAATTTTTGGTTGGTGAATATTTATTTTTCCCCGACTAAATATTTAGTCGGAGAATATTAAATAATTCTCCGACTAATATTTAGTCGGAGAAAAATAAATATTTCGCCGACTAAATATTTAGTCGGTAAAAACAAAACTTTTTCCGACCAAACTTGTTTTGGTCGGAAATTACAATCTCCGACCTCATTCCGTCGACCAAACGGGCCGACTAAATTTTTGGTCGGAAATTACTATTGCCGACTAAATTACGACATTTTCCGACTAAAATTTTAGTCGGCAATGGGGAAAATTGTTGTAGTGGTTTATGATTGAATACCCAGATAAAGCTCCCACCCATAATGAGAAATGACAAAACTTGAGATAAAGAAATTTGATTTACTCACGGTAACACTTATCAGTATGCAACGGTTTCAACAAAAAAAAAAAAAGTAGATAGTTGTGAATTTTTTTTTAATTTATTTTCATGTTTTTTAGTCATGCTATTTATACAAAATATGAGACTGTGTATGTAAAATAGTTGGTTAATAGAGCTGTGAGATGCGTTGAATTCAGCATCTGCGTATTTAGTCTGGACCAACTTCACGACGGTCGGGACTGGAATTACCAGGAAAATCTAACTCGCAGCGTTTTCGTTTGGATGAGATCGAGTCAAGTCTTTTCGGATGGTCGGACATAGAATTGAGCTCGTAGAGCGCATTTTAAACATTGTTTGTACTAGGGGTGCACATACCCCGGAGCCGGGCTTTTACTAGATAATATAGAGATTTGTGCATTCCCAAGTCCTGACCCATATATAATCGGGCTTCATTTAATATGCTCAAGCCTAACCCAAATAAAATTTTAATTTTCCAACTCCGTCCAACAAGTCTATTTATTTTTCTAAAGCAAGGATCACAAATAAAAATTAGTCAACCATAACGGCGACAATTGCAATTCTAAATGCCTAAAATTCTAAACACTTACAAAAAAAATATTAAAAACAGACTTATAAATTAAAATGCAATTAAAGTACTCAAGAAGATGGAACTCTTTCATCAATCTCTCTATATAGTACCAAAATAAAATATTATTTAAATCGGGCCAGGCCGGGCCTCAAAGGAATTTTCCAAATTAGCTCATTTAGTAAAACGGGCTAAAAATCTCAATCTAGCCCAACACCACGAGTCTAAATATTTATCTCATGCCCTACAAAACCAGGCTGGGTTGGGCGGACTACCGGACATATGTGCACCCCTAGCTAATTCGTACTCCCTTGTAAAAGGGCACATAGGAGATTCTAGGGTTTTGTTCTTTGGGCTATTCATCTCACATTGTGGCTTCTCTTAAGAGTCACAGATGTTACTAGCTCTTTTGTAATCTCTTTCGTTCATAGTGAATCATTGTCATCCCACATCCGTAGAATACGTTCTTGTCTTATACTTGAACGAAACCACGTAAATCTTCGTATTCTTGCGTTATTTGCTTTATTGTTTGTTGTTCAATATTCCTATTCGGTGTTCCACTAATTCAGTTTTTTGAAAAAATTAATTTTTCACGATTTTTATGTGATGTGTTGTAAAAAAATGACCTATCTCAATGCTTTAAAAAAAAAATTGTTAATGGAACACCCCCTCAGTCACAGAAATTTCTAAACACCCAATTATGAATTACTAGAGCCTCTGCTACCGTATCATAAAGGTCCACATTCAAACATCTCGGCCTATTGATATCATACATCGTGACAAAGACCACTAGTATTAAAAATATGCCTACATGGCAAAGGTGTTTTTTTTTTTTTGCTTTCAAGGTCCCGTGCATACGTGGCAAACGAAAACAAAAGAGTACAATTTTACGTATTCCTTTACGGTACCTCCACGTCTAGAAAATGTACCGAGCCTCGGGGACACGATTGAGGCTGAGTTTTTTGTTTAATTTTAGCAATTCAATTGTTAAAATTAACCATAATTTTAGTAAATGAGTTCACCATGTGCTAGAATCATGGTTGATTTTGGCTAAAAGAGACCATAATTTTAACACATGATAAACTCATTTGTTAAAATCAACCATGAAAATCAAACGAAAAACTTAGTTGAAGAGGATGAGATAGGACATGAAATCTCGTCTTATAGTTTTGGCCCTCTCAAATTGAAACTGTTAGCTATACAAGAAGCAATTAAATGGCCATTTGCTCATAATTATAATGTTGTATACATTTTTTTTTTGACCGCCTTAATGCATTATGCAGAATGCAGGGAGGACTAAGTGTTACTACAGTGACGCCCTTTTGATACACAATATCAAAGTGGAGATTTCTAAGCTGACTTTTTGTAGAATCTCCAAGGCTTCACAGAAAAAGGTTCATCGGGCTCATGATTTTGCATAGCAAGCCTTCTCATTTTTTGTACATCATCTTGACACGGGAGACGACAGTTGACAAGGCCTATGTTCTTTATTGTTTGGTGTTGAATATTTTTGCTTTGTTTTCCTGCCATTGTAGTAGTTTGCTTGTTTTTCTTTTCTGTTGTAAACTTCCCCTTGTTATTTATTACTTATGTAATCCTCCCTATTTCTAAAACAACCATCAACAATCAAACTATTCTTTAATATATATATATATAGTTAAATTTAGGGTTAATAATCTACTTGCCCGTTATTAAACTATTCATTTTTTAGTTAAATTCCCCCCCCCCCCCCCCCCCCCCCCCCAACTACCAATTGAATTTACTTGCCCTTTTAACTATGTAAACGTTAGTCAATTGGTCGAATCCCTCACTTTCCATCCAATTCATGGACGGAAAACTTAACATTTACCCAAACAAGTGCTTTTGAAGAGCTTTTACGTCTCTCACCAAACAATATATGTGTATATGTATGTAATCCCATCTTCCTCCCCAAAAATCGGTCCCCATTCTCCCACTCCTTTGTTAGTCTCTCTCTCTCTCTCTCTCTCTCTCTCACATCTAGTTCCTTTCATTCTCTTCAAAATCAAAATCACCACCAAATTTTCCAAAAACAGAACAAATTAGTTTATGTACTTGCCTTAAATTTCTCTTTGCAAACCCACTACTTGGTTGCCATTAAATGTAAAAAACAACAAATTAAGCTTCCTCTCAATGCTAATTGGACCTTTGCAAAATTTCCCGATCACAAGATGGATGAAACGCATCCATAAGAACAACCTACATATAGAAATAAGACAAGGCAGCGTACATTAACACTTAACAGTAGGAAAACAAAATTTAGTTTGGTTTCTTACATTTTGATTCCGATCGGTTTCATACTGATTTCTTTCTTTGATCGATTCCTTTAGAGCTCTGAAGATCGATTCCTTTGGTCTCTCTGTCTCTCTTTGATCAAGTAGGTTAAGGGGTTAGAAATTAGGGCTGTTGATTTACCCCCAAATACAGGATTGAGTGGGTTTGGGTGGAAAAAGTCTATTTTACCCTTCAGTTGGTAGCAAATTAAGAATGTTAGGGTTTTTTTCCTACTTCTTCTGTTAATTTGGATGGATTTGACCAATTGACTGACATTTATATAGTTGAAGGGGTAAGCAAATTCAATTGATAGTTAGAGGATGATTTAACTAAAAATTGAATAGTTTAAGGGACAAGTAGATTATTAACCCTTAAATTTACATTATCAATTCTAGAAGATGGAGAATAGTTTAAATTATTGTTTGTTTTGCTTTTGTCTCCTATGAAAACCCATACACGCAAAAAGCGGCGAAACCAACCTAAGAAGCTCACATTACATTAATGACACAATTTCTGTGGCGAGAATTTTGAGATTGATGAATGAGAATAGAACTGGCAGTGTTCGGTTGGGAGCTTTGCTCCGATTTTGGCCCATTTTCAGTTTTGCTTACATCATCATTTTTCTCCCTTTTCTCTTTATCTCTCTCCACTTATTACACCTGCTTACATCATCAAAACTAAACAAAACTAAACTAAACCTACTAACCGAACAAGGCCACTAACTTTGATGACATATTCATTCAACTATATATATCATATTTCTCAGCGGGTTTCTCCCTCTTTTTGCTCCATGGTTATTTAAAAATACCTGACTTGATTCATAAAATAAGAAAATATTCACTTAGTAATTTGGTTTTCACAACAAACAACAGGATAAATCCATACACCAGATAGAACGTGATTGTGTAAGCACATATCCTTTGAACAACTGTCTCCGTAGTTTAATGGCATTTCTTATTAATCTACTAGTTTTAGCATGAATGATCAATTTTTAAGTGGATTAACGAAAAAGAAATTAATTTTTTTTTTTGTCATTCATCATTCTTCATCTATTATACGGGGGAGGCTGGGAGCGACCGGAGGGGGATGAGAATCGATCTTGGAATGTAATTTGAGATATCCAAGAATTCTATCGCATGAGCTAGCCACCACTTGCAAACATGAAATTAATTGATGTGGGCTTAAACTGGCCGACAAAAAAAAAAAAAAAAACAGCCCTTTTTTTATTATTATTATTATTTTTTTTTATCAAGAAAGAAAACACACTCATTCCCCCAGGGGAAAAACAGCAAAGCATACTTCGACATTGGAATCATTCCAATTAAAGAAGAAAAAAAAAAAAAAAAAAAACGTAACGAACATCGGAAGCCATTCATCAAGAATTCAAGATCTCTCCACTGTAACAACACTTGGAACATTCTCATCACTCCACTCCTCCGCCGCACCACCACCGCAACCACCGTCTCTCCCTCTCTGTAAACCCCAACCATGACAGAATTCCTCGACCTGGAGACCCAAGACGGCGTCCGGATGCCCTGGAACGTCATACCAGGCACAAAACAATCCTCTTCCAGTTCCATAATCCCCGTCTCCACCATCTACACCCCACTCAAACCCCTCCCTTCCATCCCAACCCTCCCTTACACCCCTCTCCGCTGCCGCACCTGCCGATCCGTCCTAAACCCTTTCTGCATCGTCGATTTCGCATCCAAGATCTGGATCTGCCCCTTCTGCCTCACTCGCAACCACTTCCCACCTCACTACTACTCCATCTCCGACGATAACCTTCCTGCCGAACTCTTCCCCCAGTACACCACGATTGAGTACGAATCCCCCACCGAGAAGTCCACTGTCCCTCCCGTCTTCCTCTTTGTTGTGGATACGTGTGTGATTGAAGAGGAGATTGGGTATTTGAAATCGTCGGTTTCGCAGGCGGTCGGGCTCTTACCGGAGAATTCCCTTGTTGGGTTGATTACGTTTGGGACGTATGTTTGTGTGCATGAGTTAGGATTTGGCCAGGTACATGAATTACAACGGTTTTTTTTTCCTTATAAAAAGACTTAGAATGGTATAATTTTGCCGCCCGACCTCGTTTTGAACAATCCAAGACTCGCCCAACCGAGAATTATTGAAAAATATGTTCTTGCTAATATTATTTTTCGTTTTTGAATGCATAGGGATGGGATTATAATTATAGATGACAGATCGTAGTAATTGAATAGGTTGATTGACAATATATATATGGTTATATTTTTAATATTGCCTTTTTTTTTCCCCCCCTTTCTAAGTGTTCACGTCCCAAACATTGAAATTCTGCATCCTTGCCTGGTCAGGTACCTAAGGTGTATGTGTTTAACGGGTATAAGGAGGTGACAAAGGATCAGATTATGGAGCAGATGGGGTTTTTTGTAAAGAGGCCGAGGCCTGCGACCGGGGTGATTGCTGGGGTGAGGGACGGGCTTTCGCAGGAGAGTATTTCGCGGTTCTTGTTGCCTGCGTCGGAGTGTGAATTTGCGATGAATTCGGTATGGTTACCTCATCTCTCCTGATTTTATTGCAAATGTATTTTGGTTTTGGTAAATGGTAATCCACAGTTTTGTTATGTTCACAAACAAAATACAAAGAACTGGAGCAGAAGGCATACTTGAGAAATTATACAAGGAGCTGAAAATTATCTACAATTAACTAGAAACAATAGGAACAAAAATAGGATTGAGTTGGCAAGAGTGGCACAGAGCAATATGGAGAGGGGAGGACTTAACATTTCAGAATTTAGAGCCTTTTTGCTATGTCAAACTCGAATTTCTGGATATGCATTAGGGTAACTTTGGCAATTGCAACCATATACATGAATACATGACCTTTAGGTAGTGTTTCGTGTGCTAAAAAATGACGGGATGTAAATTGCAAAGAGAATCTTTCTAGAACATTGGGAGGCCAGAAGAACATGATCATTCCATTTGTTCCCTACTTTCTTTGGAAGTGACCGTCCAATTCCAGTTCTTTCAGTGAACAAACAGTACCTTCAAATTTATTGGGATTTGGTGTAGTTCCAATTTTGCACCATGCAATTTCTTGAACAGTCGGTAACCATAATATCTATCTGTGATAATCATGTTGCTTTTAGTGTTACTTTTCACATGCATTGTGATTATTGTTCACTGGTATGATCATAGTGATGGGATTTCCACAGCTCTGCATTGTATTGCACCAGAATTTTAAAAAAAATAGGAACGTAAAACTGCAAAACATGATTCTTTATGTTTCTCTTACTTTCATTGGTATCACTCGAGGTACTATTTTCTTTTCTTTTTCTCTTTTCCAATTGATTAGATATTGGAAGAGCTTCAAAAAGATCCTTGGCCTTTCTCGTCAGATCAAAGGGCAACAAGGTGTACTGGCACGGCATTGAGTGTGGCTGCACATCTGCTGGGTGCATGCGTTCCGGGTTCTGGGGCAAGAATCATGGCTTTTACGGGTGGACCCACAACGGAAGGGCCGGGTGCAGTGAGTATTTCTCCAATCTTGTGTTCTTTTCTTAGTTGCTTACTTGACATATTTCTCTTTATTGTGATTGATACCACCAAAGCAAGAAAAACATCATACTAAATCACACCATTAACGTAACAGAGTCACCCAAGGATTGCATTTAATTACTTGTCGGGACTGATTGTTGATTTACTAATGGAGGGTTTATTAGTTTCAGCAGCGCTTCTTGTGTCTTGGCAACATTTTTCCAGCTGATTGGTGAAAACTTAAACTCGATTTTCATTTGCACATCCTTGTTTGTGTAACTACGTCTTCGTTTGGGGTTTGGAGGCCTTAGGCTTTGTTTTAGGCTTCCAAAGTGGAAATGATTGTCCACTCAATAACAGTATCATTAGAGTAAGATAATTAGTAGCTTTGTAGTTGTCGAGTCCTGGGTAAAAGATGTCCTTGTTAAAGACTGGTTAGGATATTCTGATTTCTGGGTCTTTCTTAGGTTCACCTAAGAGCTTTACTGCCATTGCCATTGGAAACAAGTTTGGAGTGGTGTGAGGAGAGGGAACGTCTGGGCCGTAACTCATGTTTGCTTCTTGTGATGTGTTTGTTGGACATAAAGGTGATCCCTTTTGGGTGGTGGAGGGTCCAATTCGTTAGGTGAGGCATGGCTTTTTGTTCATGATGCTAGATGGAAAACAGGGATAATCCTCCTTCGTACACTTTTCGTTCTTTAGCCTTTGCAGTGTGTGCAAAGTATGTTACCAAATACTTCCATACTTCAAGAAAACATCTCTCTCCACCACCTATCCTGCTTACCAGCGAACCTTCATAGGTAGTTCTGGAATAAGACCTAATCGAAATTTTCATACCCAAGCCTCCTTTCTCTTTCAGAGTGTGGAACAGAGTCCCCGTCGATCAAAGACAGGAAATAGGTAGGTTGATTTGAGGATTTTTTTTTTTTAATTGTTGTGGCTAATTTCTTTAGAAAGGTACTGCCTCTTGGCCCTCTTCCGGGTTGTATGTCGATTAAAGCATCTCCACTATCGGATTCCACAGCACAAAGACATCACTCAACATCGTCGGTTAACCTCCCAAGCTTTCCCGCCATATCCATGCATCATCAAACTAGGCAAAGTTGACATCCCAAAGTAGAATAGAGGGCTAACTATAAGGGACACAGGGAGTGCTAAAATTTCGTTAATTTCTGATGAAAAAGATGAAGGAAAATTTCCGTGCATTGAATTTCATTGGCTTTTGAAGATGAGAATTCTACATGCCGCCACAATCAAATAGACAAATACTGGTAGATAATCCACTGTGGCATTAGCTTTTGTACCACAGAGGTCCATGGCCACAGACCACAGTATGAGTTGAGCTAGAGCCTCTCTTCCCCATTTAACGGCCTTGAAGAATTTTTTCCAAATTCTTCCCATGTCTTCTATGGCGGATCACACCTAATGATGTTGTAAGGAAAGGAAGTTTGAGAGAGGATAACAACGTTATTGCATGTGGGAATTGCTATGATCATGTTATTTCTTTGTATTGCTATATAGTTTTTGTCGAATATTACACGGCTAAAGGAGAGTTGTTATGTATCCAAAACCTGCAGATTATTGGGAAAAATTTGTCTGAACCTGTACGATCACACAAAGATCTAGATAAGGATTCTGCTCCGTATTATCATAAAGCCGTGAAGTTTTATGAGGGACTTGCAAAACAGCTTGTACATCAAGGGCATGTACTTGACCTCTTTGCTTGTGCTCTTGATCAGGTACTTCCTTTATCTTTCCCCTGATTTTCAGCTCAGTAACTTGCTTGTGTACTTTCATTTGTTTGCATCTCCACATTGTTAATCTCTTTGGTCTACTTGAGTGAGTTTTGCTTGCCAGAGATAGTTTTTGTAACATGCTATTGGTTTTGCTTTTCGTGTGTGCAATGTTGGTTATTAAACTACATGTATTTAAGATCTCATGCAAATATAGAGTAGAATCTATGACTTGTGATATTCAACTATCACAAATAAATGCATCCATTGAACGTAGAACATATGCACAACATTTTTTTGACAAGTACGTGTAAAGTTTAATATCCACAAAAGACCTGCTGCCTCTATGCAAATGATCCTGTCTGGTTGTTGCAACGGTAAACCATTGAGAACATGTGCCAATCTCTCTTTTCCATCTCCAATGATGAAGCCAAAATGTTACAACTCAGTACACTTTATGGGGAGCAGAGAATGGTCGCAGACTTCATTGTTCGCTGCCTGCTGCTTCGATGTTCGTCAGTGAGCAACAAGAGGGATTTGTTGCAACTCTGTACCAACATGCTGGTCTCTCTTTCTGTCTCTCTCCTCTGTTTTCTTATTCTTCTTCTCATCATTCTGGAGAACTGGGCCAGCAGCGTGTCCGGAAAATAGAGAACGATATAAAAATTGGACACAGTCACCGTGTGTCTGACACGTGTGGGACGTGTCCAGGCATGATCATGTCCCATACATCCACAACACTGATATGCTAGAGGGACTAACGTGTTGGCGCTTCTTAGCTTCAAGACGTCGTCCTTTCAACATCCTATCCCACTTACAGGTGAAGCTTCATAGGCACTTCCCTCAGAAGACCTTACCGATAATATCACACCCAAGCCCCCTTTCTCTGTCAGAGTGGAAACAGACTCCTCATCGGACAAAGGCATTAAATACGTAGTTGACGTGACAACTATTGTTTATTATTGTGCGTCTATTTTCTTTGGAAAGGTATAGCCTCTTCCACCGGCCAGTATCCTCTAAAGCATCTCCACTATAGGATCCAAACTGAAGGAAGCCAAAGGCATGTCCATGTAAATAGTGGTTGATGCTAGAGATCCCTCTTTGCCCCCAAGGATAGATGGTAGTTGGTCAAACAAAGTCACTTCTACTACCCGAATCAACTCTGACTATCCCAGGTTATGTTTAGGATCTGAGATCAGTTAGACACATCAGCCTTCATATCACATAACCAAGCTGTGTTCCATCCGCCCTATAAGACATAATCGTGCTGCCTATGAACAAGAGATTAGAAGAAACTATCCCAATGATCTACCTTAAAGCCCTCTATGTGGCCTCCCTTAATTGCTATAGCCACCAATCAAAACATGCTAAAATCTTACAGGAAAACAAGACAACTCGAAAGGGTGGATGCTTTAGAGTCTTATAATTTGGTTTGATATGAGAGAACACTGATGCCTTGTGCAGGTTGGAGTACAAATTAAACAGAAAGTGAAGATGCTTGGTGTACAATGAAAAAGAGCAAACTCCATTATTTGGTAAACCTAGGACAAAGGGTCATCCTTACCTATTGAGAGTTTAGAGAGCATTTATTTCTCTCTTACCTGGTGAACCTACTAGGGCTTGGCCTCAAAGTGAACTTGATCAAGCCGAAGGCTGATTGAGATGTGACCAATCAATCCAAGTAAATGATGTACCGATTGCATGAATCAATTGTAGGCAGTGATCTCTTTGTATGGTGGAAACATTATCCGGGTTTGGGCACCATCAATTTAAGCCTGTTCTCAGACATCTGCACTGCAGCATGTGAACACAACTCTCTCTCCACATGTTAGCCTGGATTCAATCTTATTCCTTTTTTTAAGTAATATGGTCCATTTGGTAGGGTGTGCTCATTATTTTTTTTCCCTTTTTTTGGTGACTCTTGTTATTTGCTCTGATGATGGGGCTTGGGTTGGTCCTGAATCTGACAAACAATTAGGGGTGAACATTTTTTTTGAAAAACCGAACCAAACCGGTGAACTGAGCTGAACCGGTTTTTTTTCTCGGTTTTTTTCATATTCCGGCTCGGTTCGGTTCTGAGACTTTTAAAAAGCTGAAAACCGGTTCGGTTCTCGGTTCAGGGTGCATTTCTCCTGGTTCGAACCGAACCGAACCGGTTTTTATATATTAATATATTTTTTGATTATTTTTTACCTAAAAATGAGTAAATAGCACCCTTATAACTCCCAAACCCTAAAGTTACCCACCCACCACCCCCAGTCCCCTTTTGGCCTTTACAGTTGAGAGACAACCCAGATGACGAAGACGTCTGCTGCCCCCTCTCCTCTCTCTCTCTCTGACTCTCCCGACGGCAACGGCGATGGGTGACTCTCAGACAACCACGGCGACGGGCGATGGGCGACTCTCAATCAAACTAATCGATCAAGAACTCAATTGATTTTGAACCCATCAAACTAATCGATCAATTTTGACTAGTACATCAGAAGCTGGACGGTGGTCTTCATCAAGAACTCGAGTAATCTCTGTGTGTGTGTGTGTGTGTGTGTGTATAACTATCACTTCCACCCAATCGATTTTGTATATCTGTAAATGATTTTTTTTTTTTCTCGATCTAAATGTTTGTATGTATACATTAATACATATATATGTTTGTAGATCTAGAAATGTTCTTTTCTTTTTTTGATCGATGTAGAATAACTTGTAGGTCTGAATGTATCACAGACTCTTCTCTCTTTGTGTGAGGAACCGAACCAACCTCAAAACCAAACCGAACCGGGACGAACTGAACCGGAACCGAACCGACCTCTAAACAATCAGTTTCGGTTCCATGTTCTATCCGAACCGGTTTTGTCTGGTTCACTCAAAATCACCCCCGAACCGAACCGGTTACACCCCTACAAACAATGATGCTTGTTTTTGCAATATGTAGTTATGGAACAATCTGCCCTTCACTTTTAGTAGGTTTATGAATCTGAGCTTGCTCTTATACAACTGAGGAATGAACAGGTGTTTCTTTTCCATGACTTTCTGCTACTTGCTAGGTTGGGGTTGCAGAACTTAAAGTAGCGGTTGAAAGAACTGGGGGTCTTGTTGTGCTTGCAGAAAGTTTTGGCCATTCAGTTTTCAAGGATTCTTTTAAACGTGTTTTCCAGTCTGGTGACTACGATCTTGGTCTATCATCAAAGTAAGGTTTGGTTGAGCACTTGTTTGTTTTTCAGTTAGGTATTAGCAGTCTCTCTGTCTGTGTGTGTGTCTGTGCGCGCTCGCGCGCAATTTTAAGTGAAACTTCATCTTTTGGTTTGGTGATTCCAAAAGCTCGATTGTTGTTCAACTTGACACTTTGCATCAATTCTCTACTTTATAAATTTGCTGACTTTTTTGGACATCTAAACTTTGCTTTTAAGCATGGCCCGTGTGCATTGTCGTTTGTCAACCATGGAGAATGTATGGCACAGGTGTTTTATTCCTTTGTCAATCTTTGTCCTTTTCTTTTTTAGCATATATAGTGGTTTGGCTAATACCAGTTTTATTCAAATCCACTTAAGTTTATACTTAGGTGCTTTCTTGAACTTGATTTGTTTCTGCTGATTTGCTTGCTTGTATTTGAAGCTGGTCTTAATTGTTTGCGCATTCCCTTAATCCAGTTGTTTATTGATATAATCTGAGCTCGAGAGTATATTAATTGGATTTTCACTAATAAAACTTCATGCAGTGGTATATTTGAGGTCAATTGCTCAAAGGATATCAGAGTTCAGGGCATTATTGGTCCTTGTGCATCTCTTGAAAAGGTATATCCAAGCTTAGGCAGTTACATGTTTCTTTTTCTTGCTTTAGTTGTGATTCTTACTGGTTGGAGCTGCCATTTGGTTTGTGCAGAAAGGCCCTTTGTCCTCTGAAACTGTTATTGGTCAGGGAAATACCACTGCATGGAAGATGTGTGGCCTGGACAAAGCCACATCCTTATGCCTAGTATTTGAAATTGTGAAGAAGGACAGCCCAGAAGCCATTGATCAATCAGCCAACAGTCAATTCTACTTCCAATTTTTGACATAGTATGAAACTTAACTGATGTTTTATTGATAAATAAGACGTCAATCTTTTTGGGTAGATAAGTGTCTGCCTCTTTTGGTTATTATACTATGGTAGTTTAACTTATGCTTATCACTAGTACGGAAGTCTGACCTTCAGATTTTTTTCTCCAGTTATCAGCATAGTAGTGGACAAATGAGACTTCGTACGACGACGCTTTCCAGGAGATGGGTTTCTGGACCTGGAAGCATACAGGCAAGGAATTTTGTTTACTTTAATACTTTAATTTCTGTTCTGACATATTATTGTTTGTGAGAAAGGTAGGAAGCTTTAGACTACATTCCTTCAAACTTATGCTGGCTTATTCATGAGCTCAGTGCTCTTGAATCAAAACCATTTGCTTTCTGCATAGAAACCTAAAGAAAGCCTTTATAGATGGTGTGGCACTGCGCTTCTTTGTTTTGGTCTAAGCCTATAGGAGGATTCCAGTCATGGCCAGCTAGTGGTCTCAATCACCATGCTCCTTCTAAGGTGTATACGTGGAGACGAACACCGTGCCTTGCAAACACAAAGTTTAGTTCCCCAATCGTTCAGAAGTTTTTATGATTTTCACTCCACAACATCATATCAAACAAAAGAGGGTTCTAATCATATCAAACAGAAGAGGGTTCTATGATGTTTTAAACTTAACGTTTCCCTTGTTCCTTTGTCATTGATATTCATTGTTAGCATATCTGTGCTAGCATACTATTGCAGAATACTGTATGCAAGTTTCCTATTGTGTGCTTCAAAAAGTTGTTTCTTTAGTTCACCATCAGTTACGATTGCCTTAAACTTATGAAATTGGTGTTTTACGTCATAGGACTTAATTTCTGGCTTTGATCAAGAAGCAGCTGCTGCGGTGTTGGCACGCCTAGTTTCTTTTAAAATGGAAACAGAGGTATTGACCTTGAATTTCTTGATACTTAGTGTGTTGGTATGATCTCGTGAGGGTGGGGGAATAGCAGAGCAGCACACCTGCCTTGGGCTCTGTATTATTTGTTTTAGAATAAAGCCCCTAAGCATTTCTTCCTTGTAGGGAAGGCTTTTTTTTCTGTTGTTTTTTTACATGTTCGCCTTTTGTTTTTAGTTTTCCCTTTTCGTTTACTTTAAGGGATATTGAGCTTAATTCCATTCTCTTCTCCACTATACAAAATTTACAAAGTAGATGGCATTTTTGATCTCTGTGTGTGTGTGTGGGGGGGGGGGGGGGGGGGGGGTGCATATATCTGCTTTTTTTTTGGTGTGCGTGCACACTTTCATTGTAGTACCTGAGGATAATGTTGTTTCCAGGCTAAGAAGCTGTTAAAGACTGAGGAATAAATCTTTGAAATTATATGTCGTTGAGGGACAATTGTGATATTCTTCCCTGTCAAAATCCTTTGCTTTACTGTGATGAATAATTGGTAGTTCGGTACTCCTAAAGTATATCGGTGGTCCTAAACAAAGAAAATCTAGGTTGTCAGATTTTGTTTGGTTTGGGTTTTGAGTTTTGGTTTTTGGGTAATGATTGGAGGGAGGAATGAGGGTAATGATTGGAAATAGGAGGTATTGGAGAGAGATAGAGAGAAATGAGAATAATAATTAAAAATAGGGGTAATAATCGTAGAGAAATGGAAGGAATGATTGAGTAATAATTGAGAAAACAGGTCTCAAAACCCAAAAAAAATGAACAATCAGTCTTCAACTCAGGGCCCTCTAATGCAATGAACATCATCACAATTCACAATCATCAGTTCCTCAAAACCATACGCCAACTGCTGCAACTCTGCATTTCTATGTACACGGGGGAAAGTTACCTTCATTGTTATGTTCCTGCCACATGACTTGATGATTGGATTTATAGCTTATTTCTTTGGTGACCTCGCATGTTTATTGTTGCCCGGGAGTCTTCTAAAATGTTATATTTTCTTTTTTTACAATCCTCTGCCTATTCTTAATCAAATAATGAAATTGCTATGCAGGCTGAATTTGACCCTATAAGATGGCTGGACAAGTCCTTAATACATCTATGTTCTCGATTTGGAGACTACCAAAAGGACAGCCCATCTTCTTTCAGCTTATCTCCACGCTTCTCAATATTTCCTCAGTTTATTTTCCATTTACGACGTTCTCAGTTCGTTCAGGTATATCATTTTTTACTAGTCAATGCTATAGTCTCTGCATCTTTTACATTTTGCTTGTATACTATATGTGATCCTCTGTAAATTTTTCTTCTTTTCTCATCTCTGGCATTTTCTTTGTTTGGTTCAGGTTTTTAACAACAGCCCAGATGAGACCGCGTATTTTAGGATGATCCTAAACCGGGAGAATGTTGCCAACTCTGTTGTCATGATTCAGCCTTCATTGATTTCTTACTCTTTTCATTCCACTCCAGAACCAGCTCTCCTTGACGTCTCTGCCATTGCAGCTGATAGGATACTACTTTTGGATTCTTATTTTACCATTGTCGTATTTCATGGATCTAGTATTGCTCAATGGCGGAAGGCTGGATATCACAATCAGCCTGATCACGCGGTATATTTCAGAAGCTGTATTCACAATCAGCATGATTCTATTTTTACTTCATTATGATCTACTTCCACAATCCTTGCAGATGTTTGCCCAGTTGCTACAAGCGCCTCAAGATGATGCAAATGCAATTCTGAAAGAGAGATTTCCGGCGCCCCGTTTGGTTATTTGTGATCAACATGGCTCGCAGGTCAGTAATCTTGTTCTATATGATTAAGGTTTTGAGCAACCACTGAGGTCCTGCTGTGGGTAGCATTGGTTGTTGGTCTGGGCTATTACGTATTCGCCTCCTGATTTTCAGCCTTTCAGAATCAACATATAAGAGCTCAAAATTGGTCCTCGACAAGCTGTTTGAAAACCAAGGAGCCTGGTCACCGTGATTGGCCCATAAGTTTTCCTTATTTAATTGGCTCAGCCCTGCTATAAAAAATTAAGGGAACATTGTACTTTGTCAAACACAAATGTAAAGCTTATTTTTGGCATTATAAGTTTATAAAACTAGGCTGTGACCTATGTAAGAGTAGGCTGTTCGATTAGTGAATCTTCCAAGCGAAAACCCTAAAAGTACATCCCACCATTATTGAGTGTTACTCAGTGTGTTGTTCTTTCACGGGTTAATATTTACATAGTTAGATTTACCTGTGATGTTTTATATATAGTAAGAATGCGTATAACAATGATTTATGTTTGGATTCATGCATTTGTGCAGGCCCGTTTTCTACTGGCGAAATTGAATCCTTCTGCTACATACAACTCTGATATGCCTGCGCCTGAAAGGGAAATCCTTTTCACAGATGACGTTAGCTTTGAGACATTTCTGGATCACCTGCAGCGGTTAGCAGTTCAATAAAATTCTTTACTGATATCATCCATTTTTGTAGAATCTGTAATCTGAATTGATTGTACAGTAATGCATATCCGCGTTCGAGTTTGGTTAAATTGTACTAATGCTTTCATTATGGTTTCAATAATACAGAGTCATTGGTTCTTTCCATATAGAGTTGGAATTTATTTTGCCTCTCTTTTATGTTTGATTCCCCGCTGCAAAGTGCAAACCCTTTTTCTGTGGGTACCTCTCCTTTCCATTTCAACAGAAAAGTAAGCCATTCACAAAATCTGCAATCATCTTACAGATGCCCTCACATGCATAATTCATTTTTTTTGCTTGATTCTAGATGTTTTAGGTTTGAGGGTAGGTCAGTTTTGGTGAGTTGGACGAGTTTGTACATCCCTTTTCTGTTAAAGGGTAATATCGTAATTCTGCAATGTAGACCGTAACATCTGTGATGTAGAATTCTCCTCATTGGAGAATATATGAAGCAAGCAAATCTTGCCCAAGTCATGGAATATTCGCAGGGGAGGAGCTACACGGGGAAAAATTTACTATAAAATTTTGAAGTAAAAAGTAAGAAAAATTGTCATTTCAAGAACCTTAAATTATGGTGGATTATCCCTTGCAATGACAATACTGCGTTCGTCGAGTCATATGATATAAAAAATACTTGAGATTAATTGTTTAATTTATCACAATTGTCCTATATATTAAAACTCGAATGACTAGATTTTAGTCTTGAAAAAATTATCGAACTAAAATTTCTTTCATAATCTGGCCTCCTACGACTTCAAATTCCTGGCTCCGCATATTCAGTGCAAGTGATTTCAGCACGAATCTGAGCGGCTTCGTGGTGGCCAGATGACTCAACATTGAATCAAATTAAGCTTTTTGAACACCATGTCCACCTCACCTCTAAAGTTGGTCAATCAAATGTAAAAATTGATTTACTTCAATACCCTTCTACAAAATGACATTGATAATTTAAGTAATTGCTTATATAAAACAAGCTAATAATTATTGTGAGAAAATACGCCTTTCTTATGAATTTTTTTTTTGTGTCGAGCGGCCACTAGCTGGCACTGCCACGTGGTGCCTATCGGCTCATCCGGGCCGTTCATCTGAGTTTTCGACGGTCCAAATCTATTGGGGTTGTTTGGGGACATTTTTGTAATTTTAAGAGAGAAATTACTCCAAAGACTGTCCAAAACACGGATGGATGGCCCGGATGAACCAAAAGGGCACCACGTGGCAGTGTCAGTTGGTGTCCACTAGACACTGAAAAATTTCTACTTTATTATAGATATTTTAATGGAAACTGGCTTAGATTCACCCTGTAGCCATAACTAGCCGACAAGGCATTCTGGTAGAATCCTTAACACCATGTATATCTTAAATATTCAAGAAGCAAGACCAATTTTATTTTATTGATAATATATACACGTCGTGTATGGTATTGGTCCCATTTGAATCAAATCATAGTTATTGGTCCCATTTGAATCAAATCATAGTCACACCTATGGCCACTAGAAACAAACCAACAATCCAACTCAAAAAATCATCTCAATCACTTCATATATATAATGAAACTCCACCAAATGCATCAATCCTCATCTTGGTCTCCATAATTCCTCATGCTCGGAACATGGCTTCTTCTCTTGGAGTGGCGGTGATGCCTCTCATTGAAATTCGACCTTCCTGTATCCTTGAAGTGACGCCTCTCTACCGGATCAATCACACATTCTGGTAGTGGAGTGGAATACCTTATGGTATCGTAACAGTACGAGTAGTACATGTGACTTTGTCTAAACTTCTTCATGGCCCGTCGCTGCTTAGGCGTGACTCTAGCATAATTGCTATTTTCTAATTGATCGTCTTTCTGAGAACAGGTGGTGGCCAAAACCTCTTGGATGGGATCAACGGCGCATCCATGGAGGGCAAGGTTGTTGAATTCAGCAACGAATGGAGCGTACTTGTAGTCGACCTTGTATTTGCCACCGGAAGTAGCCCAATTTGAAGCATCCCATATGGTGGCATACAATGACATTGGTTTGGAAGGGAAGCCTCCGGCCATGGCATCACTTTGTATTTCACGAATCGGAACCTCATCTATAGAAAAGCTGCATAGGAGAAATATAAAGCAAAAACAACTAAGGTCATATTTGGCATGTGCACAAAGCCATTTTAATTTTTTCTTGGTAATTCTTTAGTTTTTGATGTATTTTTTTCCCAATTCACTTGTTTATAGATTCGTTTTTTGGTTTGCCTCAAAAAAGAAAAAAAAGTCCACTAAACACGAGAAGCCCACAAAAAGTGCGGAACTATTCAGTAGTCTGGGAGCACCGCCACGTAATGTTCTAAACCACTCCACAACCACACATTCTCGTGGGATCGGCAACTATGTGAACTTGTTGTCTGCTGAATAATTACACAAAAAGGGCATCCTTATGAATCATCTGATATTATGGGCTTATGGGCCTGTGCGTACTATTCTATATGTCGGTAATCAGTATTTTTTGTTTTTTTGATCAATAAAAGAAGATATATTAAAGAAAACTCGATAAGGGTACATCGAGAAGGGGAGAGGGGGGGGGGGGGGAGACATTCAACCGAGGTTGAAAGTAGGAATCAGTAAAAGAAGATATATGTCGGTAATCAGTATTACGACCACGAAGAAAAGATTTAAGCATCGAAGTGAATGAATAATGGTGGACGGCAAAATATTTTTATGAGGGTCCCATCCAAATTTAGACTATATTATCTTAAGCCCATTTTCCATCTAAAATATTTTTCATGATAAATCCCTCCTTTATAAAATTCACGGGTCTCAAATATATTTTAACTTTTATACTAAACTCATCCCAACCCATTCATAATGGCTGCTATTGCATATTTACTAGGTTTAATTTGCGTGAAATAAAAGGGGCAAGGCTAGGGTAAACATCCCTAAAAATCAGTGTTTGACATGCACTTTTGTATTTTGAGCCACGGCAATATATTTGTAAATCACTACAAAATTTCGTAATTGAACACTAAAAAAATTAAATATGAGACCGCAAAAATTCATAAGCAACACCACAAATATTTGTAAATAGCACCACAAAGTTGTAAACAACACCATAAATGTTTATAACTTTGAGCCGTCTTGTTTACTACAAAATTCATAAACAACATCACCAAAATTTGCAAAAGCAAACCATAAAAATTCATAAAATCAAAACCGACAAAATTCGCATAATGAGCCATAAAATTTGTAAAGGGTGGACCGGACATCAAAATTTTAAACAAAACGAGTCACAAAAAATCATAAAACGAGCCACAAAAAATCGTACTAAATACTTTTGCAGATACTTTTCGCATGCAATTTCCACAAAGGTTTCCATTGATTCATTCAACAGTCAAATACTAGTATTAATCAACAAATGAATTGAGTGTTTTTGTAGAGAGTAGGTGGGGTGGTTTGAAAACTCACATGATGCTTTTGTTGGTCCATAGGATGCTGTAACGGTGGAACTCTTTGGAGGGGTCAAACCACAAGTAGTATCTCTCTTCTCTCCCTCCGCTTCCATTTCCATAAACATTCGTCTGAAATCTCCATCGTTTTCCTCTGATATTTCCCAGAAATTCAAAGTCTAATTCATCATGCGTTTTCTGAAATATGTCCCCATTCGTCGTCTGCAAATTCACACAGTAAGTAAAAATAAGAGTCATTAAGGCTCGGTTTGGTTTAGTTTGGTAAAGATTGCTGAACTAAACCGAATATCGGAATAGAATTATTCTCAAATATCGAATCTCTATTTGTACATAAGATTATGGGTGTCCAAATTGAGCCTAGGAAAGATTTCTTGAGATTTTGCACTAATTAAGGAAAATGCTAACATCAACCGTTAGGGTGGTGACAATATTTAGAAAGTGTGTCGATATCAAATAAAAGTGTATTGATATTCATAAAATGTGTATTGATATCCAAACTTTTTGTCATTTTATATATATTATCTTCTGCTTAATGGGCGGATCTTAGCAAGCCCCAAGGGCCATTCCGGGGACTCAACAAATGAAAACCACTCATTTTTTGAGTCCAATGCAAATAATCTGAGCCATTTAATTTGTCTAAAACGAGCTTTTATGAGTGCCCGTAAAAATCAACTCCTTCGGATATCGGTAAAGGCTTAATCAGTTTATGTTCCTAGATTTGACACGACAAAAACTGAATGAATTGATTGAATTTAGGAACAAATACCGATCAAAGCCTTGCCGTCTTTCAAATGAGTTTATTTTTTACTGGTACTCTTAAAAAATATTTTAAATAAATTGAATAGCTTCGATTATCAGTCTGGGCCTCCAACCGGTACTCTTAAAAAAATATTTTAAATAAATTGAATAGCTTCGATTATTAGTATGGACCTCCGATTATTATTGTGTCATGTCAAATCAAAACAGCCCAATATATACCTAAATAAATAAACTAACCAAAAATAACTATTCAGCAAGGGTCAACTAATTCCCCTATTACCATTTCTCCTAATTATTTTCTTGTTTCTCTCTTTGTTTTCACAAGTTCCGAATAGAGCATAAATTTTCCAATATCTAACTTGAGAGATTTATCGAAAAGCCGCCACTGACTTTGATTGTGATGATAATAACCCCAGAGAGAGAGAGAGAGAGAGAGAGAGAAGTACGTAGAAGGCGACAACTATGCCGGCAGTGTATTCCGATGGTAATTTTATTCTGGCACTGAAGAAGCCATGGTTGTATAGGTCTGAAGACTTGAACCCAGAACCTAAAATATTAACAAAGACAAAACCAATCAATTCTAATGCATACTCGTGAATAAACATGTACAGATGCACTCTCCGAGACTTTCTCAATGCTTATTTTTTTCTTATTGCACCGGTTTCATTTTTTTTAACGAATAAATTTTTTTTGGCCGACAAAAAAAAAAGAAGTACAGAGTAGAGAGGTGCGAATTCTTACACGCAAACAGAGACATGCATGGGAAGAAAGATAAGTATGAAAAGTTGCATATGTATATATATACCTGTGTATTGGTTAAGGACAAGGCTCACACTTTTGTCGTCCGATGATCGGACGACGTTGCCGTCTCCGAAAAGGGGACTAAAGCCTCTGTTGAATGGGATTGAGGTCACGTTAAACGCTGCTGTTGCAACATAGGCAAGATGGATTAGGAGGAGAGACAGGATTGCTATTATCCCTTTGGAGTGAGAATGAAAATAATCCATTTTTTTTGGTTTTGTTTTGGGAGTATGCTTTTCTGCTCTCCCTGATCAATTTTTCTTGTTCAGTTTACTGTTATGGCAAGTTATATGGAGAGAGAGAGAGAGAGAGAGAGAGAGAGAGAGAGAGAGAGAGTAATGTCATTAGGTGATTGGCTTAAAATTAATACCTCAATTTTAGTTAGGGGCAGTTGGGTAAATGGTTGATAAATTTGGGGATAAGATTAATCAGTGGACCGTGATTTGTTGACCAACCTCTTTAACAAGGAAAAAAGGTTACAAGCATATATGACGCCACGCAAAAATTACTCCCCCTTTCTTTTTTTATTATCGACTATTCTATTTTGGACTGTCCCTCAATAAGTATGTGTTTGAGAAATTAATGAGTAAAAATTTGTGTAGTTATTATTTTGTCCTTTTGAAAAGTTGGAGAGTAAAGAGTTAATGGGTAAAAATAAAGAATAATTTTTGAAAGTGGAAGTAAAAATTAATGTGAATAGTGTAGTGATGATGTCTCTTTGATAAGTTAAATTTACGAAGCAACACAATTAAAAAATGGACAGAGAGATTATTTGTTGTTAGTCTGAGTGGTCTTGCTCAATATATATCCGTTCAATTGTCAAGTATTGTGTTGAAAATATATTCTTGTTAGAAAGTGGAACTACGTGATCAAGAGAAATTTATTAATTTTTTGTTAGTATCCTATTGACAACTTTTTATTTATTTATAGGAAATCCAAAATTTCTTCATTTTTTTTTCCCGAAAAGTGAATTTTTTATTAATCAGAGATCAAAGATAAAATGATTAAACGGGACCAAAGAAAGACATCAAAATGAGGAGCGGTGCTGCACAAATAGGAACACCCCATTTGATGACAATCATATATATGCCTCTCGAGATTCAAAAGATTAAAAGAAGACAACCAAACAAACGAGCAACAAAACAAAATAACCTACACACAAAATCTAGAACCTCATCTACACTAGAACCAGCACCAACCCCTCCACAACACAAAAGCAATCCCGAAAGCCAGAACCCCCAGAAGAAGTAGAAAACCTCAAAAAGAGACTAAAAGCCTCAAACCAACCACTACACCCTACAACAATACAAAAGCAAACCTGAAAAATTCTTCTTTTTTGCAGTATGTATGTTGCAGGCTAGTGTATCTCAATAGGAAAGTTGAAGTTGTGGGTCTTACAACCTTTTGAGTAATTCAACCTTTACAAGCAAGCTTTAAAAAAATATATTTTTTCTCAATATTTTCCATACAAAAGAAATTCGTATAAGATTATTCATATTTATTTGCTTATACCATGAAGTAGGAGTATTGTCCATTTCAACGTGACATTTCTTTTTAAATTCAAAAAAATAGTATTAATTTTATTATAAAAAAAATAAAAATTCACTTTGCACCACTGTAATAACTATTCTCTCAATTAGGGATGGCCATCTCGGCCGACTCTCCCCGATCCAATCCATCCCCTCTCCGAATGGATAGGGCATTCGGGAATTTTTTCGGAGATCGAGTAGGGTATGAGGATTTTTTTTTATAAAAAATTTGGGGATCGGGTAGGGGTCCTAGGGGATGGTATAGTCAGTCCCCTCCCCGATCCCCGCCCCTCCTCATTCCCCTCCCCTCCCCGCATCCCTGTTCACATATATAGGTATACTATATTTAAGTTTATTATAAGTTTTTTTTTTTTTTCCTGGATAAGTTTATAACTTATAACTTATTGGTTGGTTATATACGGAAGGTTTTCTCCTTTACTTCTATTTTACGTGACATTTTTTAGTGAAATTTTAATCTACTCAGAAACCAAAAAAAAAAAAAAAAAACGAGAACTGCAGTAGCACTTTTGAGTGACTTGATGTGTTTTAATTATCTTTGGGAACCACTTTTGTCATTAGCTTTGGATTTTAATACAACTTCTTCGGTAGTCACTTGAATAGTTTAAGTGAAATTTTTGATCCCCAATTCACCGTGGGGATCCCCATTTCCCACATTGGGGCGGGGATGGAGGTTAAAAGAAAATCCCCGGTGGAAATTGAAGAGGGGATGGGGATTGATATAGGTTTGGAGATTGGGAATAGAAGTAGAGGTATCCACCCCCTACCCTCCCCATACCCATCCCTACTCTCAATTAGGCTTTTCTTTCGGTTCTTCCCCCACTGCTAAATTCAAGGCTTTGATTGGATTTGAGAAAAATTAGGGAACTATGACAATATCGTAATCTACGACTTAATCAGAGATCAATTCGAAAAGGTAAGTATATCAAAATCTTTTTTCTATGAAGGAAAATTGAACCTCAACTCATGTCTTGATTTTCCTATGGAAATTAATATCTAAATTTTCTTCAAAAAATTTTGGTAGACATTCTTTTTTCGATTAGAGTTGGCTGAATAGATCTTAAAATTTAAATGTTTAATTTATTGTATGGCGGCTTCGGATGGTTTAGCTGTAATGAAAGGATAATTGGGTTCTTTAAACTAGGAGAAATTAATTACTTTCATAATTCTCCATTTTTTTTTTTTGAGAATAGAGAGGAATTTTTTATTAATCACTGAGCAATGCCGATACAGTAGGCCTTAAATGACACAACCGATCAGAACGCAGGGAGACCTGCAACGCCATTATTCATAATTCTCCTTATAACCGAAGTTCTTAATCTCCCTTTTATTTTATTTTAATTTATTTATTGTCAATTGATAGAAGAAATCAATTGCATCACATATGAAATACAAACCGAGACACTACATCAATTCTGAGAGTTCACGAGACAAGCAAACCCAACAACTTAACCAATACAATAAATAAGCCAATTATAGGGTAGAAACAAAGAAAGGGAAAACCCCTAAACGCAAGCGGGGAGATTCAAACTCCTAACCTTCTAGTGAGATGCAAGAGCCCTGACCAACTGAGGTAGCCCCAGTTGGTTTCCCTTTTAGTCTATTTAGCTGTTTTTTTTGTTACTTATCTCTTGCATACATTAACTGTTTAACTAAATCCTAATGGGATTGTCGCAATGGTTAATCAACTTACATTGGCCGAGCTTACAACCCCAAGGTCCTCCGGTCAATTTCTCCCAATAGCAATTCATCTTTAGAGTCACCTCACCTCACCTCACCTCATGCAATTTGCTGCTTTCTCTAAAAACATCATAAAATGTAACTTGCATCATGATCTCGATCTCAAGCTGTTAAAAGACAAACTTACCCTTAATTTAACCATGCAGCCTACCTCTCTTAGCCAATCTATGGACTTACTTATTTTGAAACTCTGGTATATACTCCCTCCGTCCCTTTTTAAGTGATCCATATGGGAATATGTGCAATTTTAAACCCTAAAAAACATATTTCTCTATATAACTTTTTAATTTGTTTTATACCAAATTAAAGTGCTCATAGAGTACTTTAATTTGGTGCAAAAAAATTTTAAAAACGATATGCGAAAGTACATTTTTAAACGTCTGCAAAAATACACGTTTCCCAAGTGGATCACTTAAAAAGGGACGGAGGGAGTATATTATTACTATGGAATTTGTAAATCCATTATCAAAAGAATAAAAGAATTTTGTTCTGAGGAACAATAAGAATAAAAGATTACAATTAATATTTTCCATTTTTGGAAGAAGCATGCCAGCATTAACATGTTTAATTAGCTCAGACTGCCAGGTGATGTAACAGTATAAGTGTCTATGACGCAGCGGAATTCACGAGAAACTAGTTGCGTACTAGTTCAAACGAAAATAAGTCTCGAATCCACGAGTGTTCTTGAATCCACAAGAGAAAGAGAATAACTCTGATTTATAATTGATTAAAAGTTAAATATGCCCATAGGCTACATCCTTATTTATACTAGTAGAAGTCCTAATTAAAAGGAAATTACTTAGAGTGGTGACCAAGTAAAGCATTACTTGGAAACCTAGACTATTCGCTAAAAGGAAATAAAATAAAATCTAACCAAAACTAAACTAAAAACGTGCAAAACATGCAGCACAAATAAAATCTCCTAATACTAATCGTAAATAAACATTATTACTAAAATAATGTTTCCATAAATAATAGAGGTGCATATCTTGTCCTGCATCATTCTCCTTTTCTTCAAAAGAACTCGTCCTCGAGTTCTCGTTAGGAACCTGCCATCTTCCATGCCAAATAAATAGATACTTGGAATACTTCAACCCTTTTACTTCCTTCCAAAACATCACAGAAAATAATATTTGCCACGAACATCTTCTCTGCATGCTTCAAGTGATTGATAAGATCAACCAGATGAATATTGGAAATCCAATCATACTGTTGCACTCCCAGAAAATCAACAAGGGAAACTTGACATTGTGGGTCATCTTTATCTTGCCTCATTGTAGCAATGGTTGACACATCAATGATTGGCTTATTGAGATGGGTTGACTTGACCATAGAGTTATCAAATAAGGTAGCAGCTTTGATCACATCTTTTGAAAACTTGTGTTGGTCCTCAACAATTTGATCACCAACATCAATATCAATTTTATGCTTATCATCAATATCAATTTGATCATCAACATCAATGTAAATTTTCTTATCATCAACTTCTTGAATTACCTCCTCTTTAAAAGCTTCTTCTTCAACAACATTGGCAGATGTGTGAATTGTATGTTGTTGCTTTGACTCATATTTTTCTTCCAAAAGCTGCTCATAATTTCATGGCAAAAATCTTTCCATCATAAGTCCTTTGATTCTTGACCATGCGCGAATACGACGCTTTCCCAATCGTTCTCTCTTATCCTGCAAATCTAACCACCATCGTAGCGCTCGTCCCGTAAGTTTTGCCAACAAATATTTCCACCTTATTTCAGAGGACATTCTCACATATTCAAAAAAATCATGAATATCTAAAATCCAATCTAAAATATCTTCAAAATACTCATAACCACTTAATTTAGGCAAATTATCATAAGACCTGAAATCAGGTTCTGATTCTTCTTCACTGTCTGCATGATTAGCTGGGCGTCTCCTGACTACAATCTGGTTATCGGGTTGGCGTTGGGCAAATCCCACCGCGCGTTCCCGATCCTGGTTAAGAGGACGGCGTTGGGCAAGTCCCACCGCGCGATTCTCTTCAACCTCTGCTGGTCCCTGGTTCTGGCGAAGAGTCAACTGCAGCTGTCGCAGCGTTTCTTGAATTTCCGTCAACTGAGTTCGTGTTTCGTCACGAAATTCACGAAGCCCTGTCAACTGGGTTCGTTGTTCTTCTACCATCTTCCTCGGATCAGCAAACCCTTGAGCAACGTCAAAGGGTGTGTCATCTACCTTGTTTCGTGACATCGAGCCAGAAAAAACCTGCTCTAATACCACTTGACGCAGCGGAATTCACGAGAAACTAGTTGCGTACTAGTTCAAACGAAAATAAGTCTCGAATCCACGAGTGTTCTTGAATCCACAAGAGAAAGAGAATAACTCTGATTTATAATTGATTAAAAGTTAAATATGCCCATAGGCTACATCCTTATTTATACTAGTAGAAGTCCTAATTAAAAGGAAATTACTTAGAGTGGTGACCAAGTAAAGCATTACTTGGAAACCTAGACTATTCGCTAAAAGGAAATAAAATAAAATCTAACCAAAACTAAACTAAAAACGTGCAAAACATGCAGCACAAATAAAATCTCCTAATACTAATCGTAAATAAATATTATTACTAAAATAATGTTTCCATAAATAATAGAGGTGCATATCTTGTCCTGCATCAGTATAACAACTATTTGTCCACGTGTCCAGACTACAATGCAATTATTTAATTGTACCTATACACGAAAGACATTTTGTAAGGACTGTATGTAGTAGTATCTTGATAAACCTTAGATCTCCTTTGGCAAAAAGAAGATTATGGTTTTTTCGTTTTTTCGTTTCGTTTTTATTCAATTTTTTTTTTTTGCATTTGTTAGTTTTGCGTCAAGATTTTGTGGTTTCCGGATTCCTTTCGGCGAGACGAATCTAACAAGTTTAAAATTATGGTCAAAACTCAATTTTTTTTTGAATAAAGCCGAAGTACTTGGATTATTGACGCAAAACTAACAAATGCAGAAAAAAAAAATTGAATAAAGACGAAACAAAAAAACCAAAAAACTATAATCTTCTTTTTGGCCAATCGGATTGTGGCACGCTGCTGACCGCTTTGACGATCGGGTATGTTCATGCCATATTACTCGCACCTCAATTATTACTTTATTCAGTCCGGTTAAAAGCAAACGATCCACGTTAGAACTAGAAAGTTCACAAGATATTACCTCTTTACGTCCACACCCTAAGAATCGAATCTGGTCAATTGGGTGGAGAGAAAACCCATCAACCAACCGGACTACCCTTAAGACTGACGTGTTTGTTACTTGGTTACGTTTGTACGAAGCTGATAGGGTCGAATTAGTCCACTTTGGCATCTTATATATATTACCCTAAATTTGTTTATCTGAATTTCAAACTCACACATATACGCAATATTAGCATGATGTGACATTGTAAGAGCAGAAACATATATAATACACAGTCAGCTTTTGCAAGGGGGTGTGAATTTTACCACCATTGCTACCAAATCCGGGGTTGCTACTCAATAACTCGGCAAAAGTCAAAGTCCAAATTCTACGTAGCATTTAAGCCCAAGAAATCTAACAAGGCGGATTTTTCCATGAAGAATGTACTCTCTTTTACAATCCGTCATTTTTGCATTAGGAATTTCTATGATTTTAAAATATTATAGCATCAAAAATTGTGGAAATAATAGGAAGAGTATGTTTGAAGATAAGCATCATTGTCTAAAGGGCGGCTTTTGGCAAAATAATTAATCCATTTTTTTGTCTTTATTGAAAAAATTCACATTTATTAGTTTTGCGTAGGTTTTTTGTGCATTATTGGTTTGTCTCAACGAGAGGAATCTAAAAGTAAAAATTGAAGTTCACGACATAAATAATTCAATTTTTTGTGGGTTATTGGATTATTTATTTTATTAACAAAAAAATTAGTTTGGTTAATAATATTTTTACTAATATTTCACTTTTTAGATTTCTCTGGCCGAAAATAATAAAACTAAGGAAATGCTAACGGGTGCAAGGGTATAAAAAATACATTTATTGGATCCCACTTGTATTTTAAAGTACACTTAAATGTTGCACACGTTAGCAAGACCTGTGAAACTATATTACTCCCTCTGTCCCGCAAAGTTTGACACTTTCGGGAGTGCGTGCCATTTTTAAATTGCCTATATCTTTCAATTCATAATGTTTTATGTGATTTTCAAAACTTTGTTCAAAAGATCTAATTAAAATCTATCAAACGAGATCCATATTGCTTATATAAAACATTACAGATTAAAAGAAATAATCAATTTTTTCATAGGGTTGGAATAGTGAAAATGACAAACTTTGCGGGACGGAGGGAATACAAAACAACAAATTAGGGGTGCTCACGGTCCGGATCGGTCCGGATTGGCATGAATCCAATCCTAATCCGCGAGTCACGGTTTTTTGAAAATACAATCCGTGTCCGATCCAAAAGTCTCACGGTTCGGTTCCAATCCGAACCGCGAGTCACGGATCGGTTCCGGATTAATCCGCGGATTTTCAACTTATTCGGAAAAAAACAACAAATAAAGGCAATAACGCACTAGCAAGTAGCAAATGCACCAAATAGAAAGTTCAAAGTTGGAAATCCCAATAAAAAAACAACAAAGGCAGTTAGGCAAATTGTTATATAACTGAACAAACAAAGGCACAAACTTATATTACCACAAAGGGATAGCAGATAGTTACTTCCGGTTCACTCACAAAGACAATAGCAGATAGTTACTTCCAGTTCACTCACAAATAGAGAGTATATATAGTAGCACTTATAATACTTTACCTCCCTAGATGTTATAGAGATAACAATATTCGCACCATAACTCCTACAACAGTACAACCAAACTGTAAGTCTGCTAAATTAACAATATCTATATAACTATAATTATAAAAGTGATAAAATTATATATAATAAAAATCTCACGGTCCGGATCGGTTAATCCACGGTTTCAAAATCAAAATCCGTGTCCGATCCAAAAGTCACGGTTTTTTATTTTTTGAATCCGTGTCCGGACCATTAATCCACGGTTAAAATCCAAAAGATACGGATCGGTTCGGTCCGAACCGGATTCACGGTTCACCGATTTTTTTGAGCAGCCCTACAACAAATATGTGATGGCTTGATAAGACTAAAAACTCTCTTCTCCCCATCTTGTGTCATCAAAGTCATTTTGTTTTGATTTGATTGGGCCAGCGCTGAAGCACGGGCCTACTTTGACGGGGAGTTCGTACGCCGTTTGCAATTGATAACGTGGGCCTCTTCAATTGGACTTTTCCTGGTTTATGGACCCACCATGAAGTAAGCGTGAAAGCTATGTTTAAGGGCCCAGTCTTTGACTTGGCAAGTAGTAGAAGAAGCTCACCCGTGATTAGCTTTTTCACCAATTTAAACACCCTTCTAAATTTCGTACTTTTCGATTAAAAAACACGGATACGGGAACGGGATACAAACAGAATCCAAACACGCAAATAATTTATCTTTCTTATAAATTTAGGCATGCACGCGTTAGTCGCAAGTATGTCACCCTCGTATCTCCACACGTCCCTTGAATTTTCTAGACACGTAAAATGTGTGCAAAATGCATAAAAAAAATGTATGAGTTATAATCAAACAAAATTCTCACTTAAAATATATTTTTGTCATCTTTACATGTATAACCCAAAGAAGTGAGACAATATATTTCATCAATAGGATTATACACCTTTTTAAATTTTATTTTGTGCGACTTGTTAAATGTTTATTTTGAATATTTGGAATTGCCATAATGAGTAGGTGGGGGTTGAAAACTCACAGGATGTTATAATTATTGGTCCATAAGATGCTGTAATTCTTCAATAAGTTACTTACAAAAAGGGTTTTCCTTAGTTCCTTTTTAAGTGTGTTGGTCCATAAGATGCTTCGTAAATCCAATTTATTAAAGAATCATCATCATTACACTTTTTCACAATAATTTTTACCTCATTTTTACACTTTTCTCATCAATTTTTACCTTCATTTTTCAAAATTATCATCCACTTTTACCCATTAACTCTTTACCCACTAACTTTTCAAAACATACACATATTACGAAACAACCCAAATCCAATAACGGCACATACATATATTCAAGTTAGAAAATTATCATTAAAAAAATTTGAGGGCATCAGGGCAAAGATATGATAGGTACAATTTAAAAAGGTGCTACCTAGATCGAACCAAGCACAAACAAGAATTTTACAAAATAAAAATCATCACACAGAGTATGGAACATCCACTAATAAACTAACTATTTGTGGAGACACGGATGGAGTCAGGAATTTTGCAGAGGAGGGACGGTTATATATGTGGAGGGGGACATGGTTATATAATTTGATGAAATATATATTTTTTCAATGTAATAGTAAGATGTTTTCAAATTGTAGCAGAGGCGACTGACCCTACTAGCCACCCCCTACCTCCATCCTTGTGTGGAGACCGGAGATAGTTATAAAACACGCAACCTCACATACACTCGATCACACTAGCCTTGTTTGTAAATTACGGCCTTGTTCTCCAATAGATTTTAGTTACATAAAATCTCACATTTTATGACACTCCAATCTCAACACTTTAAATGTAAAAGTCATTTTATGAGATTTTCATAAAATCCTCCTAAAATCTATAGGAAAACTACTACATTTTATCAGTTAGAAAAACAACTCTATTTTATCACCTCTCCATAAAATGCTCATTTTATGAGATTTTCATAAAATCTACCTAAAATTTATTGGAGAACAAGGCCGTAACTCTTTCAAGAGTAGTACACAAATGATATACACCCAAACAAGGGGCCTTCCGAGTCTAGACTTAGGGGGTGTTCCACTAACAAAAAACTGTTTTTTCCAAACACCGAGACATAGTCATTTTCTCACAACACATCACATAAAAAACCGTGAAAAACCAGTTTATTCAAAAAAACTAGGTTAGTGGAACACTCCCCTATTTGTGGTGGTGCAGCTGAAGACCTGCAGCTTCTAGAAGAGTACTGGTTCTAATTAGCCAACGAAAACAGACCTAGCAAAAAAAACAGGCCTAGCAAAATACTCCTTTGTTGAAATTCCACCTTGCACGTTAAAATAATTAACTAAACCAATACTAGCGTGTTTTGAAAGTTACTCTACAGACAAATCATGGAAGAAGAACAAAAAAAAATCTAGAAAAATTTCTTCCAATCAGCTTTGACGCATGGCTAATACAAACAAAATGCATATATATATATATATATATATATATATATATATATATATATATATATATATATATATATATATCTCAACTGCGAGGGGGCCCGAATTATAGGTGGACAAGAACTTGGTAATTGTGTTAGGGTGGATATAACTTTCTGCAGTGGTCTAACTTCGGGTCCGTTCTCATAATCCCAGGAGCACTGGATTGCAGCGAAAATGATATTTTTTGGACTTCGGTGTTTAATTTCGGCTATAAAGCCCGACCTATTTATTTTGCAATTTGCTAATAATTAGGATTATCAGTATTTACAGAAAAACAGAGAGAGGCGAGAGAAAACGAACATCTCAGAGAGATTGAAGAAGACTTGTACTCTTATTTTCGATTTCATAGTGGATTGGTACGGATCCCGTGATTTTTACTTACGTTGAAATTTTCCACGTATATCTTGTGTCTCGTTTGTTTTCTTTCCATTTTTTCAATTACACACGTCTGTTTGTGTTCCAATTTCCTAATAGTAATGAAGCCAACCGTAGAGTCCCTTTGCAAGAACCAATTGTGATTGGATCTCAAAACAACTTTAGAGCATCTCAATTAGAAGGAATTAATCTACTGGTGAACCTAATTAAACCATCTCAGGAGAATCAGAAGAAGCGAAGCTTATGATGAATGCATGAGCTTGGATGAAAGTGAATTCGTAGAGAATTCACTTATTTCTGGAATCGAAAGACAGGCATAATAAATAGCAATCCAAGATGAAAATTCGTAGAGAATTCACTTATTTCTGAAATCGAAAGACAGGCATAAATAGCAATCCAAGATGTTCGTACAAGTAAACGATTAGCTCTAATTATGAAGAAAATGATTGAAACAGAAGCTGAAGAGTATGCAAAACTGCAGGAAAAAAAATCTGTAGCTTGCTGAATTTCTTTACAGCTTGTTATGTTTTCTGTTTGATGGGGTTCGGGGTGTATCATGTATGCGAGTCCAGGGGAGATAGTGAGAGGGATAGTACTGTCTTGGTTGGAGTCTTTTGCTGTTTGAAATCCATTGGAACTTGGAAGTCCTCAGGGCATCCTTATTTGACACACACAAAAAAAACCACCAAATTTAACCTCAAAAGCATCTTTTATAATTTAGCAATTCACTTTTCAAAAAATTCACAAAATTAGACTCTCTATTCAAACTTTAGCAAGTTACTTTATCAAAAGCTTACAGAATCAGACTTTATATTCAAATTTTTACTCTTCTCTCTCTCTTTCTCTTTTGGAAAGTAAGCAGTAGGTCACCAAATTTGTTAAGTTACTGTAGCAAAGTTAAAAAATTTTCAAATTGGTGAGTTTGTTTGGTGAGGCTGATTTTTGAGGTTTTGGAGGAGTTTGCTCTCTACTTTAACTTTAAAGTTAAAATAGAGAAGCTGATGAGGATGCTCTTAGTTGCTACTACTTGCTGCCTTAGTTTTGAAGTCCTGTAGAAGTCCATTGGAGGGTATTAGTCTTGCTGCAGCTTGTGCTTGTGTACTTTTTTTTTGCCTATCATTCAACTATGTGTTGGATGTTTCTTTAACTTTTGGTCTAACATTTTGCCTCATGTAACATCATGAGGTCAATTTTTGGCCTTTCTTTTTTTCCCTTGATGTACCTTTGTCGAGCAATTAATATACTTACTTTTGCCGATCAAACAAAAAAAAAAAAATTACTTTGTCAAAGATGTGAATATGTATTGATATCCTTAAACTATGTATCCAGAATTAAATAAATTTGGGAAAGGCTATGATTCACACCCTATTTGGATGTGTATCATATGTACTCCTAAAAAAATGTTACTAATCGATTACCTCATATGAGTAAAAAGTTACGATTTTTTTTTTTTATAAAAGTTACGAGACGCACAAAAATGTTACTATTGAGAAAATATTACAAATTATAATGCTGAAAAGTCACAAGACACTAAAAAATTATTACGATTTGGCATGAAATGGCAAAATATGGACCATGTAATATGGTACACATCTTTATATGTGGGGTAAATTTCACTGACCTCCCCTGAGGTTTCTGACAAATACAGAAACCTCCCTTGAGGTTTCTGAAATAGCACTGCCCTCCCTTACTTTTGAAAGTATTGTTCAAATTCCCCCTTCTGTTAACTTTTCACCTAAACACCGTTAGTTAGAGTCTGAGATGACAAATTACCCTCCATTTTCAACTATTCCAGCCACCATCACCTGTCAACTATTTATCCGTTTTGCAGATTTGTGTGTAAATATGTTGAAAATATAACTACACAGATGTTATGCATCTAGAATGCGAAACTCTTTTTTTTTTTTTTTCAATACACAATTAAGTTCCTTTAATTATAAAAATTGTCCACTCGGAATGACTTATTTAAGCATTTCTTTTCATCTACTCGAATCGCATTTGTTAGTTTTTCTTTCAACTTTTTTTCTACATGCCAATAACAAAGAATTAAAAAAGGTCAAAAGACAAATAAATAATACTCCATTGGTATTAATTGTCTAGTTCTATTGATCAGAAGAGACAATAGCAATCTAAAGAAATATCTATGTTGTATTAATTGTCTTTAAAAAATTTCTTTCGGCCAATTGAATATAACTTAACCTTGTAATTCCTGTCGTTGATATGAATGCTTAGGGGTGTTTTGGCATAGTAATCATGTTGTAGTATTCTTTGTTTATTTATTTATTTATTTATTGCATTTGTTAGTTTTGCGTATTTTTCGTGGATCATTGATTAGTCTAGTAAAGAGGAATTAGAAAAATAGGAAAATATGAACCAACCTTAAAAAATGAATAAAGACAAAAATAATCCAAAAAGTCTATCTATTTTGGATAATTTTTTCTTCAATAATCTTTTACATGATTCTGATCATAATTTTTAACTTTTAAGATTCCTAGACGAACTAATAATCCATAAAAATAGACGCAAAACTAGCAATGGCACAAAAAATTTGAATAAAGGAAAAACTAATAATCCAGAAATATTGTTTAGCCAAAGCACCCGTTAATGTAAAACTAGAAAAATAAAAGGTCCGTTAGACCAAAAAAACATAATTTTCCTACTTACCATTGTGATTTTCCTTTTTATTTTAGTTTTCTCCTTCACTCCATTCTTCTTTATCGATGACATTAAATAATGAAACATTAATATGTTTAGGTAACACACTAGTCTTGACTTTTGATAAAATAAGTCAGCGTCATATCAATGAGAAAGAAGGAAGCTTTGTTTTGAAGGTCATTTATGTCATTTGCTACTAAAATTTAACACTGTCAGAGGGTTAATTAACAGAAGGAGGAATCTCAACATTATTTATACAAGTAAGGGAGGTCAGTGCTATTTCAGAAACCTCAGGGGAGGTCTCTGTACTTGTCAGAAACCTCAAGGGAGGTCACTGAAATTTACCCTTTATATGTGTGTATTGTAATCATTTCCAAATATTTTATTTTATTTTATTTCTTATCATTTACCTACTATCCGCGGCATATTGAGGATCGATTTTGACAAACCTGAGCAAGTTAATAACTATGCTTGTAAATAAACCCAAGGGGTAAATGAGTTGCCAAGACTCCTCTTAATGAATATGAGGTTTTGGGTTCAACTCTTCTTAATTTCTTAGGGCGATTTGCACAAGATCTTATGGTTTTGATAGGGTATTGGCTTTGCCCGGTCTATGTGTGTGACCGGACATACATAGACCTTGGAATTAGTCGCTATACGCGCAAGCTACCCTAGTTATCAAACAAAAAAAAAATAAAAACCACTATGCTTATAAATATCCTACACATCGGTGTCCAAAAGAAGCTAGTTATACAAGAATGGCATCTTGTTTTGAGCAAGAGGGCTCACTGTTCAATTTTGTGGTCCGAGAAGGCAACGGCGTCAAAGGTCTGCTGGACTTAGGGATATCAAAGGTGCCCGATCAATATATCCAACCACCAAATGAGCGAATTCCAGAACCGAGTATTGATTCCCAGCAATCTTTGCAACATGCATTTGCCATCGATTTATCCTTGCTTGATGGGCCTAGCCACGATCAAGCGGCCGAGGCCATAGTTAAGGCCGTGGAGAGCGTTGGGTTCTTCCAAGTGGTGAACCATGGTGTCCCAATTCAGTTGCTGGAGTCGCTTAAGGATTTGGCCCACCGGTTCTTCGGCCAGCCGGCGGAGAAGAAGGCGGTTTACCTTAAAGCAGTGAGTCCGAGCCCGTTAGTGAAATATGCGACCAGCTTTGAGCCTGATTATGAGAAGTCCTTGGAGTGGAGGGATTATCTTAGCATGGCCTACACCACAGACGAAGATGCTCTCAAACAATGGCCTAACCACTGCAAGTGAGTTTTTTTATTCTTCATTATGTAGAATTGAATATTGCATGCTTGTTCCTTAATGTCGTAAGCACTAACAATACCAAAATTCAAAGAATAGTATTATATATATATTCAATGATTCTAGCTATTGGCATTTGGCAAGATCATATATATGTTCAGATTTTTTTTCCTTTTTTTGATAAGTGGGTGTTGAGAGCCAGCTTGCGCGCACTTCGACTAGTCCCGGCCAGGGTTCATGTACGCCCTGCCACACACATAGATCGGGCAAAATCAATTCCCTATGAGAAATTTAAGATTTTGTGAAGGTTGCCCCAAGAAGTTAAGAAGAGTTGAATCCAAGGCCTTCTCTTCGTTAGGAAGGAGTCCTTATCAACTCATTTGCCCTCTGGCCGGTTTCACATTATATAATTTAACTAAATTCTAAGTGAAAAATTGATCAATCTTGTTGTGGTTTAGGGAAGCTGCACTGGAGTACGTGAAGACGACAAGGAGGATGGTGGAAAAAATAATGGAGGTGTTAATTAGGCATCTGCTGGGAGTAACAGCAGATGATGAAGAATATCAGTCAAGAGTAGTAGAATTGGTTGGTGCGCTTACCGGCACTAGGGCAGTTAACATGAACTTCTACCCAAGGTGTCCTAATCCAGACCTCACAGTGGGTGTCGGCCGCCACTCCGACCCAGGCACTCTCACTGTATTACTCCAAGACGGCATCGGTGGTCTGTACGTTAAGCTGGAAGAAGAAGATGAACAAGATCATCAACACAAAGACGAAGCAACCGCCGGAATAAAGCAGCCGCAGTGGATGGAAGTACCACCCATCCCCGGTGCTTTAGTCGTCAATGTTGGAGATTCTGTACAGGTACGTGCTTAATTTGACTTTGAGACCTGCTTCTACATTATTTTCGAGGATATATGGTCCATGCATGCTAATCTCCAGTTTGGAAGAGAGGACTAGATCCAACAGGTACAATTGTTTTGTGACAATTTTTGCAATCACTGGTTAAATTTGAATGTCCTCATGAATAATCTCGGTATAGAACTAGAAAATCATCATAGTGGTTTAAAATAGTCTACATGTCAGTCAAGCCGCACACACATCCATATACATATAGTTACATATATATATATCAAGCTTTTAATAAGGGATTCCTTACTTTACGTACTATGGTGCAGAACTCATAGTTTCCGGCCATATTTTGATGATCTGAACCGTTTAATATTTTTAAAACATGTTTTTAAGGATCCACGCAAGGAATCAGAAAAAAAAAAAAAAAAAAGAAGACCGGGAAGGGCTTTTGTATATACAGTTTTATGAAAAACTGTTTGAATCAAGCCTTTTTCGGTATTTTTTTTTAATGTTATTTTTCATGGGGACCTGCAAATACATGTTTTGAATATATTGAACGGCTCGGATCATCAAAATTTAGCCGAAAAGGATAAGTCTTCACCACAAGAAAGTAAGGAATACCTTACTGGAAGTGGACTGTATATATGTACGAGTTATACAAGACCGTCCTGTTAAAAAATGCTTGTTTTAATGTTGTCTTTAGTAAGGAATCCCTTTCGGTGGTCTTTTATTTTTGGAGTTTTTGTTGCTTTCTTACCAGCAATACTGGTGATAATTAATTTGCGTACTGTGCAGATCTTAAGCAATGGAAGGTACAAAAGTGCAGAGCATAGAGTGCGTACTACAAGCATACAGTCAAGAGTGTCAATCCCATTATTCACTGCCCCACTCCGAACTCTCAAGATTGGGCCGTTGCCTCAGCTGGTGGACCGCGACGGAAAGGCTCGTTATCGAGATCTTGTGTTTCAGGATTACTTCAACAACTACTTTACGAATGCTCATGAAGGAAAGAAATCGCTTGATTACGCTAAAATCACTCCCCTCCAGTGATCTCATCTCAAGCCCTCCATCGTCTGCTTGTTCTTTTGAAGAACTCATGAATCGCACAAGAATAAAGATAGAACCCGTGTTATTTTTCTTCCTCTTAAGCTCTTTTTTTTTGTTGTAATAATGTGTGAGAGAATAATCCGGCTGCTTTTGTGGCCTTAGGCGCCTTCAAATTAGTGTTGCATAAGGCTAGTTCAGTAATTCTTATGATATGATTTTGGAAGAACAAGGTGATTTAGTCAAGGGAATTGAGTCATTAATCATTATCATAGATTGAGTTGAAAATATATGCTTTGCGTGCATATCTTTGAATTGTTTTTCTTGGAGCAAAGAGAACAGCATATAACATAAAAAGAATAGAAAGAGTACAACATATAATTTAAGAAGACAAAGTAATATAGACCAGCAGAGACAATCTAAAATGGATCACAAACTCAACAAAAAATGATGAAATGATAACAGAATTAAACTAGGATTTGTAGTGGCCAAAGTAACAGGGGCGGAGCCATGAATCTGCAGTAATGGGGTTAATAATTAGAAACATACTTGATTTTAGTCGTATTTAATAATTTATATAATAACTGATCGTCACTACTACTAGGAAATGATCAGTAGTGATTGGCAGCCCTTTCGGAAGACTTAACAAACAAATATTTCTCCATATTCATGAAATAATAAACATGCGTAGAGGTTTATAAATGTGTATTGTAATCAGAAAATGCAATTTCAAATTTTAGCTTCTTTAGCATTCAATTTATATGATCCACGCGTATTGAATGGCAGTTGGCAAAATCTAGTGTTAGGAGGAAGGCAAATTATAATTTTAGTAAGGTTGCTTTCGTAGTTACGACAATTTCATTATAATTGTAGAGTCAAACTCCTAAAACACAGCAAAATTATGCTAAAATTAATGAGTTAATGTGGAAATCAGTAGGTCAAGTGACCCCACTCGACCACATGTGACTCTACCCATGCAAAAGATGAAAAAGAATAATCCCATGCACAGTGCCGTGCCAAGAGATTGATTGATCATGTTTGTGACCTCTCTAAATCTGCAAGGAAAAGCTTGCCAAGAAAATATAAAGAAAGGCGGCCATACATGCAAATTCGGAGTCTAAAGTTGAATGGAACTATTTTGTCAACTTTTTCGCTCCTAAGAAATGGAAGTTCAAAAAATTGCACTTGGAAGCAGTCAATTAACTGGTGTGTACATTCTCTCTCATTGGGGATTCTTTCGGTGCTCCCGGGCATAGCTACGTGGTACTCTGGGCACTCTAATACCACACATTTTTTTTGAATCTACGATTAAGTGTGGGTTTTTTTTTGTGAGTATGTGCATGAGATTAAACACATAAGATATCTGAAAGTGAAAACTAAAATGAAGTCGTTTGGTATATGTACCTTTCAAGTCGTGTTCGATCATTTAAATTAGGAAACGCAATGTATCAACATTTTGTTGTTCACCGACTTACTCCACCTCTTAGATAAATGTTTATTTTTTTTTATTTTTGGTAATTACCTCTAAAGATGAATGTTTGAGATAGGTCGAGATCAATAAAATAACAATAAAGTCAGTGGCATTTATAATTATTTTTTTATTAGATTCTAATTTTCTAGTTTTTAATTATTTTTTATTTGTATGATTTTGAAGTTTACATTTAATATATTGACAGACTTGTTCAGAACATTACTTGTTCGATTCATACCATAAAAGTCAATTGGTGACATACACAGGTTGAAAAAGTGTTTGTTTTTTTTTTTAACTGAAAGACATTCTTATAAACTAAAAAGCATCAAGGGAGGCATCGCTGTTACAAATGCTAGAAAGAGAGGAGGCAAGTTAAAAACCCAACCAGTGGGAATAGAACCCTTAAGACAATGGGTAGCTACCCAATGGGCTGCCTCATTACAAGATCTGGAATCCAGGAAAAAATGTATAGAGATATGTGACAAATGTATGAAAGACACACACATTGAATAATCTATGGACCCGAACGAGCACCGCGCCAAGTGCAACAACTTTAATACATGTGAGATGAGTTCAAATGGCGAGTTAAAAAATTTGAAGTTCTCAAGAATATTGCACATCGGTAACATTCCTATTCCACGTAGTCGGCCAGCGAATATGCAAAACTCCTGAGTTGTTACAAATGCCATTGCACCGATTTTTCGTGAAGAACTCACCGCATGCAGAATCGTCCACATAGTGTGGTCGGTTCCTTATTCTCCTTCATACGGGAGAGGTATTGAGTTCGAGTTCTGATAGAGGAGGTGTTCGACTCCTGGAGTAATAATTGATTCAGGGATAAGGTTCATAAGAGTAATCATGGAATCAGATCTTGCAACGGTTTCCTCTAGAAAATCATGTAAAAGTTGTAATGGTTCGAATCTTAGGGTTCCTTTCTATAATTGTTCTCCTAATGAGAATGCAGCTAAAGGAAACCTTGATACTTTTTAATTTTGACAATATGCTTTCTTTTTTTTTTTTTTGAATTTCGGATTCCCACAATCATGGGAGCAATTTTAGAACTCCCATAAATCTTTATCACATTGATTGTAATTCAAAGTTTGTCTTAATTAAGGGCACGCAATATATAATGATGTTTTGAAGGGTAAAAGGATAAAAGAAAAAATATGACAAGTGCGGCCATCCATGATTATCTTGCCCTAAGGAGTTGGAATTTCTAAACGGGACCAATAAATTGGGACGGTTGGATCCTTACATAGCTATAGGATTATCAAAGTCATCAAACATTAAAGGTTTACGATACTAAATTTGCTCTGAAATTGGCTGCTCTTTGTTAGCTTATATGTGCATAATACAGGTTTCGTGAGATTATATGTCTGCTCTTTGTTAGCTTCGTGAATAATTGTTCTGAAATTGGCTGAAGCTAGCTTAATATTTTGCTCTTTTCATCCTACTTTAATGTACTCATGGATATATAATAAAATTTAAGTTAACCATGTGCAATTGTTGCTCCATTTGGTTTGTTCCAAAATTATTTTATAGTAACATCGTGTAATGTAATTAAATACTTCAACAAAATGGCTTGTTTGACGTTAATTCGTTCAAACTAGTAAATCATTTGGAAGTTACAGTATCAAATCATATGATTTTGGTAATACTTAAAGGAGATTGGATAAGGTGGAATGGGTCATTCATAATTTGGATATTCAAACGGAAGATGGGAGCATTACAGTCGAGGGCAAATTTCTATCCATAGAGCTTGCATTGGTTGAAGATCTCAGAGCTTTTCAAGACCAGAGTTGCATTTTGGATCAAAGCCAAATCTGGGGGAAATGCTAGCTTTTTGGAAGCCATGTAATATGCCTGTTTGGTTGGCATCTTTCCAACTTTTTGGGGTTTAAGGTTGCATTTTCTAGCAGTATGGTTTTGTTTTCTGCTCCTCATTCGCTTTTAATCTTTGTATTGTTCAAAGACTAAAAAGTTTTTTGCCTTTCAGAAAAATCAAATCAAATGATTTTGGCCTTTGTGGGTACAGTATATACGAAAGTTTAGTTCAAGTTTCAGTACTACCTATTCGCCTTTTCTAAGCGTCATATTTAGTTTGAATTCATCGTTTGTCAAATCTCGTGATAAGTTTCTTGAGTTTGTGTCTTAATGACGTCATATTGAAAAGAATTCCTTATGGACAAGCCTCAAAAATCGAAAGGTACAAAACCACACTTAGATCCAGAAAAAGATCCATAAAATGAGTTAATTTTCAGCAAAAAATTGAAATTATTTTCCGGGTCTCTAGTTCTCTTTTTCCGACTTAGTCAATTTAATCTAAATGTTAGGTTGCTCTACTAACAAAGAATTGAACAGCTAAAGCAATTATTGGAAAAATTACGTTAAAAAATGTACTTGAAAACGTTTAACATAGTTAAAGCACGAGCCTCTTGTTGGTCCAAGATTGGGTTATCCAATCTATTGGACTCTACATGCATTGAACTATTGGGCCCAGCAAGATCTGGAATCGTAGGGCCCAGAAATCTAATAATCATTGCAAGAAAATAAGCCTTTATTATAGAGATTTTAATGGAAACTGGCTTAGGGCATCCGCAGTCGTGTAGTTAAAAATGTGTTGTTATATGACACAAAAGTGTAAAAAGTAGGTCTCATTTGTGTGTTGTTATGACAAAATGTGTTATTAAGATAAGAAGTATTGCAGTGGTATTGTTAGGGTATTGTTAAAGTGTATAAAAAGAGTACAAATTTGTACCGGATGGGATTTCCCATTTCCCACCCTCCCCCTCTCCCTCCCTCCCTCTCTCTCTCTCTCTCTCTCTCTCTCCGTATGGGATTTCCCAGTACCCAGTTCCCACAATCCCACCCTCTTTCTTCCTCCCTCCCTCTCTCTCTCTTTCTCTCTCTCTCTCTCTCACTTTAAACCATGGACCCCACTGGAGAAGTGTGGCTGACAGCCACAACTGTATTGTGGCAGCTATTTGTATGACACAAATTCCACCATTTAACTTTCTACTAATTACGCTATTGGAACACAAAAAATGAAAAAAGTTGGCTACTTACACTATTTCTTACCTTATTTCTTACACAAACTCCATTACTGGAGATGCCCTTAGATTCACCCTGCAGCCAAAACAAGGCATTCTGGCATGGGCGGAGGCAGTAAGAAACACGAGCGGTCACTTGACTCCTCTCGCCTTAATTTCTCAAAAGGATTTTTGCACAGTTTTGAGCTAAATTTTGTAATGCTGAAAATTTTAGAAATTGCCCCACCTTGCTTAAAATGCATAGAATTCTCAAGTTTTTTTTTTTTTCTGAGAGTTGATAATATTGTATATGACATATGAGACTATCGTGCATTATTTTTAATATATAATAAGTCATTGCAACCAATTATAAAGCAAATACATGTATCCCTGTATATCTACGTCATAGTTAACTACTTTATTTAGTTAATTCTTTGCATGAACAAATAGAAAAAATAACTTACGTGTAGATTTAATTTTTCACCCCACTAACTTAAAATCCTTGCTCTGCTCATGCATTTTGGAAGAATCCGTAACTGCTTAACACCATGTATATCTATCTACTACATATAAAGAGGCAGTGAGGCCAATGTTTTCGTCCGGCCATTTCGTCCTTCGTGAAGTTACCCATTCACCCCTGCTCTTCCATTAATTTCCCATGGCTGAAGTGGTAGAATCACAACTTGGTTTCAACCTTTTTTGGCTGAAGTGATATAACCTTTTATGGCCAGCTGTCATAATATCTTCCGTGCATTTGAGGTAATATGGCAAGTTAATCACGCAAATATCTACAAATAAGGCTTGACTTCACATTTTTTTATAACTTGATGTTTGGATCAGCTTGTGCGTAACTCGACTAATTACGGAACCCTGGAGGTAACGACTAGGCGTAACCCCCAGTTGCCCGAAGATTTTGCTAGCAAGGGTAATTGAACTTGTGAGACTTACGGTGATAGCAAACTCCTAAGTCGCAAAGTCGCAAGCAAAACCACTTTAACAATTCCTTGGAGTTATCTTGACTTCACTATTCAAAGGAGAAAAGTCTAACTCCTGAATTCAAGGGTAAAAAAACAAAAGAAAAATCTAATTAATTGTCACATCACAAAATGATATCCACACTCTCTTTTTTGGTCATTTACTAAAAAATTTACACATAAAAATTTACTAAAAGGAAAAAAAAAAAGCGGGTGTGTATCAGTTTGAGAGTGTGAAAATCATTCCCCATGGCACACACATAACAAAAAATATTGGGTGGTCGTGGGGCACAGCCACATGGTGTCCTAACATTCTTCTTCCTGTGGAGCTCAATACTAATTAAGGCCTTGTTCTCCAATAGATTTTAGGTACATAAAATCTCACATTTTATGACACTCCAATCTCAACACATAAAATGTAAAAGTCATTTTATGAGATTTTCATAAAATCCTCGTAAAATCTATAGGAAAACTACTACATTTTATCAATTGGAAAAACAACTTCATTTTATCACTTCTCTATAAAATGTTCATTTTATGAGATTTTCATAAAATCTACCTAAAATCTATTGGAGAACAAGGCCTAAGTAAGTGCATGAACCCACAACCATGTGTGGTGAATAAGAGGGTTGGGACACCACTAAGAACATAATTAATTAATTCTTTTGCTTGCTAAGAATGATTTGAGTGATGCTCTTGAAATCTTATAATAATCAGATTTTTTTTTTCTGTTTGTGTTATTTAAACAATGCTTTAGAAATTTCAAATGGTTACACTTGTAGGGTTTTTTTTTTTTTTTTCCCCTCGTGAAAATGCATAAAATGCTTCATTTTTTTTTCACTCTATGCCCCAAAATTTAGGGCCAGCCGGTCTGAGTTGTGTTTGCATGCTATGGAGTATGCTTTATACTTTAAGTTTAAGGTCCGATTTATGGATGATACATTGATACTAATTACATTAGATGGTGGCTAATTAATCTTTCCAACATCAAACCAACCACAATGGCATGAAATGGTATCTTATACATGATCTCAATTTTGGTTTTAGACCTCAAATTGAATCTAAATGTATTTTTTCCTCTTATTTTCTAGATTTGACTCCTCAATGTAGTCAATTCTCATATAATGAAGCCTATAAAATTTTAAGTTAATTTATTCCCTTTTCCTGCATTCATTTGGTGAGTTTCGTTGTTAATTTGTATTACTGCCTTTAATTTTGTATCCTGCTTCTTTTCTCTGTACCTCTGATTTTGGGTTTTTGGATGCCTCTCGTATTTTATTTGAACAATAAAAATGTAATAAATAGAATTATGGAAATTTTGTTTTGATATATCCGAGCTCAATTACTTTGAAATTATCCAATTTAGTAAAGGAGTATTATTAGTTATGTATGGGCAAGTTGTTATTTTCCGTGGACAAGTTGTCATTTTTCGCGGGCCTTGCCCGCAGGCCTTTTGCTAGTCTTATCTTAATATTCAAGAAGCAAGACCAGTTTTCACATTTGAATCCAATCTTAGTCACCCCTGTAGTCACTCGTAACAAATCAACAATCCAACTAAAAAAATCATCTCAATCACTTTTATTATATATAATGAAACTCTACCAAATACATGCACCTGCATCAATCCTCATCTTGGTCTCCATAATTCCGCATGCTCGGAACCTGGCTTCTTCTCTTGGAGTGCCGGTGACGTCTCTCATTGAAATTCGACCTTTCTTTATGCTTGAAGTGATGCCTCTCTACCGAATCAATCACACATTCCAGTAGTGGAGTGGAATACCTTATGGTATCATAATAGTACGAGTAGTACATGTAACCTTATGGTATCATAACAGTACATGTAACTTTGTCTAAACTTCTTCATGACCCGTCGTTGTTTAGGCGTGATAGGCGTGACTCTACCGTAATTGCTATTTTCTAATTGATCGTCTTTCTGAGAACAAGTGGTGGACAAAACCTCTTGAATGGGATCAACGGCGCATCCATGGAGGGCAAGGTACGTTGTTGAATTCAGCAACGAACGGAGCGTACTTGTAGACTGTAGTCGACCTTGTATTTGCCACCGGAAGTAGCCCAATTTGAAGCATCTCGATCATATGGGCATACAATGACATTTGTTTGTATTTTCTTGATAAACCTTAATCGGATGGTGGCACAGTGCTGACCTATTTGATCAGCCAGATTAGTTGCACCTCAACTATTACCCTCTTCAGTCCGGTCAAAAGCATATCATCCACGTTGAAACTAGGAGATTCACAAATAATTACCATCTTACGTCCATACCATAAGAATAGAATCTGGTCAATTGTGCGGAGAGTAAACCCACCACCAACCGGACTAACTCTTGAGAGTGACATGACTGTATGTTATTTGATTACGTTTGTATGAAGCTAATAGGGTTGAATTAGTCTAAGTTGGCACCTTATATTATCCTAAATTTGCTCATCTGCGCGCATTTCAAACACACATATATACGCTATATTACCATGATGTGATAGATTGCAAGAGTAAAAACATATATTACAGTTAGCTTGTGCAAGGGGGTGTGAATTTTACCGCCATAGCATTTGACCCCAAGAAATCTTACACGAGGCGGGTTTTTTCCTAAAAGAATATATATCTTTTACAATCTGTCATTTTTTCATTAGGAATTTCTAGGATTTTAAAATAGGTGAAGTTTGAAGACAAGCATCATTGTCTAAAGGGCTCTTTGGCAAAATAATATTACTTGTGTTGCATTTCTAGAAGCAAAAGTATCAATTAGACTTGTATAATTCACCTCTTCCTTCAAGTCATTTTCAATTGATAACATGGATAACCCATTGTGTTTCTTGTGACATCGTTGATCGAAGGTAAGATTTTTATCAATTTCAACTTTGAAAAGGTTATACCTCCTGTTGGCAACTGTAATCAGCATGGTCAAAAGCAATTTATACGCATTCATAATGAATTTGGAAAAGATTCCTCCATATTGGTCTTATATTGGGCCTTTAGGCCTAATGGATCAGTTGTAAAAGTTAATTTATTATATGTTTTATTTCGGGTCTTTAGGCCGAATGGATTTTTTTGTTTATGCCTTTTCTTTAAAATCAAATTCGGCCTTCTTTGTTTTTCTTATTGGGCTATAAAAGACCCCTACTCAAGCCTAATAGTAAAAATTATGAGGGTGCCGTAATATTTTGGATTTTAGATGCAAAAGGCCCAGGCCTCTGGGACCAGCACTGTTTGGAAGGCCTCAATTTGCTGTCATATATAATCTACTACCTAGGTGCAATGGATTTGGATGGAGTTTTCATCTCTAACCTCTTAGTTTGCTTTCTTGGTTGGAGCCTTTTGCTGTTTGAAATCCATTGGAAGGCCTTACATAGTTGCTACTGTTGTCTTGCTGCCTTAGTTTTGAAGTGCAGTAGAATTCCATTGGAGGGCAATAGTCTTGCTGCAGCTTATGCTTGTGTACTTCTATTTTTTTGCCTATCATTCAACCATGAGTTGGATGTTTCTTTCACATATGGTCTTATATTTTGCTTCATGTATCAATATCATGAGGTCATTGTTTGGCCTTTCTTTCATACGTTTTCCTTGATGTACTCTTATCGAGTTATTAATATACTTATTTTTGCCGATAAAAAAAAATTACGGCTTTGAAGATACGAATATGTATTTATATCGTTAAACTATGTATCCATAATTAAATAAATTTGAGAAATGGTACATTCACGTTCCTATTTGGATGTGTATCACATACACTCCTAAAAATGTTACGATTCGATTACCTCTAATGAATAAAAAGTTCAATTTTTTTGTATAAAAATTACGAGACGCGCAAAAATGTAACTATAGAGAAAATTAGTGTTATGAATTATATTGCTGAAAGTTACGAGATACTAAAAAATATTACGATTTGCCGTGAGGTGACACAATATGGGTCACGCAATAGGTGCATATAGTACATACTTTTAATAGGTGTGAATTGTAGCCATTTCCATTTTTTTTTTTTTTTTTGGTATCATTTACCTAGTATCCACTGCATATTAAGCATTGATTAAAATTAAAGATTTGACAAACCTAAACAAGTTAATGACTATGCTTATAAATAAACCCCAAGGGGTAGATGAGTTGATAAGGACTTCTCCTAAGAAAGAAGAGGTGTTGGGTTCAACTCTTCTTAACTTCTCGGGGCCACATGCACAAAATCTTATGGTTTTCATAGAATATTAGCTTTGCCAGGTCTATGCGTGTGATGAGACATACATAAACCTTGAGAGTAGTCAAAGTGTATAAAAGCTGGCCTAGACCATCCAGTTATTAAAAAATAATAATAATCTATGCTTATAAATATCCTTCATGTCGGGGTCCAAAAGAAGCTAGTTATACAAGAATGGCAACTTGTTTTGAGCAGGAGGGCTCACTGTTCAATTTTGTGGTCCGAGACGGTAACGGCGTCAAAGGTCTGGTGGACTCAGGGATATCAAAGGTGCCCGATCAATATATCCAACCACCCAATGAGCGAATTCCAGAACTGAGTATTGATCGCCAGCAATATTTCCAACATGTTGCACCCATCGATTTATCCTTGCTTGATGGGCCTAGCCACGATCAAGCGGCCGAGGCCATAGTTAAGGCCACGGAGAGCGTCGGGTTCTTCCAAGTGGTGAACCATGGTGTCCCAATTCAGCTGCTGGAGTCGCTTAAGGATTCGGCCCACCGGTTCTTCGGCCAGCCGGCGGAGAAGAAGGCGGTTTACCTTAAAGGAGTGAGTCCGAGCCCGTTAGTGAAATATGCGACCAGCTTTGCGCCTGATTGTGAGAAGTCCTTGGAGTGGAGGGATTATATTAGCATGGCCTACACCACTGACGGAGATGCTCTCAACCACTGGCCTAACCACTGCAAGTGAGCTTTTTTATTCTTCATTATGTAGAATTGAATTAATGCTTGCTTGTTCCTAAATGTCGAAACAAGTAATATTACCAAAATTCAAAGAATGGTATTTTCTATAATTTTTTTTTTTTTGGCATGATTCTAGCTATTGGCATGATCACATAATTATTATTTTATTTTTTTTATAACTGGGTGGTTCGGGTCAGGTTGCTCGCACCTCGACTAAATTCTGAGCGAAAAATTGATCAATCTTGTTATGGTTTAGGGAAGTTGCACTGGAGTACGTGAAGACGACGAGGAGGATGGTGGAAAAAATAATGGAGGTGTTAATTGGGCATCTGCTGGGAGTAACAGCAGATGAGGATGAATATCAGTCAAGAGTAGCAGAATTGGTTGGTGCACTTACTGACGTTAGGGGAGTTAACATGAACTTCTACCCAAGATGTCCTAATCCAGACCTCACAGTGGGTGTAGGCCGCCACTGCGACCCAGGCACTCTCACTGTATTACTCCAAGATGGCATCGGTGGTCTGTATGTTAAGCTGGAAGAAGAAGATGAACAAGATCATCAACACAAAGACAAAGCAACCGCCGGAATAAAGCAGCCGCAGTGGATGGAAGTACCACCCATCCCTGGTGCTTTAGTCATCAATGTTGGTGATGTTCTAGAGGTACTTAATTTGACACCTGCATGTACATTAGATTACTCTACAGCACACAAACACGGTCAACTCACCAACACACAAACACTCAAGATCTTAGATGCTATGAATCACAAAACAAACCAGAAAAATTTAGGGAAAGAGAGAGAAAGAAAGACAAAACACATAAGATATATGAGGTTCGGCAACCGCTTACTCTTTAGGAGCCACATCAGTTCACTATGAATCAATTGAGAAAACTTTCAAAGTCTCTCTCTACAAGTACATCACTTTTTTCACAAAAGAATATGATGTTCTAACCCTAAAAATCTGATTACGGGCCTTATATACATGTTACGTTCATCTCTGACGATCCTGACGAGCTTGACACAACCCTGACCGTTTTCACAAGAGTTGGTCCTAACCAACTTGTTCACGGTCCTAACCGTTTTTACAGAAAATTCAGAAACTACTGACGGTCTTGACCGTTCTCAAAACGGTCTTGATCAAAAGTACTGAAACTATAGAAATTGGGTTTCGCAACCCCAACATATAGATTGTTTTTGATAATTAATTTGTGTACTGTGTAGATCATAAGCAATGGAAGGTACAAAAGTGCAGAGCATAGAGTGCGTACTACAAGCATACAGTCAAGAGTCTCAATCCTATTATTCACTACCCCACCCCATACTCACAAGATTGGGCCGCTGCCTCAGCTGGTGGACCGCGACGGAGCCGCTCGCTATCGAGATCTTGTGTTTCTGGATTACTTTAGCAACTACTTTACGAATGCTCATAAAGGAAAGAAAGCACTTGATTATGCTAAAATCACTTCCCTGTGATCGATCTCATCTCAAGCCCTCCATCGTCTGCTAGTTCTTTTGAAGAACTGATGAATCGCATGCAAGAGAATAAAGATAGACCCTTTAACGTTCTCTCTTCTTCTTCCTGTTAAGCCTTTTTTTTTTGTTTTTTTGTTATCGTTTTTAATAATGTGTGAGAATAATCCGGCCGGCTACTTTTGTAGCCTTAGCGCCTTCAAATTACTATTGCAGAAGGCTAGTTCAGTAATTCTTATGATATGATGTTGGAAGAAGAAGCTGATTTGTAGTCAAGGGAATTGGGTCATTAATTAAGTTGAAAATAAATGCTTTGCGTGCATATCTTTGAAGTATTTTTTTCTTGGAACAAAGAGAACAGCATACAACATATAAAAAAGAATAGAAAGAGTACAACATAATTTAAGAAGACCACACAGCAGAGACAATCTAAAATGGATCACAAATTCAACAAGAAATGATAACAGAACTAAAAAAAGGATTGATATTGGCCAAAGGAACAACGGCGGAGCCATGAATATGGAGTAATAGGGTCAGTAATTAGAAACACGCTTGATCTTATTCGGGCTTATTGATTTAATAAGTGAACTCGCTACTATTAAGAAATGATTAGTGGTTGACACTGACAGTCCTTCGGGAAGCATCAACAAGCAAATATTTCTCCATATTCATGAAATATGCATAGAGGTTTACAAATGTGTATCATAATTAATTAGAAAATGCAATTTCAAATTTTAACTTCTTTAGCATTCAATGGGTATTATTCACGCGTATTGACTGGTAGTTAGCAAAATTCCAGTGTTAGGAGGAGAGCAAATTTATAATTTCAGTATGGTTGCTTCATATTTGTGACAATGTCATTAACATTGTAAGGTCAAACTCCTAAAATACACCAAAATTATGCTAGAATTAATGAGTTAATGTGGCAAGTGGGGTGGCTCCGCCCTTGCAAAGGAATAATCCCATGCACAATGCCGTGCCAAGTGATTGATTGACCATGTCTGTGACGTCTCGAAATCTGCAAGGAAAAACCTGCAAGAAAATACTATATATAAAGACCGTAGGACTATTTTGTCAACTTTGCTCCTAAGAAATGAAAGTTCAAACATTTTGTTCACCGATTTACTCCACCTCTTAGTCTTTTTGTTTTTTCTTTTTTTTGGGAAGTTTCCACCTCTTTGTCCTAAGATAAAAAATTGTTTTCTTTTTTTTGGTATAAACCTCTTAGATGAATGTTTGAGATAGGTCGAGATCAATAAAATAACAATAAAGTCAGTGCCAGTCATAATATTTCACTTTCTTTGGCTACTTCTACAACATGGCAAAGGGATTTCCCAAATTGTGTTTGTGGAGGAAAAAAAAAAAAAAGTATACCCCAAAGAAGGAAAACACCAACAGTATAAAATACTACATTTTAATTTTGTGCATGCGACTTGGCTCCCTTTAATATAGCATTGTGGAACAAGAATTCATGTTAATTAGGAACGACCATACCCCAACTCCGACCCAAAAATCTAGCCCTTCTCCGATATCCCCGAACCCTGATTAGGTAGTGTACGCATGGATACCCCTGCCCCACCCCTATTGGGTAACGGGTTTATCCGCTCTACCTCGTTCTGCTCCTATTTTTTTTTACATACTAAAAAAATATGTCTTAGACTTCAAAATTAGTGAGCACAAATAATATATGTTCACAAAATAACTATTACAACAACTTAACCACAATCTACTATCTAGAAGGAAAATGGAAAATAAATAATATATAATGTGGTATTTTAGTTGTAACTCATAAGGATAAAAATATAAGAACAAAAATAAAATATTATGCATAAAAGATTTTTAGGGCTGGGATGAGGTCTACCTGGATGCCGACCCTATACCTGAAAAATTAAACAAAAACATCATCCCCAAATCGGGGCGGAGCGGGTTGAATTGTCACCCATACTCTTGACAAGAGGAATTTTAAAAGTTAAAAAAAAAAAGTAACCAAACTAAATTTTTTGAATAAAGAAAAAAAATAATCTAAAGAGTCTATCTTTTTTGAATTATTTTTGTCTTTAGTGAGCTTTTTAAAGATTTTAATAATAATTTTTTTACTTTTTAGATTTGTCTCACCGAGACAAACCAATAATATACAAGAAAAAAACAACGCAAAATAACAAATGCTAAAAAAATTAAAGAAGAATAACAAAAAAAATCTAGCTTTTTTGTTTAGCCAAAACGGGCCTACCAAAACATGCTCAAACTTCGTATTCCATTTTGGCTGTCTGCACATACGAAGTGATGTACTCCTTCTGTCCTAATTTGTTGAGTATGTACCCTTCCTATAAAAAAGAATAGGAAGGGTACAACATAATTTAAGAAGACCACACAGCAGAGACAATCTAAAATGGATCACAAACTCAACAAGAAATGATAACAGAACTAAAAAAAGGATTGATGTTGGCCAAAGGAACAAGGGCGTATAGAGTAGTAGGGTCAATAATTAGAAACACGCTTGATCTTATTCGTGTTTATTAATTTAACAAGTGAATACTCACTACTATTAAGAAATGATTAGTGGTTGACAGTCCTTCGGGAAGCATCAACAAGCAAATATTTCTCCATATTCATGAAATATGCATAGAGGTTTACAAATGTGTATCGTAATTAATCAGAAAATGCAATTTCAAATTTTAACTTCTTTAGCATTCAATGGGTATTATTCACGCATATTGACTAGTAGTTAGCAAAATTTCAGTGTTAGGAGGAGAGCAAATTTATAATTTCAGTGAGGTTGCTTTATATTTGTGGCAATGTCATTAACATTGTAAGGTCAAACTCCAAAAATACACCAAAATTATGATAGAATTAATGAGTTAATGTGGCAAGTGGGGTGGCTCCGCCCATGCAAAGGAATACAAAAATGATAGGTACACTTCCCGGGAGTGTGAGAGAAGATGTGGCTGGAAGTGGCTCCCAGGGAGTGTATGTATCGCCGTTCAAAGGAATAATCGCATGCACAATGCCGTGCTAAGTGATTGATTGACCATGTCTGTGACGTCTCGAAATCTGCAAGGAAAAACCTGCAAGAAAATACTATATATAAAGACCGTAGGACTATTTTGTCAACTTTGCTCCTAAGAAATGAAAGTTCAAACATTTTGTTCACCGATTTACTCCACCTCTTAGTCTTTTTGTTTTTTCTTTTTTTGGGAAGTTTCCACCTCTTTGTCCTAAGATAAATGTTTTCTTTTTTTTGGTATAAACCTCTTAGATGAATGTTTGAGATAGGTCCAGATCAATAAAATAACAATAAAGTCAGTGCCAGTCATAATATTTCACTTTCTTTGGCTACTTCTACAACATGGCAAAGGGATTTCCCAAATTGTGTTTGTGGAGAAAAAAAAAAAAAAAAAAGTATACCCCAAAGAAGGAAAACACCAACAGTATAAAATACTACATTTTAATTTTGTGCAAGCGACTTGGCTCCCTTTAATATAGCATTGTGGAACAAGAATTCATGTTAATTAGGAACGACCATACCCCGACTCCGACCCAAAAATCTAGCCCTTCTCCGATATTCCCGAACCTTGATTAGGTAGTGTACGCATGGATACCCCTGCCCCACCCCTATTGGGTGACGGGTTTATCCGCTCTACCTCGTCCTGCTCCTTTTTTTTTTACATAGTAAAAAAATATGTTTTAGACTTCAAAATTAGTGAGCACAAATAATATAAGTTCACAAAATAACTATTACAACAACTTAACCACAATCTACTATCTAGAAGGAAAATGGAAAATAAATAATATATAATGTGGTATTTTAGTTGTAACTCGTAAGGATAAAAATATAAAAATAAAAATAAAATATTATGCATAAAAATTTTTTAAGGCTGGGATGAGGTCTACCTGGACGCCGACCCTATACCTAAAAAATTAAACAAAAACATCATCCCTAAATCGGGGTGGAGCGGGTTGAATTGTCACCCATAGGCTCGACAAGAGGAATTTTAAAAGTTTAAAAAAAAAAAAATAACCAAACTAAATTTTTTGAATAAAGAAAAAAAATAATCTAAAGAGTATCTTTTTTGAATTATATTTGTCTTTAGTGAGCTTTTTTAAGATTTTAATAATATTTTTTTTACTTTTTAGATTTGTCTCACCGTGAGACAAACCAATAATATACAAGAAAAAAACAACGCAAAATAACAAATGCTAAAAAAACTAAAGAAGAATAACAAAATAATCTAGCTTTTTTGTTTAGTCAAAACGGGCCTACCAAAACATGCTCAAACTTCGTATACCATTTCGGCTATCTGCACATATGAAGTGATACACTCCCTCCGTCCCGATTTGTTGAACTTGTTTCCTTTTTTGGATCTCTCAAAAAAAATTCCTATATTTTATAATATATTGTTTTTTATGATTTCGAAATCTTTGTTTAACAAAATTAATTAAGATCTATCAAATAAGATCCATATTACAATTAAAAAATATAGACAATTTTTTGAGACGTCAAAAAAAAAAAAAAAAACAAGCCCAACAACTTGGGACGGAGGGAATAATTGAAAAAAAAGCAAGTCCTGGCCCCCAAGGCCCAATAAATAATCCGTGATAAAAGTGGACACTAGCGATGTGAGTCCACAATACCATTAGATTAAGGCCTTGTTTCTCATTTGTTAAAATGAAAATCCCACAAAATTCAGTGAGTCGATTTTAACAAATGATTTTCTCATTTACTAAAATCAACTTAAAATCATTTTCTCATTTACTAAAATCAACTCACTTGATTTTATAGAATTTTCATTTTAACAAATGAAAAACAAGGACTTTAAGCAACGTAAATCAAGAGAAGCTTTCAATCCAGTAATATAGCATGTCACCATTTTAATACAGTTTTTCGTTGAAATACACATCATATCAGGTAACAAATCTCGTGAAAAAAAAAATGTACTATAGTAACAATTAAAGGAAGAACTGCAGATACATAGGACAACCAATTCTACAAAATTCTGTGGTACAAATTATTAGGGACTCTTAACCCCAGATCCGCTAGCATCGAAACCAAAGTACATGGTCCAAAATTAACAAGATGAGAATTTGATAGAAAAAAATAGCACATCAATTGTCGCATACCAAACACGAGAACAGTTTTTGAGCAAAGGACTTGACATGATCTTTATTTGGACGAGGGTTTGCCAAACAAAGAATATGGGATTCGTCGGCTCCTCTGTCCTTGGCTTTCCGAGATTCATCTAAGAATCTGGTGAATGCATCTTCAACGTAATTCACAGCCTCAATCACAGTCATGTTATCAACTAGGTTGTCGCTGTGGTGGTGGTGGTCATAGCTGCCAGTAACACCAGCACCTGTTGAAAGTCATTTAGGTTCTTATCTTCTCTTGGTCCGCTCTCTCGCATTTTCACTGGTTCTGGCAAGGTAACTGCCACAGAAATTCCAGATTAAATGGTTGCGCGTATTCAATACACAAATTCTAAGGCCGTGTTTGAATGACTGTAATGTGAATCTCGTCGTTATAAATCTAATACTATGTAGCAAGTAATCCAAATCCAAAATAGACTCGTTATATTCATGGATCTCATCCATTCAAATGTGGCCCAAAAGCGATTGATGAAACGAGACCACAGCTTTTGTATATTTACCTGGACAATCTATTCTTGGGCTATTTCGATTCAGAACAACGTCAAATGTGCCTGCCCACGCGTCTCGCTTTGTCAAGAACTCTGGGAGATTGAAGATCTTCTTAACAGTAGCTGGGATTGAGGAATGTTCAAATTGGGATGTGGGATATGGCCCTGAAGGCTCATGCAGCACTGCATTTTCAAAATCAAAACATAACACACAGCGGAATTAACCTTAAAACAAAAAAAAAAAAATTCTCTGTGCATGATGCGCAAAATAACTTGTCAAAAGAAAAATATGACTCACCGGTTCCACGTTCGATCCACGGAGAAATCAAGATGGCTGGAACCCTAATCCCAAGCTGATCAAACTGAAAGTTGTATGGCGGGGGGCCCACGATGCCGTCTGGACTAGGGACCCCAGTGTCCGGCGTAGGGACATGGTCATAGAAACCACCATGCTCATCATATAGGACAACAAACAAGATTTCATTCCATTGGGGACTTGATCTCAATGCTTCATACACATGTTTCACAAACCTCTGGCCTTCAGATATATCGTGTGAAGGGTGATCGTCGTTTCCAGCCAAGATTTTAGTCTCAAAATACCTTTGTTCGACTACAACATAGTTTGGTAGCTTCCCTTCTTCGCAATGCCTCTTGAAGTCTAAATCAAACTGGTGGAAGTTGTCTATATATTTCAGTTTTCTAAGGTTCCTACAAACATAAAACAAGAGCAGAAAAAAAGAAATCATTGCCTAGCTAGAATACAAATTACAAAATAGCACAATATCACAATAAGAAGCAAAATTTCTGAATTCCCCTCTCAGGGTAGAATACCGACTCCCCATAATTGTTTTATTTCGTAGTACCCACACAGGCATACGAAGATTTGTTGCATATTTTTATATACCTTTTCTCGTGCTGGAGGGGCGACTCTCTTCAAGTAAACCAGCCTATTCTTTCGTTTATCAGTTCATATCTATCTTCTAATTGTGAGTAATGAACTGTCGTAAAGCCCCATTTTTGAGAGAGAAACGACTATAGATCAAGATCTGAAGAGATCATTACTAGTAGACCAGCACTCGAGAGATAATCTTTACATCCTTTCAACAAGAAGACTAAAAAATGTTGAAGTAGAGAAACCAATAATTACAATGAATAATTTGGCGACATTCGTGCGCTGCATCAGGGTAGAACTGTTGGGAAAATAAGACGAAAAAAATACACACACTCAAATGCTGTATTTTATTAATCTTTAACAAAATTACATAGCACTCATGCTCTCACACACACTAGATATTTTTCCTCCCACTTGTGGTGGGGGAAGCCCCAAAGGGGCACCACGTCTTTTCTCTCACTCTCCGCTCTCTCTTTTCTCTTTTATTTTCCCACTTTACAATACATAATCATACTACCTTTTATAGGCCTAATACAAATAACTACTCAAACCAATAGCAATCACGTAACTCCAAAGTCAAGATATGTGGCTTATCTCCAAGCCTCCAAACCAATAATAGAAACACATGTTTTTCATTCTTAATCAAGCTTACTTTTCAATATCCCCCCTTAAGCTTGATTCATCTCGTCAACACATCCGTCTCTCGTCATCACATCTCATCTCCCGTCGCCTCACGTCTTCTTGAGCCTAGTGGCCAGGCTCCTCCTCTTGTCTCCCTCTCGTCATGGTAGCACGTCTCACCTTAACATTCTGTCACAAACCCGTCTGGTTTGGTGTCTCTCGTCTGATCAATCACGTCTCGTCAATTTTTACGTCATGTCTGGTCCATCCTCTTCGCGTCTCATCCTTCCTTTTCCCGTTTCGTATGTCGTCATATTTGATTTTAGGCATGCAGTGCCCAAATCTTGCATCTAATAGGGAAAATTTCAAAAAGACCCCTATCCTTTCACCCCAATGTCCCAAAAACACCTAACCTTTCGTTTATTTCAATTAGACACCTATCCTTGTCCACCGTTATTAAATTGAGTCCCCGACCCAATTTACCGTCCAGTCTTGGACGGAAAATGCCCAGCTGGCCATTTTTTTCGATGACTGGGCAGTAGAGCCGTGTGGGAGACTCTTTTGGAGGGAAAAAAAAGACCATCACTATTTTTTTGGAGGGAAAAGGACTGTCCCTATTATTTTCTTCCCCTCCTTTTCTCCCACCTATTTATACATCTTGTCTCTCTCTCTCTCTGTCTCTCTCTCTCACATTTATACACTAGGCCATCCTCTTACTCCTCTGATCTACAGCGAGAAACGGAGCACAACCCATCTTCCTCCTCTGCTCTGCAACGAGAAACAAAGCACAACCCATCTTCCGCCTCTGTTTCTAGTTCGTCAGACATGGAAGATGGCCGTTGCATCATGTGTGGAACCCAACGGTTTGTACAAACCTCATGGAGTAACATGAATCCGGGAAGGAGGTTTTCCAGCTGCCCCAACAACAACTGTAAAGATTTCGTCTGGGTTGATCCTCCGATGTGTCAAAGGGCTGTCCAAATCATACCGGGTCTTCTTCGCAGATCAAATAGGCTGGAAGTTGAGCTTCACAACAGTAAGGTTAGGGTGAGGAATTTGGCTGTGGCTTTGTGTGCCACTTGGATGATGATAATTGCAGTGGTGATTGGGATAATGATGAACTAGTTTGGAAAAAAAAATAGCAGCAATGGTGGTTTGGGTTGGGGGAAAAATGTAGCAGTGGTAGTAGCTTTTAGGTGTAAGGTTTTGGGGGAAAAAAGTAGCAGTGGTAGTTGGGGGAAGAAAAAATGTATGTGTTAATGTTATCCATCTATGAATGAAAATGTTTTTAATGTTATGCATGAATGAAAATGTGTTTTGTGGCCTCTATGAATGCACATACAACACAAAACAAGGAGAAAAGCTAGCAAATCAATAGTAATATTCAAACAGCATGACAAAATACAGTTCAGATTGCATAAGTACATATGTAACCTATTTTCTCAATAAACCTAATCTTCATGGTTACAATGTCAAAATAGGTACACCATCCACAGCAATAGGTACACCATAACAGTCTTTACAAAAAGGCATTCATATACCACTACCATTCATAATAACAGTCTTTACAAAAAGGCATGCATAATACTACTGCCATTCATATACTACCATTCCTCACTTCTTGGTCACACCATCCATAGCAAAGTAGACATTCTTTCCTCTCCAGTGCATGGTCCGGATTGGAGGTGGAGTTTGCTTGGAGGTGGACTGTCCACAACCATCTATGCTCACCTGCATAATAAGGTTAATGTCAATAGTGAAAGCATGAGTTTAACATTGTAAAAAGGAATTCAAATCAGTTTTACTTACAACATTGGTCACACCACTTCCCTTGCTGAAACTAGTTCCCTTGCTAACAGAACTACCCTTGCTCACAGTAGCAGGCCTTTTAAACTGTATGATGCATTTTGAATACCAAATAAAATTAAGTCATTCAACAACCATTTAAGTCATGGAAAAAAAATACACAATAGAAGGGTTTAAAGTTCATTTATTACTTACAGGTATTTTACCCCTTCTTCCAGTACTAGTAGTCCTTTTTCCACTACCAACAGTAATACCACTCTGAAAAATAAAAGTAAAAGTTACACATTTGGAGTATTAACTGCACTTTGGTTTCCAACAGATATAGAGAAAGTTAATTTCATCATAAATATGACAACTTACAGAGGTTGGAGTATTGACTGCAGGTTGGTCTAATGTAGCTCTTTTACCCTGTTTACATCCCCTCTTGTTGTGTCCTATTTTCCCACAGCTGCTGCAACTCATTTTCATTCCTCTCTTGCTCAGCTTAGTTGGGTCTTCATTTTCCTCTGGCTCTCTTCTCCTTGCCTTCTTGGGCCTACCAGCTCTTTTTTTCACATCAGGTGGTAGTAGGGTTGGGTACCCTTCATTTGGCCACATATCTTTTCCATTCATAGGTGTAAGAAAATTGGAGTACGTGGCCAGGTATGTCCTCACTTTATAACAGTCGTGTATGTAATCAACCATGTCCCTATCCAAATGGTTATACCCAGTAATGGCATGCACACAGGGAATTCCTGACAATTCCCACCTCCTACAACCACATGTCTTCTTCTCCAAATCAATTCTGTACTGCTCATTATTAGGTCCAACCACCTCAAACTGTCCATCCCCTGAATATCTTGGTATCCAACCCTTGTACTCTTTCAATTTTGCTACCTTTTTCATGATCTTTGGGCACACAATGTTAGTACTCCTACTCATTAGAAAATGCCTCTTCTGAATGGTCTCCATGAGGATGATTCTTATCCTTTCCAACATAGAAATTATGGGCTTGTCCCTAGCTGAGAGAATGACAGAATTGAAGCTTTCACATAGATTGTTCAACAGTATGTCACACGTAGGGAAAGTGTCAAAATGTGATCTGCTCCAGTGTATGGCAGGTCGCTCATTCAACCACTGATATGCTCTAGGCTCAGCTTTATGCATCTCCTCCATGGCCTTGGTAAAAGCTGGAATTGTGGTTGCTCTAGCTGCTTTCCATAGAATCTCTTTCAATACCAGCCCTTTAAACTCACCCTTGAAGTTGTTATACATGTGTCTGACACAGAATCTATGACTAGCATGAGGGAACAATTCACCAACTGCATCTATTAAACCTTTTTGTTTGTCTGTCATGAAGGTATAAGTGTGTGAGTTTATGATGCCCAAATCAGTTTTCAGCAATTCCAGAAACCACAACCAAGTCTTCCTCTTCTCCTTTTCAACCACTGCATAAGCAAAGGGGTATATGCAATTGTTTGGGTCAATACCAACTGCAGTGAGCATAATACCACCATGTGGCCCCTTTAAGTGACATCCATCCAAGCCTATGACAGGTCTGCATCCCTCCATGAAACCCTTCTTTAATGCACCCCAGCATATGTATAACCTTTTGAATTTCACATCAGTTTCAGAACCAATGATTGGCTTGACCTTCATGACAATTGTGGTACCAGGGTTGGTATTCTTCACCTCTTCAATGTAACCATAAAGTTGTCCAAACTGTTGAGCAGCAGTACCCTCAATCAGTTCCAATGCCTTCTTCTTAGCTCTGAACACTTTTTGCTTATCAACATGCACAGTCCATTCAGCAGTAATAGTCTCAATCAGAGAAGGGATTGGCCAGGTGGGATTCCTCCTAATCCTATCATAGTATCTCCTTATTATCCATTTGGTACTAACCCAGGGAATATTGAACTCCCTAGTACAATCATGCTCATTCACATAAGTCTTTACTCTGTACAACCCTTCATTCTTGACATATGATGCATAAATATGCCAAGGACAACCAGTTTTACACACTGCATCCACTTTCTCCCTGTCATTTTTATTGAACTTGATTTTTCTTCCCCATTTAATAGAGTATTCCTTAATAGCTTCCCTCACCTGTTCATGAGTTTTGAATTCCATTCCAATTTTAAACACAGGGTTATCCATGTCAGTCTTCTCATTGAAGACTGGATAGTTGGTTTTGGCCTTCTTCCTACCAGTCCAACCATCTTCATCTTCATCAGAGGAACTACCACTCATGCTTTTTAAGTCATCAGATGAGATTCCATCACTGTCTCCATCCAAATTGGCAAGTCCATCTACCATTGATGCATACTCTTGGCCAGATGGTGCCATGGACCCACCTAATCCAGCAAACTCTATATTCTTGTCCACATTTTCTTGAAACATGGTATCATCATCACTCACTCCATCATCACTCTCATAAAAGTCCTCATCATCACTACCACTTTCAGAGGAAGTTGAGTCCGGATCATATTCATCACTTTCCTCCTCGTTGTCAACCTGGACATCTACTAGCCCACTACTCACAAACTTATCCTTACCAATTATAGAAGCCCCAACATTCCTCTTTCTTTTACAAGCCCCACCACTCAAATTTCCAATTTGACTCCCTTGAGTAGCCACCACATCAATATTATTGCAAACACAGTATACCTGAACTACGTTATCACAGTCCACTAAATAGGACAAGCCCATTACATCTTGATCACACTTAACGATCCTCTTCTCCCCATTTAACTTAAAATAGTAGTCATTAGAAGAAGTATGACCCAATTCTGTAGCCATGTGACACAACTCAATTATCGATAACTCATCTTTGTGACAATAGTCAACCCAGCCAACCTTACCACCTACATAACTAGGCCCCTCAAATGAACCACCAATAAGCATTTTTATAGTGAAATATCCCGAATTAATCTCTGCAAATTTATGGTTCAAAAAACAATATTTTACAAAAGTTAGATTAAACAATAATTGACAAAGTTGAAACCCTAGAAATTTCGAAGAAACTATGCATACAAGTGAGCAATGAGATTAAACTAACAAAGAATGATTAAAAAAATGTTCGAATATGGAGTAAACAAACAATTTCAAACTTCAAATGACTTATTCGCCATTTCTGATTGTAAGGGTTAAGAACGACATACCGTACAAAGGAGGATCCCAACCACTGTCTTTGGTACGCCAACCCATGTGAGATGAACAGCTTAATCGAGAGAAAATGAAGGTGATCAGTGGCAGACAAGGAGGGACGACATTCTTGGCCTTTTTCACTGCTTTGCTGCGTTCCAAACCCTTTGGGACCACAATGAAAAGGTGAGGGACGACAGATCACTTTAGGGATTTAGTCACGTGCCTCTCACATGTCTATTTTCCCTCCAATACAGTCTCCCACAAGGCTCTACTGCCCAGTCATCGAAAAAATGGCCAGCTGGGCATTTTCCGTCCAAGACTGGACGGTAAATTGGGTCGGGGACTCAATTTAATAACGGTGGACAAGGATAGGTGTCTAATTGAAATAAACGAAAGGTTAGGTGTTTTTGGGACATTGGGGTGAAAGGATAGGGGTCTTTTTGAAATTTTCCCCATCTAATATTTTCAAAATCGTGTTTGATTTTGTTCCGTTCCATCTCGTCTACTCTATCAACTTCTCGTCACTTTTGCAATATAGGTAGCCAAAAACTTCGTCTTCATCTCATCGTCTTGAAACCTTCTCGTCACACCACTCAAAAACATGCATGGGTACATCAACAACGTGTCCGCTGCGTTTGAACTCATGCGCCGTCCTCCTCTCGCAGGTGCACGCTCTTTGGAACGTAATCCCTTACTCTTCTTAGTCTCTCCTCAACATTAGTCACTTCTACTGAGGATCAAAGTGAGACCTTTGAAATATTTGGGCTTTGACTCAATCCCTTAAATGATCAGGGGGGTGGACTGCAATTTCATCATTGAATTCTCTTTTCAACAGACTCATTGGTGAGTTCACATGATTTTGTTTAAAGAAATAATTGCTGCCCCACCTATTGATTTCCCCTACGCCATCTCTCTCTCTCTCTTTTTCTTCAGTCTTCTTCGTCCGTCTTCTCCTTTTGCTCCTCTAGAAAAAACAGAGGAATGCCACTACTTTTCAAAAAGCTCGTTTCAACTTCGATTTGGCGCCGTCTGCACCAATGAACTCGTTTTGCCGAGCTCTTTTCTCCTCAACTCCCAGAAGTGATTTTGGCTCACTTCGAAAAATCAGCCCGTCTGGATCTTCGTCGAATTTTATCCGACTCGTCACGGCCGTTCAACTCCGTCTCGGCCAGTCTAGTCTTCGTCTCCATTATTGGCCCGTCTGGCCCTTGTCATAGCGGAAGTATACATCTCACCACAGGTTCAGAATATTTGCACCATGTGCTCTGGTACCATATGTTGGGAAAACTAAGAGAATTACACCAAACTCAAATCTATTTTTCTATTAAACTGCAAGTCCATACATAAGTCACTCAACTCTTTCTCACACACACATGTACTGGTGGGGGAAATCCCCCAAAGGGGATTCCCACGTCTCCTCTCACTCTACCCTCTCTTTTTTCTTTTTCTCTTCTATTTTCCTACTTCACAATACATAATCATACTACCTTTTATAGGCCTAATATAGATAACTACTCAACGCAATAGCAATCACGTAACTCCAAAGTCAAGATATGTGGCTTATCTTTGAGCCTCCAAACCAACAGTAGAAACACATGTTTTTCATTCTTAATCAAGCATACTTTCAACAAGACTAGACCAAAGTAAAAACATATTTTAGCTTAATTTAGGGATCCTAATTAAGTGATGGCCTTGCCGGCTCATATTAGTGCAAAGGCTACCCTTTGGCAAGCTGAGAAGGCGACCGCTCAGGGTCCCCTAAATTCTGGCTAAATGATAGGGTCTCGATTAAGGTACATTCCATTACTTCCATATACCAACTTCAAAAGTAATTTTTCTATCAAACAAGGTGATTACCAATAAATTGGAAGTTAACTTCATGGTAATTGCAAGTCAAGAAACAAAATTCGCCTTTCAATTGGGTCCTAAAATATTGGACCACTTCATTACACACAAACCTCCCTTCCGCTGAACTTCCGTTAAAGCTGTGAACGATTTGGTTATGTTTGCATTCTAAAGACTCTAAAAACCAAAAATATCCCTTCACCTATGTTAAAGAACACCTGGTTCAAAAAAAAAAAAAGTTAAAGAACACCACTTTGAAAGGTAGCCCTTCTACTTAGCAGCCCAAATCAAGTACTCCTTTTAACACCTGCCCTTCAAAAAAAAACACCTCACTTACTGTACAGCGCCCTCAAATTCTCTTAAACCGAACTTCCAATGTACCAGTGCAATGGTGTAAAAGAGGGTGTTGGAGTGCCCGGACTCCAACACAACTTTAAATATTCGTATATATTATTATACTCCCCTCGTCTCAAAATTTTCGTCCAGCCCTGCAAAACGAGGACCTAAAAATAATAAGTCCATTAAAAGGAAATTTTCAAACTTTTTTTATAAATTAAAAGTACTCGTTGATATCAAGTAAATTGTTTTAAAAATATTGAATTTTTTTGCAAATTTTGTATAATTTTCAAGTCCTCGTTTACCGGACAAAAAAATTTGGGATGAATGGAGTAGTTTTTTAAGTTAGTCTAGAAAAATTGTGAAATTGGCCCATGCAAGCCCGTTGAGTGAAAAAAGTTTCTTAAATTTCCTATAGGTATGCGGGAAAACCCTCTAAAATTTTAAGTTATGAATCAGTTTTAGGTACTGGATATATATTTAAATGGCATCTAACGCACATACACATAATCCCGTCTCTTCCTAATTCGACCTCACAAGTAGTAATATATACTTGCAAAGTACGTATATTTTATTATCTCGATATAAAAATACACGTGGTTTGGACCCTTGTCACAATCTTACTACACGTGCTTAATTAGGTGCAAATGTGCAACTACACCTCCCCCAGTTAATGAGTGCACTTGAATTCGGGACTTCACATGGTCCTGTCTCCCCGAATTCAACCCAAGCACTCCCCAATGCAACTTCGGTACATGTTTACTGGGAGTCGGACGAAGCATGGCCCCATCATCACATGTTCTTCTAGTCTAGTAAAAGAAAGTCCAGGTGAGGCCTACACTAGTTGAGTACTAATAAGTATATAAATCACATATTCCCGTGAAATCTATGACTAAGTATATAAATCACACATAGATGTATGATATCAGGGGTGTCTACGGTTCGGTTCTAGATTTGACCTGAACCGGTAATAGCGGACTTATGTTTTCAAGATCCGGAACCATCCGTGGATAATATACGGATGGATCGGTTCGGTTCCGGATTTAACGGAGAGAATGAGGAAGTGAGAGTATGAGAGATTAGATTTAGGGTAAATAATTGGGTAGTGGGTTTATATTAATAAAAAAATTGGGTAGTGGGTGGGTAGGCAAGGATGAGTGGGCGTGGGAATATGGAGACTTCACACGTTTTACTTTTCTTTTCTTTTCTTTTTTTCTAGGGTGGTTCGGTTTTACCTGCAACCGAACCGAAACCGCAAAATTGTGGTATTCAAGAACCGGACTGGTCCGTAGACACCTTGGGTGGGTTAACGGATGGTTCGGATTAGTCGGGTTGAGCGGATCAGGTGATCCGCTTGACACCCCTATATGATAGGATGCTGGAATTATTGAGAACACCATGTAACCATGCTCCAAGACTATTGAGAATAATTACTTGATGAGTTGAGCCTTTGTGACATATATTTCAAGTTCCTTTAAAATACTTTCTTTCTTCTTCCTTTTTTTTTCCCACAACGAGGTCGTCACATGGCTAAGCACTGACATATTAACCGTTATCATCAATCAAATTAAGCAAATCAAACAAAACTTAACAAATGAATCTAACGCAACCCAAACTTTAGTAGCATAAAAAATACTTTTCATGAACAGAAATTCTGTCAACAGGTGTATAAATATATTATGAAAACACGGTATTCGAAGTGGAGCGTCTACTTTTGTGCAACCAGATTCATATTTGGGTCTTTCTAATGATAGCTTACTAGGCTGACAATAAAGTAAGAAAACCCAAAAAAAAAAAACACTCTCTAGTGTATTTGTTTGACTTTCCTGTACACTCTAACACATTTCTACACATTTTCACATATTTCAATACATTGTTTCAACTTTAAGGATACCTCAGTGGCTAATTTTAGAATTTTCCTTCATATTTTGTGCACTAAATTTTTGCAAAAGAAATTTTCTGTATTTGTTTATGTGCATTGTTAAAGAATTTAAGAGTGTCATAATGTAGCTTTGAATGGACAAGTTAAATAAAGATCTCTATTCTAATCGACTTTAGCTTTGAGTCATAGTGCATGTTGTTATGCCAAAAACTTAAACCAAAGAAATTAAGTCGATTGAGGGGAAAAGAGAGAAGAAATCAATTAAAAATGCAACTCATGTAACATTAGACTCGCTTACCAAAAAATGTATTACAGAAGTAAGCATGACATTATTTTGTGGTGGGACCCACACCAATTCAACCAATAGGAGGGAGGGTTTTGTTCACCCTCTTTTAAGGAGGGTGAACAAAATTACACTCCAATTCAAATAAGATGTGACTTAATTAAAGAAGCTCATGTTAAGGACATAATTGGTCAAGTCATGATAGTAACAAAAAAATTCTATAATACCAACTATCTTTACACAACAGTTAATTTTGTGAGTAGAGCTATGCATCTAAATGTCCACATGGCATAATATAATGAATTTGGAGAAAACTTTAATTTACAAACACGGTGTAAAAAATGTTTTCTTAACATAAATACATCTTAAAAATTAAAGATCGTTGATGCAATAGCGAGTGTCCCTAAATAATATTATTGTCATCATCATCTGTATAGCAAAAAAAAAAATTCAAAAATGGATTTCATAAAAGTTTACTTTCTTTAGTGGAGCATAAAATCGGAGAAATACTGCTGCCGATGCCCCGTGGTACTCAACCGCGCATCTCCACATCTAAATTAAAGTGTTTTGGTCACGTGGTAATTGACCACGCATCTCCCCATCCAAAAGTGTTTTGAAAAGCCATCTTTTGACGGCCCAAATTGTAAATAGAGAAAGTGGAAAGAGAGGGGAAAAAACATAATTTTGAACAACCGAGATACGCAATCGGACACCGAGTGACCATACCCGACAGCCACCAAGCTTTTCTCATAAAGTAGAGAAATAAAATACTCCAGAAAAGAGCTGGAAACCCCTAGAGAGAGAGAGAGATGATACCTGTAGAAAAGTGTAGAAGGGGGGTACTGGTAGTAAATACCAAAAGAAAGACCAGCCTCCTCTACCGACTCAAAAATGGTCTTCTGAGGATACCCTTCAACCATCATTTTATTGTCGTTAGCAGTTGCCCCATACGACGTCGCCGAGTGCACGTAAAGCCGGTTCGGCTGCGTCAACGTCGGCATCGACGCAAACCAACGGTCACAAACCGCAAACTCCGACACCAACTCTTTGTAAACCGGCACCAACTCCGGTTTGAACCCGTTCATCACTACCTCTGACATACCTGTTGCACCAATTAAATTCAAGATCGAACCAACTCCGGTTTGAACCCACTCCGGTTTAAAACCAATTTTTTTAAACAAATTTGCAACAATAAATACTACCTTCTTGTATGCTTTCAGCTTGTTGGGCAAAGCCTTCCATCGTGGGTTTAAGATTTTGGGATGCTACGGAGGGGGACCATGGCACGCCATACACCTGCTCAAAAATAGCATCAAAAGAATGACCCGGGTCTGGATCGACGTATCCGGACCGGTCGCCGAAGTAAACCCGAGGCGAGTTGGGATCCGAAGTGGATAACGGGTTCGACTCGTTTCCGGTTACACCGTCGATTTCCGGGTTGAGGGACTTCATCCATCCTAATATGTGATCGAAGGAGCGGTTTTCTTGGACTAGGACCACCACGGTTTTGATGGGGCATGAGTTTGTAGTAGCTTCGGATGCCATTTTTGTTAAGAATGGAGACTCAGATGGACCACATGGGGAAGAGACAAGGAAAGGGGAAAGGAGTTAAAAGAATTCAACTAGTTGACACTTTACTCTGGATACTTCAACCTTAACTATATATATAAACGATGACATGTCATATGTGTGTATACATATACACTGATATAGTGAGCTTCCGGTCCAAACCACTATTTACGGACCTAACGTCCGGACCTCCACCTTCCCAATTTTTTTTTGAAAATCCGAACCGTTAGATGTGTTTAAAACGTGATTTTAAGATCCATATAGCGTTTTTGTGAAAAATTGCCCCGATCAAGCCCTTCCGGGTATTTTTTTTTGCCAAATCTTCGCGTTGGACCTTAAAATCACGTTTTAAACACATCTAACGGTTCGGATTTTCAAAAAAAATTGGGAAGGTGGAGGTCCGGACGTTTTAAAATCCGGGAGTTTGGATTGGAAGTTTTTTGTACACTGATATATATATATATATATATATATATATATATATATATATATATATATATATATATATATATATATATATATATATATATATATAGTCCTTATCTAGTCCGGGCTCCCGGATCCGGAACTCATAGTTCTGGATCAAATTTTCACGATCCGAACCGTCCAATGTGTTTAAAAGGTGTTTTTAAGGGTCCCCGCGAGAAATCATCAAAAAAAAATACTGGGAAGGGCTTGATCCAAGCAGTTTTTCACAAAAACTGTACATATACAGTTTTTGTGAAAAACTGCTTGGATCAAGCCCTTCCCAGTATTTTTTTTTGATGATTTCTCGCGGGGACCCTTAAAAACACCTTTTAAACACATTGGACGGTTCGGATCATGCAAAAACAATTTTTAAAACCTCGAAAACCCCATTTTTTCTTCAATCCGGGATCCTTGACAGGATCACCGGTGTATATATATATATATACACACCGAGCTTCCTATCAAGGATCCCGGACCGTGTTACGGTCCGGACCTCCACCTTCCCTTTTTTTTTTTGAAAATCCGAACCAATATAGCGTTTTTGTGAAAAACTGCCCCGATCAAGCCCTTCCGGGTATTTTTTTTTTGCCAAATCTACGCGTTGGACCTTAAAAACACGTTTTAAACACATCTAACGGTTCGGATTGTTGAAATTTGGTCCGGAAGGTGGAGGTCCGGACCGAGTCCGGACCGTAAGGGTTTGGACTGGAAGTGTACTCTATATATATATATATATATATATATATATACGGTCTGCTGGTCCGGGCTCAAGATCCTATGCCTATTTTTTTTTTTTATAGAGGGTTTTTTTTTTTTTTTGTCATTCGATATACATCAGCAGAGTTAGTTGTGAGATACAATAAGTAAACCACAAGGGTGATCTTCTCTTCATAGGAGTCGAATCCAGAGCCTCACCCCTATAAAAGGGCTACACGACCAACTGAGCTAATTGCGCTAGTCTTTATAAAGAGAGTCCAAAGACTACTAAACTTACAAAGTGTTTGAGAGTCTCATTTTTTTTACCTTTTACGTTTTTGGCTTTTTAAATTATAACCAAAATGTACTAGTATAAATTTGTAGAGGGTTTGGGAGAGCCGAATGTATTTTGAGATAATGTATTGTTTGAGAAATATAAGCATAATACATTCAGTATTTTTTTGTTAATCAAAATGGGAAGAGTGAAAATTAAATGAGAATACAAAAAGCTTCTCTCCCCTACTTCTCATGTTTCTTCTCTAAATCCAAAAACCAAAAACTTTTCCAAGAATGTGTTATGCATGTGGTGTGCCGGACACTTAAAAGTAGAACATGAGAAAATGAGAATGCAATAAGTTGCCTCCCAAACACTCCACAAACCTAAGAAATTTGTCACCAAAGAATTTGGCATGATCCAGTGTAGGCTACACCACAGTAAGCTGCCGTTTTGGCAATTTTTATTTTGCGTTTTGCATTATGACTGCAATTTGTAGAATGTTTTTTTCCAAAATGTATTTTCAAACTATTTGTAAAACTAAGCAAATTTTGTTTTGACCACGTGATTTTTCATCTTCCATTTTATAAATATGAGTTCTTGCAAGCCCACATGCACACTTGTAGTCACCGTTTACAGAGTTTTCCATTTTTTATGTAGAATTTTTTTTCAATCCGTTGTGGGACTTTCTCTATCCGTTGGGGGTGATTTTCTACGCTCAATGTATTCCTTCCCGATCCTAATGAATAATCCGGAAGTTGCAAAATGTTTTCGCCCAAAAGAGGGCTCCAGATGAGAGTTTATAACCCTTTGGAAACCCTGGTACTTCTTAATTTTGACAATATACTTTTTCTTTTGAATTTGGGATTCCCACAATCATTGAAGCAATTTTAGAACTCCCATAAATCTAAGATGGATCTTACCATTTTTAGATTTGGAATCATTTTAGTTATCACATTGATTGTAATTCAAAATTTGTCTTAATCAAAAAAGTAAAAGAAAAAGTGCGAATTGCCACTCTCACGTTCTTTTTCACGAAAAATCATTCTGAAATAATATATAGAAAGATGCTTGGCACGTAAAGTTTCATATTGAAAAGAAGTCTAATATAGAAACGGAATCCTAGTAAATGGGTTGATCTGGCGTAATAAAGTCTGCGCTGCCTTATGGGACAAATCCACGGCAATGAACACCCTTATCAACAGCTATAAATAAAAGATTAGGCACATAAAGAAAGGTGCACTGTGAATTACAGAATTTGGGAAAATAGACAACTCTATTGGAGGAAGTTGTTTCTCTCCAAGAATGGTGAGAATGATATTTTCCTTTGCAAACCTCTATATTCATGTTTAAACTGTAGCAATCTAGTAACATTTTTCTCACATGTAAAGTTACTGTCAAAGAATATGTGAAATAATTCTCAATTGTGCAACGGATGAAAAGTTTATTATTTTCGGTTGGTTACGCAGTATTTCTCTTTTTGTATTGATTATAACCCTTTTGTTCTTGACAACTAATTTCAAGCCCTCGTGCCCAGCACGAGTTTTATGCCTATTTCTGTACACTTGCCTTCAGTACCTATGTTTTTATCACAAAATAATGGCACAGGGACACAAAGCGAAAGAATGCAAAAATCTGGGGAGTTAATTTGACAATTTAACCCAAAACAACCAAAAAACCCAAAAGCCCACAGCATTGCAATTAAATTACAACAAACCCAACACAAAAGAAAAGCAAGGACAAATTGGGCCAAATCAGCCAAATGACCGGACATGCAATTGGAAAACCCTCGGTATTATGAGCTCCTGGATTTTGGATATCAGTGTTACTTAGTAGGAATATTTTTTTTAATTATTATTATTACCATAATTTTTGTAACCATATTATTGAATGTTGTGGGCTGCTTCTACTGGTGGTTGTTCAGAACGGCCATGGGACTGGAAAAAAACACTCGGTCTAGATTATGTTTTTGGCGGTCTGATTGTGGAACAAAAAGAATTTGAAAGGTTTCTTCGGCAAATGAGCAGCAAGCCACCCAATCAAAAGGACATCTTAAAGTTTATATCATCGACATTGACAACAATAGATGCTACCCATTGATGTTGAATAGGTTTGTCAACAGAAATCCACCACATTATCGATTTGTGATTGGATGGACGGAGAAATTTGTTCGTAGAAGAGAGCTGGTGGTAGGTGATGAAATCGGACTTCGCAAGCATGGTTCAGACGACGACGACGACGAAAATGCATTTGAATTCACCGTGTTTGATAAGGATAAAAAGGTCACGATGAGTGTGTCATGGAACCAACAAATAAGTAAATAAATTTATCCTAGGACAATTCCGTCATACTGCGAGCAATCTGTTTGGTTTGTTCCAAAATTGTTTCGTAGTTACATCGCACGCACTACTGTAAGGTATTTTCACAAAATGACTTGTTTAACATATTGTAAATCATTTGGAATTTACCACATCAAACTTGTGGTCGCCCTTTTCTTTAATTTTTTTTTTTTTACTCTTATGCTTTGTATGGAATGGTGGAATTGAAAGACTAAAAAGGCATTCATAGTGATAGAGGCTCATTAAATTCAAAATTAAGCGGTTTTTGTTATCATCTTCTAACTATTTCAACTAGTCGACACTTTATTCTGGATATTTCAACCACCTATATACGAATAAGGACATTTTATGTGTATGTATATATGTGCAAAGAAAATCAACCAAACAGAGAACATCAAATCAAGAGAGGCAAAGATTTTATGTTCTTCGCCTTACATTGTGTGTAAAACTGACTCCCACAGCACCCGATCAATGGCTTCCACTAATGCAAGGACAAATGAATGCTCGAGAGAGGTCAACCCGGTAGAGATCTGATCTTCGTGGTGGAGGATCCAGAGAGGGGTCATAGGACTATTATCTAAAATAGAGAAAATAGACGAGAGCACCATTTTTAATTTTATTTTTAGGGCGTTGAACTTCTAATGTGGTGGGCACATTCAGGGTTCCTGGGAACCACACGCTTTAGTGCCCTCAATTGTGGACCTATGAAACATGCATTTCATTATTGTTGATTTTTAAAAATATAAATTTTTCGCTTTTTTTACTTTCTGCACTCTTTTTATTTATATTGAGATTAAATGTGCTACATTGATCTTTACGTGCAAAAATAATAAACAAAATTAATGAAATCTATAGAATAGTATTAGGGATGTGAACTAAAATGGGATGGAAATCTATGTTTTTTCAAAGGGTCATAATTATGCCTATTCAATAAATCAAGGGAAAAATAATCGCAGCTTCAATGCAAATTTTTTCCTTTCGCAACTTCACTGCATGTTTACACATTTGTGGGCATTTTTTTTATTTTACTTTTCTAAGTAAAAAAATAATTGTAGTTGAATTCCACCTCGAGTTTATTTTCCAAACTACTGCTATCGATCTCTAAAAAGTGTTTCCACTGCCCTTCGTCTTAAATTTGAGACGCAACAACAAATTTGCCACGTCAGGAAAAGCCCCAGAACCACCACAAGACTTTTGGGGTAATAGGTCCACCCGTTTGTGTGAAGTAAAGTGGCCCAAGAACATATCGTTTAGGTCCATCCGTTTGCGTGAAATAAAGTGGCACCAAGAACAAATCGTTGCCGAGGAGAATTGATCCTACGAGCTCAAAATAAGCCCCACCAAGACAAATCAATTAATCACTGCAACAACCTCCTTAGGTTTCTGATCAATATCTTGATCATAAGAGAGTCAGTTGTGCTGAAATGCAGGTAAACAATTGGACTACTATATCTCAAAAATGATTAGCAATGGCACTTTGGTGAGAACAATTTTTTTTTTTTAACAGCATTTTGTGGAGCATTGGAGCTGCTTTTAGAAAGCAATTTCGGCTGCACAAGGGAAATTTTTTTAGACAGTTTTCCACAAACATAAGAAACAATTACAATACCCTATAAATGATCCGTTGGCGATTCTTGTCACTTTTTTCTTCCAGATAACTACAAATAGACACTGGCACTTGAACACAAGTGACTGCCAATAATCAGCATTTTCAATAGTTTGATGGACGCTTTCTCATTCAATGAAACTATGAAGATATACATTGAAATAAGGAATCGCAAAAACAATTCAGAGAATGAGCAATGCTACAGACACTAAGACACATACGAAAAGTACACAATCAAACATAACACCATTAAAAATCTGGTAAAAGTAAAGCAACAAACAGTTTGGACCTAGATCTCTATGTATGAGTCTAAATCACAGGAACATATAAACTAGTATGAGCAATACTATAGACACATACAAAAATACAAAAGTGCGAAATTCCAGACACAACCACCATTGACCTGTGTACTAGACCAAATGTAATGGGTTACTCGAAACCCCCTCCAATCTTTTATCCTAAAGCCTGCTAAGCAACCCAAAAGCTTCTATCAATAATGCATCCGAACTGAGGCTGCAACCACTACTGAACAAGCTGCCATCATACTGCCACCCCGCAAACATGAGAGCACCTGATCTTGGATTTGTAAAACAAAAAGAAAGTGCAAAAAAAAACAAAAGGGATAGATATTAGCTTTTTAATGGTAGCAATGAGTAAAACATATACATACGATACATGTATGGTAGTCTGTAATGTAGTATTGTTTTGGTTGATTACTGTTGTGTGGAGAGCCACAAAGACTCAACAAGAGAGAGTTATCAATATTGAATTACGCAAAACTAGTGTGCAAAGAAATCAACCAAACAGAGAACATCAAATCAAGAGAGACAAAGATTTTATGTTCTTCGCCTTACTTTGGGTGTAAAACTGACTCCCACGGCACCCGATCAATGGCTTCCACTAATGAAAGGACAACTGAATGCTCAAGAGAGCTAAAAAGGACAGTTTCTGCAGCAAACCCCTCTCAAACTCTTACCAAACCCATATGCAAGTTCTCTCTCTCTCTGAAACTCTACAGGAGACAATTATGTTTCTCACATATGCAAGTAATGAATCTCAATAGACATATACATGTTGAAAGAGTCATTGAAAAAAAATCCTACCAAATAGGATTTTAACCTCTTCAAAACCTAAAAATTGTGAAAACCACATGTGGCGTTTTCTGATAGACTTAACCACCATCTAACGGGAAAACCAAAGGTTTCGAAGCCAAAATCATATGCGGGTGTCCAGACGGAGGTCTGCAAAAAGGAGCCAGTATTAACAATGATGCCCCCAAAATTGTTTACGTAAGTCATTTCACTTGTCATTCCCCTTCAGTTGACTAATCACAAGTCCATTAACAAAGACAAAGAAAAAGCAAAGCAAAAGAAGAAGATAAACATGATACAAACAAATGAGCAAATAAATAAACCAGAAACATACAATTACTTGATCATTGGAGTCTGGCTAGGACATTTACTTGACCATCCAGAAGCTGAAGGCCTGTTACAGGAGAAACAAACTCACGTTATCAGCATATAAAGTAATCTTGTTGGCATTTTTACGCTTCAATCCCGTTTAAAGCAAATTCACAGGAAAACAACATGCTACCATCATTTTCTCAACTCTCAAGGAAACTTACTTCCCTTCAAATACCTTGTTAGAATAATCGGTGCTGTTCTATATGAGCCAGGTTCAAATTAGACATGCCGTTGATCATCTTTTAATAAATTTTGTTCTCACAATAATAAGATTACGCATTGATGAACATGGGTGAGATGATGAGAGACTCATAGATAAAAGGTGCATCATTAAGAACACTTAGGTGATACGGCAAAAATAAACCGAAGTTATGGACACTATAGACATGTATTGAATTTACTAACCCTTTCAATTCTAGTTCCATCTTTTGATCTTGATGATTAATGGAATTTTCTTCGCCGTTTAAAAAAAAACCTCTTATCAATTCTAGAAGCTCTGATATATCCCTATCGGCTTAGACAAACTTTCTCTCTCATTCAGACATTCAGCAAAAAGTACTAGAAGTTATGACTAAACACTCACTCAACCAAAAAAACTAATAATAAAGGTGAAACAGAATTTTGGCCAATTTCATTTTCTTTTTTTGACACAAGCAAAAGCCAATCATCGACGAACTCCTGGTGCATTGTTACATGCAAAAAAAATGAATTAACAATGAAATCTGAATCAATTTGGATGATAATAATAAACTAAAACGGCTAGCTCGATTTTTTCAATTTTCAACCTGAAAATTTTGTCTGGCTCGATGTAATAATGTATCACTTACACAGTACGTTTTGATTGTCACAATAGAGGTAATAAAACCTCATTAGTGATCGTTGGTGGTGTATGGAGAGGTCAGAGAAGTTGAGATCTAAGATGGGTGGGATGGGAGAGAAGCGGTGGAAGACAGAGACAAACCCTTATATATGAAGGGAATTTTAGTCAATTCACACTAAATTTTGACAGCGTTACGCATTTTGAATAGGGTGAAATATGAGGGGGTGTGGTTGGCAGGTTTTAAAGATGAAGGGGTGTATGTGTGGAAGAGTGACAGATGAGGGGGTCCAAGTGATTTTTACCCTAAAAAAAAAATTCACATCAGGGAAAATATGAAGTGTAAAACAAGAACCACTGTACCTTTGGCTTTGCAGGTGGTACATCAACATTTGAATGTACATATACTTTTGGTACGTGTGCTATCTTATACCAATCCTCGCCCTTTCCCTTCTCAAATCGCCAAGCTAGTTCGAGACTGTAAAAGGTAATTGACAGGATTTTGAGATTGGTAAGCCTTCAAAAACTAGCTAGAAGTGATGAAATCTTAGGGTAGTTGTGAATGGCCAACCACTGAAGAGATGTGAGGTACCTCAACCACTCTGGCAATGATGTCAGTGCTGCATAGCTCCCAACAGATATTGTACTGCAGGGACATGTTGCAAGATCTCAGGCAACCCAACCAACACTTCATTATAACACACGTCCAGGAGTTGAAGGGATTCGAGAAGTTTAACGCCCTATGGCAGAGCCATTAGCTTTGGGCACCGGTCAATCTTAAATTCCTCCAAGGCAGTGAGATGTTGAATGCCCTCAGACAAGGAACTGAACTCTTTGCAGTTACTCATACTTAGATACGTGAGAGATTCAAGACATTGTAGTCCTTCATCTGGCAAAAAAACTAAGATTGGGAAATCCTTTATCTTCAATGACTTTAGCGCCCCAAGGCTTGCAAGGCCATTACAAAACCATTTTAGATTTGTAAACCCAATAATTGTTAATGACTCAAGATGAGTTAGGTTTCTCAGAACTTCTTCTAAAAAGCAAATCGCCTCTTGATTGTAATGAACTTCAAGAGAAGTGAGAGTTTCAAGATTAGAGATTGACTCCAGTACCACATTGGTGCACTTTCCTAGGACCAATAAGCTTTTCAGTGAGTTAAGACACCAAAAACTCAAGTTAGGATAATCTCTAATCACTATCTGCCAAAGAAGAGGGAACAATTCTTTTTCCCTCATTCCTTGTTAAATCTCTCAAACTTTACAAATCACGCAATAAAAGTATTTCCAAAGACGGAATCCTCTTGTTGGGCCTCCATCGAACAAATTGTTGTCAATACACTGGACCATAGCCATTTCCCCAATTAACAACCTTTGGACCAAAGGTAGTTGTCCAAGTGGTGGAATTGTAAAGCAACTCCTGCAATTTTGGAGATCAATATCGACTATATTTTGAAGATCAGTCATCTAGCGTGGCATGTGCGTGACATTGCAATTCTCTTTGACTAACTTCTCAAGGTTTGAATGTGGTTCAAGTGCTTCAAGTAGTTCTTCAACCTTTTTTTGTGATTCAGGTTCATCATCTCCCCAAATAAGTTCCAACACACGTAAATTGTGTTTTCCCACCAAATTGGCTTCTTTAGCATCCATTGGATACTTCACTATCTCAAGGTGCTCGATACGAAGTACACCTTTGTTGATCTAAAAAAAAAAAAATACACCTTTCAAGTTTAAGCGTTGCAATTCAGCTAGGTGACAACCTTTATTATTATTCAAAACAATAAACTTAATTCCTTCAAGCAAGTTAATTGTCCTATTTCAGGGGGCATTTCCATAAACGAAAAATATAACAGGTGAAGATGTCGTAGATTTCACAAGCATTTCAGATTATTGGACAGTCTCTTGAGGTATATCCATCCAGGAGCCCCCCTGTTATATTGTTCAATAATTTGAAATGCTTGCGGAATCTGTGACATCTTCACCTGTTATATTGTTCGTTTATGGGAATGCCCCCTGAAATAGGACAATTAACTTGCTTGAAGGAATTAAGTTTATTGTTCTAGATAATAATAAAGGCTGTCACCTAGCTGAATTGCAACATTTAAACTTGAGATGTGTACTTTTTCTTTTTCTTTTTATCAACAGAGGTGTTCTTCGTATCGAGCACCTTGAGATAGTGAAGTATCCAATGGATGCTAAAAGAAGCCAATTTGGTGGGAAAACACAATTTACATGTGTTGGAACTAATTTGGGGAGTTGATGAACCTGAATCACAAATAAACGTTGAAGAACTGCTTGAAGCCCTTGAACCACATTCAAACCTTGAGAAGTTAGTCAAAGAGAATTGCTATGTCACCCAAATGCCATGTTGGATGACTGATCTTAAAAATATACTGTAGTTGATATTGAGCTCAAAAATTGTAGAAATTGATTTACAATTCAACCACTTAGACAACTACCTTTGCTGCAAAGCTTATTAATTGGGGGAATGGCTATGGTCCAGTGTATTGACAAAAATTTGTTCGATGGAGGCCCAGCAAGAGGATTCCGTCTTTGGAAATACTTTTATTGCGTGATTTGTAAAGTTTGAGAGATTTGTCAAGGAATGAGGGAAAAAGAATTGTTCCCTCTTCTTTGGCAGATAGTGATTAGAGATAATCCTAACTTGAGTTTTTGGTGTCTTAGCTCACTGAAAAGCTTATTGGTCCTAGGAAAGTGCACCAATGTGGTACTGGAGTCAATCTCTAATCTTGAAACTCTCACTTCTCTTGAAGTTCATTACAATCAAGAGGCAATTTGCTTCCCAGAAGAGATTCTGAGAAACCTAACTCTTCTTGAGTCAATGACAATTGTTGGGTTTAGAAATTGAAAATGGTTTCGTAATGACTTGCATGCCTTAGGGCTTTAAAGTCATTGAAGATAATGGATTGTCCTAATCTTAAGTCTCGAAGCTTTCTCTGTGCAGAATCCAAGTCTGAAACTTGATAAGAATACACAAAATGAGAACTATAAGAAAATGATGGACCTGAGAAAACACGTCCATGACCCCAATGGATATTTATACAACTCATTCCACTTCAAGAAACTAAAAAAATGAACCACGTATGCAAATACAATGTACCAACCTCATGCAAAACATTCAACTTCACAGCACCCATACATGTACAACAACATCAAGACACAATTTGGCGAATAAAATAGATCCGTGAACATTCAAGTTGTTGAACTTGAACAAATGGATTTCGAACAAATCTAGGTTTTGAACTCGAACAACGGGAGTCTAGGGTTTTGAAAAAATCTCTGGTTCACACTCTAGGGTCGATTTTCATACGAAATTACTGTTAATTAGGCCAAATCGAAGTATATTTTCTTGAAATTAGGGTCGATTTTTAAGGGAAATTGCTGTTAATTGATTGCCGTCAACTGCTTTTGAGCTCGGTGTTCAATTAGGGTTTTAGTTTATCTTTGCGCAGTAGGTAATCAACCAGAAGTTTAGAAATTCGAGGGTTTTAACAACTCAAACGGGTTCCAAATTTCAATCTGTTAACCATAAAAGTGCTCTTTGGATCAAGTATTCCAGAAGAGATTTCAAATCAGAAGAACCTAACTTAATAGTATATATCCATGATAAATATACCCCAACAGCCATATCTACTACTCCATCATGCTATTGCATTCGTCCCCCAATGCCCCAAAAAAATTCAAAATAAACGACAGCCTCCATACCGTAGACATTGGGAATCAAATTAAACTTCCATTACCTTTATGGCTTAAGAATATAGTCTACTAATATATCTAAATTCGAAACCTTAGAACTTCAAGTCAAATTCGGAATCCAAGTTTTAAGCCCTAGATTTTTTCCCAGATTTGTATAAACGAACTCTAGGATTTCTCATGTAAATCCAAAATCAACACACACACACACAGATCCAGTTCGAACCGAGTTCGAAATTGCACAAAAAACTAGGGTTTTTTGTAACTAATTCGAACAATGAGCAACCAGAGAGACACAGAGAGACCTTGGATGTTGATTTCTTCTTCTTGGTCCCCTCCGATTCGTACTTCCATCGATTTCTTCGGCCTTCGATCGATTTTCTCCGCGAATCGCCTCTCTCTCTCTCTCTCACTCTCTGTTCACTCGTGAAATTAGGAGAAGGGGAGCAGGAGTGTGTTTTGTTTGACCCGTTACCATTTAACCCGAGTTTTGGATGACCCGGTATCATTTAGACCCGCAAATTCTAGGGCTGTAACCAGTTCGGTTCGGTCCGGTTCAGGAGGGATTTTGCGTGAACCGAGTAAAACCGGTTCGGAGAGGACATGGAACCGAAACCGGTTTTAGAGTGGTCGGTTCGGTTCCGGTTCGGTTCCTCCGGTTCCGGTTCGGTTCTATGGTCGGTTCGGTTCCAGTACCCACAACCCAGATTCATCTCTCTCTCTCTAACAATCAAACTATCAAACGAAGTAACAAACAATAAAATAGGTGCAAACCCAGTGAGAAATTACAGATCGAAGGCAGCAAAGTGCAAACCCAGTATGTCTACATATATTAAGCCAGATGTATATATATATATATATATATATATATATATATATATATATATATATACAAACACAGATTTACATACATAATTCCATCGTCGGATCAATACATACATACAGATTTACATACATATCTCCGATACATACATTTCGTCGTCGTCGTCCATCACTATTGAAGATCCGTCGTCGTAGCCCATCGCTACGTCGGAATCATCGTCCATCGACTCCATCGCTACGCCTCGATTCATCATCTTCTTCTTCGTTTTTAGGCACAGAGAGAGGGAGAGAAGATCTGATCATCTGAGAGAGAGAGAGAGGGGGAGAGAGAGTAGATCTGATCATCTGTGAGTGAGAGAGAGAGAGAGAGAGAGAGTCGGTCGGCTGTGGAGTCCAGTGAGAGAGAGTGAGGAGTTAGGTTACGGTTAGGATTTAGGAAATACCGAAATAGAAATACTAAGGTATATATATATTTATTATATTTTTTAAATATTTAATATATATATATATATATAATAAAAACCGGTTCGGTTCGGTTCGGTTCGGTTCGCTGAAAATTTTCAAAAACCGAGAACCGAACCGGTTTCAAAAAAATTTTAACTCAGAGAACCGAACCGAACCGGGTAATGAAAAAAACCGAAAAAATGAACCGGTTCGGTTCTGTTCTTGCAATCGGTTCGGTTCGGTCGGTTTTTTTTTCACCCCTAGCAAATTCCCTTTCTTTTATTAGAGCTGTTGGATGAGATCCAACGGGTGAGGTGAAAAGTTCGGATTTAAGGCATTTCCAAGGGTCCTGACAGGAACTCATTGTTTATGTGTGTGTGTAGGAGTTATCTAATCCGGAATCCCTAGGACCGGGACTCATAGTTCCAGATCAAATTTTCATGATCCTAACCATTCAATGTGTTTTTAAAGGTTCTCGCAAGAAATCATCCAAAAAAATTACCGAGAAAGGCTTGATCTAAGCAGTTTTTCGTAAAACTATATATGCACAATTTTTGTGAATAACTGCTCCAAGCCCTTCTTGGTTTTTTTTTTTTTTATGATTTCTCACAGAGATCATTAAAAACACATTGGACGGTTCGAATTATGCAAAAACATATTTTAAACCCTTAAAAACACCCACTTTCCTTTATATATACAGTCAGATCCTATCAGGACTCCTTGACATAGCTTACGTCCACACCTCCCCTTTCCCAGCTATGTTGTGATGATCCGAACCATCCAAAGTGTTTAAAACGTATTTTTAAGGGTCCACGCGAGAATTCGTCAAAAAAAAAAAACCCGGAAGGGCTTGATCCGAACAATTTTTTATAAAATTGCAATACATGTATTTATGTGTAGTTTTATCGAAAAATGCTCGGATCAAGCCCTTCCGAGTATTTTTTTTTTTTAACAAATTCTAGCGTAGACCCTTAAAAATACATTTTAAACACATCCAACAGATCGGATCCCGACCAAATGGCCGGGAGATGGGAGGTGTGGATGTAAGACTATGTCAGAGAGTCCTGATAGGATCCTGACTGTATATATATATATATATATAATGTATTTTGAAATAACACATTTTGTAGTTTGATAGTGTTTGAAAGATACGTGCATAAAACCTGCTCTTCAGAAAAAAGATGTGTGCTTAATACACTCTATAGTTTTTTTGTTAATCAAAATGGGAAGAGTGAAAATTAAATGAGAAGTTAAAAAGCTTCTCTCCCCTATTTCTCATGTCTCTTCTCTAAATCCAAAAACCAAAAAAGGGTTTGTTTGGAACATGAGGAAAGTGAGGGAAAAGAAAGGAAAATTGAAATTTTTCTCTCATCTTGTTTGGTTTGGAGGGAAAGAAGAGAGAGAATAAAAAATCTTAGTATTGTGAATAGTGAAATTCTCCTCCCACTTTTCTCTCACTTTCCTCTCATTTTATTTTCTTTCATTTTCTCCTCCCTTCCACATGTTCCAAACAGACCCTAATTTTCCAAGAATGTGTTGCATAAGGTGTGCTAAACACTCAAAAGTAGAACATGAGCAAATGAGAATACAATAAGTTGCCTCCCCCCACAAACGTAAGAAATTTGTCACAAAAGAATTTGGAATAATCCAGTATTAGGCTACGCCACAATAAGGACGTTTGGCGGTCTTTATTTTGCATTTTGCATTATGACTGCAATTGGGAGGCTATTTGTAAAAAAAAAAAATTCAAAATGCATTTTTAAACTATTTATAAAACTAAGGAAATCGCATTTTGAGCACGTGATTTTACATCTTCCATTTTTAGAGTTGGAATCGTATCAGTTATCTGTAATTCAAAGTTTGTCTAATTAAAAAGAGAAAGAAAAGTGCCACAAGACGCTCTCACGTTTTTTTTTTGCAAAAAGTCATTCTGCAATAATATATAAGATGTTTGGTACGTAAAGTTTCCATATTAGACAACCGGTATAATATAGGAACGAAATCCTAGCAAATAGATTAATCTAGCGTAATAAAATTTGTGCTGCCTTATGGGACGAATCCCATACGAGGAAATTTTCCTAAAGTAATTAGGAATATCCAGGGCAATGAACACCCTTATCTACAACTATAAAAATATTCCTAAGGTAATTAGCAATATATTGGGCAATGAACACCCTTATCTACAGCTATAAATAAAAGATTAGACACATAAAAAAAAAAGGTGCGTTGTGCATTACGGACCAGACTATGGGTACATACCTACATACACAGAAAATGCACAAATCGAGCTCGGGGATCCACTTTTGGGTCCCACACGAACAATCCGAACCGTTCATTCATCTTAGAATAAAATTCCGAAGGGCCCCGTGAAAAATCAACTCAATCGGACGTCTCTAGATGCTTGATCTAAGAGTCCCCTGTTTCAGTCAAATTTCGGACGTCTCTAGATGCTTGATCTAAGACTCCACATAGTGCAGGGCAGAATCCCCCAATCCTCATCGAAAACCCCTTAACACGAAGAGTAGCAATTTTATGTCCCTCGCGAGGTCCATAACTGGTAAAAAAATAAAGAAAATTTAACCCAAAAAAAAAACTCTTTTGGCATTTACTACCCCTTTTTTTTTCCTTGAATTAAACAAGATCTTGCGTAAGGTATACAAAAATGACAATCACTTGAAGCTAAAAGCTGTGGCTCTTAACTTTTTGGCATCTGAGATATATAGTCTGAGCCGGCCTTGGCTCCTTGACGACGAGTTTGAATATTCTATAGACCCGAACGAGCACCACCAAGTGTAACAACTTTAATACATGTGAGCTGAGTTCAAATGGCGAGTTAGAAAATTCGAAGTTCTCGACGAATATTGCACATCAGTAACATTCCTATTCCACGTAGTCGGTCAACGAATATGCAAAACTCCTGAGTTGTTACAAATGCCATTGCATCGATTTTTCATGAAGAACTCAACCGCATGCAGAATCGCCCGCAGAGATAAACCTTTCCCACGTTAGCGAACAACTATGAAAAATTAATTCAAACACCACCTATAGTGTGGTTGATTCCTTACTCTCCATCATATGGGAGAGGTCCTGAGATCTTGCAACGGTTCCTTTAGAAAATCATGTAAAAGTTGTAATGGTTCTGAGACTTAGGGTTCCTCTCAATAATTGTTCTCCTAATGAGAATGAGAATGCAGCTAAAGGAAACATTGGTACTTTTTAATTCTGACAATATAATTTTTCTTTTAAATTTCGGATTCCCACAATCATGGAATCAATTTTAGAACTCCCATAAATCTTCATCAAATTGATTGTAATTCAAAGTTTGTCTTAATTAAGCGCATGTAATATATGATGATGTTTTGAAGGGTAAAAGGAGAAAAGAAAAAATACAATAAGTGCAATAATTCCCCTAGCGAGTTGGAATTTTCAAAAGGGACCAATAATTTGGGATGGTTGGATCCTTACATAGCTATAAATATGAAATTCTTATGTAGCATTATTAAAACACTCCAATTTGGTGATATGTTACTCATTTCGTAAGATTATGTGTCTTCTCATTGTTAGCTTGATAAAAAATATTACAGGATTACGATACTGAATTTGCACGTGTTTAAACGTTATGGATCGATCGCATGTAGCTTCATAAAAAAATTTCCAACTAGCGCATGTCTTAATAATTATGAGCCTAGATAGAGCTAGCAATCAATTTTCCAAAGGCATGAAAATTTTATTAGCCCATAATTCCTAATATTAAGGCCATACATGCCCGCTAGAAAATTGGTGTTTCGAAAGTTATATATAATACTATGCTTGCTACTTAGATGGCAATAACCTTCCAGAATATTGCTATACTATAAGACAACTATGTTTGAAGAAGTTGTTTCTTTCTGAGAATGGTGAGAATGATATTTCCCTTTGCAAACCTCTATATTCATATTTAGACTATAGCAATCTAACATTTTTCTCACGTAAAGTTATTAAAAATGAAACTTTTACAATCATTTTATCTCTTATTTACAACCTGCTCACAAGCATGTGTGGCCACAAGAATATTGAAATAGCTGTACATATAGATTTGTTCTAAAGTTAGTGTCGAAGAATATGTGAAATTTCTCAATTGTGCAACGTATCAAAAGTTTATTATTATTTTCGGTTGGTTACGCGGTATCCTTTTGTATTGATTATTACCCTTTTTGTTCTTGACAATACCGGTGTATACTTTTTTTCTTTTTTCTTTTTTCCCCATTCGTCGTTCCTAATCTATTACATTGTGGGAGAGGGAATGAGACTCGATCCTAGGATGCGCTATCGGTGTTACTTAGTAGGAGTATTTTGTTTATTACCAAAATTTCTGTAACCAGATTATTTTGAATGTTTTAGGCTGTTTCTTCTACTGATTCTTCAGAAATAAGGCCATGGGACTTGAGAAAAACGCTCGATCAGGGTGATATCGAAGGCATCGGTCTAATAGTGGAACAAAATGAATTTGAAAGCCATCTTCTAAACTTACTGACAAAGGAGCAGCAAGCCACCCTACTAAAAGCACCTCTTAGGGTTGATATTATCGACCTTGACAACAATAAATCCTACCAATTGACATTGTATAGGTTTGTCGACCAAAATCCTCCACATTATCAATTTGGGACTGGATGGAGACCGCAATTCCTTTGTAGGAAAAGGCAGACGACTGGAAAATGGCTAGCGGTAGGTGATGAAGTCGGACTTCGTTTGAAGCACGATTCAGATTACAACAAAAAATCTAGGTTTGAATTCACTGTGTTTGAGAAGGAAGAAATAGATGACAGTGAGGTGACTTCCAATCAAGAAAATCAAGCTCCATGGCTGATCCCGGGACCGATCCCGAATTGGCTTTTTTAATTCTGTAAAAAAGGAATTTTATTTTATTATCTGAGTATTAGCTAGTATTGTAGTAATTTTAATCAAGATTTTCTAGAAGTATATTAGTTTCCTAAATTGTTGTAGTCTATTAATTATTCCTATGTTGTAGGTTCCTTGGTTAAGAACCTTATAGGAGTATTTTATTTTCCTCAAGTATTTTAGCATTTAGGAAGTTTCTCGTAATGTCGTTTCTTTTGCAATGTTTCTTCTTTTTAGTAATTATTAAGTCAATTAGCGATTCACCGGGATTCAGCTTCCTGTTTTGCTGATTTTTCTTGTCTTAGTTTTCCATTTAAAAATAATTGTGGGCTGACATTATTAAGGTGGTTGTTTATGACTAATGAAAAACTGAGTTTTTACTCAATATTGGTTTTTCAAAGAGGAGTACCTCTAATTCAAATGTTTTTGGGTTTCTTCTTACAAATTAGTTTCGTAAAAGGAGGCTTCTGCTGCATCAATGGCCAAAAAGTCAAAAAAAACCACTCCTTCAACTCCAAAATTTTGGTCAAATGTGAGAGGCTAAGAAATCACTTGTTAATAGTACTTGCGACATGGAAACCAACGAATAAGTTGATAAATTTATCTCGGGACAATTCCTGTCATACTGTGAATAATTTGCTTCGAAATTGGCTGAAGCTAGCTCAATATTTTGCTCCCTTCATCCAACTTTAATGGACTCACGGATGTTAATACTAAAATTTAAGTAAACCCAGCACCGGACCAAGGCTAAAGCCCAAGGTGTCCGGGCTTTAGGCCCCACCAAAATTAGCAAATTTTTAGGACTCCCAATAAGTAGTTGTGATATGTATATATATACCAAAAAAAAAGCCCAGCCCACCTTAATTTAAATTTGAAGGCCCAAAAGCTTGAAATAGGCCCAAAACTCTCAATGGCAGAATTGTAGTTTTGGAATCAATCGGGCTTCTTTTTCCATTTTTGAAAGAATTAACTTTTGGCATCCCAATTCCCTACCCATTATACGTACAACACCTTTTCGGTTTCCATTTGAAATTGGAAATCTGGAGACCGTAGTCTGGAGATCACTAGGTCGGTCAAGAAGACGAAGAAGAAGTTCGGAAGTCAGAAGTCACGAAGAAAAATAGAGTGCAATATAGAAATTAATCAGGGCTCGATTAGTGCTAAATTAATGTTATTCCTTCTCACAAATCTCAAGCTAATTTCAGGCATTGATTCTATTTTTTAGGGTTTTGAAATTAATTGTTTTGTTTATGAGGTTCAGGGTCACAATGAAGGCTTGGATTGTGAATATGGACCTACAAACATTGATGATCCAAGCAATTGAGACAAGATTCTTAAAGGGTCCTTTTTTTATTATCGCTTTAAGCTCTTAAAAACTCAGGGCCCTGAGTAAACATATAATGTTCAATTGTAGTATTTGCTCCATTTGGTTTGTTCCAAAATTGTTTTGTAGCAACATCATGCAATGTAATTAGATACTTCCACAAATTCATTGGAACTTGTAAATCATTTCGAACTTACCGTATCAAATCATATGATTTTGTCCTTTGGAGGTATATTTGAAAGTTTGGTCTACTTTTGACTACTTAATTAGTGTGTTCTTTTCTAAGCATCACATTTAGTTTGAATTCATCTTTGTAAAATCTCGTGATAAATTTTTTGAGCCTGTGTCTTACTGATGTTATATTGATAAAGAATTCGTTATAGACAAACCTCAAAAATCAAAAGGTCCAAAAACCACTCTTAGCTCCGGAAAAAGGTCCATAAAATGAGTTAATTTCAGCAAAAAAATTTGACATTACGGGTCTCTAGTTCTCTTTTCCTATTTGATCCATTTTATCTAAATTTTAAGTTGCTCTACTAACAAGGAATTGAACAGCTAAACAATTATTGGAAAATTACATTAAAACAGTACTTGAAAATTTTACAGTGTTAAAAGATAGGAAGTCGTTCTTTTGAGTAAATCAACAAAGCCCAAGAAGAGCTTGCAGCAGTCTGAATGGGCCGGGTGAAATAAACAAGGCCGGATTAAAATATAAATGGGCTGTGTGAAACTCTACCCTATGGCCCACTTCGAAGCCTAATATCGGGAACCAAACCCCTCCCTCAGTTCTACCCTCCCCTCCCTATGGCCCACTTGTTTTTTTTTTTTTTTAATCCAAAAAATTGAATCGAACCATTAGGATTCCCCTTTACACCGTAACGTTATTTGTCTCATTTTCTGCCAGAAGTGGTTAAGGTGTGAGTGTCCCAACTTTTTTTAATTTTACTTTTAAGGCGTTGAACTTCTAATTTGGTGGGCACATTCAGGGTTCCTGGGCACTACACCCTTTAGTGCCCTCAGTTGTGGACCTATGAACAAATCGTTGCCGAGGAGAATTGACCCTGCGATGTTAGGGTAAACCCCACTAAGACAAGTCAATTACTCACTGTGGCAACCTCCCTAGGGCTGTGATTAATATCTTGATCATATGAGAGTCAGTTGTGCTGAATTGCAGGTAAACAGTTGGAGTACTATATCTCAAAACTGATTAGCAATGGCATTTTGGTGAGAACAATTTTTTTTTAAACAACACTTTGTGAGAACATTGGAGCTGCTTTTAGAAAGCAATTTCTGCTGGACAAGGGAAAAATTTTCGTTTGGTAGTTTAGTTTAGTTTTGATGATGTCAAAAAGTATAATGAGTGGAGAGAGATAGAGAGAGAAATGAGGATAATGATGATGTCATCAAAACTTAAACTAAACTAAAACTTGGAAACGAACATAGCCATTAATACAGTTTTCCACAAACATAAGAAATATACTGTATAAATGATCCGTTGGTGATTCTTCCCAATTTTTTCTTCCAGATAACTACAAGTATACACTGGCACTTGAACACAAGGGACTGCCAATAATCAACATTTTCACTAGTTTGGTGGACGCTTTCCTGTTCAATGAAACTATGAAGATATACATTGAAATAAGGAATCACAAAAACAATCCAAAGAATGAGCAATGCTCCAGACATTGAGACACATACGAAAGTACACAATCAAACATAACACCATTAAACATCTGGTAAAATAACAAACAGTTTGGACCTATACCTCTATGTATTAATCCTAGGTGAGTTATCCTTGTGCGAAGCACGATCTTTGTAATCCGTTCATTATAAACCACAAAACTTCTCAGTCCCAAAAGTGAATACTTGCAAGTGAACGACACATGCCGCCACGACCAATAGTTACGAAGTTGAGGAAATCTGTCACTGACAATTTCTGATATTAATGTATCACTAATTTAGTTCCTGCAGGGAGCTGCTCGGCACTAAGGGTGTCAAACGGGCCGGGTCAGCACAGGCATGGCACGTTCGAAGGTGGCACAGCACGCCACATGCACGGTCTAATCCCTGGAACGACATGGTCTAAGTGGGCACAAGGCATGATATGGGCACAGAAATGAGCGTGCACGGCACAGGCATGACACAAAATTTGGCATAACATGGCACGACACGACACGGTATTCGACGGGCACAACACGGGCATGACACGAAGTGGGACGGGGCACGAGTTAAGACACGGCACGGCACGGCACAGACACGGGCACGAGCACGAAAGTTGGCTTGGCACGAAACAGCACGGAAGTAGGACGAGAATGGCACAACACGGGCATGCCATATCACGGATTCACGGTTCTAGCAAGGCACGACACGACACGGCATGAAACGAGGCATGGAAAAAAAGGACGTTCTAATAGCCACAAGGTTTGGACGTTCTTCATTCCCATTTCCAAATGCACGTTGCTTAAACAATAGCCAGCAGTCATCTTCCGATAAAAAGGACAAGCGACGTGGTGGTAGAGTACCCATGATTGATGCAACCTATTCAACATGAGTAGTGACAATAACAGAACTACCTTTTGATCCGCGTGCTAGAATGCACTTCAACTTATCCCACTTCTCTTTGTCTTCATCCCATACATCATCTAACACAATCAAATATCTTTTCCCATTCAACATCTCTCGAAGCTTTCTCTGTGCAAGATTCAAGTCTGAAACTTGATAAGGGCCCCCCGATATGGATTCTATAATCAACTTTATCACTCTTTTGAGATTGAAATCTTCAGAAACATGAATCCATATCCTAGGGCTGAAGTGGATCTTCATTCTCTCATCATTGAAGGCTGCTTGCGCTAGCGTTGTCTCTCCGAGCCCTCCCATACTGATTATGGGGTACACAAAAACCTCCTCCCAAAAGTGAATACTTGCAAGTGAACGACACATGCCACCACGACCAATAGTTACAAAGTTGAGGAAATCTTTCACTGACAATTTTTGATATTAATGTATCACTAATTTAGTTCCTGCAGGGAGCTGCTCGGCACTAAGGGTGTCAAACGGGCCGGGTCAGCACAGGCATGGCACGTTTGAAGGTGGCACAGCACGCCACAGGAACGGTCTAATCCCTGGAACGACATGGTCTAAGTGGGCACAAGGCATGACATGGGCACAGAAATGAGCGTGCACGGCACAGGCATGGCACGAAATTTGGCATAACATGGCACGACACGACACGGTATTCGACGGGCACAACACGGGCACGACATGAAGTGGGACGGGGCACGAATTAAGACACGGCACGGCACAGGCACGGGCACGAGCACGAAAGTTGGCTTGGCACGAAACAGCACGGAAGTAGGACGGGAATGGCACAACACGGGCATGACATATCACGGATTCATGGTTCTAGCAAGGCACGACATGAAACGAGGCATGGAAAAAAGGATGTTCTAATAGCCACAAGGTTTGGACGTTCTTCATTCCCATTTCCAAATGCACGTTGCTTAAACAATAGCCAGCAGTCATCTTCCGATAAAAAGGACAAGCGACGTGGTGGTAGAGTACCCATGATTGATGCAACCTGTTCAACTTGAGTAGTGACAATAACAGAACTACCTTTTGATCCGCGTGCTAGAATGTACTTTAACTTATCCCACTTCTCTTTGTCTTCATCCCATACATCATCTAACACAATCAAATACTCCCTCCGTCCCAATTTTATATTCCCTTTTGGAAGTTCGTGCCACTTTTCAAAGTGTAATATCTTATAATCTACAATGTTTTAGGTGATTTTGAACACTTTGTTTATTAGATTAAATCAAGATCTATCAAACAAGATCCATATTGCATATAAAATGTATTACCGATTGAAAGATATAATCGTTTTTTTATCCGGTTAGGATAGAATGAGGGACTATAAAATTGGGACGAAGGGAGTATCTTTTCCCATTCAACATCTCTCGAAGCTTTCTCTGTGCAAGATCCAAGTTTGAAACTTGATAAGGGCCCCCCGATATGGATTCTATAATCAACTTAAAATTATCACTCTTTTGAGATTGAAATCTTCAGAAACATAAATCCATATCCTAGGGCTGAAGTGGATCTTCATTCTCTCATCATTGAAGGCTGCTTGCGCCAGCGTTGTCTTTCCGAGCCCTCCCATACTGATTATGGGGTACACAAAAACCTCCTCCTTTTCAAGTGCATCCTCCAACAAAACTTTGATAGTGATATCTTTATCTTCATTTCTCCCATACAGTATAGGTTGAGTTAAAAGGGAGCTAGTTTCACGACTTTCAATAAATTCATCTCGGTTCTCCACAACTGTTTCACTAAAATGGAACTTTTGGTGCTCATTAGCGATTGAACCTAACTTCTCTGGCATCTCTTTCATCCTCTTCCCTATCTTATGACGGAATTTAAGGTTTTCAAAAGGATATAACAAAGAAGTGCCTGCCTTCTCCAAAGATCTAGAACTTTGGCCTTCAGATTCCCATCGGAGGACTTTTGTGGAGCATTCATCCACGATGTCTTCCAACTCATAAGCAGCAAGTTTGAGCTTCCGCAACCAATCTTGTATCGCTTTATCTTGCAGGTGATTTCGCTCTGCATCTTCGAGGACTGCCTCGATTAAGGAGAGCGTGCTCGACATTTTTTTCATCTCTTTGTCAACCCCCCGAAGCAATCCCACCTCTTCCTTAATCAAGGAATTGAGACCGTTGAGCAAACTTGGAAGCAGTGACGCCATAGTCCCCTGGTATACTGTATCAAAGGTAAGCTCAATCAAGTTAGTGTGATCTCTCAGAAGAAATGTTTCAAGGTATTAAAATGCAAAGATTTTTCTAAAGGTTTGAGGAAACATCATTTGTTTTTTATTGAATCCATTTTAGGTCAACCTGCATTCTGAACATTTTTCTTTCATAAATATACTAATCACATAAGAATCCCCCCCTTCCCTGCAACCCACCTCCCTCATTTCTCCCCTCCTTCGTCACCCATATACAAGACCCGTGAACGTTCACATTGTTGAAACTAGATCCATCTTCAATAAACCAACTGGAAAAGTCAAAAGAAAGAATTTAACTTCTGGCGGCACCAGGATTTTACACAAGGGTGTTTGTTGTAGTAGGAAATCATAAGATTTTTTTTTTTTACACAATTCGAAATTTAACAAAAAAAAAAAAAAAAAGGTTGCTATTCTTTGCTTACATTAGAAGCGGCCAAAGAATTTCTCAGGCCTTCCACTACAATTCAATTTTTTCCAAACCTTAAGGTTTGGTCCAACCCTTTTTCTTTTTCTTTTTTTCTTTTTTGAAAAACAGGAATTTCTTTGTACAAGCTGAGACCCAGGTGAAAAGTTATACGGAGTACAAGGGCAACGCACACGGTGAGGAGAAAGGGCACTGAAACCCGAAAATGTAAATTAATCAGCACTACTTCACTAATCATAATGCACTAGTTGTTATGCAAAAGGTAGAATTAGAGGTGTCAAATGGGCCTTGCCGGCACAGCACGGCACGAATAAACCTGGCATGGGCACGGCTTGGGCACAGTAAAAGTTGGGCACGGCACGGTCTGAGCGGGCACGGGCACAGGCACAGGGCACGGAAATGGGTGGGCACAGGACGGTAGTTGGCCTAGCACGACACGGCATGACATGCGGTCTAAGCCGGGCACGGCACGGGCACGACATGATAGTTGGCCTGACGTGGCACAAGACGGGCATGACACGATAGTTGGCCTGGCGTGGCATGACACAGACTTAGTCAGGCACAGCACGGGCACAACACTGTCTTAGTCTAGCACGGCACGGGCACGACACGGAAAAGAAACCACCGTCACTGACCACCACGCTCGACGCTGATCGGAAGTTACAAAGGAAAGAAGGGATTTTCGAAAGGGAAAAATACAAAATGCCCCCCATACTTTACACTCAATTACGTATCACATTCCAAACTTCGACTTTTTTCAATTTACCTCCCAAACTTAAACTCCGTTATTCAAAATGACTCCTTCCGTCCCAATCCGTTATCTCACTAACGGAAAATGATGAGGTGGCAATTAACAGAGAGTAAAAACCGTTAGTGGGGCACAAATGCCCCAAAACGACGTAGTTTTGGGGTGGTCTCCCAACCACATCTTCCTCTCTAAACCCAAATCGGATTAGGTCAAAATCACACATCCAATTTTATATCTAAAATTTTTTTTTTTCCAAAAAAAACATCTCAAATTTTTTCAGAAATAATTATTTATCTAAAAAAATAATTTTTTAAAATTGTTTTCAAAAAAATAAATACATCTAAAAAATTATTTCGGAAACAATATTTTTCAAAAAAACTTTATTTAAAAAAATTATTTTGGAAATAGTACTTTTAAGAATTTTTATTTTTTATTAAATTTTTTTTCAAGAATTGTTTTCAGAAAATTTTTTTTGATTGTGATTGTTCTAAAAAGTATTTTCAAGTAAATGTTTTTGAAAATAGTTTTTCTTTCTCCAAAATTGATTTCAAAAAATATTGTTTTTCAAAAGTGGTTCTTTAAAAAAATATTTTTCTTGTTTAAAAAAAAACTAAGAAAGACTGTTTTTGATAAAAAAATATATATATATCCCATAAATAATCCCACGTGAATCAAATATGGGATTGGGTAGATTATGGATGAAATTAATACCAGAACAAATAGTCTAGGACTACCAATCCCAGAATTATTAGTCCTATGTATTTTAATCCCAGGATAATTTTTGGGATAATTTTTTTTTATTGGATAATTTTTTTTTTATGGGACGGGAGTCCTGGACTATTTGTCCTGAGATTGGTAGTTCTGCACTATTTGAAAAAAATAACCACTTTTTTAAAAAAATATTTTTTGAAAACAATTTTGGAGAAACAAAAACTAGTTTGAAAAACATTTACTTGAAAATACTTTTTAGAACAATCACAATCAGTTTTTTTTTTTTTAAAAAAGAAACTTTTTTGGAAAATAATTCTTGAAAACAATTCTTTTTAATAAAAAAATAAAGATTCTTAAAAAAATACTATTTCCAAAATAATTTTTTTAAATAAAGTTTTTTTGAAATATATTATTTCCGAAATAATTTTTTAGATGCATTTATTTTTTTGAAAACAATTTTAAAAAATTAATTTTTTTTAGATGTGGTTGGGGGAGAGAGAGAGAGAGAGAGACTGATTTTAGGTTTTCTTTTTTTGAGTTTTTTTTTTGTTCCCCTTGGGCCGCCCCAAAACTACGTCGTTTTGGGGCATTTGTGCTTCCCTAACGGTTTTTACTCTCTGTTAACTGCCACCTCATCATTTTCCATTAGTGAGGTAACGGATTAGGACGGAAGGAGTTATTTTGAATAACGGAGTTAAAGTTTGAGAGGTAAATTGAAAAAAGTCGAAGTTTGGGATGCGATACGTAATTGAGTGTAAAGTATGGGGGGCATTTTGTATTTTTCCCTTTTCGAAATTACAGAGCGAGATCGGTGGGGAGAGAAAGAAATCTAGAGAGAGAGAGAGAGAGAGAATTAAAGGAAAAAGACTTGTGTTTCTAAAGGTCCCGCAATATAGTGCTGAGCAACTTCTACACGCAATCTGTAATTATTTGTAATTAGAAGGGCACATTTGATGAGCGTTGAGATTTGGGAAAAAAGAAAGGCAAAATCTACTAGGCCGACACTAAGACACTCTTTGACCAGTAATAGCGTATTTTTTTTTATCGGTAATAGTGTTTTTTTACAAGTAAATTTCATATGTAAAAAGACGCTAATACCGATAATAGACACATTACCGGTCAAAGAGTGTTTTTATTGTCTGCCTATTAGGCGGACAGTAGAAAAATCCAGAAAGAAAAACCCTTTTGATTATTTGTAGATGGGATATATATTCGAGACTGTATGCAAACAAAATTAATGATTTTGTTGGTGAGATTTGAGGACTACGTAATCTCATTTATATGTACACATTATACAATCATATTATTTTGGACGTTTGATTCGTTTGAACTTAATAAACATTTCAAAGATCTTATTACTATTTAAAAATTTAGCCTGTGTCATTACCAAACGTGACCGTGACCGATTGCAATAGAATGTACGAAAATACCTCCAATAACCAAAGAGTATGCGAGATTTTATGTATTTGACCCAGTACTATTTATAAATTTCGAATCTGACATGTGTATTTGTGTCTCAGAATGGCATAATCACATGATTATTTGGCCGATGATGTTGGCAGAACATAAGTTATTGTAATAGTTGTTTCGTTCTTCTCTCTATTTATAAAGAGTCAAACAACTTGAGTTTTGTAATGGCTTTAGTCCTTAAGAGTTGAGACGGTTCTTCCATGTTAGATTGAATCTCTTGCATCCATTGGATTGTAGTAGAGGTGTATGCAGCATAATTTCAAAACTGGAGTATATGTATTTTGTCACATTCGTCATCCTTAATGATGGATTTGGCTAGCGCGGTGAGGTCTAAGCACCATTGTCACTGGTGTTAAGTATACGTGTTTAGAAGACGTTCTACTAAGGTGACTTTTCGTTTTATTTAGTTGATGTATGTGAAGTGAATTACTTTTATGGAATAGTTAGAAAGTTTTATAAAAATTCAACGTGTCTGGTTGAGAATACAATGAGTACTTCAATATGCCAACCCGACCAACAATGTCCTGTGGGTTCAGTACAACTCTACCAACAAATCCAATATCTAAATCAAAAATGATACAGACACACTCTTTCAACCACACTCTACCACACCCTCACTCGCGAGTGGGTGACAAATCCAATATCTAAATAAAAAATGTTGCTCTGTCACTCACAAATTTCCAATTGGCCTATTCCTTGGTGCTGCTCACGCGTTGTGTCCAAAATGTCAAAATTTGACTACTCCAATGTTCGAATTTAGAGAGTGACCAAGTTTCCATTAAAAGACATTCATCCCTTTTCCATGCCATGGAAGTATGGAACGGAGTTTTCTTACGTTGGTGACTCAAAATTATTAGACCAAGTTTCCCAGAAAGTCACTTGATTAGAAGTGCCTTCTGGATTTGGTCTTTATTCCTATTTTTTTCGCATTTATTAGTTTTGTGTCAAACTTTTGTGGATTATTAGTCGTATCAACGATAGAAATTGGAAAAGTTAAAAATTATAACCGGAAATAAATTTTTTAAAGAAGTGGTTTATCTAACTTTAGCGCGCACTTTTAGCCGGGCTAAAAGTTGGATATTTACAAAAAAAAAAAGGGTTTCGGTTATAATTTTTTACTTTTCCGATTCTCTCGTCGAAACAATAATTGAAAGAAACTAACAAGGGATTTTTTTTTGTTGAATAAAACTAACAAAAGCGATTTTTTTTCTTTTCTGAATAAAGACAACTCAAAAGGCCAATTAACTTTTCTTTTTTTTTTTCTTTTTTTTTTCTGGGGAAAACTACCCATAAGAATAAAATGAGAGAGTGGGAATGGAGGCTAATAAGTCAATGAGAAAAAAAGGTGGCCCTTGAATGGAATTGGAATTCTTAGAATCCAGAAGAAAAAGAAGTGAGAAGGAAATTTCAGAACAATTAGCTCATAGTGTTTTCTTAGTATCTTGTTCTTTTACCAAGGGAATGTGATTTTTCCCACTAGGCTAATTGGAGGTGTATTAAGCATATCTAATAATTTAGCTTTCATGTTTAAAATGCAGCTCATAAATTCATTAATCAAAGTGTTGGCGTGGATATGTCTTGCGAGTTTGTAAATGATCCACCTACAAAAATGCATGTATTCACCATATCCTACAGAAGAGAAATAGTCCAGTCTTTCTAGGTTCCACAGTTCTATCGGTTTAGTCACAGGCGACGCCACGCTTACCACAGGGTGTTCAAGTGAACACCGTACCTTTGCCTATTCATGTACTGATTCCAAGTTCAATCTATTGGATTTACCACCCAACTCTTTGAATGTTGAACACCTAAGAAGTTCACAAAAGCCAAAATAGCAAGGAATCCTTCACCTGGTCTCCCTGTCTCTCTTTGTTTCTCGCACACAAGTGATCATCCATGTAAAGTTTTTTTAATATTATATTTGTATAATATTAGTCAAAACATTACATGACATCTGATTTCATCAATTGAATAGGTAAATCTCAAGTTTTGTTAATAACTAGCTATCAGGGAGAGTTTGTTCAGACATAGACTAAGTGACTAACATTGAAATACTTAAGTTAACGTCCGGGCGAACCTTTGATGGTTATTCATAAGTTCTTATTGACAACCCAAACAAAATTTTCCAGACCTGCCACTGGTTTTAGTCTTGTTAATGATATGGATGCGGCCATCACTGAATAACCCAGCCCAATTCGTAAAAGTGGGTTGGCAAGTTTTCACCTTGATGAGCGTGTGCCACATAACTGAGCTCCAATTATGCCATTACCTAGGGTTGGTCATTTCCAATCAGTAAGTGCTTGAAATGTGCTATCCAACACTAAAAAGCACTCCTAGCAGAGGAGGCCATGGCCACCACGGCACCACTCCAGCACGGGAGAAACAATGTTGGTTACATAAGTACTTGCAGCCCTACTTGCCCATTTCTCTCCATTGGTACCTACGATGCAATGACTTTGGATGGTGTCAAGTGCGGGAATGTGGCGAATTGTCAGATTCATGAAAGTTTCATTTAAAGGACATGGGGGCACGCCAAAACATTCATCTCCCTCTAGATATTTTGTTTACAATGTAGGGCTTTGGATAAACTAATAGGTTCAAAGGGAAAGTTGAGTCAAAAGGTGACCTGTTGTTAATCATGCTCCAAGTCTAATCCTAGGAAGCATGACATTCTGCAACAGAGGAAAGGTTTGGTTTTTGCATAATCTGGATGTGTTTTTTGGCTATATGTGGAGGCATGGAGTGTCATATTTGTGAACATTAGCACACTTGATTAGCTCCCTTGTACGTACATGGGGCGTTTAGGGAAGAACTGGTGAAAAGTATTGACGAATTCTGTTCAAATTTGAAGCGTACTGAAGATATACCTTTACATGTGTTAAATGTAAAACCAACGGAAAACCAGCAGCTCCTTTGCTTTCTCTCATGATCCATGCATTTGTTGGATTCAGCTTGAGTACATATAGTGTTGGTCCTTTTGGATATGTGCGGCTTCCAGTTCTTGGTATGTAAAAAAGCGAACATAGTGCTTTAGATCCTCTCTTTGTTGAATCATTGATTATGAGTCTTAAATGCGATGATTGTATTCAACTTTCTGTCTGTTCAAAATTATGCTCTTAAACTTTCGGCTGTTGATGTAGGTGTGCAGAGTTTAAATTGCACTGAGGGATTAAAGATCTTTTCTTGGTGGGATGATCCTGCTATTACATGATTCTGATTTTCAAACTGGCTCATCTTCTAAACTGCACCAATCAAGGGTTGGCAGGAATATTGATACAATCGAAACGGTGGTTTTTTGGCAATTGTTTAACGCAAGTGAAGTAACGCCACATATCGCCGGGGCGAAGGCATATATCACTTGTGGGTTTTTAACTGTCAAGTATTTTGTTTGTCTATCTTAAGAAGCTGGTACCCTACCTATCTTACTATGCATGACTGGTGCTTCTCTATCAAACTCTTCTAATATTTTCATTTCATTTTGCTTGGAAAGCTTGTTCTTTCGGTCGAGCTCTTTGCATGGACCTACCCGGATGATGAATCTTGAGTAGAACTTTATGCCAATGAATTGAACACAAAGCCCAAGATATCAATGGATCTTTTCTTTCTTTCTTTCTTTCTTTTTTTCCCCTTATGAACAAGTGCAATGAATTTTGCATAAGGAATATCACTTTGGCATCCTTTCACCCACCTTACCATTTTCTGCTCCCATTATCTGTGCAATCGATCCATGTTATCAATTACTATTCAGCAATATTTTGGGTCCCAAACAGCCTAAGAGTTGTTCTTGCTTTGCCTTCCGTTGAAAGAACATTTTCTTATACTTCCAAGTAGGTTTGCAGTTTGAGTCTATTGAGAGACGTCGAATCCCTTTGATTGTCAACCCACAAACTCTCTCTCACTAATCCTCAACTGATGTGTTGACAAGATAATAACTTCAATCTAATGAAAAAGGACCAGCAACATTTAGTGTACTACCATTTAGGAATTGTCATTTCGTCCGACCTGTGTGTACCCGCTCTGTAATGGACATTTTGTTTGACACGTTCACCCTCGTACATAAATGTGCCCACTGGATGGTGGGAGTTCAAAGAACTAAGAAAATGAAGGCGTACAGGAAGGTTTGCAAAAAAAACACAAATTCTCCAAATGCATATAACGGATGAGTGTCACTTGAATATTATTCGTGTTGCATTTCTAGAAGCAAACGTATCATATTGAACCTTTTCATCATTCCTTTTGAGCTAAAGAAGATTCCTGCTCAAGCCTACTGCTAAAAATTCTTGAGGTGCCCTTACTTTTGAGAATTTTTTGAAGGCCCTAGGCCCAGACTTCTTGGACATTTGGCTTGGGCCGGCCCTGCACACGGTCCCTTTGAAGGACTCTAGGCCGGTCACGGGCCTTAATCTACAAATTTGGGTAGTGATAAAAAGTCCAGACTAATATGCGACTAAGCAAGTGTATGACTAGCGTGCCACTATAATTCCTGCAAAAATAAAAACAAATGAAATCTATAGAATAGTTTCAGGGATGTGAACTAGAAAATAGATGGAAATCTATGAATCAAGGAAAAAATAATTGGAACTTCAATGCACATTTTTTTCTTTCGCAACTTCACTGCATGTTTACACATTTGTGGGCTTTTTTTTTTTTTTTTTTTTTCACTTTTCTAAGTACTTTCCAAATTCATATAAAAATGTAATTTTTGAATTTAATAAGTGAGGCCAATGACTACTCAAATAGGAGTAATTATCATTTTCCTTCTTCAAATATTATGTTATCACCAACATAATATTTTTATTTTAATAGAAGGGTGCTTTGTGTGTGAATCTCTCAGAAGAAATAAGTAATTTGATAATTGTAGTTAAATTCCACCTCGAGGTTAGTTTCCAAACTAATGCTATCGAAAGACTATACATTACTCAAAATATTAGACCATTTGTCGATCTCTAGAAAGTGTTGCCACTGCCCTTCCTGTCTTAAATTTGAAACGCAACAACAAATTTGCCACATCAGGAAAAGCCCCTGAACCACCACAAGACTTTTGGGGTAAGAGGTCCACCCGTTTGCGTGAAGTAAAGTGGCCCCAAGAACATATCGTTTAAGTCCACCCGTTTGCGTGAAGTAAAGTGGCACCAAGAACAAATCGTTGCCGAGAAGAATTGATTCTGCAATCTTAGGGTAAGCCCCACCAAGACAAGTTGATTAATCACTGAGACAACCTCTTAGGGTTGTGATTAATATCTTGATCATATGAGAGTCAGTTGTGCTAAAATGCAGGTAAACAAGTGGAGCACTATATCTCAAAAATGATTCGCAATGGCTCTTTGGTGAGAACAATTTTTTTTTTTTTAACATTTTGTGAGAACATTGGAGCTACTTTTAGAAAGCAATTTTGGCTGGACAAGGGAAAAATTTTAAGTTTTCCACAAACATAAGAAACAATTACAATACCCCATAAATGATGCGTTGGTGATTCTTCTCACTTTTTTCTTTCAGATAACTACAAATATACACTGGCACTTGAACACAAGTGATTGCCAATAATCAGCATTTTCACTAGTTTGGTGGACGCTTTCTCATTCAATGAAACTACGAAGATATACATTGAAATAAGGAATCGTAAAAACAATCCAAAGAATGAGCAATGCTACAGACACTGAGACACAGACGAAAGTACACAATCAAACATAACACCATTAAACATCTGGTAAAACAACAAACAGTTTGGACCTATACCTCTATGTATTAGTCCTAGGTGAGTTACCCTCATGCGAAGCACGATCGGTGTAACCCGTCAATTATAAACCACAAAACTTCTCAGTCCCAAAAGTGAATACTTGCAAGTGAACGACACATGCCGCCATGACCAATACTTACAAACACCAATAGTTACAAAGTTCGAGGAAATCTTTCGCTGACAATTTCTGATATTAATGTATCACTAATTTAGTTCCTGGATGTAGCTGCTTGGCACTTTCTCTAGCAGCATTGTATCCCCCTGCATCAATTCTTCAAACACCGTCCTTCAAACAAATTAGTTTCCTTCCCTGAAGGAAATTATTCAAGCGACACGGACTTCTCAACCAAGAACATGGCAAGCTCAGTGCCATGTACTTGGCTTACTTCCCAAACAGCCTCCCTTGGCTTACTTCCCAAACAGGGGATTTGAAGAACATCCTGCCACATAAAGCAACAGATTCACATCCTCCTCTTTGTTCACGGATGAGGAAATCAAAACACTACATAACATAATCTCATAAATTCTTGTCATAATGTACATGTTTCTGCATGCTCAGATTTGAAGCCCGGAGAAAGCGTATCTGCCCAAAAGGAAAGACATCATGTCATTGCGAAGTAAAACAATGAATTTGATGACAAAAGTCCACATTATTTATTAGATGAAGAAGATGCAACAAGGTATTGTTCACATCCCACAGGTCCCGTTCATCCATTGGGCCTTGTATTTGATATGAGATGAACAATCGTTTGTTTCTCATGGCACTCTAATAAATTTACAGATTCCTCACTCAGCCCCAAACCCTCTCTTCTTTCTCAAATCCATTAAATTTCACAAATCAACCTTCTTTGCTGGCTCTTACAGCAACCTTCTTTGCCTGAGCCAACTTCCATTTTTTCTCGGACTCAAAGTCCTGTTAACAATTTCTCCAGTGAGGTCAGCGACAATTTCAACCAACCTGTACCTCATAATTCAGCGAACCCCCACTCATCAAACATGATGTTGATATTTAGTTCGAGTGTCTATACTATATAGCATATAAGGAGCAAGAGAATAAAAATGAACATGCTGGTTACCTACGCTATACATATGCAATATAATTTCAGAGGACTGATTCAGTACCTTGGACAACCAAACCGTCTCCTCTAAAACATGATCCCAGTGCGTCTTAGGGCCTAGAGGCTCTTTTGGATCTCCACCCTACAACAGCCAAGTATCCATCAGTAAGGTAAAAAATAGCAGTAAATGATTAAAATATAGATTTGTCCGTGCTTCATCATAATAAGCATGAAGCAAAATTAGGTCCATAACTTGGGAAAAAGTCATAATTTAATATTCCATTTTATTCTGTTAAAACACAAACGAAAACTGAAAATGCTCAAGTCACCTAATAATAACTTTATAACAAAACCAGTTGCTACTAAGGCGTTCTATAGGCCTACGAGAAAGCGTGGCCTTAAAACATATGGAAAGGACGATTACTGATTACATGATTTCATGGACTGAAGTTAGTTTGAAACAATGATGCGGTCGACTGCTCACAATAACCCGTAGTTGCAATTTGCAACCCAACATCTGCAGCATGGTTCAGTACTGCCATACAATGCAATCCTTTTATGTTTAATAGAAAATATAATCAAAATACGGCACAGAATCTTGAATTCATGGAAAAGTCCCAGTATGCCAGCATGGTCATATCAGCATTTCCACAGTCCAACCTATAGGAGTAAATCCAACAACGCAGAAATGAACAATTCTCCCTTCACTACTGAATGCCACGGTGTGTTACATCAGGCATGAGTCCCACAATAAGCTGATTCAGGAGAGGAAACACAAAATCAAGTTCAATAAGATTCACTCATCTCATATTTTACGGAAGCGAGGCATTTTCTGTACTGTATATGCTAATACAACATATACTGAACCACACAATACCAAAAATTTTCACAAGCAATGCACAGCCACTGATCACATATAAAACCATACTCCAAACTCTCCTACTTTTCCTATATTTCACGAACCTGGGGCCTTGCTGTCCCCATGGGTCAACAAGGCCTGCTAACCCCATCTAGCGCCGCCCGTTGTGACATTCAATGGTCTGGATTAAAAGTAAAACTCTTCTATGTAAGAGAAGACTCTTCCATGTAAGAGTTTTATTTTAAATCTAAACCATCTAAAACACTTTTGGATGGTGTGGATTGGGGTTGACAGGGCCTACCGACCCCGAGGGGACAGCTTCACAAGGAAATTCTTCCCCCGCTGAAAAAGTTTGAATACATCTTAAGTATCCTAAATGATACCACCTAGCCCCTCCATACATACCAGATACCTACACACAAAACTTAGACGCCAAAAGCACACCCGAAAATGCGAAACATTAGACCACAGATCCAAAAAAATTCTGCAGGTCAGAAGCTAAGTCCAAACACTATACAGAGTCAAGTTCCGACCCAACTATAACAATTTTGCGACACAAGATCGACTTCAAAAGAGGGCGGAAAAGCAAAAACCATAACTCGCAACGCAACATCGTGTCCACTGCAGAAAATTCAAAACCAATAGCACATGCAGCTGGAAGGGACCGTGTAATGGCAAAGTCAAAACATAATATAAGGCTTAATTTCATTCCATAACGTCGTATGATATCACAGTAAACAGTAAAAATCTAATAAACGTATATCCATAAATCTAACCATATATAAATGTCATTCCATAACCTCGTATGGTATCAAAGTAAAAACCTATATCCATAACTCTAACCATATATAAATGTGTCATAAAGTCAATATATCCACACAATGTAAACCTATAAAGACTGCTTGATCAACCAATCAGGAGCCCATTCTTTATATACCTGTGCAAACAACCGGAAAAAAAAAAAATACGATATAGAGAATATTTACCCCCCCAAAAAAAAACAATACAGTGAGCAATATATAGACAGGAATATTAAGTCATGCATAATTGTTTGCAAGTGTTGCTTCAATTACAATTGAGATTTTTACGCTTTTATCCCTCAAAATATCACCCATTTTTCTACTTCGTCCCCAAACTATAAAACATTTTTATGTTGTCCCTCAACTATTGAGCTCCCACCTGCTTCGTCCAAATCGTAACGACATCCATGTTTTCCATCCAAAAACAGACCACGTGTCCCTCATGTGGTTTCCTCCCCCCAAAATGGAGGACATAAATGTAGGCTTGACCCTCCCGTACCATCCGCCGCCGCCCGTCGGATTCCATCGGAAACAATCAGTGATGCAATGGAAATACCAAGAAACAGGGGATATAATTATTTCTCATTTACAAGAAAATAATATTCCCAAACACTTCTACATCTAATATCTTCGATTTCAAACAGCTTCGTCGTGCTGCTTTAAAAATAAAAATAAAAATAAAACAGCTTTGCGGTGCTAAAATCGTGACACAACTTCGTCGGGTGATGAGGCATCGGAGTGGATTCAGACAGGGGATGTCGGATATGGAGATGGGTTCCAGGGGGCGGTGGAGATCGGAAGACTGCGCAATTTCGGAGGAGGTGAATTGTGAATGGGTTCACCTGATGAGAGAGAAGGTGTGTGATGTAGTAGAATCCTGTGTGTGTGTGAGGCAGGATTATCATTTTACATTGTACATGTGGCGACTTTTGGAGAGTGGGACGGGAAGAGGGACAGTGAGGGACAGAGGATCTTCCCCATGCATAAATGTCATTCACAAGCCAATCTACCCCCACCCCACCCCATCTGACCGGGAAATTAGCTGGAAAATTAGAAAAACAGTGTGCAAAACCCAACCCCAAATCTGACCGGGAAATTAGAAAAACGGAGTGCAAAACAAAAACAGAGTGCAAAACTCAACCCCAAATCTGACAGGGAAATTAGAAAAACAGAGTGAAAAACCCAACCCCAAATCTGTCCCAAAACCCACAAACCAGACCCAAAACCCACAACACACACACATTATTCGTGTCAGATTTCACATTCAAATTCTAAATTCATATAAACAAATTCAATTCCTACTTTACTCACCGACAAATTCATCAAATCACCTTGCCAACCTTCCAATTCCATCTCAAAATTGAAACAGAGTCCAAGAGCAATAGAGATTACCGAAACAGAGGCCTTTTTATTCACCTTCAAAGTTCGATATGGTGCAGCCACAAAAACACAGGAAAAAGAATATTTTGAACGGTCGCCAAACACATAAAAACAAAATTTATGAAATCATTTTACATTTAAGAGATTTTGCAGAAAAATACTTTTTTCACGTAAAATCATTTACATCGAAACAATTTTTTGGATCCGAGGGAGAGATCAAGGAAAGTTAACTGAAAATGTGAATGGTTTTGTGGAGAAACTCTAAATACAATTTGGTAGCGTAAAAAAATCTAAATACAGAGGTTCAATCGTACCTTCATCAACGGTTTAATTCTTTCGTGAACTTGGCCAAGAACCCGATGACATTCGTCACAATGGCCGCCAGGACGGTTGCAGCACCCGGATCACCTCCGGAGGCAGAACCCGAATTCACCGTTGAACCGATGATCACCTACGGCAACGGCTCCATAAACACTTGTTCAGTCGGCAGTGCCATGAAAATAACCTCTTCGACTGGTGGCGGCAGCGGCTCCACAATGACCATTTCAACAGACGGCGGCGGCGGCTCTACAATAACCACTTCAAACGGTTCCTCCGGCACCAACAGCTAGTTATCCTCAACCTTGACGCGGCGGCACACGCATCTCACCACCGCCCACACTGCTCCAAGGCCAGACACCGACGCAGCCAACCCTATCACAATCCAGAATTCTTTCGTGAGCATTATGAAAGAGCTGATTGAAGGCGTTGATGATGCCTGTGGATGAGGGTTTTGAGCCAGCAGCAAAAAAAACAGAGAGGAAAAGGGTTTTGGAGAAGATGCAGCAGAGGGTCCACCAGATTGCACACGTGTGTTTGTACACGTGTGCAATCTGGTGGACCAAGGGAAAAGAAAAAAATGCGTAAAGTGCTCCTGTGTACGTGACTACGTGTGCTGGTGTTCTACTCTCTCTCTCTCTCTCTCCTCTGCTGCGTCTTCTCCAAAACCCTTTTCCTCTCTCTGTTTTTTTTTTGCTGCTGGCTCAAAACCCTCATCCACGTGCATCATCAACGCCTTCAATCAGCTCTTTCATAATGCTCACGGAAGAATTCTAGATTGGGATAGGGTTGACCGCGTCGATGTCTGGCCTTGGAGCAGTGTGGGCGGTGGTGAGATGCGTGTGCCACCACGTCGAGGTTGAGGATAACCAGCTGTCAGTGCCGGAGGAACCGGTTGAAGTGGTTATTGTAGAGCCGCCGCCGCCGTCTGTTGAAATGGTCATTGTGGAACCGTTGTCGCCACCAATCGAAGAGGTCATTTTCATGGCACCGCCGGCTGAACAAGTGTTTATGAAGCCGCTGCCGGAGGTGATCATTGGTTCAACGGTAAATCCAGGTTCCGCCTCCGGAGGTGATTCGGGTGCTGCCGCCGGCCTGGCGGCCATAGTGACGAACATCATCGGGTTCTAAGCCAAGGTCACGAAAGAATTAAACCGTTGATGAAGGTACGATTCAACGAAAAAACACGTGTGCAATCTGCTCATTTTCCGCAACGTACTGCTCCAACCACATGTAAGATATTAGGTGGCACAATCCTTCTTCAACTTTCTCACTTAAAGCCAAACCTATCAAATTCAAAATGTAAAAAGTTCAAACCTAATAAATCAGGAGTATATAAGCACTACTTGAACAAGTAAAGAAAACGATCTTCGCCCTTCACTTCTCCTTTGATTTTTGGATACACTTTTTGAATATGATAAGAAGATACAGTATTTCATTTTCTTTTGAATGAAAATTAAAAAATCACCTTGTTTCCATATCCACAAGTGCATCAGCTCATGAGTCATAGTTGCTTGTGTTCTTATTCTGCGTATATAATTTAACTCATAGTCAAACGAAAATTCGAATTCTCCAATTTGCTAATTTGTGATTGTAATAATAAACAACAAACAAAAGATGAGAAAATCAGTTGGAAAGGAATTTACCTAGCCATACCATACTTGATTAGAATTGCCTTCCCATTGCATGGGACACAAGACCACTTTGTAGTCTCAGGGACTCGCATGGCCATTTTTGACACTTCGAATTCGTTCCTTACTCGTGAACATGTTGTGACCTGTTATCATCAAGGAGAGAAATAAAGAATCCATTGTAACAAACTGGCATTTTAGATGTAATTATTTTTTTATTTATCAAAAGATGTAAATCGAAAAATTTGTTCTCACATAATTCTTTTAATAAATAATTATAATATAAAAAAATTCCAATTGAAGTCCAAGATGAAAGCTAGGCAACAAGATCATGTAATACAGAGGAATATCGATGAAAGCTCTTACGCAATTCACACGTTTAATCGTTACAAAGAGCCCAAAAGTGGGAATAGTATCCTCCTATACAGCAACAAAAAAAGTCCAATTAATATGAGGAAAACGTACCACTTGTCTTTTTTATTCCTTGATTGTGTTTAAGTTAAAATCGTAATTGTTCAATCATTCCTATTTTCAAATTATAGCTTTGATTGTGTTTTAATTGTTTCCCTTTTGCTTACCTTGCCATTTGATTGTGTTTAAGTTAAAATCGTAATTGTTCAATCATTCCTATTTTCAAATTATAGCTTCGATCGTGTTTTAATTGTTTCCCTTCTGAATTAGTTTCAGTCAAATAGGGCATTTAAATTGCTTAACCAAGCTTTGAAGTCATGGAAAGGAATTGCAAAAAGAAAAACCGCACTGATAAATGCACGGAATATATGGAAATGATTCTATATGAATGCCTTTCAAAAAAAAAAAAAAAAACCTACCACCAATATATGGAAAGAATTATAAGCTTTTTGAATTCCAACCTTTTATTGCCTTTTAAAGTTCTTATTGCCCAGCATGTGCCTATAATAAGATTTCCTTATCAGTAGTAGTGTTAAAGCATCCAACTCAAAACCAATTGGCAATGAGTGGAGAGGCCGCCCAGGCTCATATACTAGACTTAGAGGTTATAATTAACCAATGTGGGACAAACTCTAACACTCCCCCGCAGGTGCGACCCCTGACCCGCACGTGGAGAGTTAAATAACAGATCCACAACATTGGGATCACAACGAAACAAGATGCTCTTATGGCACAAACAACGGGGCAATAACCTAGAGAGTCTTGTCCAAAATCCTCCGAAGGCCTAGCTCTGATACCATGTTAAAGCATCCAACTCAAAACCAATTGGCAATGAGTGGAGAGGCCGCCCAGGCTCATATACTAGACTCGGAGGTTATAATTAACCAATGTGAGACAAACTCTAACAAGTAGCATGGGAAAGCCAAGCTCTTTGAATTTCTTTGATTTCCTTATCTATTGGTTGCCATTAAAAAAAATTCCTCCCTCTTAAGTTGGTTTTATTTAAAGAGGGTTCATGATTTTCTCTCGAATTAAGTAGTATAAAAGATTGATTTTGTGTATGCTATGGTTTTTTATTTTCTCTCTCTTTTAATGATTTAAATCTTTTTACCATGTTACTGAGTTAGCTACCTTCTACAAACTCACTGAGTTCCCTACTATATAGTTGTCTGGACAGAACAAAAGAAAAAAATATATATTTGGATAAAAGAATTGTCTCATATGGGGGAAATCTCATTTCTCGACAATGCTTGAGATAGTCAAAATTGTTAAAAAATAAAATAAAATAAGCCACATTACTTCTTTGCATATTTTTCTAATTTAACGTATTACACAAATGTGCTATTTTAGACATTTTTCTATGTTGCATTATATGGATGTGTGAACTCTCTTTAACTTAAGCTTATTTGAAAGTACTACTTCAAGGAGAGGTCGAATTGGTCGGCAGGGTGATCAACATTAGAGAAGCATAATTCATTTAAAATGTGTTTAAAACGTGTTGCTTCATGCCTTTAGGCACGGACAAACCCTATTTGATTACAAAGCAACTCAATTTAGGTTAGAGAAGCAGTTACCAAACTCATAATCAATTTGATTCAAGTGGCAAAAAAAATTACTAAACCCAAAATCAACTACAGTAGTAATAAATACAGAAATAAGTTAATTAGACAGAGAAATCAAGGTCGGATAGTTACCCCAAGTAGTTATCTTGGCCCCACATCTTATTATATGGAGAAATCACGGTCGAATGACACCGGATTCTAGCAATTGCAAAGCTGTGCCGTTGACAGCCCTTGACGACCAAAGGCTTATATCTTGACTACACTGAAAATACCACCACCCAGCTTATCAAAAATCCATCTATAATCTTCTGGCAACAGATACCCTAACTCAATATGACTTGTTATCGCTACAGCAAGAGGATTATATGGATTTTCACCAAAACTGGATTTAGCTTCAGAGAGGGAACCAAATTAGTACCTTTTCCTGGCAATTTTAAGTAGGAATCTAAAAACTGAAGGAGAGAACTGAGATAAAAATTAAAAAAAGGCCTATCTAATCTTATAGTTTTATCATTTCTGTTGGTTCCAATTTTGTCCTTGAATTTTGAATGTTGCAAATTCGTCCTTAAGACATTCAAAATTCGTCCTTAAGTTTTCTGGTTTGTTTCAATTTGAACTGCTCTTCCAAGTTTATAAAATTATGTATTAAGCCTCTAAAGTTTATAAGGTTATAGTTGTTTGCCTAAATTACGTTTTTAAACACTTTAAAGAATTTTTTAATGGTTGGAGTGGGTTTCTCCAAATCAATAGATAATTCTTTAAATTACACTCTCTCTTTTTGTTGATATAGTTGCATCATATCAAGTACGATTGGTTCATGCATTTGAATAAGAGAGAAATATATTTGCAATCGTAGTCACACTATGCTAGCTAAGGCCAGATGCCAATGATGCTACATTCAAATAATAATAGTAGAATATACACACCTAGTGTTTAACTGTTTATAAGAAGTATTTATAAAATGGAAAATGTTAACGTCTGCCCAATAGGCACACGTTAGCAAGACCCTTATAAAATATTTCATCGAGTTGAATGCATAAAAAATACTTTAAAATAAAATCAAACTTAAGAAAGTAAGTATAACATTTATAAACTTTAGAGACATAATAAATAATTGTTATTAAGTAAACTTGAAGGGCAGCTTCATATTTAAAGAAAAAAATCATATAAATCTTAAGGATGAAATTGAAATATTTAAAATATAAGGATCCAATTAAACTACAAGAATGAAATTGAGACATTTAAAATATAAAACTTCTTTCTCCTCACAACGAGAATCGTAAAAGTGGATTTGATTACTACGTACCTCTCGAAGGCAAATATTGCAAGACACAGGTCGTCGTTGACAATTAGCCATCTATCACCTCAAATTGACCTATAAAACAAAAACAAGGTGAAACATCAAAGACACTGTTTAACACAAGTGCAAGTGCACATCATATATTTGCTAGAAAGGAAAGAACTCGTATGCTTGAATGATTCTACTGAAACAATAGAAATGCACCAATTTCATAAACCAGAACAACTAAACAGATGCACTAAATTTCAGCACTGCACATGGTCATTCCAAAATGGTAGAAATTACTTCACCACGTTCAAAAGAACATGCTTTGCTGGTTGGTTTTGGGTGGAATTGCTCATGTGATGCCATCGAGTTGAATAAAGGGTATGTAAAACTAAACTCTACAGGGAAGAAGATGGGTATCTGAGAGATCCAAGGACAGTGTCATAGTACCAGTAAATCAGTTAACGGAGATCAACTTTTATCTCCTCAACCCATACAAGGACTGATGTACCAGTAAAAAACAGGATTCATGTAGCCGATTCAATTAATTGGGACTTAAGGCTCGGTTTGGTTTGGTTAGGAATGCCGAGAAACCAAGGCTGTGAATCACATTCCGTACCGGCCGGTACCGGATTGACCCATAAATGGTACCAGGCACCTCTGATTTCGTCCCAGTCCCAATACCGGGCCTTACCAGTCGATACCACTTAATCCGGTCAATACCGGCCGAGATGCACCTACCAGGAAGCTATTCGCAGGTCTGTGGCCATCGTTCTAGTCGACCCTCACACTTCAGAAGTCAGAAACCCGAGATTTTATCGAGCAAATGCCAATTAAAATAATACAAAAATGCTACCCAAATAATACGCATATATATATACTAGGTGATTTTCCTCGTGCTTCGCACGATCGGTGTAACCCGTTCGGCTAGACTCGGTTGTTTTACGTTGGCCAGAGTCTATGTAATACTGGCTGTGTCGATTAAAGTGTCAATTTTCTTTGTGTCAAAGCAACGATTGTAGTGAAAGTGGTGAATAATGGCAATACAATATTGTAATATGTAAAAAGACCAGTGACACTATAAGAAACGGCATTTGCAATGATAATAACGGTATCAAACCAACAGCAAAGGGGAAGCAAAAAAGAAAATACAAATAAGTGAAATAGACGGCGTATATTGAAGACCGTAATTGTTAAGGTAAAAAAATTACCTAATTTTATTGAAGATCGCAGTTGGTAAGGCATAATGTATTGCATTATCATTGTGAATCCTACGGTCTACTTGATTGACGCTATTAATTTTTGTCACTATTATATTATCAAGCAGTAATTAATCAAATTATTGCTCATAGCCGCAAAGTATGAAATTATCGCTCACTTTCGTTGCATGTATAGATTATTTCGTTACATTAACCAAATTTTTGTTTACTATCAGAATTGATTTCCAGGTTACAAATGCAATGAGGATGCTTCGGAAATTATACATGGCTTTTGTGTATTGGTTATACCTACACAAAACATAAACATACAAGAAATTGGCGAGAAATGTGATATGGACATATATTGGGGTGCCTCAGAATCTCAAAAGTGCAACTCAAGGTCTGATTGAGGACTAAATTTTAAACTGCACAGATTTCAACATTTAAAATTTGCCTTCTAGTGCTTCAAACATCTATATGAAATTCAAGCATATGCTTCTCTGGTGCTATCCTTCCACAAGATCCACAAGTAATATTCCAGTACCTAAACATTTTCATGTGTTTCAGCCTTTCTTCCTAACACAGAAGACTGATATTTTTATTGTAAAGCATAAAATACGAGAAAGGAGAGCTGCCATCAGGGACAAACTGAACATCATCTCCACTGCAATACTTTTAGGACACGAACAAATAACAGACAGAAAATAGTTAACCCAAAATAACTGCATTGAAAAATAGAGCCACCACAAACTTTCAGCAGTCCAAGAACCAATGGAACTATATTCAAAGAGTGTCTGCAAGTAGCCAAAGTCTAAATACAACTGCAACCAAGCTCACATCCAGGTTTTGAACACAGTGAGACTATCAAAGCTTTGAATTCTAGTAAGACCAGTTAGATTAAATTACATTCTCCTTTAATGAGGGAAAGGGACACCACCACACCAACCCTCAAAACTATGTCGGTTTAACCCCTAAAAAGTGGAAAAAAGAAAAACGGTAGATCACTTCAAAATGACAGTAAGCTAGCATCTCAAGTAACAATAAAACTTCTCCATTGTGTTTCTAAGGCCAACAAAAACCTGAATCAGCTTCCTCAGCATGCCTTATACTTCCCCATTCCATTTCTAAGGCCAACAGAAACTCCTAACATGTCCATTCTCATCAAATTTAAAAATATAAAACGGTCCTCCATGAAAAATTAACTTTCAAAAAATATAATCATTCCAATATTTGATAGAAATTAACACCACAAGTGCCTCACCACAAATGAAAGTCACGGGAACTTACTCATCAAAAAAAAAAAAAAAAGTCGTGGGAGTTCCTTACTCAAAACATCATGCAAAATTCAATACCTAATCGATATATATTGTTCTTACGTTACACTTAATTTTGTTTGGGATCTCCCGACTAACTTAACAACTCAAGAAAAGAATACGTTAAGAAATATCATTATTGATTCAAAGAATTGTAAGCTGAGAGGAACCATTAAATATTAGTACTTATTATACTTCCAAATCTTAAATTAAATCACATATATACAGAGATAAAAAAAAACTCTGTGGATGTTAGCTAAATTACTTTTACGAATGAAATATACATAAGTCAATATTGAATAGAAAAAACATGAAGATCATTCTTGCTGGCACCAGACCTATTAGTACACCACACTACACTTGGCTCTACACATTTACAGAGCTAACCCCTGTCTAGTGCCTGGCAGAGCTAAGGAGGCTTCAATCCTTACTCCTTATCCCCATCTTTGCCCCGGCTAACGGGGCCTTACTTATTCAGGGGGGAGAGTGGAGCCTCGAGAAGCCCTATTCTACGCTGAGATGCATTACTCCTAAACTTGAGATCATCGAAATAACAAATATATATCGATATAATCATGTATTCATTTCCTTACTTTCAGCTCACAGATTAGCCTCCTTTGTGAGGTTTCCTAAGAGAAAATGACCATATCATGGTCTCATCTTATGTTTCAATTCTATTTTAACACCTCAGGAGCTAATGAAACTCTCGGAAGATCCAGCCTATGTAGGTTTCGATACAAGTAAATTACAGTTCTGATGTCGCTGTCCTGTAAGTCTTATACATTGAACTCGTTCATTCTATGCTTAAAGAACAGACCGTTGATCATCTTCTACTTGTTTCCATCAGACACAAACAATCATCATGAAATGTTTAGGCGATGGAAGGAATATTTTATTAGTCTTAGCATGCAGAAATTATACAAAAAGTACTGTAATTGCATAATTCCTACGTATAAACTCACATTTAGCATAAATTTCATTGACTTTCTTGAAGTCGTTCAAGTCAGCCACCTTCTAGCTTTCAATGCGTAATATAACAAATAAATCACAGATAGCAATATCACGTACATGATTGTTGTCTTAACGACCGAGGAATAGTTGGCACCGCTACCTTTCAAAATCTCCCCCATATTTTTCAATACCTGCAAAATTTAATGTGCTAAAATCAGTTGGTTATCAACCCATCTCACACCTTGATTACCAAAAAGGCATCAAGGGCAGTTCCTTTATTCTTTTCCTTTGGTGGGTAAATTCAGGCACACCAAGTGTGCAATAATTATAAGTGTCTACCAAAGGTACACGAGCAGAAATTTTGAGAATGATTTTCTACGTATGGACATGGATGGTACCAATATTGTAACAGATAGATAGCAAAATAAAGCTTCAGTGTCAAACTTTCCAAACTTTGTATTGCGGCGGGTCAAGTTATTTTATGCCTAACCATGGCTACTCAAGTTCTTTCTACAAAATCTGAAGCATGGACTCTGAAGTTAGTGGTTGATGAGAGAGTAAAACTGGAATGATAATTGTGGGCAATACAGAGTAAATCTGAAGTTAGTGGTTGATGAGAGAGTAAAACTGGAATGATATTGTGGAAATATTGCACACTTTCCATATCTCGATTAGCATTTTCACCTAGCTATAAAATTCAGGTGTATGAATTTTCAGAAATCTCAGAACAATGCTTGAATTATTACTTTAATTGTCTAAAATTATATTAATAAGAAGGAGATGTGCGTATCACAATTATCTGGCCCGAATGATGCCTAATGGATACCTATGAAGAAGTGTAGAAGACAAAGTACAGTTTAGAACTTTGTTTTAAGGTTTATGGATCTTCTCAGAGTAGTAGAAAATAAGCAAAAAAGTCAATGGTAAAAGCAGGAGGAAATCTGGTACAATTTTTCACAAAAAATACTCGCACTCACTGTGATTATGTCCAAAATTCCTTGCACTATTTGGCGAAGAACATCATCAGCAAGAAGGAAAGCATCCTGAAGGGCTGTTTGCTACTTTGCTCATCGGCTATCTCCAGCAGACGATCGTTAGGAATCACTATAAGAGTATCGGCATTCTTTTGCAACTTTTCTATTGCCTCCAGTGCCTAGAAAAGAGGAAAAATGCAAGACATCAAGGAACAATAAATCTGTGATTCGTAACTAAATAAAATCATGAACTCTAAGGCAAAAAAGGACTACACATCATATTATCGACAAAGGCACATTATCTTCTCAGTGCTTTCATCGGTAATGTCTTTCTTGATTTCCAATTTTAATCTCTTCGAAATAAGGTGTACGGGGTAAAAACCACGTAACGCTGGATCACGTGCTTCCTTGGATCAACCCTAGATCTGCAAGACAGAGAAAGGGTTAGAGCACCTTTGCCTCTCGTTGGCAAAGGCCCTCCGATGCCTAAGTTAGTATCACGTACTTGAAAGCTCAATTCACAATGCGTATGAAAATAGGTTTCACCGCGTACCTTTTGCCATGGTTATTGCCTTGTATTTATAGGTGAAGAAGGCTTGATTTAGGCATCTCGTGCCTTGGTTTCCTGTTAGCTTCAGGAATCCATCTCCCGATAGGACTTTCCTATTAGCAGCCAGTTTCCATATCCTGCTAGATCTCGTCTAGGCGCCCTCTTTCTTTCCATATGGGACTCTTTCCTATATGGGGTATACTCCCAATCACATTAGGACTTCCCCTATCAATCCCTTGCTTTACGGGATTACTCCTTATCTCATAAGGAACCGCTGTAGAATATTCTGGGATGTCCCACCGCCTTATCTGAGGCGGTGCCGAGCTTCCACGTAGCTCGGTATGACTCGTACATAACCCAGCTACTCACGCCGAGCTGAACCTATGTATCCCAGAATGCTATTTTAAGCTTTGCTCATAGCTCTGCTAGCTCGGCCATATCAGGGGCATTGCCTTGTGACCTACATCGAGCTAGCACATCCTGGTATATTTAATTTATTCAATCTTTTTAGCCTTATTCATGGCCAAACCAGCTCGGCACAGGGCTCACGTGTACCCTATATGATGCCGAACTATTCACTCTCTCGTGGTGAAGTCACTAGGCACGTGCTATGCCTAGTTAGTAGGGTAACCAGATTTTACCCACTCCAATTGCTCCCCAGCTCTGCCGCTACTGTTACGTATCAGTAGCGTGCAGAGCTTCAACGGTTCTCGATGTACCCTTTGCACGCCTTCCCTTCACGTGGGTGGCAACGTCATTTTCATATTAAATGTGAATGACCCTTTGGTGGCTCGGATAAGTCGAAAGGACGATTCCGCTGACGTTTCACGTACGTCACGTTCCACTTCATGGGTTTTCGGGCGGGATAATGATTTACTTCTCTCTCCCAAAAACCCCCTAAACCCAAAAACCCCTCCCCTTCTCCTTTACTTCATATTCGTCAGAAGAAAAGAAGAGAGAGAAGAGAACCTGTTTTGCCATTGTTCGACGCTTACGTTCTCTGCAATAGACCTGTCTCCGATTTTCGTCGGAAAACACCTTCTTTCTCGCCGGAAAGTATCTTTTTAGGTTCACCTCTTCACGTAAGTGACCCTCTTTGTTTTCCTTTTTTGCCCTCTCCTGTTTTTCCCCTTTTACTGTTCATCTTCTTCTTCCCTCAACTGGGTTTCAACATCGAAACCCTAGTTTTCAGTAGTAATGGGTAAGCATAGAGCTTTATTAAGTACCCCTGAGAAAATCGCGGATTTCCGTAGGACGTATGAAATCCCTGCCGACGTTCGATTCCGGCTAAATTGGTCCGAGGATTTAGAAGAGGAAGGCCAGGACGAGTTTAAGATCCATATCCCCCTGATCTTCATAGTGGAGGGTGGCTTGAGGCTCCCTCTGCACCCATTTTTTAGAGAAGTCTGCTCTAGGTGCCAATTGAACCCTATGCAGCTTTGCCCCAATTTTGTTAGGGTAGTTATGGGCACCATCGCCCTAAATAGGCTGCTCGGCTTCCACCTCGACTGGTGGGATCTACATTATCTCTATAGCGTAGTTCCCACAAATGACAACAATTACTACTTCAAGGCCAGGGACCCTAATCAGAAGCTCATCACCGACCTGCCAAATTCCTCAAAAGGAGAGGCAGATGACTATCTCATAGTCACCGGCAACTGGGAGCCCAGGGATGCCGAGGGGAGGCCCATTGGCTTCGGCTGTCCTACTGCAACAGGCAGATTATGTTAGTGTTTTTTCCCCTAGCTGTTTCACTTTGTATTTTTCCAAAACTTGCAGCTGATTATCCTTTCATGTTTGTTTTGCAGCGGATAATCTCAATCACGGTGGACGTTTGATACACGGCAAACTCCACTGTGAGGAGATTGCCAGGGCTCTTTACTTTGACGGCTTCGCTCCAACCCCAGTCGGTCTTGGCCGAGCTGCCCACCTGCTATTAGGTTATACTCCCTCCTACTGGGGAGGGATTCGAAGAAACGGCGAGCCACGTTCAAGGCATCCCTGGCCGCCAACTGTCCCACTGACCATCACAGGCCGACCTTCTGACCGAGAGAGGACTCGTGCTCGCAGAGGCCGAGCCAGAAGGGGATCCGCGAGCTCCCGAGCCCCATCTGATCTTCAGCAGCAGATCACTTTTGCTCATATTCAAGAGATCCCCACTGCCATTCCGATTCTCGTTCGGACTGACCAAGAGCCAAGTACATCTGGGAGAGTGGTTGAAGAGGAAGAGGAAGAAGAAGTTGCTGGGTTTGACCACCGCGAACTGGTCCAGTCTTTGGCCGAGCAATCCGTTCTTCTTGCAGATTCAGACGACTCGCCAGGCTACTCCCCCTCTCCAACTCGAGAAGAAATGCCTATCCAGCTGATCAATCTTTTGGACGTGCTGAACCTCGGCGGGGCCTCCCGTGCCCCTCCGGTCACTCGATCCACCCAACCTGCTCAACCGTCGTCCCCTCTACTCACCGACCGCCAGAGAGAGAAAAGACCAGCGGGGAGTCCTCAGCAAGTCCAACCCCCTCCCCAGAGGAGAAGGACTGGGGACACCGGTCTACCAGTGACGGACTCTCCGCCGTTGGTGCAGCCCTGGGCCCCTCCACTTGCTCGCCCCGATGGCACCCTTGTTACTTCAGTGGACAAGATCTCTTCCACCGACGTGGCCTTTGGCGTGTCCAGGGCTACACTCCTCCCCCTCGACATGGAGAGGGAAAAGGGGAGCTCATATGACACCCTAATGAAATCCATCTTCCAGTCAAGCGTCAAGGTACAAAAAGTTTGATTGTCGTTTTGTCCTTGTATTGAGTTTGTTTCTTTACTCCTGTCTTTAGTCGTGTTCTTCTTCAATTGCAGATTATGCAGAAGGCCTCTGCTGGTTTCGACCGAGCAAAAGAGGCTGAAAAAGAACTGAAGAAGGAGCAGAAAAGGGCGGATAAAGCCGAGAAGGAAAATGCTCAGTCCTCTCAGTCTTTAAAGGAAGCCCGAGCTGAGGTGGAGGTCGTGAAGGGGGAGCTTGCTGATCTGAGGAAGAGATCGGAGGAGGTCGAGCATGGACTGAGCGATCAACTGACTGCAGCAGAGGCTAAGGCAGAGGCTGAGTACGAGCGAGCCGTGCTGGAGGTTACAGAGAACTACAAGGCACAAATGCCGGCCGTGCAGGATGCCATATGGGGGGCGGCTTGGCGGCGCTGCCTCGAGAAGCTCGGCGTCGAGGAGTCTTCCCCTTATTGGACCAACATGGAGCTGCCGAGCGAGATGGCCGCCGCGCATGCTGAAGCAGATGCCCAGGCCCAAAATGATCTTGAGAACCAGACCGAGCGTGCCTCTGAGCAAACCCAGACTAAAGATACCCGTGCCGACCCTCCTGTCCCCGAGGATGCTGGTAACAATTCTGATCCCCCTCCTGCCACTGATGCCCCAAGGCTCAGTGAAGAGGCTTGATGCCTGTTTTTAGACTTACTTCTGTTTTATTTTGAATCTTTACTTTTGACCCTGCGTGGTCTGTTCGGCAATCTGTGGCCTTTTGTTTCTTTGATACTTTGGTTTTGGCCGCATGTGGCTGGTGACATTTATCCTTCAATTGTTGGCTCACTGCTTATCCTTTGCAATATTTGTTGCCGATCTAAGTTTCTTCATACTTTAGAGTTTTCTGTGCAATATTCGTTGCAAATCTAAGTTTCTTCATACTTAGAATTTATTGCTGCAATATTCGTTGCAGGGCTAAGTCTCATCATACTTAGCAGACTAAGTTTCTTCATACTTAGAATTTATTTCTGCAATATTCGTTGCAGGGCTAAGTCTCTTCATACTTAGCAGACTAAGTTTCTTCATACTTAGAATTAAGAGCTGCAATGTTTGCTGCAAACACACACATTTCTACAGATGTACACATTCTCTCTCTGCTCCCCAATAGGAATCCAAATTTTGAAATTTCGGTTCATATTAGTCAAAATCAAGATAAAAATGTCAAGAAAAATCTGATTGACTAACGTTGGCGATTTTACTCGTAATCCCAAATAAAAAACAAATGCCAATTTAATCATATTTTCTAACAGAAATGTGATCGTATTCGTAACCACATAAGCAAATTACTGAAAAAACTTCCTAAGGTTCTGGACATTCCATGGTCGTGGAACTGGGTCTCCATCCAGGTCGGCCAAACGATAGGCCCCAATACCAGCGATCCCCACGATTTTGTATGGGCCCTCCCAGTTCGGTCCAAGTTTTCCATCAGTGGATATTTTGGTGTTGGCCAATACTTTCCTCAGGACTAGATCGCCGACCTTGAATTCTCTTGGCTGCACCTTCTTGTTGTAGCTCCTTCGTAGCTGTTCTTGGTATGCTGCTAAGGTGATGAGTGCACGTTCTCGTTTTTCCTCAGCGAGATCTAGTTGTTCGGCCAGGGCTTTATCGTTGCCCCCTGACTCCACAAGAGTAGTGCGGATGGTTGGCAAACCAACCTCTAGGGGAATCACTGCCTCTGTTCCATATGCCAAGGAGTACGGCGTCTCTCCCGTAGATCGCCGTGGGGTGGTCCTGTAAGCCCAAAGCACGGCCGGAAGCTCATCTGGCCATTTTCCCTTCTTCTTTTCCAACCTCTTCTTGAGACTCTTCAGGATAGTCTTGTTGGAGGCTTCTGCCTGGCCATTGCTCTGCGGGTAGGCAGGGGTCGAGTAATAATTTCTGATGCCGTACTGAGCACAGAAGGCCTTGAACTTCTTGCCGAACTGGGACCCGTTATCTGAGATAATAGAGTAGGGCACTCCAAACCTTGTGATTATCTTGTTCCACACAAATCTTTCCACCATAGCTTCTGTGATTTTAGCAAGAGCTTCCCCCTCTATCCACTTGGTGAAGTAGTCAGTGCCAATGAGTAGGAATTTTCGTTTCCCTGTTGCCATAGGGAGAGGACCCACGATATCCAATCCCCATTGGGCAAATGGCCACGGACTGGTTAGAGGCAATAGATCCTCTGCTGGAGCTCGGATGAGGGGGGAAAACTTCTGACATTTTTCACATGTCTTGACAAAGGCCTTTGCATCCTCTTGCATGTATGGCCACCAGTACCCCTGGGATATTGCTCGGTGGGCTATGGATCTCCCACCAGTGTGTCCCCCACAAGTTCCATCGTGGATTTCATGGAGAAACTTTTGAACAAGGGCTGGGTGTACACATAATAAATATGGGCCAAGGAAAGACTTTCTGTAAAGCTTACCTTCTGGAGAGAGCCAAAAACGTGCTGACTTGGTTTTGACTTTGTGTGCTTCCCTCTTATCCTCTGGCAAGGTCCCACCTCGTAGGTATGCCACTATCGGGTCCATCCAGCTCGGCCCAAGCTCTGTTTCCATCACGACTTCTACGGCTCGGCCAATGCTTGGTTCGCCCAGATAGTCTACTGTAACTGTGCGGCGATACTCCGTCTTGACCGCTGACCCAAGACAGGCCAGTGAGTCCGCATGTGCATTCTGACCCGAGCTGATCTGCTGGATATGGATCCTATCAAACTTGTCTAGCAAATCCTTGGCAGCTTCTGAGTACGCAGCCATCTTTTCGCTTTTCGTAGCATATTCTCCTGAAAGCTGGTTAACAACTAGTTGGGAGTCACAAAATATTCGTAATTTATGTACCTTGAGCTCCAGAGCACTTCTCAGTCCAGCTAGCAAAGCCTCATATTCTGCTACATTGTTTGTGGCACTAAACCCCAGCCGTAGTGCATGCTCCATGATCAATCCTTCTGGAGAGAAAAGCACAACCCCTGCTCCAGATCCTTTATTGCAAGCTGACCCGTCGACATAAAGCCTCCATTCATCTGAATCTAGGTCGGCCATTCTCGTTGGCGGCCCGGGATTACTGACTTGCTCCTTCTCATGGAGATCTGGTGGTGGCGGAGCTACTGTTGGACTAAACTCGGCTATGAAATCAGCTAAGACCTGCCCCTTGATTGCTGTTCTGGGCTGATAATCGAGGTCGAACTGACTCAGCTCTATTGACCACTTGGAGATTCTTCCAGAGAAGTCTGCCTTCCTGAGCAAGGCTCTTAGTGGATACTCGGTGAACACGGTGATGGGGTGCTGCAAAAAATAGTGAGGCAATTTTCTTGCAGAAATAATGAGGGCGTATACCAATTTCTCCAGTGGTAGATAACGTGTCTCAGCCTCTAACAATGTCTTGCTCACGAAATAAATTAGAGCCTGTTCCGTCCCCTTTATTCGTAGGAGGACCGAGCTGACCGCATGATCAGATACTGCTAAGTATAGTATCAACCGCTCCCCAGCTTCTGGAGTAGAGAGCAAGGGTGGTGATGATAGGTAGCTTTTTAATTCCTGAAAAGCCCGTTCCTGCTCGGCTCCCCACTCGTAGCCTTCTCTCTTCTTCAGAAGTTGAAAGAAAGGTCTGCAGCGGTCTGAGGACTTGCTGATGAATCGATTAAGAGCTGCTGCCATCCCTGTCAGCCTTTGGACCTCCTTCGTGGTTTTTGGGCTTTGAAGGCCTTGCAGAGCCGCTATTTGATCTGGGTTGGCTTCAATCCCTCTCTTGGTTACCAGGTGCCCAAGAAATTTCCCCGAGCTGACCCCAAAGGCACATTTGGAAGCGTTTAACTTTAGTTTGTACTTCCGGAGAATGTTGAAGGTCACCTCTAGATCGGCAAGGTGATCAGGCCGCAGCTTGCTTTTTACTACCATATCGTCGATGTAGACCTCCATAGTTTTGCCGAGCTGTTCCTTGAACATCTTAGTAACTAGCCTCTGGTAGGTTGCTCCAGCATTCCTTAGCCCAAACGGCATAACCTTGTAGCAGTAGAGCCCTCTAGGAGAGATAAAGGACGTCTTTTCCTGATCGGGTTTGTACATAGCTATTTGATGGTACCCTCGATATGCGTCAAGGAAACTCATCCTCTCATAACCTGATGTAGCATCCACAAGTTGATCAATTCTAGGAAGTGGGAAGCTATCTTTGGGGCATGCTTTGTTGAGGCTTGTGAAGTCCACACATACCTTCCACTTTCCATTCTTTTTCTTAACCACGACTGTGTTGGCCAACCAATCTGGATAGCTCACTTCTCGTATGGCATCCGCTTCTAGTAGACGTTCCACTTCCTCAATTACAGCGTCTGCGTGCTGCGGTGCCGACCTCCTTGCCTTCTGCACAACTGGTCTGTGCTGAGGGTCCACGTTCAAGTGGTGGCAGATGACTGCAGGATCTATCCCAGGCATCTCCTGAGGGGTCCAAGCAAACACATCGATGTGGTCTTTAAGAAAAGTGACCAAGTTTCTTTCCTCTAGCCCGGAGAGGGTCTCGCCGATCAGGAAATACTTTTCTGCATCATCCTCCTGAATCTGAATTTTCTTCAGCCCTTCCACCATTTTCTTGGTGGGATCGCCTCCGATGTCCTCCAAAGTTGGTTGGTCTGGGACTTCAACTGTTTGTACCAGCTCGGCCCTTGGGGATTTCTTCAAGACCATCGTGAAACAGTGATCGGCCACCTTTTGGTTACCCTTGATGCATTCTATTCCTTCCGCTCCGGGATACTTGATCTTTTGGTGATAAGTTGATGAGACCGCCTTCATTTTGTGCATCCAAGTTCTCCCTATAATCACGTTATAAGAAGAAGGGATGTCCACCACAAGGAAATCAGTTTTTAGAACTACTGACCCAGCTCGGACGGGTAGTGTAACTTTCCCCATAGGCCACACCGTTTGTGCACTGAAGCCGACTAGGGGGACGAGGCACTTCTGTAATGAGCTGACTGGAAGCTCCATCTTTTTGAAAGTGTCGTAGTACATTATTTCCGTGCTAGCTCCCTGATCAACGAGAATCTTTTCCACATCGTATTCTCCTATTCGTAAGGTTATTACTAATGCGTCGTTATGGGGTACTGTCACCCCATCAAGGTCATCATCAGTGAAGGTGATTGGGGTTTCCATGTCCCCTCCTGCCCTTGGCCTCTTCGTGCCGAGCTTCATGACTTGTTTCGCTTGTCCGTTGACCCTCTGAATGTGTCTTATTTCATTGTTTGTATAAGGGGCAACGAGTCCATGTATCATATGGATTGTCCCCTTTGGACCTTTCTCGTAGTCCAACTCCTCCACCAGCTCGGCATCATTCTTGCCATCAGCCAAAAATTCTTTAAGATGGCCCTCTGCCACCTTTTCATCCAGGAATTTCTTATATTCTACGCAGTCCTCAGTCATGTGTCCCCAATCCCTGTGGTAGCTGCAGTGCTGGTTAGTGGCTCTTCTCTTTTCTGGGTTCCCAGTCATCTTTGGGGGCCTTCTGAACCACTGTTCGTTCTTGATCCTGTACAACATCTTATAGATGGGGATGTTGAAAGTTGCCATAACGCTGAAGTATGACTTGGGATCTGGATCAGCTTTGTCTTTCTTCTGCTGTGTGTAGTCTTTCCGTCCTGTCGTGTAATCCTTTTTGTACACCCTTGATTCTACTGACTTCTTTTCTGGAAGCTGAGGTTGCCCTGCCACAATCCTTCCTCCAGCTTGCAGGATGTCATCCTCCACCCGTGCATGCTCCTGGATTCTTTCCATGAGTTTGGCCACCGTTTTCACTGGATGCATAGTAAGTGATTCCCGTAACTTACTATGCATGGGCAAGCTCGTCTTGAATGTCGCCAGAGCATACTCCTCACTGCAATTTTCAATCTCGTTGAAAGTCTCCCAATAGCGTTTGGAGTATTGCCGCAGTGTCTCATCGTCCTTCTGTCTCATAGAAGTCAATGCATCAAAAGTCTTGGGAGCTGCTCGGCTTGTTAAGAACCGGGCAGTGAATTCTTCAGCTAATTGAGCCCAACATAGGATTGATCCCTCTGGGAGTTTGTGGTACCAACTCAGAGCCACCTTTCCCAGGCTAGAGGGGAACATTTTGCATAACAAAGCGTCATCTCGCTCGTGCATGAACATGGCCTGTTGATAGTGTTGGATGTGGGCCACAGGATCTGTGTTGGTCTCGTAGGGGATGAATGCTGAATGTTTCACCCTGCTCGGCGTCTTCTCCGTACGGATCCAATGGGCCAATGGTGACTTAGAAATTTGGCCTAGGGCTTCTTTAGCTGCTTCTCGTGCAGTTTTAGGGCTTTCCTCAGCTCGGCCAGCATCCCCCCTCCTCGTGTGCCGCTCGGGAATATGCTCATTAGATCCAGATCTCTCGTATCTGTCCCTAGCATGCTTCCTTCTTTCTCTCTTTTCCACAGAAGCACTCCTGTCTCTTCTTTTTCGTGGAGAGGCAGCTCGGTCGGTGGAGGCCTTGTTGTGGTGACGGTTTCTTCCCTTTTCCTCATAATGCACGGATCTCGTCCGTGAACGTAAGTCTTTCTCTTTTTCTTGGAGTTGTTTCTTCAGGTCCTGAATCTCTCGTTCTCGTCGAGTGACCTCACGGGCCAGTTCTTCTGCCTCTTGCTCTTTTCTGTCAAGGCTATCTTCCCTCTCTTGGTTCCTTGTGTGCCTGTGACCATCCCTTTTTGGGGGGCTTCTGTCCCGTTCACGTTGGGTGGAGGCTTCCCCCTCTCTTGGTGGTGTTTTTGAGTGTCTCCCCCTTGGAGAACCATGGCGTATTAGGCGTGTATCCCTGAACTTTGGAATCTCAGGGATATTCCCTATGTCAAACCTCTTTGTTGCTGATTTTTTCTGTGGTGCTCTTAGCACCGCAGCGGTCTTTTCCACCCTTGAGCCCTTTCTTGTGGTGTACACCAACGTGGTCCCACCATCGTCTTCCACCTCTTTCCTCCGTGGGGTGCACCAAAGGGGCTCTGAAAGCACCATCGTTGATCCTTTATTGGAGGGAGACGAACTTTTTGTAAGCTTTTCCCACAGACGGCGCCAATTGTACGGGGTAAAAACCACGTAACGCTGGATCACGTGCTTCCTTGGATCAACCCTAGATCTGCAAGACAGAGAAAGGGTTAGAGCACCTTTGCCTCTCGTTGGCAAAGGCCCTCCGATGCCTAAGTTAGTATCACGTACTTGAAAGCTCAATTCACAATGCGTATGAAAATAGGTTTCACCGCGTACCTTTTGCCATGGTTATTGCCTTGTATTTATAGGTGAAGAAGGCTTGATTTAGGCATCTCGTGCCTTGGTTTCCTGTTAGCTTCAGGAATCCATCTCCCGATAGGACTTTCCTATTAGCAGCCAGTTTCCATATCCTGCTAGATCTCGTCTAGGCGCCCTCTTTCTTTCCATATGGGACTCTTTCCTATATGGGGTATACTCCCAATCACATTAGGACTTCCCCTATCAATCCCTTGCTTTACGGGATTACTCCTTATCTCATAAGGAACCGCTGTAGAATATTCTGGGATGTCCCACCGCCTTATCTGAGGCGGTGCCGAGCTTCCACGTAGCTCGGTATGACTCGTACATAACCCAGCTACTCACGCCGAGCTGAACCTATGTATCCCAGAATGCTATTTTAAGCTTTGCTCATAGCTCTGCTAGCTCGGCCATATCAGGGGCATTGCCTTGTGACCTACATCGAGCTAGCACATCCTGGTATATTTAATTTATTCAATCTTTTTAGCCTTATTCATGGCCAAACCAGCTCGGCACAGGGCTCACGTGTACCCTATATGATGCCGAACTATTCACCCTCTCGTGGTGAAGTCACTAGGCACGTGCTATGCCTAGTTAGTAGGGTAACCAGATTTTACCCACTCCATAAGGAACCAGCCACGAGAATCCAATTAAAGGGGAGATGGAAAACGTTTGGGAAACTAAACCTCAGTTATCATATATGTTTCCCTTTCCGCCGTTCACGGGAAGTAAGCTGGGAAAAAAAGTGTTGTCAGCTTGTACACATTGCAATGCCAATCAGAAACCGGTGGTATATTACAGGAGTTGTAGGAGTTATGCCTAACAGATGACATAAGTTGAACAAAGAAAATTGGTAATAAAGATATAGATAGATTCATGCCCCTCTTGTTCCCTAAAGAGGCATAATTCCATTGCAGCAACTGAAGGAGCTGCCATTGATGAAGGGATTGCCTGGGAGGTTTGAGATTTAAAGGCATCATAAGAAGTAAATATTTAGTCTAGGCTTTGAGGGCATGATGTACTTCTTTGGCACTTATTTAAAAATCCTAACTATTAATGATAAAAATCAAGATGGTCATACATACTAATTATTCGGAAATATAGGTCATTCGAAGTATTTTGGACACTTGGCTTTGAATCCTGGGAACTCTGAAATCAAAAGCTGAAAATAAAATCCATCTTATGTAGAGAATGCCCAAGTGGACAAAATGGACATGATTGAACTTATTCAGCAATTCTTTATTTTCGCGACTAACCAAACTATGAGAAATGCTTATGCATAGCAAAGCATCCGTTAGTCTTTCCTTTGTCATTATTTTTTATGTAAGTTGGTACAAATGCTTTTCAAGTTACCAGCTATGTCCAATTCTTATATAAACACCTGCAAATCCTCATTATACCACAAAAGAAAAGCCACCAAGTTTCACAATCCCAACAAAAGAACAAGACAGTTATCTGATCCATATCAGGTAATTTTGATTTCCTTTTTTCCCTAGCTCATGGTTCAGTTCTATGATTTCCATTCATTTCTCGCTATTAATGGTGTTTAGTAGACTTTAGGAGAAATTCTCCAAACCCTACAGAAAACAGGATTCCAAGACAAACGGTCTCTAACTCCCCAACAAATGAAACAGCAAAGACAACTAAACAACCTAGAAGAAGCATTGGAAAGCAAAATAAAGGTTTTGTACTACTCCATTTATACCCCAACGTTGCTATTAAAGAGAGATATTTCCTCAAATGAAATGTCATAATCATTTTTTTCCCCCTAGTTTGCGTTTGAAAACAGAGTCACTTTGTAGTCCAAGTCATCTTCTGATATGTGAAACAAACATCATTAATCTGGTGGAAGATGTATTATAGACTCTGAGTAAAAATGCTTTCAATGCGCATGCTTGCATTTTGTCCCTCCAATGAAAAAGTTTAGGATGTTAAAATGATCGCAGCCAGATTATGAGAAAGTAGATTAATACCATAACTGAAAAATAGCAACCGGTGTGAATGGGTTTGCCAAAAAATATCCATCCCTAGTTCTCTATCTGGTGGGATATTCTTCATTTGTGCACATAGTTATGGTAATTACCTGATTGTAAAACATCCGAATAACAACATCACAAAATCTCAACAGCCCCATTTTTTTTTTTATTTTTTTTTTTTTTTATGGTTTTGCAGACAGAGGACAAACCATATAGCACAAAGAGCAGAGAAGGGAGAGTACCAAGTTAATCTCTGGAAGTTGAGAAGGTGCCGCAGTGGTGGTTTGAACGTCTTCCCATTTTAGCCCTGAAACCATAGATGAGCAAATAAACACAGAGAAGATAACCAATCAAACCACAAATACAAAATAAAAGTATAATCATTCGAAAGCAATAAGTCATATGGTAAAAGATGAAGGATCCTACCTCCTTAGCCCGTCAATCAGCAACCGACTTAGGGCCTCTACTTACTCTTCAGGCACAAGCCCCATCGGCCCACAAAATGAAATGAATTCCTGCGAATGCAAGGATGTAATAAAAATTTCAATAAATACTCGTAACACAACAGCTTTAGAATGAAACCATAAATTGCGGACAATAAGAATTACAGGGAATTCATTGCCCAAAGTAATATTGCGAATTCTTCTTCGACTAAGAACAATTGCATTTAACTTTGACCGTGAAGTCTTCACAACCTGACTCCCACCAGCCGTGCATTTTCCCTATTAGCTGAGGGAGAAAATATGCCACCTGTAGTGAAAATTGGTATATAGGTCAAAATCTTGTAAAGTGAACTACAAGAGATGTAAAGATAGGAACACTATGCATAGTTCAAGGTCCAAAAAGAAGTAATGGCTGACAAAGAGCCAACAGGCCTAATCCATAAAAAACAACTAATAAACCTTGTCGCTACGAAGCACAAACTGAGGTTTTCGTGGAAATGCAAAGCAAATTCCAATGCATGAACATATATTCATTCTATAGCCAATTCGAATGAAAATCATTGGTGACAGAGCTTTACATCCCTTTCTCACAGTTACATGCAGATAAAAAACGTAAACCAAATCCGATACGTAAGTTGAATGACACAAAACCTGGAAATAAAAGCAAATCGAAAACTAAAATTACCTGAACCACTTGGAGCTGTATCCGTCCATGATAAACAACAGTAGCAGAAAAGGGCTACATAGCATTTTGGGAGTGCAAAAATCAACTTGGAGTTGGTTTTCGCCCTTCCCTAGTTTTTCTATTCTTCAATTGTAAAAGAAAATAAAAAACTATTGATTCATTTCATTTTAGCAGTATGTAACAGATATAAAGATCATGTGTTTCCGATTTCAGAAAACAAATTGCGCAGAGCTCAATCAATACAAAGAAACCCCGCCAAATCCAACCCAATAAAAGAAAATAGAAAGGAAAAAAATCACCAAAATATTGGGGCTAATTGAAATCTGAAAAGGCGGAGAAGGAACAGAGTTCATCAACCAAAAGATTGACACAGAGCAAAGCTATAATACAGCAAATAAATAAAACCCAATTTCAGAATGTGAATCGACAGCATACAATGGGAAATTACCTAAGATTCGGTTAGTTCATGCGGAGGGGGGAGAGAGAGAGAGAGAGAGAGAGAGAGAGAGAGAGAGTTAGGGCTTTCAGAGGTAAATCAAAACCAGAAATTCGACATGTGTTACAATACACTGGGTTAGTCTTCTTCTCCGATCACGAGGCCTCCCCTTTTCACAATCCGAGGGAGGGAGAGGGAGAAGAAACCCTCGCACAGAGGCAACTGCAGAGAGAGAGAGAGAGAGAGAGAGAGAACGCCGAAGACGAAATGAGAAGATTACACGTCTATCTACTGTATCTATGCAAGTTTACACGTCGAAGCCCTTAGAGGACGACAGCACGACCTCTGCATGCAACCCAAATTACAGCAGATGCCATTGGACGAAAAGAAGAATCTACCCCTCCGGTTTGAACGCGAGGCTGCCAATTGGAGGGGTACGATTGGAAAAATGGGCCCAAAAATGGGCAACCGGTCTCAATTCTTCTACGCCCTTTTTCTTAAGCTTCATGGATATGTATGTATATATGGATCAGTAAACAAAACCCAGTACCGTCCCATCGGAGCATACCTCTGTCGATCGGAACTTGCCATTCGTCATCGATCGGAAGTCGACAGTAGCCGTCGATTGGCACAGGAGTTGCTGCTTGAGTTTTCGCCACTTAAGGTTTCAATCCAGACAGAACTTGCGCAGTCGGTGCTTGAGCTTTCAATGTCGATCGTTAAGGGGTTGATCCAGATGTCGTCGACTTTGATTGTCTCCTTTCTTGCCGGCCGAGGGAAAACGTGAACGGTGTTGTTCGTGTTAGATATTTTGGCACTTTCCGGGGTTGTCCAAAACCATTCGTGTGATTGTTATATTGACTTCCTTTGAATTGTAATGGGTAGACATTTTAGGGGTAGTTGTTCGCTCGATGCTCCTCCTATTGTCTGCGCCAATTTGACCGCTGCGAAATCCATCTATTTGTGTGAGAGGTAAATGCATTGCACAACATATCATGCATTTTTTTATATAAAAGATTATATTTCTGCACATTTGTCTTTCCTATAAAACTCTCCGAAAATTCTTTTTCTGTACCTATATTTATATATATATTGATATCAATCAAAAGTTTTTCTTTTACCTTTCCGAAAATTGTGTTTTCCATATTTACATATGTTGACATCAAATAAACAATTTTTCTTTAACTCTCGGAAAATTTGCGTTCCATATATCAAGGGACGATTTTTTTTTTTTTCTTTCCATATGTGATGTTTTTTGGAAAGCATCACCGAGATACTCTTTTGAAGAGGGGCGGCATTTCCCTTGCCTATATAAGGAATCACAATCTTGACATATTTGATATGTAAAGGCACATTTTTTAAATGGCAAAAGAGAGACTAAATAATTTTTGGTAAGACATCAAAAAGATTTTGTTTGCCACATGTATGGCATTTTTTCTCTTGCCTATATATGGGTGCACTTGTCATTGAATATGTATGCACATTATTCTTTTACGAGAAAAAAACCGAAAGGAAGAAAACTCGTGTATTTTGTTTACTAGCATGAAGTCCACGTTCATTGATTCAATAAAGAAGATATACTGCTAGCTTTTATTGTGCATGACATTTTTCAAGCAATACTATTTATATCATCCGTTCGTTTGGTGTTCGTGTTCGTGGTGCCCTATACTGCTGTGGCCGAATCTTTTGGAGATTGATTCGGAGCCGGTTGAATCCGGAGATCAGGCGTGAAGTCTGTGGTTCATCTATTGAATTTTGAAGAAGCTCTAGGAGCATCGGAGATTGGCGAGAATAGGTAAAGGCTTGGGGTAAGGCTTTTTGCTATTTCGCAATTTGTACTTCTTTTTAATGAATAGAATAAAGCAGTAGTGTTAGGCCGTGGTTTTGGCTTAGGGTTACTTAGGACCCTAAGTTTTTCCACGTAAATCGTGCGTATCTTGTCTCCATTTTATTTTCACTGCACTACTCGTGGTTTGGTTAAATTGAATTAATCAAGAAAATTAACCAGCTTTTTATTTGATAATTTTTAATCGGTTATTCTTCTTAAAGAATTGTAATTTTTATCAAAACTCCTATTCACCCCCCCTCTATGAGTAAATTGAACGCTTCCGCATAATTTCAGTTCGCACGGGACTAGTAGTAGAATGGCGTTCTTTGAACAGGGTAGTAGGAGGAGAGAGAGAGAGAGAGAGAGAGTGTGTGTCAGGAAGAGAAATCTCTCCTATATACGGAGTAGTATAAAACGGGAGTGCACACGGATTACTTTGAACTTGGCCCATGTGTTATTACTTTTTTGCCCTTTAAGTAAATTAAGAGGTTATTTATAAATTAAGAGTTTACCATTGCAGAAACCTTCTCCTCTGGAAAGATACCAAATATTATGAATGAATTTTTGCTTTGATATCGAGACATTGTGACATTATTATTCCAGTTTTAGGGCACAAACATTGATGATAATTTTTTATTTTTTTTTAACTGGATGACAGCTTTAGTGCATAAACATATTCAAGAAGCATCAACAACAACAACCAAAAAAGAAAAGGTGAAGGACAAATTATGTTGCCATAAGACGTTTGATTTTGTTATGGGTTGAGATATGGGATTACACGACATTTTAATTTGGGATTTTGAAGATAATGCAACGTTACAGCCATATAATGAAGGGCAAGTTACAGGGAAATAGAAAAAAGAGAGAAATAAAAATTTAAAAAGGCGGTAGGGGAAAAATAAGGCGAGTTCCAAAATAGCTAGGATGGTGATGGATTCGACGTGGGAGATTGAATTGAAAAGAAGTAAACTAAGTTGTGTCACCGAAATAAATAATAATAAATAAATATGTAAATAAATTATGCAAGAAATTAGTAGATCATAGTATTAATCTTTTTTTCCTTCTAGTATAACGGGAAAATGCAAAATGACGAAAATACATACATTTAAATTTTTCACGATAATAATTTCTTCTTAAAATATGGTCCTGCAAAAGTTATAAGATATTAAATTTCCTTGCAATCAAGCTAGAGGTCTGGTAAATTTCACTGACCTTCCCCCTCGACTCCTGAGGTTTTCTCAACTATGCTTGCTGTGGTAAAATGGTAGAGGTTTCAAAAATCCCTTTAAGAGCCCCTTATTATGGATTCAAGAGAAAACAAAAAAGAGGATTATGGTTTCCAGTCAAATCACTCAATTGAATTAAATATTTTGGTGAGAATTTGAGAGAAAAGTACAAAAATAAATTTTTGTGTCTAGTTCTTCCCCTTTCTTATCTCTCACTTACTCACAACCAATGGGGTTGTGACAGGTTGTTGAGAGTTTTAATGCACAAGATTGGAGATTCAAGTGCGTCAATTGTTGAAAAAAATTCACCATCCAAACGGGGTTGTGACAAATTGTTGGGAGTTTTAACACACAAGATTGGAGGTTCAAGTGAATTAGTTGTCAAAAAGAAAATAGAGATTCCCCACTTTTTTATTAGCAAGCTAACACCCACATAAATGATAAATCTAACCTTTTGCAATTGTAATATTTTGACGTAATTTTGCGATAGTTTTAAGTTTAATATTGTTAATTGTTGGATATTGATTTTTTTAATGAAAAACAGAATTCCAGCTCATAAAAGTAGTCGGTTGAGGCTTTAGGAGATCAAATATTGTTTCCAGTAGGGCTGAAAAAAAAAAAAAGAAGAACCGAACCGAACCGGACCGAACCGGTTGATTTTTTCGGTTTTTTTACTTAGCCGGTTCGGTTCGGTTCTGAAGATTTTTAAAATTTAGAAACCGGTTCGGTTCTCGGTTCTTGAGATTTTACATCCGGTTCGAACCGAACCGAACCGGTTTTATATGTTATATATAAAATATTTATAATATTACTCCTTTACTCGAAAAAATGATGGCGTGGGGAATCGAACCCACGTCCTCACACGAGCAGACAACTTAACTTACCAACTCGGCCAAACGAATTGTTGTTTATTTGTAGCGATATAATAATACTTATTAAATATCTGTTCACTTATGTGTATATAATATATATAGATACACTACAGCAGTAGTACGTGTATACCCATTACCCACGTTTTCTCACTTTCCCAATTCCAATTTCCAATCCCAGCAACCCCTCTCTCTCTCTCTCTCTAACATTCAAAACCCAATCCCCAGCAACAGCCGACACCCCTCTCTCTCTCCGACGTTCATCTATAGCTTCGACGTTCTCTCTCCGACGTTCTCTTTGCATCTCCATCTTCGTCGATGCTCCGACATTCTCTCTCCGACGTTTTGATGCCGACCACCGTTGATGTCCGTCGTTCGTCGGCCTGTAAACATATATTTCGAGTATGGAACTACATATCTCTCGATCGAAGAGTTTCTGATAATGTTTGAACTGATTGATCTGATATTTGTAGAAAATCTGTAGATAATTTTAGTTCTAATCTGTACTTGTTTTTGTATGATAAACTATGTAGATCTGGTATGTTTTTTTTATTTTTTTTGGAACTGATGTGCGTATATCGCGATCTCTTCTGTCTCTCTCTCCAGGAACCGAACCGACCTAGGAACCGAACCGAACCGGCCGAACCGAAACACGAACCGAACCGACCTTAAAAACTCGGTTCCGGTTCTCTATTAGTCCCGAACCGGTTTTCACCGGTTCTCTAAAAAATGGTCAAGAACCGGACCGAACCGGACCGGTTTCACCCCTAGTTTCCAGAAATGTCTTGGTCAGTGATAATTATAATTCTAAATTTCGCAAATGCTAATGAGCGCTATATAGCGCTGGTTATGCGTGGATTCCCATGACCAAAAGCTGTCCCCATCTGCGTATTCCCATAAATCCCCCCTCTCTCTTTCTTCTCTGTCTCATCTCAGTCTCTTTCTTCTTGACTTTTTCCTCTCTGTTATCACTTTCTTTCTCTCTCATATACTTAACCCATTTTGTTCACACATTTTATTTTTTACAAATTAAAATGTTTATAACTTTTATTTTAGATATCTAAAAATAAAAAAAGTTATGTATTTAAAATCTACTCGAAGACATCTATCAAACAAGACCAATATTGAATATTTTGTATAGAAAAAATAATCTTTTGGGTATAGACTTATTTTTCGTGCGAAAAATAAGCCTATACCCAAAAGATTATTTTTTCTATCGAAAAATAAGCCTATACCCAAAAGATTATTTTTTCTATACAAAATATTCAATATTGGTCTTGTTTGATAGATGTCTTCGAGTAGATTTTAAATACATAACTTTTTTTATTTTTAGATATCTAAAATAAAAGTTATAAACATTTTAATTTGTAAAAAACAAACGGTTTTTCTAAAATACACCCATTGGGTGAATAATAAGAAAGAATAAAGTAAGCCTCTTAATTTATAAAACAGCCACGTGTCCCTAGTCCTCATGGCCTATAAGTTAGCTTCTCTTGTCATCGTACTGTTGCCGCTAAGTTCTCTGGCACGTCTTTTTTTTTTTTTTTTTGCTCATTACTGACATGACATGTCTTAACCTTCTTTCTGTACGCCTTTCTGTCTTAACCTTCTTTCTTTCTGTACGCCTACTCAAAAAAATTACTCCCTCCGTTCCAAATTAATGGTCCACTACGAAAAATTGTGCCATTTTTCAAATCAAAAAATGAACTACTTCCGTAAATCATTTTTCGAATTTTTTCGCACCGAATTAAAGTACTTGACGAGTACTTTAATTCGGTGCGAAAAAATTCAAAAAATGATACACGAAAGTACTTCATTTTTTGATTTGAAAAAAGGTAAGAGAGAGAAAGTGGGGACATTAATTTAGAACGAAGGGAGTAAAATTTTTCTCATCTATCACATCAGTTTGGTGTGCATTTGGTATTCATAATGATCTACCCATAATTTTTTCCATAAAAAAGGAGTGGGATTTCAAAACGGAAAATGATATAGGTACACCACATGCGCACCCCAAGTACACACTATCCTGAGGTGGCAAATAAGGAGAAGCCCAATGTGGGGCTCACCTAAAAAATGAGTCTCTATTTATTTGCCACCTCAGGGTGGTGTGTATTTGAAGTGCACATGTAGTGTACCTATAGCATTTGTTGATTTCAAAACAGAAGGGCGTATACAAAGAAGGTTAAGACATGTCATGTCAGTAAGGGCATCCTCATCTCACTACTCAATTTAACTTTTAAGTTAAATTGAGTAGCCAAACCCCCCAAAACCCCTCAAAATCAGGCTCTCCATTCTCACTCACCAAACTGTTTTTGCTACAGTACCGCACCAAATTTGGTGCGGTACTGTTCACGCATCAAAGCCTTTTTTAATTGTTTCCGGTTTGGTCTCTGTCAGACACGGAAGAGAGAAAGGGGGGTGCGCGCCACGTGGCAACGCGTGTTTGGGGGAAGAAAAGTGTTCGGTTGAAGGGGTGGGATTGGGGACTGACACGTGGGCCACTGCCCACTCTCTTTGTACCGTGCAAATCATTTATATGCGTGTGTGAGGGAGAAATTTTTTTTTTTTGGTAGATTTGAGGGGAGTAGTTTAATATAGTAAAGTTAAAATAGAGAGTGTGATTTTGTGAGTTTTTGATAAAGTGACTTGCTAATTTATAAAAAGTGTTTTTGAAATTAAATTTGGTGAAAATTTTGGTTCCCCAGATAAGGATGCTCTAATGAGAAAAAAAAAAAAAAAACGTGCCAGAGAACTTAGCGGCAACAGTACGATGACAAGAGAAGCTAACTTATAGGCCATGAGGACTAGGGACACGTGGCTGTTTTATAAATTAAGAGGCTTACTTTATTCTTTCTTATTATTCACCCAATGGGTGTATTTTAGAAAAAGGCAAAAACAAAATGTGTGAGATATAAGTAAAAAGCATGAAGAGAGAGAAAGAAATAAGAGGAGAGAGAGAGATTGGAAGGACGGATGAGAGAGAGATGTCAGGGAGTAGACAGAGATGTCGTGTAATGGGTGGGAGGGAATGGAACAAAAGTACAAAAAGTAATATATAATTGCCCCACTTTCGAGGTTAAGGAGTGCTATGTAGCCCCACTTTCTAATTTTAGACCAACAAAGGACTTAAACAATCCTCCGCGTTTCATCCCAAAATGGTGTCTTGACGATCACTATTCACCTATCAGTACCCTCCGCTCTGAATCAAGACATAAGTGAAGACGGAAAAAGGAAGAGGACAAAATTGGATTTGTTTTGGGCCAGCAGCTTTGTGCCCTGTAGGTACTGGGTTGCTCTCCCTGCCTAACGTGGGCCTCTTCAAGTGCACTTTTTTTTTAGGAGAGATGTATGGGCCAACTTGTCAAACCAATTGACTGACAGTACGACAAAATCTGAGAATGCGCCTCCCACTCGATCTACCTAGGGGTGTCAAACATGTTTGCCGTACCGTGCCACTCAGGCTATGTTCCATTGACAAAAAATTAGTTTTGTTTAAAATCAAAAACTCCTCCATTCCACTAAAAAAAACCCTACAAAAAATCAACAAAAAAACCACTTCATTCCACTAACCTAAAAAAAACCAAATCATTGCACAATCAAGTGCATGTACTTTAATCATGTAAAATTACAAATCTGTCCTCCCTTAAAAAAAAAAGAGCAATAGTTGTTTGGGTAGAAGGGTAGATTTGTAATTTCATAACACAACTAAAAAAACCAAAAAACCAAAAACTTGTTAGTGGAACTAGTTGATTTTTTTGAAAAACTAAAGATAAAAAAAAAACCAAAAAACTAAAAAACCAATTAGTGGAACACCCCCTCAACTTCCGTGCCTACCGCGTTTCCTATCGCGCCGTGACGTGCCGTGCCCGTTTACCCTTTCGTGTCGCCCTGTGCCGTGATATACTGTGCTGTGCCGTGTCGTGTCGTGCCGTGATATACCGTGCTCGTGCCGTGACATGTCGTGCCAATTTATTTTACCGTGCCATGTCGGGTCGTGCCGTTTTAAAGTCGTGACATGCCGTTCCGTACCCAATTGAAAGGTAAGTGCACACTCGTTTTTCCGAATGTTTGATCTAAACCGTTACGATTTAATATCTAATCGATTCTATCATTCTCACCCAAAATCGATGATCATCCAATATTGGCAACCACACGATCAGAACACATTAGTGCATTTCGTGGAATTTCAGTACTATAATGCACCACTTCAACGCCACCTAATCAATTTTTCCAAAATCAAAACCGTTAGATGTGTTTAGAACGTGTTTTTAAGGTCCTTTACAAGGATTTGGGGGAAAAAAACTAGCTAGAAGGGCTTGATTGGACAAGGTTTTCGTAAAGTAGTTTTACGAAAACCTACTCCGATCAAGCCCTACGTAGGACATTGAAAACACGTTTTAAACACGTCTAACAGTTCCGATCGTCGAAATTTGGTCCGGAAAGTGGATTTCCATTATTTTGAGTCTTTTATAATTTAATAAAAGAATTTAATTCCTATAATTTGAATTTCTATCATTTTTTATTTTGAGTCTTTTATTATTTTGAGCCTTTTTTAATTTAATAAATGACCTTTTTCTGTGTTTCTTATTTTCAGTAATTTACTATTACATTAAGTGCTGATTTTCATTAAGTACTGATTTTCATTAGGTTGTAAGAGGTCCCCAACATTAAGTACTGATTTTCATTAAGTACTGATTTTCATTAGGTGTAAGAGGTCCCCAACACCTATTAAAAAAATAAATGTAACATATACTGTATCTAGTAAGAAACGAAAAATGTGTTTGTCGTCTAAATTACATTAACAGCAAAAATAGCAATTCAGTTTTGAAATGGGCAACTTACATTACTGTAGTCTGCTTCCAAACGATGTACTTGACTAGGAAGTGGAGGAAATAAATTCGTGGGGATGACACCTATCCATGTAAAACCCACTGGTACCCTCTGTAGTTAAGATTTTATTTTGTTAATTGGTTCAAGAATTAGGGACCGTTGATCTTCGAGGCTTCGAGCACGCGCTCCCTGCCCAAGAATTAGATATACACTATATATTACTAAACTGATCTGGACCATTGATCGCCGAGCACGAATGGTCTGGATGGGGTCAATAAGAGACAACATGCACCCCCGTCCAAGAATTAGATTCATACACAAGATGTGATTTTTTGTACTTACTACTTCAAAAAATAGTTAAATTAAGAGGTTATTTATAAAGTAGACATGCACTAATAAATCCGTCAATTAAAATTTAAGTTTGCTTTTATAATTGATGCCAAACACCTTATTTTACCATTGCAAGAAACCCTCTCCTCTGGAAAGATACCAAATATTATGAATGAATTTTTGCTATGATATCGAGACATTGTGACATTATTATTCCAGTTTTAGGGCACAAACATTGATGACAGTTTTTTTTTTTTTTTTTTGAACTGGATGACAGCTTTAGTGCATAAACTTATTCAAGAAGCATCAACAACAACAACCAAAAAAGAAAAGGTGAAGGACAAATTAAGTTGCCATAAGATGTTTGATTTTGTTATGGGTTGTCATTTGAGATATGGGATTACACGACACTTTAATTTGGGATTTTGAAGATAATGCAACGTTACAGCCATATAATGAAGGGCAAGTTACACGGAAATAGAAAAAAGAGAGAAATAAAAATTTAAAAAGGCGGTAGGAGAAAAATAAGGCGAGTTCCAAACTAGCTAGGATGGTGATGGATTCGACATTGGAGATTGAATTGAAAAGAAGTAAACTAAGTTGTGTCACCGAAATAAATAATAATAAATAAATATGTAAATAAATAATGCAAGAAATTAGTAGATCATAGTATTAATCTTTTTTTCCTTCTAGTATAACGGAAAAATTTCCTTCTAATAAATAAATTGTGCACCCCAAGTCCACAATTACTAGTTCATCGGAAAAATTTCGGAGCGGCCGCGCCATCGGGTGCACAGCACGCTGCTGTGCAGGGGGCTGCACAACAGCAACCCCAAGTCCACAATTACTAGTGACTTCATTTTTGGCTCCTAGGCATTAGGAAACAAAAGTTCTATTGACCTGTTTATGATCGTGGTTGGAATGTCTTAATTATCTCTCCAGTTATGGGTTTTGAAAACCCAAATAAGTTCTAATACCTGATTTAGCTGTGTTTATTTTCAACGGGAGTACATAATATTCATTTCCTTACGATATTCAATTTAGCTGTCTTTGGTGACATTGGGCCACGAAATCACTATGGCTGTGTTTGGTTTGTAGTTTAGTTTGGTTTTGATGATGTAAGCAGGTGTAATGAGTGGAGAGAGATAGAGAGAGAAATGAGGAAAATGATGATGTCAACAAAACTAAAACAAAACTAAACTCCCTAACCGAACAAGACCTATGTTTTCCTAGGTTGACTATGATGGTAATTGCTTCCTAGGTAGCTTTTCTATAGGTCAAATGAATACCATTACTGGTCTTAGATCAGGAAATTTAGGCAATAGGCTCCCAATTTGGGTGGATCCGCTGTCCCAAACTCCCTGTCCCGATCATCTGAGCCGTCTATCCGAGCAATTAATGGCTCGGATTCTATCTCGCCCCAAACAAATCTAAGCCATACGTGTTCATCTTTAAGTCTGAGCCGTCGATTACTTGGACGGGTGACTTGGATAGACAGGACACAGAGTTGGGACGTGCTTTTCGGGGCAGCAGATCCACGATGATCGGTCATGCCGTGCTTAATCGTGTTGTGTTGAGCTGTGCCTTTGACTTAATCGTGTTGTGTCGAGCTGTGCCTTTGACTTAATCGTGTTGTGTCGTGCCGTGCTTTTTTTTTGTCATGTCGTGTCGTGCCATGCCTTTTTAATCACGTCATGTCGTGCCGTGTTATTTTGAATCGTGTCGTGCCATACCGGCCCGTTTACTTTCGCGACATGCTTTTTTGAACTTCAAAATGATCGGTCGCACCACAAGTTAATGCCAGGTAATGCCATGCCAAAATGCTAGTGTAAACCTCAAAAAGATTGGTTCCCCGATATTAGGATTTGAAGTGGGCCATTGGGTAGAGTTTCACACAGCCCATTTAAATTTTAGCCCGCCCTTTCACACGGCCCATTTAGACTACTGCAAGCTCTTCTTACCCATCAGCACATGATGTAACCAGAAATATCACAACAAATCTATTAATTCAAAAGAGCAAAAAAAATAAAAATAAAAACCTTTTGCTTTGTCCATTTACTCAGAAGAACGAATTTGGATATTTAAACACTGTAACGTTTTTTTAATGTAATATTTCAATGGCTCTGTTTGTTTCAATATCAAATATTTTACACGGAAAATATTTTCGTTGTAAACAGATTTTGCCAAAAAATTTATTATTCGTTTCTATTTTCCAGTGTTTGGTAGATATTCAAAACTTATCTTCCGTAAAAAAGATCTCCTTGAATGACACCACCAATCACAGCATGGCTCTTCCAATTTTCCCAAAACTAAAAATGTTAAAAAGTATTTTTGTGGTCACGATAATACACACACAGAGAGGTGGTAGAATAACAGAGCAGGGGACGGTATTTGAGTTTTTCTTGAATGTGTGAGAGTGAGAGAGGGAGAGAAGCAAAACTGGAGTTTTATGTAAAGACACTGGACAAAAGTTGGACATAATTCGCAATATTCCCGTGAATAAAGAAGAAAGGAAGAGGAACCCAACTTGGGAAAATGACTAACTGGATTTTAAAGTAAAAGTCATTTTCCTCTCTTCACCGGAAAGTGTTTTACAAGTAAAACATTTTTTCCTACAGTTTGCGCAACCAAATACCAAAATAATAGAAAACATTTGTAAGAAAATATTTTACACATAAACAAACGGAGCCTAATTGTTTTAGCTGTTCAATTCCTTGTTAGTAGAGCAACCTAAAATTTAGATAAAATGGATTACAAAATAATGTGAAATTTTTGCTGAAAATTAACTCATTTTACGGACCTTTTTCCGGAGCCAAGTGTGGTTTCGGGCCTTTTGAATTTTGAGGTTTGTCTATAAGAAAGTTCTAAACCACATTCTGAACAAATTGATATGAAGAAATGCTAAAGCCAACAAAAAGGAAAACCAAAAAATGAAAAAGCAATTTTTTGGGATAAGAGTATTCTTGTGCAGTTCACATAAGAGAAATTACTTATGTCATCTGAAGAGATCTAAGAATTATGGAGTCTTAATCATTCAAAAGGAGAAAAAAAAAATTGTATCTATACTATATGCAAATGTAGTTGAAATTCACTCATCCCTTCAAATTCTCATCCCTAATTTCTCATTTTTTATTAAAGAAAAAAAATTAAGCAATCAAATATTAAACACTCAAAAGGTATATGCGGTTGTGTCACTTGTGTGTCTCGCACTCAATTAAAAGGATGGAGCAAGGAGCAAGGGGCAACCAACATCCGGTACGGCCCGTCCTCGTTGAAGGCCCAATCAAGCAAATCTGTTTTTCTAGCATTTGGACCGTGTTCTTATGCGACGACAAGGCTCAAGTCTAAAGGGTGATTTGGCAAAATAAGTCCTACGTTGTTTGAGTGTTTTTTTACCCTCTTCTTAGATAGTTTAGAAACACCTCCTTAAAATCTTTGTCTCTGCCATTTTATATTTTCCTCAGCCATTTAGGCCCATCCCAATGTAGTCAATATGGCCATCCCTTTCCTATTATCGAGCCCATCCCGGCAGGTTGTGTCGGCGATTATGCATTTTACTTTTTATCTTTTATCTTTTTTCTCTTTTTCTTTTGTCCTCCTTGGAGTATGTCCCTTATAGGCTGTATATTCGTTTAATCTCTTTTTATTTCAAGCTGATATACCAAAAAAAAAAAAGAAGAAGAAGAGGGACCAAAATAGCCAAGTTTCCTGAACATGATAGGAATTCCAAAACAATTTGCGGGGATCTGGGGAAGGTAAGAGCGATAGTTTTAAAATCAAAACATTAGCTAATTAACTACATCATGGACATATATTTGGAATATATTGTCAAAAAAAATCATGTAAAGCACCAAACCACATCATGTGAAGCACCAAACCATAACTACTGTTGCATTATTAATTGGGACATTCTGAAGCGGATTGGGAGTTCCCTTAACGCGCCAATGCACCACGGGGACTAAGATGTCTTGTTGTGCCCAATCGAAATTTTTTCATCATGATCTGAACTATTCAGATTGTAGAGGTTATTGAACACGACACACGTACCAAAAATCAAGTTAATCAGAGACATTAATATCTAAGATCAATTTGTCTTGCAGTATATTTTCAAAGTTATACTGACCACTCGTTTTTGCATGTCTACTGTTATCTGAACAAGGAGCTAATGATACCCTATCAATTTACTAACTTTTTTCCTGAATCCTCTACTCAACGTACTTTACAAATTAAACGATTCAAATCACGATAACAAATTTTCGATTGAGCAAATCGAAGCGCCAAGCTCACGTAGTACATTGGTGCATTACGGAACCTGGGCCCGAATCGAAACACGAAATTCTTTTTTTCCATTTTTTTTTATTGGTTTGGAGGTGAGGTCACTCTTAATCATTTTTTTCCATTTTTTTTTTATTGGTTTGGAGGTGAGGTCACTCTTAATAATTATTAATTGCAAACTCTCTGTGTTCTTGACGGTGCTAGATGACTAATAATTAAATGCCAACAGAAAATTCAATAATTGCGCAATGTCTCTGACAACATTTTTGATGCCTAATTATGAAACCAATTGTTTTGAAGATGCGTGGACATGACGATCTCACCATACTTCGTTCTGTTGTACATTATTGCTCTGTGCCGTTTCTTGATCATTGCTCATTTATTAATTGGCTTGCTAATTTATTACTGTCTCAGTGGCAAAATTTTTGTCCGGTCTGTAAAATGAGTGTAGGAGAGGTCAGCGCGTTTGATGAATAGACAGTTGACCGACCCATAGTAACTTGCCACGTGGAAAGAAAAGTCACAATGGACACGTTAGACATTGACATAATTCAATAACTAGGGCAAAACCCCACCGCGAAGGGGGGATCCTCGCGGAAGAACACAACAAAATTACAAGTGCCCTAAGTAAGGGATACCATGAACAAAGGAACCCCATTTGGTGGAATTCACCTGTCGCGACACCCTCAGTAAAGGAAATTGGCGTGACGGGAAGAAGTTAATACTTACATGTACATATATATCGAGCTCGCGACTACACCTGGCCATAAGCCAGGGGCAGGGAAGTCATTACGAGTCTCGAAGAAGGCGTTGGTGCGAGCCAAATGGCTCGCGACCATCCCTAGTATCGTGGGAATAGGGGAGATACAAGTGACTTGGTGGCTCTGAGGGATTAGGGTTCATCGCAAGGGAATGACGTGCACTGGATAAGCCAGAAGAATCTTCCTAATGGCCAGTGACGTCACCCACATTGCCCAGGTATACAGAGAGAGCACATGTCATCATATTATTAGGGAAATATCTGTAGCTCAATGATTGGGTGCAGATCCCTATAAATATGAGACACTCCTTCACAAATTCTCATATAGATTGATTCATCTCCAAGGCATGGAAACCCTAGAGAGAGACAAAGTGATTCAGAGCTCTAGAACCAAGAACATTGTTCTTGCTTGTGCTCGCAAACTCATATTTCCCTCCTAGAGTTGTGACACTAGGATGATGATGGTCTAAGGGGAAGTGGACTGAGTATTGTTGCCTTCTCGCTTTGTGTATTTGACCTAATTTTTCACCCCTTTATCCTACAAGTTTGGGCGTATTATTAATTGACTAAAAATGGTTGAAAAGTATACTAATTTAATTTGGCTTATTAGCTTAATAAGACAATAAGCCAATAATCGAGCTTATATTTTTTAAGCCAGAACAAATCTTAGTTGGGGCATGTACTGGTATAACAGCGGTGAAATTTTCTTCACAAAAAAAACAGTTGTGAATTTCGCACATCTCATTTTATATTTTTCTAGTCTTATTTAAATAAACTTATCACGTATATTTATAAGTATTTTCCTTAGAAACATTACATTTTTATGTTGGTAAAACAAAAATAATACATATTTGTGAGTCTATACACGTGTATATACGTGCAATTTAATCTTATTAATTACCATAAGGTATGTATTTGTAAGAAAAGATGACGGAATGAAAATTTAGCAAAGATAGTCTTGACATAGAGGGAATTCACAGTAATTTTATTGCAACACTATCATAAATCTATCGATTATAATTTAAATATTTAAGAATATAGCATACTATGGGTTTTTTTGGAACTCACTTCATTGTCTTGAACCGTTTATCTTGTAATGCATGGGAAAAAAGAGTGACAAGAATGACGTTGAAATAGACCGTCTATTTTTTTTGGCAAATAAAGTGAAAAATCAGTATTATTATGTAAAAAGAAGTTTTCCATAATAGACTAGTTCGCATGATGCAAATGAAACTAGCTTCTAGCATTAACAAAATCCCCGGTTGTTTTCAGAGATGCAATGTGCTACACCAGTACACCGTGTCGTCATGCAGCGCAGTATTTTAGTCGTCACTTTTCGCTGGAAGAGTTTTTTTAAAATCCGAACTATTAAAGACACTTTTGGACGATTCAAATACGTGTTGCACGGTGCAGCGCATTTAGCGCACTGCAACATCCCTGCTTTCCTAAAATCTCAACACATTAGGAAACCGGTCTTCATTTCTAGTGTCATAATTGATTCGAACACAAAACAAAATTTCAGTAACAACTTTCAAAAGAAATACTACATTAATTAGTATCTGTGTCCAATAATATACACTCATTCCATACATATCATTAGGGCATTCCTGTGTGTCTGGGTAAGTCTTCGTGTGTCTTTCCAATAAACAAATTATCTCTTCTTTTTTATGCACAAAAAAACCAGAAAAAAACATCAATTCGGAATAACAGAATTCTTTCCTTTATAATCAGGCCTTTCCCAACTCAATCGCCCAATCGACGTCGATCGCTCCCCTTCCATGCTGTTTTCGTCGCGAATTCCTCGCGACGATCCTGTTTCCATATCTAATCTATGGGTTCCCATTTCAATTTCCTCCTCTTCCTCTTCGCTTATCCGTAATACATCGGATACCAAAAGATGGCGAGGACATTGAAAAGATCCAAGCGAGATCGGACTTTTAAATTTGTCGTAAATTTCTTGTCCATTTTCTCTATTTTCAACCACACTCTCGGTTCTGTAACCAGTACCCGGATCCTCAACCACCACGATCACATCCCTAGTTGGCTGAACCCGAAGCGACGAGACATTAAAATTCGAAGCATTATTCGCAACCGGATCCGGTTGAGACGACACCACATTCGCGCGACACAACGGGCAATTCGAGTGGGATTTCAACCACATATCGATACAAGGCACGTGAAAGGCGTGATTGCATTTTGGGAGTAACCGTATTTTCTCGTTCTCTTGAAACTCACTCAGACAAACAGCACACTCGGTGGTGCCTTCTTCCAATAGCCCGTCTTCCTTTTTGTAACAGCAAACGGTTATGGACTCGATCAGAGACTGGTCCAACCCGGTCGATGTAGTGGCGGCGGCGGGACCACCGTGCTGCCATTGGTCGTGGTGGTGCATATGACTGACGTCGGTTGGTTCGGGTTCATCGTGGACCTCGCCGCCGCCGGCGCTGGATCTCCGCCGCTTGCAGTATTTGGAGATGAGGGTGTAGTAGGCTATAAGGAGGAAAGCACTGGCTAGTATTCCGATGATGGAGATGATGAGAGGGGAGAAGTTGGTGCCGGAGCCGTCGTCGGCGGCGGAGGGCGGGGGAGGAGGGAAGACTATGTAGCACCATTGTGGGCAGTATACGCTGCAAATTCCTGTGGAACAATCCCTGTAATTGTTGTATGGTGACCATGAATTTGGGCTGGCCATGGAACCCATGATGTATATATGGCTGTGATGAAATTTTGATACAGACTCTCTATCACTCTGCTTCTCAAAAGGGGAGAGAGAGAGAGAGAGAGAGAAAGAGAGAGAAGTGTATAATCAAATGAGGCTTAGATGGGAAGGGAAGATAAGTGGGGGCTTGGTGTGTCTTTCTCATGGTTCTCTTGCTTTTGATTTTACTTTAGCTTTCTTTCCTCTTTCCTTTTTTCCACCCTTAACAGTGGTGGGTGGCCGAACCAGCTCATATGCAATTTGATGAATTCTCCTCCCCGATTCGATCAAAGGCAGGTCATCTACGTCGAGACTAGAGAATTCACAAGAAATGGTGTTGTGCACCCGGGTGCTTTGCACCATTTTGTGCACCCCTCGGCCGTCCGATCATGTTTTGGACGGCTCGGATGCGTTTGACAATTTTAATTTAATTTTGATTTATTTTTACTGGTAAAAAAATCAAAACACATCTAGGCTGTCTAAAACACGATCGGATGGCCGAAGGGTGTACAACAACTCCCCTGGATTATTTATAGTGTGACTAAAAAAGAATCTGATCAATTTTGTGGAGTATTCTTTCATCTTCTCTCTTACATATTTTTTAACTTCTCAGTTACGTGTGACTTACAGTATTCTCGAAGTATCAGTTTATATTTGGCCTCCCCATTAATTTTGGTGGGTTTGTGTTTTTTTTTTTTTTTTTTGGTTGCTTTTATCTCTTTGTTATTGGTTTTCAATGATGTTACATAAGCAGTAATATAGTAGCAATAAACTCGCATAGAAAAAAACAATTTGGCACTCAGTTTCATTATGGAGATGATTCTTTCTATACCAACTCGAATGTTGAAATGATTATGAATAATTTTTTTTTCATAGAAATACTTATTCACAGAGCTTCCATAATCAAGGAGGATTTTGTGCCGAATAAATAACGGCTGTGCATCCCGGGATCCAACGGCTCGGATTAATGCGCAAATTTTGTTTGTGTTTTTTAAATCTGACATGCTTTTGAGGAGAGAGAGAGAGAGAGTGCATTGATCTGGGCAATTGGATCGCAGAATACACGATCCGGATTTACTCGGCACAAACTCCTTATTGTTTATAGAGGCTCCGTAAATAAATATTTCTCATATATTTTACGATAATGCTTCTACATGCATTTTATGTGACTTAAATTCATTTTAAACACAGTCCACACTACACCAGCTTGAATATTATAAATGTAATATCTCATTTTAAAACTTACACTTTATATATTTGTGTGTGTTCTTATTTTTTCCTTTCGAATAAAGATACAGACACACCCTTTCGGCCACACTCTATTACACCCTCACTCACACATGGTCCCCACACCCACATGTGAGTGAGAGTGTGATAGAGTGTGACTGAAAAGGTGTCTCTGTATCATTTTTGTTTCCTTTCTCTCTCCCTCTCTCTCTCATGATTTCACTTTACCCACTTGTTCATTGGAGGAGATGATGGTTAGTTGACCAAAGAGAGATGTTGGTTGGACTTTTGATGAATGAAAGCGATACATTAAAAAACCCTAAACACCGTCCAAGTTAGTTGGTGAATGTGGATGGGTGGAGTGCACCTCACCTCCTAACCCAATGGAAAACAATTGTTGCCTTGCTCCCATAGAAATAAAAAAATGTGGATTACTCATAAAAAAAATAAGTAGGCGCGCTAACTCCGAGATATTTGGTCAAGTGCGTATGAAAAAAGAGTAAGTGTTTGTCCTCAATAAAGTTGAATGCTCGAATCCCACAGAGGCCATTTTTTTTTTTTTGGATAACCGAATGTCAGGGCTAGCTTGCATGCGCGTCAGTTAAGTTTGGGGCCCTGAAGTTAACGACCCGGCAAACTTCCAGTAGCACCAAGGTTTGGAATGTTTTGGCCTCCGTGAAACTGGAACATGTGACCTTGTAAAAACGCATTTATTGCTTTCTCATAACCACTTGACCAAATCCCTTAGGGTTATGGAGGCCAAACGTTGAGGCTACTGCAGAGTTTGTCTGGGCTAGCTTGGACATCGGGTTATAAGCAGGCATTATGAGGTAGCAAACTCTTATTGGCTGATTTGGCGTACCGCCTGGGGGTTTCCACACAGATGCACACTCAAATGAATGTAAAATAAGAGATAAACCTTGTTTGGAATATAAAATTGCTTTATAGAGAATATAATATGAGCTCGTAAAGTGGTCCAACCTTGTATATTAGGATAATGTCTTGTTTGTTACACCTTCCACGAATTTAGAAAAATAAAGTAATAAAATATTGGAATTGAATTTCCCATAAAAACAAGCACTCTTTTTTTATTTTTTATTAGTTGGCAAAAAGCTTACTAGTGCTTACTTTTGGTGAAGGATATAGATGGCTCCACAATTAGCCAAACATGGTCTTTACAGTTAGGCAGAAGAAAATGAAAGTACAAGAACACAAAAACTATGGGTTTGGTGCATCAAATTTAATCCACAGATTTGGTACAAGAGGCGACATCTCAGCTTCTTTTCTTTTTTTTTTTTTTTTGTTCGAGTTAGAAGGTGAGTTCAACCCTCTCCCCAAACGCGAAGCTCCAAACGGACCAAACCCTTTCATTGAAAGTCAACGGGTGGTACTATTTGTGTAGCTTCTCAGTTTTGCGTCATGAAAATCAAAGGCTCGCTAATTATAAGTTATCCTAGTTCGGAACGTAAATTGAGACAAGTATCGGTCCCAAACCCGGCCAACACACTTGTCGCACGCTTAATATGAACTTTTAGAATATGCTTTTGAGTAACTTGGTGTACATTATACGTCAAATGAATCAAGTAATAGTTTCTTCGAACTTGGTTCAAAATTTTAACAAATTTCACAAAAAAAAAAAAAAAACTAAAACTTGTTTAGTTCATGTAACAAACTGTACGTTTATCACCAAGCAAACAAAAACTTGAACTCCAGTAGCTTGATCCTTTGCTTGGGAAACATCAGCTGAGGCCATCGTTCAACCACTTGAACTTTATTGAAAAATACGGTGTCTGGCCTAATATCGAAAGGGATTTGGGGTTGTTGCTGCACAGCACCTTGCACAGTACCTGTTGTGCACCATCCGAGCGGTCCGTTGTTCGGATGGACGGCCCAGATTTCATCTTGCACGCACGACAACGAACGGTTCGGATGCAAAGGTGCTGAGGTGAAATCTGGGCCGTCCATCCGAGTAACGGACGGTTCGGATGGTGCACGACGGGTGCTGCACAGCAGCAACCCCGTGTCCGAAACGATCCTGAATTTTTTCAACCAAATGAATGCCAAGTCCTGTTTACTCGTAGCTACAGGGAACAAGAACTAATGGTTATGAAAAACACACGAGAAAAATTTGTGTCTAGGGATGTATAGCAGGCATGTCAATATACCTGGCGTTGGAACGTTCTCATTGTCAATACGAGAGCGTACGTCACGCTTTCTGCACACGCACACACAAAAGAAATAGTCCCTCCGTCCCCATTTATTTGTCCCTTTTGGGAGTTCGTGCCACTTTTCAATTGATTATATCTCGTAATATACATTGTTTTACATGATTTCGAAAACATTGTTTTATAGAATTAATTGAGATCTATCAAACAAGATCTATATTGAATATAAAATTCATTACCGATTAAAAGTTATAGCTTGTTTTTTATCCGGTTAGAATTGGACGAGGGACCAAAATTTGGGGACGGAGGGAGTAACAAGAAAAGAATAGCACCATATTAGACATAAGTAAAAATATGGAGGCCACAACTTTTTTTTTTGGGTAAGTAGGAGGCCACAACTTTTCTATCATTCCAACAATTTCTTTAACCTTCTATGTCAAATAAAAATAGGTTTTGATCTATCTTACCAAAAAATTTAGCGATGAATTCATAAATACATGTGAATACATTTAAGAATTTTCAGAACCATGTATATATAACCCAAAGGATCCAGTCCACACCTTTCATTTCCCGGTCAAATTTTTATGATCCGAACTGTCCAATATGTTTTTTAAGGGTCTCAGCGAGGAAAAAAAACACCTGGAAGGGCTTGATCCAAGCAGTTTTCACAAAACTGCGATATTTATAGTTTTATGAAAAACTACTCAGGTCAAGACCTTCTGGGTCTTTATTTTTTTTTTTCGGTGATTTCTTGTGGGGACTCTTGAAAACACATTTTAGAGTTGTGAATAATTTGTGACCCCACCATGGAGACTTCCTGGCTCCATCACCGTTAATGTGATTTTTGTTGACTCACCATTATTGTTGTTCTTGTAATCGGATCTCCATCTTCCTTCCATAATACACTTCGAAGAGTATCCATTGGAGCCCAATCACTCTAGTACCGTTTTCTAACTGGGACACAAGTCTGGTTCACACTATCTCCGACTAACGGTGACGGGGATGTGTGAGATGAAGGTGAAGGGTGAAGACAATGGAGATGGGGAGCCAAATACAAATACAAGTACGAAAACCCTATTCTCAAACGTCGGTATCGGTTTGCAGAGGTCCTTAAATGATATTATGAAAATGTCCAGCTCGACAGAGATGGAGGAAATGTTTGTTTTCTTGACCACCTTACATCAACATTTACTAGTCTCTATAGACCGATCTCAATGTTCACTAGCAGAGACTATGTTAAAATCGAGACAGAGTCCCACACGGACTTACCACCTGAATAGAATTTCGGAAACATAAATGATTTGGATTATCTAACTTGAAGTTCAGATCAGAGAACAAAAAATCTAACTTGGAAGTTCACAATCTCAGCACAAAATCAACAAAGCAGCCTTGTAAGTTGTAACTCATTACAATATAGCACAAACACAGGGACCAATCCTCTGCAAAGAAGTTTTGCAGAAGTTGTCAAAGCTAAGACAACTCTGCAATTCACATTTCAGAGATGGTTTCCTATATATTTACAATCAGACAAAGCGTAAAACAAAGAAGGTTTATTGTTTTCCAACTAAAAGTAATCTATGAACCTTAAACAAAATTATTGTTTTTTTTTTCTCTTTTTGCTTTACATTGTACAAAGAATGAATAATGACTAATACATACGGTACCTAAATGAGAAAAATGAGGGTTTACGCTCTTCCCTTCCTCCTTTCATCCAACGCCTGCCGGGAAAATCAAAAGAATATTTTAGTGTCGAAAGAATTGAAAGAATTAAACAACTGAGAAGCAAATATGTTGATGGCATCTTTTTAAGTGTGTCGATTATTTTACAGAATAATTATCGGTGAGATTGGAGCCTCTGATTTTCACAAGAAACAATCCCGAATTTTAGACCGTGCTAAGTTGGACTTACTCGTTATAGAAACAAGAAACTGTGAATAGGAAACACAAAAATATGTGCCTCTACAAAAGAATAGCAGATATGACAGTGAACTGCAATGAATACCTTGCTTTGGAACATTCTCATGGTCAAAACGAGAGTATCGCGCATTCTGCCACAGAAAAAAAATTTGAATAGAACCACATTAGACATCACTGAAGAGGGCACATCTTTGTATTCCAACAAATTCTCCGTTCTTACTTCACCATCCACTGTGAACCTAAAGACTAATGCTTCTGAGACATAACAGTACTAGTTCATCAACAAACATATTGTAAACGCTTGAAGCACATTAGGATCCAAACATTTGAAGTAGTCTAAAATGGGGAACAAGGGCAGGAACGTGACAGTAACCGATGCCCACGAGATACAAACACTGCAAATATTAAAGTGAAATGTTGCATTTGATATTGAAGTGGATTTAAATCCCCTAAAAGTGAAACCCAATTATGAATCTTTACTTCTTCGAGAGTTTTTTGGGTAAATAAGCTTGAAATAGAAAAAAGGATAACCGAATATACAGCCTACAAGGAGCATACCCCAGGGGAAAAGAAAGAAAAGGAAAGGAGAAAATCTAAAACTAAACTACAGCAAAATAAATAGTCAACAAGGCTCAAAACACACTTCAAAGAAGTAACGCCAAAACAAAAGAAGGCCAAGCTAGCTTCAAGAACTAAACTCTTGAAGCCTTCAACATCTTGATTTTTTCCTGAAGCTTCTTTTTGTTTTGATCTCTAGTGGATGATGGATTTGAGGGTTCACCCACCACCTGGTTCGAACTATATGGTCCAATGAAATCGCCTTCCAAGGGAATCCGTGGAGGCTCTCGAAACCTTGTAGACCGACGGAGAGCCACGTGGGGAGGCTCTTGTTGAGTACTAGCTTGACTATGGAGGATCGGGGTAGTATCACTCGATACAACCTTCGTAAGATCTATCTTTGACACCTCCACAATAGAGGAGGCTCCCGAATCTTCACATTTCTCAAGAACATCAAACGCGTTAGTAGTAGAACAAACACGGCTAGACGAGGAGTTGATCAATGACAAGCCCGGAGTTTGAGTATTCCTCTTCACCACATCTATCCAATCACCTCTAACTTCTCTCTCTTTTGCGTTTTGCTCATGACCAACCGGGACACCTTGTCCTACTCTCTCCTTGGTATTTTGCTCTTGAACAACTGCGACAACTTGACCTACACTCTCCTTGGCTTTCCACACTGGAGGAGGTGGAACTTTGGGCTTAATAGTGCAGGTGTTGGAAGAATGGCCAAAGATCTTGCAAACATTGCAAGATTGAGGTTTCCAAGGAACCTCTACTCTAATTTCGTATGGCTCTCCGTAACCCAAATTCACTACGAAGGACTTGGGAATCTCCTTCGCCGCTTCCACCTCAACACATACTCTTGCAAACGTCAACCTACTATGATTTTGTGTGAAGTCGTCAAGGTAAAAAGGGTTGCCAATGACACTAGCAATACTACTCAATCCATCCTCTGTCGATAATTCAAGGGGAACATTGTAGAATTTAACCCAAACTGGAACAGTAGAGAAGACGCTTTTAGTGAGTTGCATCCCGGGTTGCCATTGTTTAATCACAATATGTTTGCCCCCACAAAAGTAAGGACCATTCTCAAGAATGGAGACCAACGTGTCCTCGTCCTTAAGTTTGAACACAACAAACCCATTGTCTAAGGTGACCACATCCTCAACATCAATTTTCCATACCCGTTGAGCCCAAGATCTAACTTGAAAATAGGATAAGCTTTTATCTACAAAGTATCCCACAATTGCGTTTTTCCATTTCAATGCGCCATTTTTAGAAATCTTAAGAGGAATCATGACATGATTATTCACATATTCAACTGGAGACCTCTTAAGGTATTTGCTTAGCTTACCAATTTTCACCTCATTGTTAAGTAAATGCTTCCCATTTGTCCAAGCGTTCAATTGAGCTTTTCCTTCTAATTTATCCTCTTGAGGAAGAGGAGACATGGTATTAGCAGCCGCACACCTAGACAGATCTTGAGGAGGTGACGTGTTAACTTCACCCCTCTTAGTTGCCTTGACCGGGGTACCAATCTTAGGCCAAGTATCAGTGATGACCAGAGGTAGTTGCAATTCTACTGCATCGGCATTTTTGGCCACCACCGAAATATCATCTTCCTCATCAGTAGAAGCAATTTCAACATCAACATCATAATAACCACACGCATTGTCAATATGGTCATGAAAATCCCGTAAAGTTAGCTTTGTAGTAGATTTTCGTTTACCCATAACAGAACAAGCCTACTCTTTCACGCAAAAGAGAGAGAGAGGGGAAAGACGTACCATGAAACGAGGTCAGTCAATACTCCGGTTAGGACGCCGGAAACCTGCCGGAAAGCTGCCGGAAAAGCGCCGGAAAAAGCGCCGGAAACGGCCGGAGGTGGATGAAAGCCCTCGCCCCAGGGAATCCAAATATGCAAGTGATTAAGCTTAGAGAAGCTCCGATAGTTGTAGATCTGGATTTGAGAGGTGTGGTGACCCTCAAACCCTCTCACTCAAAAACTGAGACCGAAAAGCTTGGAGATCGTCTCCAATGGCTACCCAAGTGTTCGAACTCTGTAACAAGATCAGAAAACGAAGGACGAACCTCTTTGGGCTTCGCACCTTCGCAAGTCTTTGGGCTGGACTGTGGTTCTTGAACCGAAGACTCTACAAAGAGTACGAAGAGAAGAGGGCACTCGTTCAGATCATCTTCAGCGTCATCTTCGCCTTCTCCTGTAACCTCCTCCAGCTCGTCTTGAAAAGTTGTTGGTGGCCTCTCTCTCTCTCTCTCTCTCTCTCTCTCTCCTCTGCTTTCTCTTGTTTTCTTAAATGTTGGTTTTCTTCGAGAGTTCACATTCTCATTCAGTTATTTTACTTCTAAAGTCGACATAATATCATCGAGTTTTTTTAATATTCCAGTACACGACCTCAAGGAGAACCACATCAAATTAGACAATCAACTCTATCTGAAAGTCCAACAACACATACACAAGCCTAACCATCACATCAGTACCAACGGCGGAGGAGCTGAAGCCGGAAATCAAAATCTTAACAACTAAGGTAGCAATAACGCTAGCAAAATGCCACTAAACCCCATGGTCCATGGGTACTAGCTGTCATAACGAGTGCTTCATGGTTCTACTTAAAAATCAAAGAGTTTGGGGCGCACTGAATAATAAATGATTTTATTCTTATTGAGCTCAGAAGGCGCAAGGGCAGGACACGCAACATGAAAATGAGAAGAAGATGAATTACAAGACCAATAAAGATAACTTAGTGCATAAAATGGTATCATACCGAACATCGTTATATGTGTTGAGCGGATGTGAAGAGCCATTAGAACAAGTTAAAACAAACTGAGTAGAGAGCCCACCAGGAATTTTGATCTGCAAAGTCATTGATCAAATAAAACATTACGAATACACAGTGCTTAATATGGAACTTCATGTTGAAACATTTATCATGTCAAGGAGACAATGGTATCACAGAGATAACTCAACTTCGTAAGGTATCAAATATCAATTAAGTAATATTCACGTCTTTAAGCATCATAAGTTGCCACTAGATTTTCTATTCATGTCACAAGTCTATTAATTATCTTTAGCAAACCAAATTAGCAGGACAGAAGGACTCCAAACAAACCCACCAACAGGGTTTATTTATGGTTTAGGTGCAGGGCTCGAGCAAGAAAATTTTACCCTAGGGAGGCATAGATGATGGACTTTACGCACGATGTTTAGTTCTTATAACCTTACCCCTTCCAAGATTAACTCAAAGCAAAACTAGAGAATTTGATAAAAATTGATACATAAACTATAAAAGTATAGGTGAAAGAAATACCCTAGATTTAGGGATCTTGCAACTGAAAGGAATGATAAGACTGCTCCATAAGTTTTTAGTCACGGAAAGAGAATCCAAAACAAAATAACCTCAAGAAAGCAATTGCTGCTTTTCAGAACGAACACGTTACATGACGGATTGTATCGTACAACATGCATGCAAGGTGACCCTCATAATCTAGAATGTCCGACAAGTTCACTTTTATGAGTGTTTAAACTTTAAACAGTCGGCACAACTCTATGCCACTCTTGGCATATAACTCCTAGAAGGTTTGGTTTTGAGTTTGTATCAGTATATGTATTTTTTTGGAAGTTTTCTCTTGTGCTGGGAGGCGGGAGGTATGCCTCCCTTAGTCTCTGTATTTGTCTGGTCTTTCTAATAAAATGTTGGATTACCAAAATAAAAATCAGCACAACTCCTGATCATCTGAGGCGGCCCACAAACTAAATCCATGAATCTCGACACGGGCTTTAGAAATTTTTTCAAGGCAATAAACAAAAGTGAAAAAACATACCGACAAATCTTTAGAGAATTTCTCTCCAATTAAAGTATCTTGGGATTTGTTATCCTTGATTTGGTAGCCTGATCTTTTCAAAATGAGAGTTGTCGGCTCCCAAGTCTCCGAAGAATCATCCTGTTGAAAATACCAACGCAATTTGCAAATTTGTAAAAATAATGAGTTTAAAGATACTCTTTTAAACAGTGGGTCAAACAAATCTTCAAACAACAGGTATGTATCCATTATAATCTTTGAAGTTTTAAAAAGGATAGAAAAAATAATGAAGATTAAAAATATCGTGAATTTTCCATACAATGATGTATTGTTTCAGTCTCAGCAAGGGTACAAAAGGAGCAAATGATACCACGGGTTATGGTGTCCACTGGAATAAGTTCCTCCAAACATGCACACATCTCAGCCACATCCCACCATATGTTTACTCGAAAAGAATCAAGAACCTTTTGTGTTTTGGAGAGATCATGAATATCCCATGAAATGCGCCAAAAGGGGCACCACCATGATTATACCCAACGAAATCTCAGCCACCCAATATCGACAAAAGAAAGGTACACTATAAATTCAATAATAGAAAAAGATAAATCACAAAACTTTCCTTCTGACAAAAACTGGAAGCAATGCAGAAGAGCCCAGTTGAGCCTATGATCCCCAAATTGGCCTTTACAAAGTTTCACCTACCCTTCCCCTCCAAAAAGCACTGGAGCAATTCCATGCCTTTTAGGAGAAGAGTCCGTACAGGAAGATGATTTTGGCCTACTTTCAACTCTAAAATTAATATTTTAAAAGCCTAGTCGATTGGGGATTACATGGGTTCTGCTATTGTTGTTGTTGTTGTTGTAGTCCATTCAAACGAGGTCTACTGCCAGAGAAATGTGAATGTCCACACAATTGTGAAAAGAAAAAAAAAAAGCTCCGCAGCAGACAGAAGGGGTGCTAAAGGGGCCAGGACAATCCTAAACTATTGGGTGATCGTATTTTCTTTACGCATAATATGGTACTTATTGTTAAGCTAGTCCCACATTGGTTAATTATAACCTCCGAAACTAGTATATGAGCCTGGGCAGCCTCTTCACTCACTGCCCATTGGTTTTGAGTTAGATGCTTTAACACTTATGATAGTATTTAGTGTTTTTGCCCCTTCAGAATTTTGACAACTTCACTAGAGCCAGCAAGCATTTAAATTCATGATTGTAAGATCAGAATGAAGATTACATATTGTGACAGATATGGAACATGAATGGAAACGCGCATGCGTGCGGGCACGAGAGAGAGAGAGAGAGAGAGAGAGAGAGAGAGAGTGCTCTGTTCTTCTAAAACTTTAAGCCCAAGTAAAGGACCATGTTCTTTTCACTTTGGAAATTTAGAAAGTCATAAACACTTAGAACTTAGAACATGTAAGCAAGTAAATAACCAAATTATGCCAATTTGATCTCACCACTATCTCAACATCCTCTCCGTAAAAGACACATCAACCAACAAATGCAAATATCATCCAATCGGTATCTAGGGTTGACAAAGCAATTTTATTGTAATCTAGCAAGTTAAGCTTACAAGATTGCTGTGTCACGGTATACGCAGTAACCATAAATCAAAGATATCCTTCTTATATATCTCGTTGCTTAATTCAACTTACCAGCAGCAGAAAGTAACCATAAGTCAAAGGTATTCGTCTTATATATCTCGTTGCTTAATTCAACTTACCAGCAGCAGAATGCTAAAGGTGGCTTCACCTTTCGAGATATATGTGTCAATCTCCAATTGCATATCTGGGTCTGAAGAAACAGGAGTTTTTTTTCAGAAAGTATATAACAATATAACATGCACGTAAAGAAGAGCGAGAGCGAGCGAGAGAGAGAGAGAGAGAGAGAGAGAGAGAGAGAGAGAGAGAGAGAACTAAAATTGTCAAAGAATTGTAAAATGAAAGATCCATCAACAGTGACATGTGAGATAAAACTTTCATTTGGCAAACTTTCAAGAAATGAGGACAACTACTACTACAAAAGCGTCTAAAGGATTATGTGATAATTGGAAATGCATGTTTTCAAATCATCTATCCCTTCGCAAATGGGTTAAGAAGTCCAGGGAGCTATTAATAATGAATTCTTTATTTCCCTTTCTGGGCTTTTTTTTTTTTTTATCCCCAATGACAATGAAATCAACAGGGCCTACATATGCTACTTTTTGTTTCATTGCTTCCTCCTGGTTTGGACAGCCATTTTGGAACTATTTTGGAAAAGCATGTCACTTTTAATTTATCTTGGAGGAGAGAATGCCACTTTATTGAGGAAGGACTATTTTAGGTTGGTACCAACCATGAGATTATAACTTTACCCTCCTCCGACTTTGGCGTCATTAGATATTTCAACATATTAAGGAGTTCCACCTCTAGTTAACTCGTGAGATTAAAGGTCTAATGGGTTTTTACGGTCAAAAGATTTCTACCATGCTCCGCGGCTTTCCAGTTGGTATTTCAAATAAATCCCAACCATGTGCTCTTCTAATTGGTTATAGGACACAATAAGCATTTCACTAGAAGACAAAGGAAGAATTAATTCTATTTCGTGACAACAAATGGTTGTTTGAAGATTATGACAAGGTCCCATTATCAGATTCAAAGATCATGAAAACAACACAAATTTTTGGACCAAGGAAAACTCTATTAATTTTGGATACCTTGGGGGCATTACCATTTTTCCTAGTTAGCATTTCACCCTATGATCAAATCAGTTGATTGTCTCGTTAAAAGATTCTTCTGAAAACTTAAATGTAATAGCAGAAAATAACAAATTATAAGCGGTATAACTTCTGTTTCTCTCACTTTCTCTACAAAAAAAGGAAGAACAAACAAGACAGAAAGAAAAGATTCCAGTTTACATCATGTTGCCAAAATAAAATGGACTACATGAATAAAGATGTTAAAACTTGCATACCACATGTAATTTTGTTTTGACCATTGGCAAAAAGCCGCACCAAGTCCCCCTGGTAACAATAAACAAAGAAAACAAAAGATTCAGGAACCCAAAATTTTCATCCAATATGCCTACAGAACATATCCTCATGCAGAACAAGAAGAGAATCAGTTGCATTCAAGAGCATTAACATTTGGTAAAAGTAGATGTCCAGCCAACTCTTCTCCCCGGTGAGCGCAAAGCATCCCACTTCTCGTTGAACTTAGATCACCATTCCACGCCGTTATATTTTATGGTTTCCTTTCCGTTTCACAGAAACTGAGAGAAGTTTCTACAAAACCCTCTCATATACAGTAAGTGTTCCCCTTTCCATCTTAATATAACCACACAATTCACTCAATCACCCTCAGGCTATTGAACAAACACAAGATGAGATTCTATGACAACAGTACAGAAAATTCTGTCGGTTTTTGTGTAAATGGAGCCAACTAGAGTTTTTGCTCAGTCTAGAAGTTTATTTTCTATCGTACCTGGTTTAGGGATTTGCTGGGTTGTTGGTTGGTTTACTGTCTCAGAAATTACTGCAGATATTAAAGTGATGTTTTACACGCTAAATAATATATACTAAGGCATGGTTGTACTCAGCATTTGATGTTTTGACTGCACAATTTGTAGGATGTTTGTGGTTTATATCAGTCTTATGAAGAATTGTCACTAAAATCAAGACGAGAAAGAATGGGAAGAAGGGCAAAGGAGAAAAACACAAGTGGAAGGCTAGAGAGAGGTTGTAGATACTGCGTACATATAATTATGCCCGTAAGGTAACAGAAACAAAAACAAAATTGTTTAATAAGCAAACAAAAAGGAGAAATTACTAACCTTCTACTAAAACCAAAGTTCCTAGGAGCTAAATCTCAATTAGCTCTCCGTCCAACGCCTTTTCAATCCTCATTTATAAGTCAGGGATGTTCTGGCAATTTAAGGAATTCTTGGACAAGCACTAGTAGCACTCAATAGCAGTCAATTGGTCTTGTTTTCAGTCATACCATTGGGTCCTTCTACAAGCTGATTTAAACAATCATAGTCTCATTCTGCTTTCCTTCAATCTGTTCCAGCTTCTAAATCTGAATCACTCATTTTCCGACCTAAATTGCAGAAGCTTCTTCAGCTTTCCCCAGTTTTCTTCTTTTTAAAAATTTATCAGCTTCATATATACTTTTAACCTTAGATTATTCTTATTGATTGTGACTATTCATTGGAAATACAGTCATTTAGTATTACAGTCATGCACAAACACAATTTCTGACTCTGTCTTATCCACCTGTTTATCAATTCACAAAGTTCTACACATACAGCGCTTGATTCAAGTTAAGAAGGTTCTGCTTTTTGTTCAATAAATGAAAACGTACGTACTCCAATTTAAAGCTTCCAAAAGGACCTAATATTGTAGATAATGGTGGCCCATGATATCCCAGAAGTTCCATTTTCTTGGTTTTTTGAGTTTTTCTCCTCCTGTTTTCGAAGGTTTTCCTACCTTCTTCTTGTACTTCACTTTCTTTTCTGTTGGAAATAGATTCCCATTTACCAAGACACTAATGAAACAGAATATTGCAGTTTCAAATGTAACATGATCAGGCAGGGTGATTGAGGTCCCAAGGACAAATGTAGTGGGGCATTACGCAAAGCTAGAACCATGGTAAACATCGAGATCATGTGACGATGCTTAGTCATCCAGAGGACAAAATTACCCCATGCACAATGTTCCAAAGAATTTTAAGGAGCATCTGGTGCAAAAATTGAGAAACATCTATAGAGAAGAGAAGAAAGAGTGAAAGCCTGTAATAGTGTAACGTGAAGAGCTGATGTAGGAAAGACAGATTAGACAACTGGAGCCTAATGCTACCAACAATTGAGATCGTTAAAAGTTTTGGAGTATCGAAATCATTGAAAATAGGTTCTATACCAGGTAGAATAAGGATTCCAAGAATGGAAAATATCTTTTAGGTGGGGGTTTCAATAGTTGAAGGCAACAGGACTTAGAGATGCATGGTTGGCATAAGTTATGGAAAGCAATTCTCTATTGTGTCTGGTGTTTCTTATGAAGAAGCTGCTCTTGGAACTACATTCGCTTGTCATAAACCAATCTCAATAAATACAACAAAAAAAAAAACAAATTATCACCCAGCTCTAAAGTCTGAAAACTACCTTTAACCATGAATGCATGGAGTCAAATACCGTAACCGAATTAAACTTCGACGCTTCCACTATAATTATGGCTCAAGAATTTTGGTGCGACAAGTGAGATAAATGGTAGATGGGGGGAGTTATATACCAATTAGACTGATTTCGTGGCAAAACTAGTTTCTTTTTTTCTTTTCCAATAACAAAATCATTAAAAGGAATTAACCCCAGTTCCTACAGTGTAAGATTACTGATTACCCTTCTCGATTCAAATAGGTTTAAGTAGGATTTATGAATGACGACATGATTCTAGAGTCTCCACTTGGTAAGCATGTTTGCTTCACAAATGGTCATGCCAGTTATGACTATGTCATACTGGACTTCATCAATAATTTAGACTTGGAGAGCACTAAAGACCCTTCTCCATATAAATCTCTTTCTAAAAAGTAGGCGTAATAAGACAGCCAACAAAACCACAACTTCAACATGGTGGGATGCAGGCCTGACCAAGCATTTAGCAAACATGTATGCACACCGCACCAACCTCAAGACTTCTAAATCACACTTTTTAAGCAAAATAATAAAAAAGAAAACAAAATAGTTTTCCAAAATTGCGACCAAAATATTTAATGGTGAGCAAAACACTAGATAAATGCACTCCTTGGGTAAGAGATCTCAACGACCATCCACCACCCAACTAGACAAGCATATGGACTATCAATTGCCAACCAAACCTTTGTGACTGAATATCACAATCCACTAATGGGATTTCTTCAAAATCTGTGAGATATTTGTTCGGTGCAGGTTGCTTGAGTTTTTTACAAACTAAAGCTCCTTTTAAGCTCAATCTTATTTCAGCGGAAGTAGATAGTTCTAAGGAAAAATTATACAACTAGAACATGTCTTTAAAATAAGGTTTGTAGAAAACCTGACGGCCTAGGTCATCCATTGGTATACACTCAACGGCAATAAGTTTATCCACATCATCAGCAGTGACAACATATTCTGGATTTGTTGCTCCTGAATGCCAAAAAGGAACAAAAAGATCATAGAATAGAATTTATTTAAGTCTTGCATATTGTATAGCATAAAAAAGTCACTGTCCAAAGACACCTACACGTTAAGTAGGAAAAAGTCATCCCAATACTTACCCTCTATGTACTGCCTTGTTCCATCCTGAAGATGACGAACCCACTGACATGCAACAAAATATTCTTTATGAGAAGGAAGTTAAACTTTTAACGTATGGAGGACCTGTCTCTCATGAAAAGGAAGTATGAAACAAAACATTTTACCTGAAACATGCAGAGAGAAGTTCCACGAACAGGATATCCGCATCCAAGAAGTTGGTTCCCCGGTTTAGCCTCGCCAATAATTTGGAAATCCTCTATCCCAGGGCCCTCTTCAAATTGCACCAGATTAAGTTAGACTTTATGGAATTCTGTGCGCATCTTTTGCAAATAATAAGATCCACTACCTTCTGAACCAAAAGAAGCAAACTCATCCTGCCTGGGGAAACGAAATGAAGGTGTCTTCTCTTCAGGTGAATCAGGCCTTATATTTGCCCCAGCTCTGTCTGATGAACCATTTGGGCCCATAAACATCCTACAAAAGTGCAGTATGAAGAAGACATTGCAGGAATTTTTTTTCTGATGAGCAACAAATAGGTAATTATGAACGGGTGGTATATACTATCAAAATTAAAAGAAAGAGGAAAATTCCGCTTCCAGAACAAAACAAGGGATTGCCTTGAAAGTAAGTGTTGTTAAATCCAAAAAGGAAGCCAACCAGGTAGCATGATTAGGACTCAACCCTCATCCAATTAGGGAGCAAATCTCAAAGGGTAGAAAAGGGAGATAAGGCATACGGTATTGTGGTCTAAAGAAAAAACAAAGTTTGGCTATCACTTACGAATTGTCCCAAAAATCTTACCGAGAAAAAACAAATTGTCCCAGAATCTCAAGTTATTGGCAAAGGGGACAAAAACGCATATTATTCGCTCCAATGTTACCACTAGTATACTATTTATCTTTTGCATAATTCGATGGCAACATCTTCTTTGAGGATTTCTTCTTTTCTTCAGGCATATCACTATTTTGTTCTCATATATAAGAAGTTTAAGTACAGGCTTCGTTAACTGTAAGAGAAACTTAATTGCAATGGAGACATCAAGATTCAGATTCAACTCAACATAGCCTTACCCGCAACTGTTTGGCCAACATATCTATTTCCTAGTTCCAAAAACCTCACTAATGTCGTCACTCTTTACTTTTCCTAAAGTTACACTCTACGTGGATCATGTTGTATTCCTCACTAGTCAAGCCGTTAACTCTTAGATGCACAGAAAAAAATTATCCCCTAATGATATCTTCATTAGATTGTGGTTCTACCTCCTCAACTTATGTTCATTCCCATTCTCTTCCTAACTTACGCCTCAGTTGTAGCATTAAACTCCCAGCCAAGCTCATTGCCAAAAAGTTGCAACATAAAGGATTTAAATTAAAATATTAAATAAAAGTCTGTAGCTACAAAAAAAATTAAAAAACATTGCAAGAAACATACAGAAAGTGTGGAAAAAAGATCAAAATATCTTAACAAATGTACAATAGCTGATGCCTACCCATCCGTACTGGGTGAGACCTTCTGTGTGCTCTCTGTATATAATAGGTCTTGCATCTCCCCATTACGTTTCAAGGTTGTCAAGTGTGCAAGATTGCTGCCATGAATATTTTTTGACATGTTATCCTTTGATTCCAAATGTTGCGCCCCTGCATACTGATTAGGGAGACGACCCTGCCTCATGAACCAAGCAAAAAACTCAAAAGTGTAAGGAAACCAAGAAAATAAGTAAACCACTTAACACGATAAATTCAATAAATGAAAAGCTGCCTAAAAATACGCCGACTGTACCGAAGATCCATAAGGAAGTTGGCCATCTCTTTCAAGCCATCCATCCCCAGCATGATTTCCCACCAATGACATTATCTCCCCAATTTGAGCCTGTGAAAGAAGTAGCTTTAGCGTTAATAACTTCTTAGTAACTCTGCTGTCAGCAATAAGGTAGGTAAGCTAAATGGGAAGCTGCTACTTTCTTTATTCAGTTTGTTTTACTTAATATTTCAAAGTGCAATAGAGGAATAGAAAAACACGCTACATTCAGACATCACCAAAATCATTCCCTAAAGTTTAGCAGACCATCAAACATGCATATATAGCATCACCGCCGTCGTATCAGAAGATATCCCTCCTGATGTAACAGCATGAGAACAAGATTTGCATAGACATAGTTGATGCAAATGCTCAGACAGCACTTTGGCAACTAGGATTCATTTCACACCTTACTCAAAAGAATTGAATACTTAAGTCTCTCCACAAAATACAAGCAAAAAAGAGAATTGTAAAGCACTCCAACACAGGCCAGTTCTATTTAATAGACAATAACCGGCAAATGCCCAAAGACAACCTGAAGAGAGAGGCTATTCATTTTTCTTATACAGGATAATAGAACAGATAAATCGACAGACCATGAGTCACTTTGAAATCAACTTGAAGATAACTACAAAATGATTAAGTTGTTAACACATGACAATTACAAGGAACAAAACCTTGTAGTTACAATTTCAGATTTGTCATCAAAGATAATGCATATGCCATACAGGACAACAATCTTACATGTGAAGTTCTGATCTGCAACTGCAGCTGATCATGCAAGTGCTGCAATAAATTCAATGAGCAGTAAGTCTCCTTTAACAGAATTCAACTCAGTAAATCAAAAGAAGGTAGTAAGTGACATACTTGCAAGTCTAAAGAAGGTTTAATAAAGAAAAGATAGGATTTTAACAATGCTGAAGTTCCATAAATTTTTGGGAAGGAGGGAAATTCGTACTACCCAAAAAGATTTCCCAACGTCAAATCTCAAAAGTAGGATTTCTAAAAACATTTTCACACCACTAAGTACTATTTCTTGATGATTTCTAATATTACTTCCCACGTGAGATTCCTTAATCACTATTCCTATATACTTGGAAAGGCAAGAGGGAAAAAAAAAAGGTTCAAACTGAAACTATATATATGAATGTATGTGTGTGTGTGTGTGTGTATATATGTGTGTGTGTGTGTGTGTGTGTATACACATGGGTGTGTGTGTGTGTGTGTACTGTTGTTCCACATTCATCAACTCCTTTTTCTCATCATCAGCTAAGAAATTTCCTCGAGGAAAGGAAAAAATATAATAGATGTAAAAGCATAAATAGCCCTCGCAAAAGAGAGAAATGCAGAACGATGAAATCAGAAACCAAAATCGCATATAGTCTGTTTGATCTGTCGCAGCTCAAACATGGATCAGATGATGTATCTACAAAACTCTGAACTCTCCAATAACAAGAAAAAAGTGACACACAGATTTCCTTGGAAATAACTTAGATAACTAATTTCGAACTTCTTATAATAATTTAGAATACTCTTTTTCCCCATCTGGCTGGATGTAGTCAAGTGTCTGCTGAAATCCAGAACAAAATGTCTGAAGATTTTTAAGTTCATCCATTCGTTATTGTATTTTCATCGGGAGAAAGATTCAGTTGAATCCAAATCTATCAGATTTTCATATAGGTTTCCCTATTTTCGAGAGAGAAAACATGTTCGCCTCCTGCTTTCGAACATGAGTATGCTCCAAAAGCATTTGAAGTCGAAAAAGGAAATGCAGCAGCAAGAGAGAGTGTCTAGTTATGATGAATCAGCAAATTTAACCACTCACGGCATGATGGTCGGCTTCTGTAAACTCATTTGCAATATTTTGTTCTCTGCGGGCCCAAGTAGAACATCATGGAACCAATATATGGCGATTTCAAATGATTAACGAGGACTATTTAGCTAAGAAACACAATAAAATGACAAACACATGTTTCTTTAATTATCTTACATAAACGTATCCTAATTTATGAGAAGTATGATGTGCAAATGAATGAGCTGATTGATATTATTCATGCATATTACAATTGCAAGACCAACAATCGCCCCATGAGCTGAAGTTGCTGTGGTAATGAATTAAACAACAGCTATCAACTTATCAAGCTATCCAACACCCCTTCACATGCAAGCCTGTTAGAGCCGTCGAGCTCCGAAGTACAAACATCCACAAATGCACAACAGACTACAACTGTGGATGGACGGAGTTAACCCCACCACTTTCCAAAACCTAAGCTAGGTTCTCATGTTACATAACAAATTGTCCCAAATAATTAAGCTGTTACGAAACGGAAGATCAATGCATATCAAGCTAACGAACACCTATATTTTCACGTATATGCACAATTGAGAAACCAAGCAGATAACAAGAAAGCGATGCCATAATTGCAGAAGAAGCTGAATAGTTCGAAACCATGGCCATGTCTCGTATTAAGGTAGTTTACAGAAACTAGATATCCCTTTCTATGTTACAACAGCGTACGACAAAATTGCGCACCTTTCAGAGGGCCACATTACTTTAAGCAAGCATAGTAGATACAGTAGTCTTGGCGAAAACAACCAGATCTAAAGTTTTGATGCTTGATAAGTAAGTAGAGGATAGTGATGCACAAGTGGCGAATCTGTAATGCATTTTTATCCACATACCATAGTGTTCATACCTTTATATTGTTGGAAAGAGTTGATGCGTTAACAACACGAGGCCAAATGCCATATTCAGCCAGTAACCCCAACATGGATGACGTGAAATCATATCTTTCATCCTCTGCAACCTGAATCACAATTATAGTTCTAAAAGTAGCAAAAACATAAAACAATAATCCAAAGAAAACCACTCGAGAATTACAAGAAGTGGAAAGCATCTTCAGAGCATAAAGAAGTTCAATCAAAATAGTACAAGATACCATAAACAGAATGTTCAACAAAATTTCAGAATCCAAAACACTCTCGTTCTTTTATTTTGACACACAAAATGTACTATAGATGCTGACCATCTTTCTTGCCGAAATGACAGAACTACGCATACACGCACACACAACACACAGAGAGAAGAAGAACACAAGGTATCAGTTACCACAGAATAAATTCTAATTCTAAAAATGCAATCTGTTGGCGATGATTGTTTGTATCAGAGACTCGATCTGGAAGGAATGCCTCCATCGAACAAGAGGTATGCCTCAGCCATGTTTCAGCAGCCAAAGTATACTCACTTACTCAGTGATGGTTCTAGCCATGCGTAATTAAACGATGCAACAGCACAAAGCATGGCTATTCCAAACACAAAAAATTCCAGCTCATGCCTGATTAGCTCTTTTCAAGCTGTAAGTCAGTCTTGAAATAGCATTACAAACAAGCAACAATAACGAAGTTGAGGAAAGCAGCAAAAGTTTTTTATTTGGACATCCGAAACAATACTGGAAACTATGATTTACCTTCAACTCATGAGTTAATCTTAGATGTTCTTCCAAATCGCCTTTTCTGAAAGCCAGTTGGTTTGAGGCAGAAGCTATGGCTTCCATTTGCTTCTCGTCAACAGCCTATTACTCAGCATCACGTCGGTTAACAGATTCAATATCGTGCAAAGAAGGGTGATATACTCCAATGATGGATACCATGAAACCAGCAATGCGAGAGCTAATAATTTCCAAGAAATAGACTAACCAGTCGTAAATCAGCTAACGTTTTCTCCAGATCATATTTTTCAATTAACATTTGCCGTTCCTGACAGAGCAGAGATACCATGCACAGTTATGCAAGCAAGGTAAATCTGATGTATACGGCAGTATTGTACCTCACCCGGGAAATCTAATACCTTAACACAGGAAACTGCAATTTGTTCACGAAGATAAAGAATTTCCTCCTGTTGTTCTCTAACCCTTGAGTAAAGTTCCTATTAAAAGAAAAAATTGAACTAGCGAATTAGTAACTACAAACGCATCAGTTACCATATTGTGGGTTGTTATAAAAGGCAAGTACCACGGACTCTGGGTCATGAACATGGTTAAGAGTGTTGTCTCCCTTCAAATCCCTTGATACAGAATTTGCTTCAGAACTATGCCTGCCAAACAAAAAGAAGCTGGATTAAAATCATTGACTTGTTCTATAATGTGTCACATAACCTCAACCAATTCAGACATCTGGCTTCTGCGTTTGGAAACTTCTTTAAGTTATTTTAATTGGCTCGCATTGTAAAAAGTGCTGACGGAAGGCATACATTTTTGCATCATGCAGTCATTCAAGTGATTGAGGCATTACCTGTTTGAAATATCAGATCTCCGTGTCTGAGCCCCATCATTATTATGACCATTCATAGAGCTCCTACTGGACGACATTGAATTGATAGTTCCAAGTCCTTTTGAAGGTAAAATTTGTTGCACGACAGCTAAATTCCTTCATTATGATCACTTGAATCTATAATTTCTCCTTCTAATACCATGAGCCATACTTCTTGAGCACGAATCCTCCTTCCAGATACTGCCAGTAGTAACAACTACCTAAATACTAAAACGATATACAACTGATATCATATTCCCTGTTCAGGAAATCACATCCCCAGGAGGTGCATGAAGCAATCCAGTTCCAGTAGTCCTTCAATGAACAAGAAGAAGAAAACAAATAGATAACATAAATGCATAAATAACGCATGCCCCTATCATGTTTTGGTTGTTTTTTTACTGCATCGTACAAGAACCCTTATGGGGGCTTTGAAATTGCAATTGACCCTATGGGTCAACTGTTGGTAACATATAATATCTTATGCATTTTACTTAACCTACTAGAACAAAGTAGTAACGAAGAATTAAGTGAAATGATACACTCTACGAACCTACCTTGTTCATACAGTCCACATGCTAAGGGCACACCGTGAACATTAACTGAGCACGAATGAGAATTTCATTTTGAAGACACAACAACAAAGATGAGGTCTCTCAAATAATTGGAATGCACCGTAGAATATACTACACTATGCGTATCTTAACATGCACAAAAGAAGGAAAACAGACAAACATATTCAGAAACAAGTGATACTGTATCTTTATAAAGCCGTGCCCCCGGTAGCACACAATTACCAAAATTCATCAGCTATATAGACAAAAAAAAGATCTACTTCTTTTTGACAAAATAAACTTTTAAATAACTGTTTTGAAAGACAGTCCAAGAATCAGTCCAAGATAGAAATTAAATAAAAGAACTCCAAGAATCCAAAATAAATTATGATTATCTAGTAATAAGCATGAAACAATGTAAGGGAACAGAAGAAGATTGATGAAAATGCAATTTACAGAAAATCAATGAAGTGACATAGAAAAAGAATGCATAAATCAATAAATTCAACATAGTTAAAACGAAATTGGGCTCTCGAGTGGGCAAAAAAAGACAGACGATCATAAGAAATGCGATGAAGAAATAAACAGAGAAGCAGCTCGAAAACCCAACAAACTATAATAATAAAAAAATGCAACAATAACTAGATATGTCAGAAAATGAAACAATTGAAAGCAATTAGACAAACAAATTCAACAAGCAAGAAGCAAACTCGCTGGAGCACAAGAACTTCAAGAGGAAAAAAAAATGCATAGGCAAACAGATTCAACAGAATTAAAAACCAAAATTGGGTCCTCGAACTGAAACAACGCAATCAGGTTGTAACAATTTCAATAGAGAATCAACAGAGATGCAGTACAAAAACCCAATTCATAAAAACGAAAAGATATATAACCATGTAGGTATACGAGTGAAAAGAGTTTACCTTTGTCTTGCAGAAGTAAACTTGAATGCCCAGATCCTTCAATTCAAGAAATAAGCTAGAGAGAGAGAGGGTGGGTGTGAATATAGAAAGAGAAAATGAAGGGAGACGACGGAGATGAAAGTCAAAATGGAGGAGGGGTCCTTAAAAAAGGAGTGAGAAATCGAAAGCGAAAAGAGTACAAAGTTCAAACATGGGAGAATGTACGTGAAAAATTATTCTGGGTTCTTGGAGTAAAGAAATACCACTAAATTTTCCACACCCTTTTGGGGAGGAGACTGGCGGCGTTTTAATGAAGGATGATTCTATTCGCAGCCCATTTTCCCTCAATACAACCCACCCAAAATAAATGCCAAAACCTTCCTTGTGAAAAGACCATTTAGCCCCTCAAATTACTTCATACCAACCCACCCCACTTTCTCCCAATTGCTACATACCAGCCCACTTCTTCTTCTTCCTTTCTCCTCCATCGTGTTCCCTCCTACCCCAATCGAAAAAAATCTCTCCTCCTCCTCCAATCGAAAACAACCTAGCCATTAACCCCCAATATCCTCCTATGCCCCTCATCTTTCATCTCTATCAATGGAAAACCTTGTTGAATCAATGGGGGTTGAAGAGCTCCAAAGAGTAATGGAGCAACTTACAACTCCAAGTCCACCAATGGATGCACAAATACAGACCGAGAGTAACCCGGACATGAAGATTTTCGAGCAAAAAACGACCCAAGAGTAACCCATTGCTTTTTCGATTTTTCAGCCGTTGTTCGTTCGAAACGGTACACACAGTCCCGAAAATCGCAATACATTTCGGTAGTTAATACCCGAAATTTACCTATAAAACCGGGAGTTTATATCCGAAATTTGTGATGGTAGTTGTATCCGCAATTTTGGACATAATTCAGCAGTTTGTATCCGAATTATGGGTATAATTTCGGGAGTTAATATCTGAACCTCAAACTCCAGAGAGCAGAAATTGGTGATGGTAGTTAATATCCGTAGTTTTGGACATAATTCAGCAGTTTGTATCCGAATTATGGGTATAATTTCGGGAGTTAATATCCGAATGTGCGAAAACCAGAATTTATCAAGTCTTCCGTTCAAACCAACAAATCAAGAATTTATCGAAACCCAATCTGATTGAAACCCAAAATACGAAAGGCAGAGGGGAGATAGAGGGGGGAAGAGAGGAGATAGAATCATAGTTTGGCGAACCCAGAATCGAGCAGTTCCGTCGCCGACAATTCCGGACCACCGCCGCCTTCTACCGTCCACGGTTTCTCTCGCCAGGAATGGCGAAATGGAAGAGATGGAGAGTCTAATGGAGGTGGTCTGCGAGAGAGAGAGATGGAGGTCTGTATCGATTTGGGAGGTCGATCGGTTTAGGGAGGTTGGAGGACGATCGGTTTGAGGGAGGAAGGAGAAGAAAAATACCCAAGGGCAATTTGGGAAATTTTATGGGTTATGTGAAGCAAAAATTAAAATTTGCCACATCAGCAGGGTTTTTTTTAGCAAATGGGCTGTATGAAGTCTAAAATGGGCTGCGAATAGAAGCACCCTTTAATGAATCGGGATTCTGGGTAATAATGCCCAGGGAAAAAACGAAATCCAGTATTAAACGGTAGTTTTGTTCGTATGTGGGAATTTATGCCGTGGAATGAGGTAAGATGGATGGAAGCTATTTTTTTGCAGTCCGAAATATGGGAAATCCGGGGGTCTTATTAGGACAATTCGAGATATGGAAAATGACATGTACAACTATGTATGAACACAGACACGCGTAAGGGGTAGCTAGCTTATGCGGTAGAGCTCTTGGATGTCTCACGCTGTATTCCGAGATCCGAGTCTCATTTTCCCTTCCCTATGTAATAGACTAGAAATGATGAATGACAAAGAGAGAGAGAGAGGACACAGATACACAAATAAATTTGTAGCCGTATAATTTTTTTGGGATTTTGGGTATAGTGTGAAAATATGCTATATTTGCAGTCCAAAATATAGGGAATCTTCGGTCTCATTTGGATAATTTGAGACATGGAAAATAATATGGACAAGTGTGTATAAACACAAATTAAGACACGAATAAGTTTGTAGTCATATAATCTATATGGATTTCAAATATATTACGTGAATATGCTATTTTTTGCGGTTCGAAATATAGGAAATCTTTGGTGTGGTTCGAAATATAGGGAATCTTTGGTCTCATTTGGATAATTTGAGACATGGAAAATAATATTGACAAGCATGTATGAACGCAGGTTAAGACACGAATAAATTTGTAGTCGTATAATATGTATAGATTTCACATATATTATGTGAATATGCTATTTTCTGTGGTTCGAAATATGGGGAATCCTTGGTCTCAATTGGATAATATGAGACATGGAAAATAATATGGACAAACATCTATGAACACAAATTAAGACACAAATAAGTTTGTAGTCGTATAATCTGTATGGATTTCACATATATTACGTGAATATGCTATTTTTTCCGGTTCATAATATAGGAAATCCTTGGTCTCAATTGGATAATTTGAGACATGGAAAATAATATGGACAAGCATGTATGAAACAGAGTTTAAGACATGAATAAATTTGTAGTCCTATAATCTGTATAGATTTCACATATATTATGTGAATATGCTATTTTTTGTGCTTCGAAATATAGGGAATCCTTGGTCTCATTTGGATATATAGAAAATGACATGGACAAGCATGTATAAACACAGATTCAGACATAAATAAGTTTGTAATTGTATAATTTGTATGGATTTCACATATATTTTGTGAATTCATGTGGATCGAACTGCTCTAAGGCCTATTTCGCTAAAAAAAAAATTAAGTCAAATTATTAGCTGTAAATTACCATGCATTTTCAACCATTTTTAGCTAATAAGTCAAAATTAATTCTTTTGCCAAAACAGGCCTAAACACGTCGATATCCCTAGTAATTAGCATAGTATATAGCATGTACAGCAGCGGTCAAATAGTCCCACATAAAAAAAATCACTCTAATTGAATAAGTTTTGCTCTTGAATTTATATTAAAAAGACCAAGAGGGCACTTTTCTTTCTGATTTCTCATTTTTCTTATAAACTTTCTACTTCTATACCTAGACAATAAACACAATTAACAAAGTAAATATATATGTGTGTGTACGTATCATCAGTACCCAATTTTCTTAGAAGGAAAAAATGATGATTTTCTTCATAAACAAATAAGCAATTCCCTCATGACCAAAATATCACACTTCCTTATTACGTAATTATTAAAAAAATTAAGTAGCAAGAATAGAAAAGATTTGTTTGAGACGTGTAAGATGATGATCCAAAAGAATTACTGAAGTGAAACCCGTGATGGACCCGCCCTTACAGACTTCACCTTACTTGCAGTTTTTTTATGAACTTTTTTGTTTTGCTATTAAAAAAAAAAGTTAAGATCCTTTTCAAAATGAACTGGAAGTGGGATTCTTGTAATCAAGAAAATAATCCACAGAGTTTTTTATTTGTTACGTTGTGCTATCAAAATAAATGAGGTAGAATGGACAATAATGATGTTACTAAACGCGGTGGAATGCAAAGAGCTTGACCCAGTCCAATTCATGTGAACGCATGTTTGATGTTGTTCAAAGTCTAAGAATGACAGGCATTATTATTACTCCGTACTATTTTTTATAATTTTAAATATTCGGACCAATTTCACTTTTGTTAGTTTTGCGTTAAACTTATGTGACTTATTGGTTCTCCTAGACGAGAGGAATTGAAAAATCAAAAATTACGACTTTTACCCATTTTTTTTAAGACAAGAACCAACTTTTAACTAAGAGTGAACATGGACCGGTTTGGTCCGGTTTCATTGTAAACCAAGAATCAAACCATTACTTACGGATTATGAATTTGGAGAGCCAAACCAACCCATAAAATTAATACAACCAAACCAATCCAAACCATTAAAACAAGATTTGGTTTCGGTTTGGAACCACGGCTCTTTTGAAATTGAGATTTCATCTTCATAAAATATAAAGTAATTAAAATTGCATAGATAAATTAAACCAACAATTATATTAAAACTATGTCAATTAAATCACCAAAAATCACGAATGTAACCAACTAAAGAAGAGTATAATACCAGTAATTAGTGAAGGAATAGATTATTAGATTAGAAAAATTACTTACTGAGCAAAAATATTAGGAAATCAATAGACTATGCCGAAACTGTGAATGCTTAGTTTATTAAAATAATTTGAATAAATTCTCACACGTAGAAGTTTAGGGAACTAATCTTAGAAGTGAAAGAATATGGTGCTGAAATGAAATGCAACATTAGATTTGTTAGGAAATTAATCCAATTTACTACGTATTATGGAAAAAAGTTTATTTAATGTATCTAAATCTAATTATATAATATATTTCATACATGCGGTTTGGATCGATTTGGAACCATAACCATTAATGAAATCCACGAACCAAATCATTTAACACGGTTTTTACTTTTTAAAAACCGGGACCAAACCATCCAATTTGGATTGGATTTATGGATGAATGGTTATTTTGCTCACTCCTACTTTAATACTTTTTAGATCGTTTACCGGTGGGAACCCTATTAAATCTGCACTATATCTCACCGTTTACCCGTTTACCAGTGTGGCAGTGTGAACCCTCTTAAACCTCGGGCTTAGCCACTGGCCCAATGACATGATTTACTGGGTTTGGCCCAAGTTTGCATGGGTTTAAAATCAATTATCCATGCCCCCACATGTTGGGCTGGGCATCTGATCCGTCCAATCTCGCTCACATGAACTGGACTATTGGACTGGGCATCTGACCCGCAACCCGCAACTCGTTTCTCGCTCTCTCTCTCTCTCTCTCTCTCTCTCTCTCTCACACACACACACACACACACTCCACAGCAAAACCAACCAGAGATTTGCAGGCAGGTGAAGAGAAGGTGTGTCAACTCAACTGGATAAAAGTTGGGATGATGGTTTCGAATTCCAAGAGAATGACTTCATCCCTTGAAACCCTAACTTCCACAGCTGAATCTCAGGTACCCTTTCAATTCTCGTTGTTTTGTTTGATTTACTTTGGCTATCACTAGGAAATCAGCATTATATTTTGGCTACCCTTGTTTAGGCATATAAATGTTGTGATACAAGCACTTAAGGAGTTTAAGTGGAAGAAAGTGGCTTATATACTCAAATGATCCAGCATGGGACATAACCAAAGTCACATAATCCGCATTCGTGAGCATGAGCGTCATTGAAGGCGGGAGCGGAGTCCAATTATGTGACCTAGGGCTCAGCCTATGTAAGACATCAGACCGGAGTTTAGATATCAAGAATTTGTGCTAGAAAAGTGTTTCTGAGAATAGTCCATTCAAGTAATGAAGGGAAAAACTTAGTTTTCGGTAGGTTTGTGTTCATTTGACCAAAAAGAATTTTAACCGTGAAACTAAACTTGGTAATTTAATTGTGAAGGGAATTAGCTGGAAGAAACTCATGTCTTTAGCAGGACATGGGTTGCGGAAAACTAAAATCCCCGAATTTTTCCCCTTAATAATGCAGGAAAAGTGTTCATGTATGGCCACAAATTGGGCCAAATTTACTATGACACCAAAGTTGTAATACAACTGTTGCATGTGAAATTGTAGAACCAAAAATTTAATCCTCTTGTTATTTGCGTGACTCTAGATTTCAATATTGTTAGGTACATTACTTGTTTAATCTTGAGTTAATGGAATGCAGTCCACTCCATTCATTCCCTTGGCTGGCCAAAAACCTCTTGCATTATAAGTGTTATGTATTGAGTGAAATTTTCTTTTAGCCGATTCATCGTTTTAAATGGGTGGTAATTGGTAAATTTGTTTTGATGGTTGATATCCGCCAGAATTCTGGACACTTCCAATTTGAACCAGGTCCAAACAAGGACATTAGTTTGTGCTCACAAGACCAAGAGTACGCTGAGAACGTAAAGGAGGTGCAGGTGTATCTTGATAAGGTAAAGTTTCTAAGTACTAGGTCTTCTTATCTCTTTCGTACTCTAGTTTATACTGCATAGCTGTGGCCCTTCTTGGATTATTGGCTGCAACTTGTTTTGGTGTTGATATGAGGTTATGGACAGCTGCACGCACTTTGTTAGATGCGTTCTCTCCCCAGTATAAGATGCCGAGGGCTTAAAGGCCTGATCACTAAACATATCAGGGTCATGTGTGCATGATTGAATTGGGGGAGTGCATAGGAGGTTTTGGTAATCATGTCTCTAAAGGCTTAGCATTGCGCTAAAATCTCCAGGATTGACAACTAGCATTTAATTGGATAGTAGTCAACTTGTTAGAACATGTTTTCTGTGTTTGAGCCTCGTGGCTTGCTAGCGGTAGTTCATAAGTGTTGCCTCCAAATATCTTTTTGAAACCAAGTTGCCATCAGTTTGCTCCAGTCTAGGAACTTGTTTTCATAAGTGTTAAGACCCACATTCTTCTTGATGGGTTAAAATGGTCGAGTCACCACTGCTATTTGCAACCATGGAATTCATACCAAGCAGCATTCCACCTTTCAAAATATTTAGATGCTCTTGTTCACAACGAGATGCTTGGTATGACAAGTATGTCATGGACCCCATTGAATACCTCTAGAAGAACATTCAATCCCAAGATTGCGCTGTGCAAGATGACATGACCATATACGAGAATGCATTATTGAGAAATGAGAATGCAAAGATTTGGGCTCTTTCAATGTGGTGGATGTTCTATTATGACTCAAAGTTAAAGAATTTTCCATCCATACCACAAGACAAGAGAAACTTCCAATTGAATTTCCGAAGCACCAAAAGAAAAAAAAAAACCCAGAGAGAGAGAGAGAAAGAAACTTCTAATTGCAATATCATCCTGCACTACAAAACCATATGCGCGAAGTTCCAAAAAATTTATACATACCATGGTAGTTAGTTGAACCTTTGACTACTTACCATCTTCTTTTGGCTGACCTCCTCCTTTACACAACTTAATCTACAACAAGCGTTTTCTTTATTTTTTCGGAAAGAAAAGTAGCTCTATTGGAACCTATAAAGTAGAAGAGAGTGTAAAAAATCATAAGAAAAGAACCATACCTGGAAAAATATGTTTGGTCGGGCTCTCTAATCATCTAAACTTGGGGTGGAAAAAAAAGAAAAAGAAAAGAAAACCGGACCGAATCGGTACTATTTTTTTTCGGTTTTTATATAATCCTTAACTTTGTTTCAACCCTAGATCTAACATTTTCCCCCAAGTTGTTTCTCCAGAAACCTCCCTGAGCTCCCTCATCTCTTCCAACTCCCAACCCTCTCTTTCTGCCAGTCTCTTTCACACCTCTCACAGACAACGCCAGATCTCACCTCTCACTGACGGTTCATCCTGCAACCGACACCTCATACCATCATTGTCATCACCGCAATCGCTGTCATCGTTCTACCAGTCACTACCAGTTCACCACCACCACCACCATGAGCACCGACGACACCTACCGCCTTGCCACCAACGATGCCTACCGCCACGCCACAATGAGCACTGCCTAGACCAGACTGAAAAATCGAGATTTGTAACTTTTTCTGATGTAAGATCTCTCTTGCTATTTACCCAAAAAAAAAGGATCTGTCTTACTAAAAATCGAAATTTGTTTCATACACACACACATATACAGATCTGCATGTGTGTGTGTGTGTGTGCGCATATCGATTTGCGACCCTTTGCGATTCTGTTTTTTGATTTGAATCTCTGATCTGTCTCTCCAAACCAACCAAACCTGGTAAACTGGACAAGCTGAACCAAAACCAAACCGATCTCTAAAAAAATCAGTATCGGTTCCATGTTTTCCCCGAACTGAGTTTTCCTGGTTCACTAAAAAATATGTCAAAACTGGACCGAACCAGACCGGTTTCACCCCTAATGTAAACATAAAATCATCTGAAATCACAATGAGGTAGTAAAACACATAATTCATTGTTAACATATTGGGCGATCAAACAAATGACAAACGAGCAATCACCATAATAAGGGGAAAATAACTTGATAAGGGGAAGAAAAGAGAAAAGTTGTTCGGCCACCACTTTAACTATGTGACACTAAAACTGGAAATAGATGACGATAAAGGAGAACCTTATTATAAGGCTAATTGAAACATTTCCTTTCCTCATTTTTTTTCATGATTAAGAAAGTTAATGCTCCTCTCAATATCCCTTAGGTTTTGGCCCACCAAGTTACCCATTTCATTCAGATCGGCTAAGCTCAGATTCTGAATTTTGTCGACATTCAAGCACGGGAACATTACATTAGTCATCTTTTTGCGTTCATTCTGCTTCTGTTCTTTCACCACTTGTTCCTGCACCTTCGTAAACATTTGGGTAGTGAAAGTTTCTTGGGTCATCATTCTTCTACTTTGTTCCACATCTGGAATGTTCGCAAACGTTTCGAGAACACTGCGAGCTGCAGATTCCGCAGGCCAAACATTTGGCTGGGGATCATAGGGGTTGTAAAGGATAACACACCCTTCGACTCCGCACAGGGTGCTAAGCTCATCAGCCTTCTTCATTAAGCCTGACTTCCGCTTTTTGAAGGTTGTTTTCCTTGCAGAATCATCTTCAATATAGGCAAGGTTCACTTTCGTTCTTGGCATGATTGAAGGATGGATTTGAGGAGGACAAGTAGGTTGGTGTGATATTGGTTTGTACCCCTACGGTCTTTATATAGTGGTTGGGGAAACAATATACAACATTACATTACTTGGGATGACGATTAGCTGGATACTTAATGCATTTATTGATTTTGGTAATATGCATTTATTACCCGAGCCGTTGTGTGTGAATGCGATGCTTGAGTTGGCCCTTTTAAATTTAAACAAGGCTAGCCTTTAATGTGAACTTTTATGGGATGAAAACAACAAAATCTACAATATGTGGTAAATTCATTCCTGGATTAGTGCCAATTTTAATATATTTTTAATGGGTTGGTACAAATTGGAATGCTTTCAACTATTCAAATGCTATAGTGACAATTACGTATTCTAATATACTTAATGGCTTAATGCATTTGTTGATTTTGGTAAGATGCATTTGTTTGGATAGCCCAACATTATTAGCCGTTGTGTGTGAATGTGGGACGCTTGAGTTGACCTTTTTATATTTAAACAAGGCATGCCTATAATGTGAACTATTAAGGGACGATAGCAACAGCTTAATGCATTTGTTGATTTTGGTAAGATGCATTTATTTGGATAGCCCAACATTATTAGCCGTTGTGTGTGAATGTGGGACGCTTGAGTTGACCCTTTTATATTTAAACAAGGCAGGCCTATAATGTGAACTATTAAGGGACGATAGCAACAAAATCTACAATATGTCGTAAATATGTTCCTGGATTAGTGCTAATTTTAATATATTTTTAATGGGTTGGTACAAATTGGAATGCTTTTCAACTAGGGAAAAATTCAAAAAAAAATCCCAAACTTTGACCTCAATATAAAAAATACTCCCAAACTTACAACTTTTTCAATTGTACTCTCACACTTCAATTCCGTTATCAAAAATACCTCCACCGTCTGGATTTGTTACCCAACTAACAAGAAATGCTGAGTTGGAGCTTAACGGAACCCAAAAACTGTTAAGTGGCCCAAAACGACGTTGTTTTGGGCCTTTTAAAAAAAAAAAATAGGAAAAGAAAATTCTCTCCTTCCTCCCCAATACACAGGAAAACAGAGAGGGGCGAAATGGGAATGCCTAATTGAGCATTTCGCTGAAGCATTTCACCACCACCCTATTCATCGCCATCATCATGATCGTCTTCTCTCTCTCTCTCTCTCTCTTTCTCCTTCCCACTCACTGATTCACCATATCCGCACACTTCATTGCCGGAGAGGACACGCCATCGAAGAGGATACATCCGGCGCTCCACTCCCATTGTCATGTCCTTTGTCACCGCCGTTTCAACTCAACAATGAGTCCGATTTCAAACGAATCCTCTCCCCTGATGGCCTTCTCTCTATTTGCGGCTTCGATTCTCACCTCTCCGGTTCGTACGCGACACACACTCCACTGCCGCGCACGATCTCTCTCTTTTCTTTTTCTTTTTTTCTTGGGTTCTTTTTTAGGAAGGAGGTTTTTTTTTTTAAAATTTATTTAAAAAAAGGCTCAAAACGACGTCATGTTGGGCCACTTAACGGTTTTTGGGTTCCGTTAAGCTCCAACTTAGCATTTTCCGTTAGTTGGGTAACAGATCCAGACGGTGGGGGTATTTTTGACAACGGAATTGAAGTTTGGGAGTGCGATTGAAAAAATTGTAAGTTTGGGAGTATTTTTGATATTGAGGTCAAAGTTTGGGGGTTTTTTTGAAATTTTCCCTTTCAGCTATTCAAATGCTAGAGTGACATTTACGTATGGTGATTTGGGTTTTACTTTATGTTACTCCCTCAGTCCGGATTTCTTGGTACATTTTTTAAATCTGTGCCATTTTTGATTGCTTATATCTCTCAATTTATAGTATTTACTTTGCTATGAGACCACGTGATTTTCAATTTATGGTAGAAAGCAAACTTAAATATGTATTTAAGATTAAAATTTTCAATTTGCAATGTATCTTTATTATGTAGATGCATAGATACATTTTTCGATGTATTTGTGAAATTTAGGGTGACTAATGGCATACAGTCCCCTTTAGCATGTTTTCACTCTAGTGCCCCCATTCTAGTGTTGGAATCCTACGTTTTGGATTTAACCCAGAGCTTCCAGACTATGTCTCGGCCCCTTTTTGTTAATTACCTTGGATCAATCACTGTTCACAACCAAGGGTTGTCTCTGTGTGTGTCTATTTTTGTGACTCAACCTCTCTTACTTGTCTTTTGTATAGATTTCTGTCTCTTAACAGCTAATAAATTGGGAATGACGAATAACATAAAAAAATAAAAAAAAACGAAAAAAAAAGAGCAGCTAATATTCCACCTATCAATCCCTACATGTGTTGATTCAAGTAATCTGCTAGTGTGGTTTGTACTTGTGATAATTAATCAGATTCCTGCTTAACAATCTTTCAATTTCCTTTCCCCAAAGATTGGCCCACTACTAGTAACGTGATAAAGTGTAGGATTCTCAATGAACTTAAAAGGAAAAGAAGTGTTGAGGAGAAAAACACAAAAGCTGAGAATTTCTTAAGGCAAATGCTTCTCATCACAGTGAGCTGTGACTCTTCATTTCAATCATCATTTTGTGATTTTTAAAGAGATTTAGAGTTCTAAATAGGAATCTTGACAGATTAGGACACTTTGTAGGGTGTAAGTGGACCTATCTCTTGCTTTTACTGGGATTTTATCTGTAAATGAAACTCATCTCAAATATGCATAGGCTTTTTCTGCATGGAGGAGACTGATTTGTTCGTGTTTGAATGGAGATGAAGGTGAAGATGGTCTCCCTATTGTATGAGGTTAAGGCCTTAAAGGCCTGCCCCATAAGCATTCTGGGGTCATGTGGCCAAGTAAGTGGCCACAGAGTGACAAACTGGCTTCGTCTATGATTTTCAACATTTTGAACGTAACAACTACCTCTGGTAGTGGCACCAAATCCTCTTCCTACGCAAGTTTCATCTAAAAAAAAAAGTGAAACCAAAGTTAAACAAAGATGCTCCATGTGGGGGATCTTGTTTCCTTGGTTTTGATGAAGGATCAACAGTTCTCTTTATAATCAGCCGTTCAAAAAAAAAAAAAAAGAACAGTTCTCTTTATCATATGTTCAATTTTCTAATATGACGGAGAATTCAGGTTTCTTGACTGTGTCGTTACCGTATTAAAATTATTAATTAAAACACAACAATTACAATTACTCCATAGAATAGTGACAAAAGTCCAGGTATCGTTCCACAGGGACAGGAACACATTATTGAATCGTCTTCAACTAGTTTCTACTTCAATTCAAGTACAAGTTTCAAGGAAAACAAAAGAATTGTAGTTTTGGAAAAGAGTTAGAAAAATCTCTAGGGTTTTGAATCGTGTTTCCCCTTCATAGCTTGATTTTGCTTGGTCAACAACTATTCATTCAAATCAATACAAAATATTCACAAATAATCGATTGGCATAGACTGTCTTCGCGTAGCACAACTCATCTTACTAGCACGAGCCGTATCTAAGTATGGTTAGTCCAATAGCATGCATTGTCTTATAAAGTATAACCTATCTCAACCAACTCCGTGATTCAATAGCTCAACCAACTCCGTGATTCAATAGCAAACCATGTATACAAGTGTTTGAAATCTAGAATACAAACACGAGATATTGATAGAAAGCATTCAAACGTTTTATTAGAAATGAAAATATCCTTAGTCATACATCATAAGATTTAAATGTATACACCTTAAAAGCAAGCCTAACCTTTTAACCTTAAAGCAAGCCTAAACTAGTTCCAAGGCAAAGTTCTATACCCTAGGATGGCCCCAGGGCTTATATAATGCCTCACATGAAGGTGGCTGTAGGTTGGCTAAATCCGTCCAGACACGTGAGAATCTGCCTGGACACATCCAAGAATCTGCCTGGACACACTCTCTGCTTGGATGGCTCATGTTCTCTACTTTGTCTGGAGGGATTTGAAACCTGATTTTGGCATCTGCAATCCCATCTTGCCTCCAAGACTTTGTCCATTGCTCTTAACTTCCATCAACATGCTCTGACTCATACCGTTTAGCTCCAAATCCAACACAATCGGCTTCAAATACCTGAAATGCAAATACAATGTATAACTATCCAAGGAGCATTAACGTGGACTTCTAAAGCATAAATTAGGGGGCTTTAAATGTGAATATTTAAGCTCCTATCATTTCTACTTTCTAAGAGGTCTTGAATTTGTCCTTTCTCTAAATCCAAAGTGATTGAATTGGTTTTAGTTGAGTGTACATGGACTTTATAGACAAGTTGGTGATAATGCATGGCGTGATGTTCACTTTTAACTCTCTAAAGTACTATAATCGAGAGCACAAAACAAGTGACTTGTATCTTTAAGTCTTGCGTAAGGACTTGCTGAGAATTCCTATGTCACTTCCAAAGTGAGAGGTTAAAGAATGATGGCAGTGATCCTTTTCGCAGACAAACTTGATAACTTTATAAGGATGTTGAGGTTTGGTACCTACCCCGTCTAGCTGGCTCTGCGAAAGTAAGTGGAATCTATTATACTTGCAAATAGACAGTAGTTTTCTAAATCCGGGCTGTAGTAAATCATTAAATGAAATCCTTTTGTCTTGCATTTTCTCCATTGATCAAAGTTCTTTTTCCCGTATCAAAAATTACTTAATTGGTAACTCGTGCTAAAGAGATGCTTGAATTTTATGTCCCGTACTGTTTTTTAGTTTCTGGAGTACTCCACAAAGCTTGTACAAGAAAAGTGCTAGGCTTCAAATTTTGGCTTTTGATCTTTTAAGTTTTCGAATTACGTTTTTTATTATCATGAATTGACTGTATGCTTCATGTTGCATGTCCTACAACAGCTGAAGAAGATTGTTAGACCAGGTTGTTCGCAGGAAGTGTTGAACATAGCTCTGGGTTCCATGTCCTCGATTGTTGGAACACTCTCAATGATGTCATCCAAACCAAAACCGCGTGCCTCACTTTGAACAAATTCGCCATTTGTATACATGAAACTTAGGGGGAAGAAAATGCCTGCGTTGCATGATGAAGTGCGCTATCATGTAATCTTGATCGATTCTTATGTTGTATACGGGTGTTTGTCGGAGTACTGAAAGTGTAAATTCTCCAGCAAAATTCGAACTACTCGAACGGGTCCATTCCCTTCATATGGGTCAGAAGTTGACTTTTAAAATGCAAAATATGTATAGTTGAAGTCACAGATATACTTTTACATGAAATATGTGTTGAGTTCATCAGGCTTCAACACTTTTTCAGCGAGCACAGGTTTGTGTGCTCTATTAACTGGGAATGCCTTGTGTTACATTCGTTTCTTTTGGTCTGTAACTGTCTTCAACTATTTGAATGTGTATTCAGCCAGCACAAATGAATGTTGGTTCAGCGATGCCTATGCCGCGTTTTCAGGTCCAAACCCAGCCGAAGACTGAAACCAAGTAAACGAGGCTCTCGCTTCGGTTTCTCTAACTGTATAACAGTGAAGCAGCCTTTCCGCTGGATGGTTTGCGGTCACGGTGATATCTAGCTAACTTTATACCACCAAAATACGCAGATTTAAGTTTGAGATTACATAAATGGGTCAAGCTGATATTGAGTAATTGTTATATACCTAATTGGGTCGTAAATGGATAAATGATCCATTCACGACCCAACCCCTTTAGTACCATCTAAACCTACCGAATCTACCGATTTGACACCCATATATATCCTCCGTCATTAAGCCGCAACTTCTGAGCTGATTTGATTACCCTTTATGGGCTAAATTAATTTAGGAGTGATTTTCCATTTTTAGCCGAATGACTTTTAGTTGACTTGTTTTTCCCAAAAAAAAAAAGAATCAAAAGTTGATATGGGCGAGGAGAGTGACATGTAAACCACCCCTTAATGTTTATAAGCTCATAATGAGTAATGGTTAAAAAAAATAGTTGGGTTGTAAATGGATCAATCATCTACTACCACCCAGCCCATTAATATCCAAACTTATTGAATTTACCCTCCTTTTTTTTTTCCCGATAAAAAAAAAGGTGGGAAGGAACAACCAGCGTAGCAACCCTCTTGGGCTGACCATATGGGCTCCTAATCCGGTGTGGAATGTTTGGTTCGAGGCTATTGTCTGAAAGAACATACTGTTACCACAACACCACCTAGGTATAAGATGATATGTGGCGTCAACTCCACAAAACATGCTAAGGGTGAGACTCAAAACCGAATCATATCCGAAGAATGGGATACGCCTTACCATCCAGCCTACCACCTTTGGTGATATTAAAGGTCATTAACCACTGTTCAAAGTTATGTAAACCATCTGTTTTGACACCTATATTTAATTTCCAAATCATACCTATTCACTCAAGTGTAGCAGGCCTTGGGCCAGTAATTGTTGGTGGGACAAACATTTGACTATTTACACACAATTATTCTGTACACTATCCAAAAGTATAATTAATTAAAGAGTAGTTATTACTCTCAACAGCCAGCAAAAATAAAAAGGCTGCTTATTTTTCTAAACTTAGTTGACAACAAGTGATTAATTATGAATTATTATCGACGTACGGCGATATCATGATGGGATATGGTGTTCTGAAAGATTAATTTTTCAATGTTATCTGTAATTGATCAAATCACTCGCCATATGTTGGAGAACATTCTCTTACTATTTAGCTTTGAAGCTGTCAAATTAAATTATAAATCTGTTACTTAAGAAATCCTTACTTTTTGTACGAACATCGCGTGACGGTTATTCAAAGCACCATATAAGTATGCAAAAGTAAAATTCTGTTGATTAATCTAGGTATTAAAAACTATATTCTTGGAATTTTAATCTTTTTTATTTATGTATTATATATATAGTACCATGCATCTCTCTTTGGATAGATTAAGATAATCCTAGGAGATGATGACATGTTACTTTTAAAAGCCCTTGTATATTTATATAATTACAATCATTTTGACATTAGCTTTTGATTGAAATTTACTATTTACCATACAGTTAAAGCCTCTAATTTCAATATGAGAAAGTAAAAAAGAATAAGTAATTAAAGAAAAAGTACTGATCCTCGTACTTGATACACTCAATGACTAACTTTCACTTCAACAACAAAATAAAACAATCTTATATTTAATATTTGACCTCAAATTGTCGAAGGTTTAAAATATGGATTAATTCTTGTTTAGAAACAAAATATTGTATTACAAAGGGGGTAGATATATAGATTAGTTTGTTAATTATTGTATTATAATTTAACAGTTTTTTTGGCTCTAGTTGCTATTTTTTTTTTTCTTCTAATTTTTAATATTTCCAGTTACCGCGCAACCAAGATTACATATTGTTATATTGTGGTTGGGAAGATCTTAAGTTTCCTCTTCTGTGAAGTTATACTAGGATATTTAACATGAAAGACTTAGAGAAGAGCTCATAAAAAATAGAATTGTTAGAATATTCTTCTCAAGGTATAGGCTTTTTCTATCATTTCATTCCTCTTAAAAAAATATATGCATATAAATAACACGAAAATCTTTTTTTATAACCGAATGTCTTGGTCAACTTATGTGTACTTCGACTAATTCTGGGGCCCAGAAGTTAACGGTTAGGCACAAATCCTTCAATGGCCCCAAGGTTTGAAAATGTTTGGCGTTGTGAAATTTAGATACGCGACTTCATGGAAGACAAACACGTATTGCTTTCTCATGCATCTCGGCCTTAGCCTTTGGTTAATAACATAAAGTTATGAAAGCAGATATTCTTAGGACAATTAAACCATTAATTATGGAGCTTAATTTATGTTCTACTTTAGCTTTGCCTTGCGCTGTTATGGGGCAGCAATGCCTACGATACATTTATAATAAACATCTTATTAATTTTACATATTATATCTTTGATTCTTTACTTGGATTGGTAAAAAGAAATATACTTTATAATACTACAATATTACAGCCTTTGTTCGATAATGGGAAACCCAAGGTCCATTAATTCTGTTTTCATTTTTTTTTTTTCCAAACATTTGTGATAAGGAATATCTTGTTATTGACATTGGAGTGTACTTGTTTTATACAGTGAAACCGAATTTTCAATTATCAGCAAATCAATATTTAAAGACAAATACATAAAGATATTTATAAATTTATGGCTAGTTGACGGTGAGATTGGTCTCTCAGAATTATTTGAGGTGCACGTAAGTTAATCCGAACACGTGGTTATCAAAAAAATCAACAGCTATTCATATGTGATGCGTAATAAGCTAAAAGAATGGGCTGTAGAGAAGATGCGACTACAAAACGATAACGTAGGACGTAGATGTTGTTTTATAATGCAAAAATTAAGGCCCAATTGCCAACTAGTTGAATATTTTAATTTCCACAATATAAAGAAACCTTGGACTTCGTTGGAATCTATGCAAAAAAGTTTGGTGGAACCAATATATCAAATGTGTAATCTTTATTTTTTATTGAGAGGATCTAATGTCTAATCTTAGGACAATGAACCTTAGGTTATAAAAATATTTTGGTTTAGGTAGACCGGTGGGGACCTCGGATTTGAACAATGGATTAGTGGAAATTAATGATGCATCTTGTGTCCGTAGACGCAGTTTGTTTGGTTGATGGTGACGCTGTCTTTGAGAATTGAGATTATCTCAAGAAAAAGATGTTTATTTTTTTTTTTAACCGGGTGTCCAGGCCAACTTACGCGTATTTCGGTTAATTTCTTTTTCGGTCTGGTAAAAGGCATGTCATCCACGCGAAGACTGGGAGATTCAAAAGAAATTACTTTCTTGTGGCTTAGCCCCAAGAATTGGACTCTGATCAATTGCGAGTGGAGCAAACCCGGTAATATTCAACCGGACTAACTCTAAGGGCTAAAGTTGTTTAATTTTTAATTAAGCCGAAAGGCGACAAATCCACTGCGTCATTAGGCTCCATTTGAGCACTAACTACGGGGAAATTAAACAAATCCCAGATGCTTTAGATTGTTGTTGTCGTCTATTTGGCGTAATATATATAATAATCTACTAGGAAATTGCTACGAAGCTCACCCTGTTCAAATTTGGGGTTTGGCTAAGTGGTTGTGTAACGTTTCTTTGAAGTGCGAAGTTTAGACTCAAGGTTGATGTATGAATTTATGCGATAATGTTTTTTTTTCTTTAATTTTTTTATCGGCAATTTATGTGAAAATGTCATGCATTTAATACATATTTATGAATTTAATATGATAATACGAAACTCTATACAATTAAGACGTGTGTCAGATTGGGTTGTTCCAATTCTTGATTTATTCGCTTAATAGGCTTAAGTCAGTTTTTTGGATTGATGTATTGTGAGATAATGACTTGTCTCGTAAAGCGCAATAAACCAATTTTATAGATAAGACAGTTTTGTGGAACAGACTATGGAACGTGTGCCATAGTATTTTTCTTTTTTGATCAGCAAATTATTTTCTTAAACTTTGGAAAATTAATTACAAAAATCAAGAGTTAAGAGCATGTCGGCATCACTATGAGGAGATAACATTTCAACTATATTATCAGCTTAACCTATCGAAAATCATATTGCATTTGGAAGATACTATTTTCCGGATTCATTACCTAAAAATATATTATAACAAATTACATTTTGGTTGATAGCTTTTGACACCTGTTGACAAATTATATTAATATTTTCTCAAAAAATAATTATCGCTAAAAGTCGACAAATATATGAAGATTATAATTTTTGCACTTTTAATAATTGTTCTTGAAAAGTTTTCAACACAACAAATTATAAAACCTTCATGAAGGAATAATCTTATGCGGATATAGGTAGAACCTAAACATCGGTGATGGAATCTACTCCTATTGTTTTTTTTTTCTTTTCTTGGGTTGTTAGATTGGCTTTGTTGTTTCAACTTACAGTGACTACTACTGTTATTTGTATCAGGTTGTGTATATTAATGAAATTTTTATCTCTTTATTGAAAGGAAAAGGCTACAATACACACCTTTTATTTGGGTGTGTATGATACACACCTCTATAACAGTTACAAATTTTTTTGTAAAAGTTATGATTTTTTTTTATAAAAGTTACGAGACACACCAAAATGTTACGAATCATAAAAAATGTTACGAATCATATTGCTGAAAAGTTACGAAAAACTAAAAAATGTTACGATTGTTGATAAAGTGGCACAATCTGGACCATACAATAAGTGTTTATGGTACACCCAAATAATTAGTGTGTATTGTAGCCATTTCCTTATCGAAATGGTACATTGAAAATTCTATCAGCTATGTTTTTTTTTTTTTTTTTTGTTGGCTCATGGCCAAAGTTCTTTTCCTTCTCTTCATGGTTAATCTAGGGTGGTCAAACATTCCTTGCATTTATAAGAAGTTTTTTTTCTCAGCAAAAAGAAATTCAATATAACGCGTGCTCAAAATTAATTGACTATTTCTTTGTTTCTATCTTTTTGTGAGTTGGTAAACGAAAATTCGCAGTAACTTTCCCTGGTGTCAAATTAAGTGACTCCATCCAACAATTAAAGTGGGAATTGACCAAAAGTAATCAATAATTAAATAAAAAGAATGCAGTAAGTAACTGGGGTGGATTTCACCTGGGTTTTGAAGTCAAACAAATTAAGGCCAGCTTGACCGGGAAATTGGGTTATTGATTTACTCAATTGAATTAGAATTTTTTTTTTTTTGGGTCTTTTACTTTAAGTATCTAGAAAAGTCAAATCTAGTGCAAAGGTATGGCAGCATTATTAGATTTAATAATCATGTCTTAATTAATTAACGATATTGTTAGAAGCTTAAGCCTGAAAATGTCTTGAAATTGTATGATCACATAATTCTTTAAGCATTTTTCCAGTTGCTAGTTATAGGAGGTTTCTGCAATTAGAAAACCCAGATTGACAATAAATAATGTAAAGTGTGTATTGCTAGATTATTAATCATCGACTAATTTAAAAGCTTAAGATGTATCCAAACTCTTCTCTATAAGCGCGCTAAACACATGTAAATTTTAATCATTATGTAGGCGGTGAGATTCGAACGCATGATCAATTTGCCTGCTCTTAATACATATCAGATTGTCAACCTTTTAAAAGCTTAAGTTATTAGAAAGTGGGACAACTTTTATTATTTTATATTCTCAATAAAATGAATACAAGCTTATACTATATAAACAAAACTAAAAGAAATAAATTATAGTGGGGTGTTGAGAATGTTGCAAAAAATTAAGTCCAAAATAAAATGAAACCCAACAATTACATAGAAATATAATGAAATGAGAAATTTCACCGCAAACAAAACTTTTTTTGTCACTAGATGCACGTAAGTTGGTTCGGTTATCCAATTATGAAAAAACAAGTCGACTTTGGGAATGGTGGAGTGATGGATGTCGAGTGCAGGCCGGCCGGTTGAAATTATGCATGACAAGGAAGGGATTGGTGGATGTTCCAATGGGGATTCTCCTGATCTTAATTCTCAACTACTACCTGCTTTTTCTTCGTTTTTTTTAAATTTTTATAATTAATATTTCTAAAATAACTACAGCTATACTGCCTGCTATAAAGTAGTAATTTCCTAGTACCATATTTTGTATTTGTTAATGGAGTGATTATCCAGCTTGAGTTTCCACTATTTTTACCAAATGATATTTTCGGTATTTAGTCCAAAAATTTTCACTATCAAGACAAGCTATTTCTCTTAACTTTTTTAATTTAACCGCACTTTTAGTGGAAACGGGTTGTCTTTAATCATTAGGCTACCCAAAAAAAAATACAGCGCGAACTCACTATAAGTGTCTCGTGGCACGTGGACTCGGGCGTGTTTTACTAAGATAGCTTATTGGGTTTTCATGATTTTTGTAATAAGTTGGTTTTTTGAGTTAATGAAATGGGGCCACCTTCTCATCACAGGAGTCTATACACTTTATCTTGGCCCTAATGCGATGTGGGATTCAAAAGGGCCCCAACCACACTGAATAATTTTTGGTGTTAATGACAAGTTTATGTCAGTAAAAGTCAGTTGTCACTACTCCTTGGTTTGATTGGATATTTGTGACTTTCTCACATGACTGCCAGTGGGAGCTGTACAGTACTTGGGGTATGGTGCCCTAAATTTGTGGGGGACTCCTCTCAGGTTTTTTGGAGTCTTGGAACAGACTGCAGCTATCCCAACCTAATCTCAAACTTAAAGGCCAATTTTTTTTTTTCAAGGTGAAATAAAAACATCTTAATGATCTTGAAAAATGGTACAAGAGAGATAGGGCTTGAAAAAAAGAACAAGGTATCTCTATAAAACAAATTAATTGTTATGTACGAGGCATAAAAAAATGACTTCTAATCATCAGCTAGCCGTTTCTCACAACAAAAAATACCTTTGACACAAAAGCAATTGATTGTTATATCTGTTGGAAATTCGGTGTGAATGAAATGGGGCATTCGAAGGGTCTTATGAGGCAGCCGAAGGGACCCCACAAAGTGCAAGATACGCGCGATCAAATATGCTGGTTAATACGCGAGATACTCCCCTCCATGATGAGACTTGATGGCATTCAAATCTCTGTGGCAGTTTCTTCCAGAATTCAAATGCAGCTTTATTGCGTGGCAGTTTTGATTTTGCTGAATTCATTGGCAGAATTATTTGAGTAACCAAAAAATAGAAAAATAAGAAGAAAAGAATGGGGGGTGTGTTTGGAGAAAGTGCGAACACATGCGCATGGTGGGGTGGCACGTGGAGTGAACCCATTTATGACCCAACTTTTCCGGTCAAACTCATTTTTTCGCCACAAGCTTCCTTTGACTGATTGATTCCCTATGAAAGTTAAGGCCTCATCCAATAATCCAATGCAGATTATTCGTTTGTCTTTATCTAAAATAAATTTGCATTCGTCAGTTTTGCATCAAGATTTTATGATTTCTAGATTCCTCTCGACGAGACGAATCTAACAAGTATAAAATTATGATTAAAACTCAATTTTTTTTGAATAAAGCCAAAATAGGTGAATTATTTTAATGCAAAACTAACGAATATAAAAAAAATTTGAATAAGGACAAACGAATAATCCAGATTATTGGATTATTACCCAAAGGATTAATTACTGACGATTCTTGACCACCTGTTCTCCAAGGAGACTTGAGAGAGAGAGAGAGAGAGAGAGAGTGGGGTGAATGAGAAAATTTAGCATGAGGTTGTCTTCGACTACCGTCACATGATGCCGCAAGAGTAAATTTACGGCATATTTTGTAGGTTCAGCGTGTGCTTTCATAGGATTATGTGATGAAAAAAAATGTTGGGTACGTGACGGTACCCCGAATCACTGAATAATTTAGATGGAAAATGGGCATATCAGATTGGGAAGAGAGAGAATAAGATTGACAAAAATGTGAGATGTTTAGTGGGTTGATGAAATGACCCGAGTACTTTCGATATGTGTACTTTTACGACCTGTTTCTTGTGGAAGTTAGCCATGTCTGCTTTTTCAGGGTTTCCTAGGATTTTTAGTCTACTTCTGTTGGATTCTTTCAATGCATGTCCTCTGATTCGGGACAAGACCATTCGTGAACTGTTGGGTGGTTTTCATTAAGGATTGCTAACTTGATTACATGAGTACATCAGTGTGCACTAAATGATGGGAACCGTTTAATTTATTTTAAGAATATTTTAAAAATAAATTGGATTTTTTACCGATTTTTATGTGATGTATTATAAGAGAATGACTTGTTTTGGTTTTTAAAATAAGTTGACTTTTTTGTTAGTGGAATGGGGCCTACGAGTCTCTCTAAAAAATCAACTCTTTAGGATATTAGTAAGAGCTTGATTGATTTTCCTTCCAGGATCCTGAATTTGTCTGGAAAAAATTGAATATATCGATCGAGCATTTGCCGATATCTAAATAATCTGATATTTTTACAGGGGCCCGTAAAACAATATTCTAAATAAACTATAAACAGGGATGAGGTTTTATTAAAGGCATGACTGAGGTAACTGGAGCGCAAACTTTAATTCCTATAGTGAGATCATAGGCAAATACCTAATTTTAATTGGGTTTTAAGTTTATTCTGTATTTTTACGGGGTCAAGTGTATAATAATACCTCATCCTCTAGCTAGAAACTCACAAAACATGTTTTCCTGTCTGTTTTTCTGTTCCTTTTAAAATCTTATGTGTACACATAACTGGATTGTATCTGGGTGCGCAAACAAGACGAACTTTGAAATAATTAAAATCGGTGTGTTTAATTACTAAGCGTTGCTAAAACTTGAGCTCCAACTCGACTTGATTCTTAAATAAGTTGAGCCGAGTCGAGACATTGCGAGCTGAACTACAAGCTACTTGTTAGTAGTCCGATTCATTTGCACCTCTAGTGGTAACTTTTGGAAATGCAAAAAGAGAACATATTTTACGCTTTCATTTTTCCTTTTTTCTTTTCACGTGTAAACATAAATGTAACTTCCAATGTCAAAATATTTAAACAAAATAATTAAAGCTCTCTTATTATTATTATTATATATGGCACATCACTTTGGCGTATCATATGATTTCGCTCACTTTCACCGCAGGCACATATAAATCATGCCTACACACTACAAACTCACTCGCCCTTATGCTGTTTTTTATATCCTCCTGAACCATATGACAAAAAATTAATTACCCAATTTTTGGATATTTTACATAATATTGACCACTATTTTTTTTATTCGCCAGACGTGAATGGTTTTACAAAAGTACTTACAATACACATCTCTTTTGGGGCACATATACTCTTTTAAAGCGCCTTAAATTAAAATATTCGTATAACAATTTATAATATATATACTAGAATTCATTATGCTTTCACAAAATTCATAATCTAAAGACAAGAACTCATAACATATAACGTCATGATTTGTTTTTGCAGATATTAAAATTTACCATAGAATAAGATTAATTTTATCGACTAATGTCCAAATGTTATGATTTTCTACACAACTTAAGGGGCACTTGTTTAGACATCCAAATATAGTGCGTGTGTTGTAGAATTTTCCTATGTGGCCGTTGGTGGAAGTTCTTTAACTCGCCAATATGGCAACATATAGTGTAATCTCAACAAACATACCGGTGAAAATAAAATCACTTGCATGTAAGTCAATGCATATATATATCTGATTCAAGTTGTTCAATTCACAGGTGATACAATTACTGATTCAGCTCTTGTAAATTTTCTTTCTTCGTGAATAATTTTTAGAACTTTATATACGACCGCAGCGGCAAATTTCAAGAAATCAAATTCTAACATCATTTAGCCATCACGTTACACCTCGACCGCTACCGTTATTCATCCTATACCTCTATTTTCTCCCGATCAAGGTCCTATACCGCTAAAAGAAACCCGGCCCTTTCTGTCTTTTTCTTTTTTTTGCAAGTCAATATTTATATATTCCACTGTAGGTGTGAGAATGGCTTCTCCCACCACTTTCTCTCTCTCTCTCTCTCTCTCGCACTCTTTCTCTCTATCCCTCCTCAATCCCTTGCCTTTCTCTGTACCCCATTAACCCTTTGTTTTCTATTCGCTCTGGGGTTTGAATTCCTGTTCATCTTTCACTTCTTTAATATCCCATAAAATAATCATCTTGTTTTTAATTCCCCATAGTAATCATACTTTATAATTTTTCTTTGTTTTCTGCTCCATCTTAATTTTGTTGCTGCTGTATATGGCTGGATTAGACTTGAGTTCTTCTTCTCACTTCCTCCACCACCTCCAAACCCCCAACCTCCACCTCCACCACCAGCAACCGGACGACGCCGATGACAACTCGGGCGGAGACAACACCCCGAACACCGGCTCCGACGGCGTCATGGCCCGCCGCCCGAGAGGCCGTCCGCCGGGATCGAAAAACAAGCCCAAACCCCCGGTCATCATAACCAGGGAAAGCGCAAACACCCTCCGGGCCCACATACTGGAGGTGGGGAGCGGTTCGGACGTGTTTGAGGCCGTGGCGGCCTACGCGAGACGCCGCCAGCGCGGAGTCTGCGTCCTGAGCGGGAGCGGCACGGTAACAGACGTCACTCTGCGACAGCCGGCCGGGGCCGGCGGAGGCGCGATCGTGACCCTGAGGGGCCGGTTCGAGATCCTTTCCCTCTCAGGATCCTTTCTGCCTCCGCCGGCCCCACCGGGGGCCACTAGTTTGAGCATATATTTAGCTGGCGGACAAGGTCAAGTGGTCGGAGGGAATGTGGTGGGGGCTTTGATTGCTTCCGGTCCGGTTATTGTTATTGCAGCTTCTTTTACTAATGTAGCCTATGAGAGATTACCTCTAGATGAAGATGAGCCACTCCAATTTCAGGGTTCCGCCGGGGGTAGCGTGGGTGATGGTGGTGGCGGCAGCGGTAACGGCGGCGGAAATCCGTTTCCAGATCAACCTATGGGGCTACCTTTCTTCAATCTGCCGATGAATATGAATCCTTATTGACCTAATTTTAGGTTAATTCGTCGTCGTGTCCGACTGTTACGTACTGAGCAGTTTTTGGATATCAAACGGATCTCTCCAGAAGATGCAAAGGTCAGATTTGTCACTAGAGCTTCACTCTTTGCCTTGTAAAATTAGTTTTTTTTTTTTTTAATTTTCTTTTTCTTCTCTCTGATTTGTGGAAAAATTCTCTTATTGTTGGTGGTGTTGGTGTTTCACTTTGTTGGACTAATGACTTTTGGTTAATTTTTAAAATGGTTAATTTCAGGTTTAGTTCCTTCCTAAATTTAGCAATTTGCTTCAATGGATTAGCTTCTGATTACATAGTTGCTACTTTAGGGTTTTCTGCTTAGAAAAACGAATAGAATTCGTTTTTTTTAATTGGGAAATGGAAAAAAATTCTTTGCTAAAAATCAATGCAACAAATAATTTAATCATTTCTCTCCCCGAGTAAACATAAATCCTGCTAAGGATGCGTATTATACACACCCAAATAAAGGTGTTTATCATAACTTTTCAATTCCTATGATATATATATATATATATATATATATATATGGCCTCTCTGCAAAGAAAAGTATATCCTTCTCCAATTACATGGCCTCATGAACTAATATAAGCTTTTTTACAGTAGTAATATTTATTTATTCCCCTTTCCAAGTTCAGTTGCTGTTTCAAGAATTTTGTCTGTCCACTCCTACTAAAATATTTTAGCAAATTCTAAAACAGTGCTGACTGTTTTTTGCTTCTGTTGTGAATATATGTTTTAGAGAAAACGGGTTACGAGAAATTAGAAACATCGGGTTCGGTAATTTCTTTCAAATAATGGATTAATTTTTTTCAAGAAAATTATAAGAAACAAATATCTAAATCCATCTATCTAGGAAGTTAGGTTTGCCCAGTTCATGATGAAGCATCAGATTTCAGATTGAAGTAATTTATGTGGTGGGTTAGCATTTGTTTCTGAAGTTGTACCGTTTAGACCTCTAGATTTTGGTTTGGGTAACATCACAATGAGCTAATTTAATTTACCCTATGACTGCAAATTAAATATGTATCATCCAGGGCGGCTCCAGAGTATTAGTTTAGCGATGACAAATATATATAAAATAATATTGAATCTATATAATATTGTATGTTGCACAATTTATCGAACTGGGTATATTTTGGTGTTAATGGGCAGTACTATTTAGTTGCTACCAAACTTAATTGGCCTTTCGGTTCGGCTCTTACAATTGTCATTTTTACCCTCTCAAAAGATAGTGCGGCCGCCTCTTTTATTTCTCAATTAGATTTGGTTCTTTTTTCATGGACCTATGAATTCCTTATATACATGGAAAAAGAAAATTGAGTGAAGTATTGGAGTAGCTAAGTAAGCTATTGGAATTAGTTCATCTCTTTTAGCCACAAGACACAATAATGCATGCACATTTATGTTCAAAACTTGTACTTTCTTACCTAAGTTTGTGAAAATGAGGATTGCTTAAGCCTGTTCTTCTTACCTATGTTTGTGGGCTGTAAACAGCAAACCAGACAAGTCAAGAACAAATGTGGATAAGTCAGAAAACATGTTTACAAGAAATCCATTGTTAATTTCTCTAACCTATATTAGCCCAGAGTTTGGTGATAGCATTTTATGCCTTTACTTCATCTTCTTTCTTGTTCCAGTAAGGAAGTGAAATGTTCATCCATTAACATTTCTGTGTTTTCATTTGCATTGAGATTCTTTTAATAACTTTTTCGGAAACTTCATGTAGTCGACAGATATCGAAATTTTGATTTTGAGAATATACAGAAAACACAATAGCCTATTTTAAGGCAAATTTCAGTTTTTTTTTCAAATTTTCAAAAACTATTCCGGAAAATAAATGCCATGTAACAACAAGAAATGTTGCTGTTTTCCAAAATAGTTGCTAAAATTTAGTCTTGAAACTTCTTTTTGAAAACATCTGCTAAAAAGACTAAAATGTATATATCACTGAGTTTTATTATTGTATTTTTTCCCTTTCCTTGTGGGTTTAGGTTGGCATCTTGCTATCCCTGCCCTTTCAAGTTTTGAGTGGCATATAATTATCCTTTACATGAGGGCCAATGTTAGTTGGGATGTATGACTTAGGCAGTGATGCCGTTTTTTGCTCATTTCCCTTTAATCATTGTTATCGTTTCCATTTACTCATGATTAATTGAATTTCTTTTTCCTGTTAAAAAAAAAAAAAACTAAAATGTACGCGTTCCCTCAAGTTTTGATGAGTGTTATACAGATAATTTTTGGTAGTTGCTCCTAGATATAGGTGACAAATAGGCGAGTTGGATTGAACTTGAGCGGTTTAATACATGTTAAGGGTTAGATATGAGCAATTTGGGTATTGTTGATAATGATCGCTCCTTCGGCAAAAAAAGCAAAAAACTGTTTTTTGATTTTTTCGTTGTCTTTATACTTTTTTTTTTTTTACATTTTGCTATTTTGCGTCAAGTTTTCGTGGTTTATGGATTCGTCTCGACAAAACAAATCGAAAGAGTATAAAATTATGGTTGAAACTAATTTTTTTTGAATAAAGCCAAAATTAAACCAAGAAACTAGTTTATTTTGATTTATTTTCGGGGCTTTATTCAAAAAAACATTACTTTTGACCATAATTTTATACTCTTTGGATTCGTCTCGTCGAGACAAATCCATAAACTACGAAAAAACTTGACCCAAAACTAATAAATGCAAATTTTTTTTGAATAAAGACAAAACCAAAAAACAAACTCTGTGCTTTTTTGCCAAAGGAGCCTTAAGTGTTGTACGGCCACTATATCTAGCTATATATAAGAGAAGTATAAATAAACCAAATTTACTGGGCACATAGTACGATTGAAAATTGAAACAAAAACATATCCACCTTTTTACATAAGATCTTAATGATGAAAATAGGAATTGGAAAGTGATTTGTTGAATTGATATCTTCTAACATATCTATAAACCACGAGGAGTGGATATCTGATGTGCTTTCATTATCATTATATTTAATTATTTAAGACTGCTTTTGCTTTCCGTATATAGTTAGTACATGAAAATGTATCTAAAGTCGGAAATGAAAGCTTGGGATTAATGCTTTTTTAATTCATATTTGAATACATTTACGGATCGATTCCACGATCGGAACCACTCACTTTTTTAGAGCTCGTTGAGTTAATCAGCCATGACAAAAATTTAGTCGATTTGATATCATATCGATCAATCATCATCAAAGGTCAAAACGCAGTTATCTTGAGATAAATGAGTTCTAACCTGTTTTTTTCTTCTTCTTTTTTTTTTTTTTAATACAAATGCATTCCAAAACATATTTATTGATATGAAATCGACATAGTTTTTGGCACGACAGATTTTCTCGATGAGCTTTTAAATAGTTGTTAATGAATTGGACCCAGAAAATTTCGCAGAAGGCCTAAATGTCCGAAAGCGTTGATTGGGAAAAAAATAGTTCATAGATACCATAAGCCAAAAATATAATTCAACCAAAACATTAATTCTCCAAAAACCATTCTCAAATAAATAAACATCTTTTTCTTGAGATAATCTCAATTCTCAACCATTCTCAGAATATAAGAAAACTCAAACATGGAATATGTCAGGAAAGCATGTCTTTCCTATGTACTACCCTCTCTACAATCACAAGTAATTTATCGTAGTAAAGAAGTACAAGAGAGTGAAGAGACAACCCAACCATCTTAAGCATTGAAATTTTTTTCGTTTACGTTTACTAGAAGATAGTGTAATAGGGCGGCACATGAATGTTCCAAAATAGCCGTCTCTTTTGAGTTGTCCCGAACGTGAACATCCAATTTGCCCTCGTGGAGTTCCCTTTTATCTTTTTTTGTTTTGATTAGTAATGAAGACGAGAAATTCTTATATACCTAAGAAAAAAAAATCAATCATGTAAACAGATTTTTGGTAATATTAGGTCAAACAGGTGAGAAAAACACAACAACAACTTAGTTCCCAAAAACAAAAACAAGAAAAAGAGAAAAGTTGGATACGTAGAACTCACTACATAATCTGTGTGATACTAGAACCGAAGTTAAATAACCAGAAGAAGAACCATATTCTTCAACCATTATGCCTTCTTTGGAGAAACTCCAATCTTCTTTCGGTCTCCCCAAGGTTTTGGCTAATTAAGTCACTCATTTTGTTCAGATCACCAATGGTTAAATTCCCAAACCCTCTGCCATACAAGCATTGGTACATAACCTGAGTCATCTGGTTATGTTCGTTGTTCTCCTTCCGTTTTTTTGTCACTTTCTTCATCGTCTTTTCAAGCATTTGCCGAGTGAAACCTTTTGGGTCCACCAATCTTTTGGTCTGCTCTAGCGGAGACATATTCATATACCTCGAAATGACATGTTGAGCTTGCAATTCAGAAGGCCACACAATAGGCTCGGGATCGTAAGCACTAAACATGATGGCACATGCTTCAATTTCGCACAACGTCATAATCTCCTGTGCCTTCTTCATTAATCCACTCTTCCTTATTCTAAATGTGGTTCTCCTTGCAGAATCATTTGAAATATAAGCAAGGTTTACTTTCTCTCTTGTCATGTTTGGGGAACGAAAGATAGGTTTTTGAAGGTTTCGATGGTACTATTATTTCTTGTCCCTGAGACTCTATTTATAGGGATGAAAACATAAAACACAAGTCCTGCAATGGATGAGGATTTTACTCGGACAAATTAATTTGGTCTTTTGATATGGTTGGGTCCATTTAATGAAAAATCCAATTATTTATATCTCATTATGTACGAATCTGAAACGGCGAATTTGATTTTTGAATTCAAAGGAGGCCTACTTATAATTTGAAATAAAAAACCGTAAAGCTTTAGACAACAAATTCATACTACATTAACACCATTCTATTTTCATACTCATTTGGGTGATTACGTTATGTTTTCTTGCCGCGGTAGTCTTTATATATAAGCATAATCATATACTATTTTGCATTGCCAGAGATGATGATTATCTAGACAAATTAGTTGTATTGGCGACATTAGTAGGGCATGTTTATTCGGATACTCCAATCATTCATTAGACAATATATGCAAATCCAGGCGAAATAAACCTTAGATCTCCCATATAAGAGTACCATTCAAACCAAGATTGTTTGGACTGCTATGTGAATTCGAATAAGCCATTTATATAATTAGAAGAGCTATGAAACTAAAAAGTCATGCATGAAAATATATGAGAAATCCACTCTTTGTGGATGATCATTAAATGATTATAATTGAGTGATAATTGTTGGTGAGCAGATATGAAAGCTTGCAGATTTTTCTGCATTCCATTTTTCCTCTCTCTCTCTCTCTCTCTCTCTCTCTCTCTCTCTCTCTCTCTCTCTCTCTCTCTCTCTATCTCTCTCTCTCTCTCTCTCTCTCTCTCTCTCTCTCTCTCTCTCTCTCTCTCTCTCTCTCTCTCTCTCTCAAGAGTTTATATACTCGTTAAAGGGTAAATATATCATCTTTAGCCTTAGTCCAAATAGATACTCTTGTTTTGATAGGCTCCAACACTTCTTTCTACGAAATTACTACAATACAATAAAGATGTTCAAACGAATTAGACAGCAAAATAAATGAATTACGAGCCAGGAATTTTTTTTCTATACTCAACGATTCGTTAAAACCAGGATGTCCCTTTGAATTAAAAGATTGAACGCATTAATTCCGATTATTCTGTGGGAGACTTCAAAGGCTGCCTTGATGGTATCCGACGTACAAGACAGTAAAAAGAAACAAATCCTAAGAATTTGAAGATTGAATTAATCCTCAAAACATATTTACGTTGGCTCAGGCTAATAACCTACAATATGTTTATGTGTTTCATTATCTAAAAGGGTCGATCTTGTAGTCAAAACCAGAGACTTAAGTGTTTGTTCTTTCTTAAATCTAAAATTTGAAATACCCTATCGACTAAGACTTAGGGCCGGGTTTGGTCTATCCAGTCACATGGTGGTGCACTGTGACATTAGTCGCCTAAGGGATTAGTCGAGGTACGCGTAAGTTGGCTCAGACATTAGAATATATATGTGCTTCATTTAGAATAATAATTATTCGTAATTTTTATCCAAGAAGAAAACAATTATGCGTAATAAAACCTAAAATTCTTCGCCCACTTCTTCTGTTTCTGTGTGATGATAATAAAACCCAAAACTACAAGTGGAGAAGACGAAGAGATGTTTGGGCTATTCAAGGCCTTCAATTGCCAAATATCGATATTGGGCCAAGTTTGGTTGATGACCAAATTGTGGGTGGACCCAGAGTGAATGGGGCTAACTCTTATTCACTCACAGTTTGGGCCTGAATGTGTAAGTAATGGCATAATTATTTTTGGGGCTTTTAGAGGCCGGTCCTGTGAGCAATGGCTCATACTTCACCAAGTCCTGGTACAATTACACACGGAAAAATGCACTGTTAATTGTGAATTAACAGTGCTCATTAAGTCCACACACTGAAAAATGCACTGTTAAAATTACACACGGAAATCCATTGCTCATTAAGTCCTCCCAATACTGTTAATTGTTGGAAATGCACTGTTAAAATTACACACGGAAATCCATTGCTCATTAAGTCCTCCCAATACTGTTAATTGTGGAAATGCACTGTTAATTGTGAATTTTGACAAGAATTAACAGTCCTAATTCCAAAAGTGCAGTGTTAATTGTTGTATCAAAATACTGTAAATTGTGAAAATGCACCGTTAATTGTTAACACTAACAGTGCATTTCAACAATTAACACTTTTTGTTTCAACAATTAACATTGCACTCTCGGAATTAGCACTGTTAATTGTTGTCAAAATCCACAATTAACAGTATTCTGAAAGTGCAGTGTTAACTGTTAAAACAAAGAAGTGTTAATTGTTCAAATGGATAAGTGGCAGGACCCAAGAATAAGTGGCAGGACCTGCCCAAGACTCTCTCCCAAAATTGGGACCGGCCCAGCATTTTCCGATTATTTTTTTATTTTATGTTACATCGATAGATTAAGCACCTATCCTATTCAAACAGTTTAATTTTTCACACAATATGCTAAAATAGAATTTTAAAAGATGAATGCTTTAAATGATGAAAAAAATCCCAAAGACTTCCAATTAAAGACCACAAGAGAATTGATTTAAGCCTTTCTTTTTGTTTTATCAAAAAATAAAAGCCCAGCACTTTGCTATTAACATTTCTCTCCAAATTTTTACTTGAAATATATACTCTACTAAAAGTTTACAATAATATAAGTAGACTCCCATTAAATATCGCCACCCTCAAACCTAAATCATAATTCATCCCTGGGTACAAATATCAAGCACGATGAACAAGGTTCAGGTCCTATCAAAAGAGGTGGATGGTACAATTTCATGGATCATACGATTTGCTTGTTTGTGACCCGTACCAAGCCATTCATATTTTAGAGCTCATTGAAAACATCAAGCATGCTAAGAATCAGATTAATTGGATATAAGTTGATGTGATTTTGGAATATATTTGCCTTAATATAACAAGATCACAAGTTCAAATCGAAACCCATTTAACTCATTTACAAATTTCGAAATTATATCAATTGATATTCCATCAACTTGATTTGTGATAGGGTTGATGTTTTTATCGAGTTCTAAAATGTGAACAGTTTGAATTATCAGAGTAAACATGAAAAAGGCCCGTAAATTGATAAATTGGGCTAGTCCATTTCATAGACCGGAGGCCCATAAAATGCTGCTTTGGCAAAAAACCAAAACTAGTTTTTGGGTTTTTTCGTTTTGTCTTTATTTAATTTTTTTTATTTGTATTTGTTAGCTTTGTGTCAAATTTTCGTGGTTTAATGATTTATCTCGACAAGACGAATCCAAAAAGTATAAAATTATGGTCAAAACTAATATTTTTTTTTATAAAGCCGAAAATAAACCAAAACAAACCAGTTTATTGGATTAATTTTGGCTTTATTAAAAAAAAATCGTTTTGACCAATTTTATACTTTTTGGATTCCTCTCGTCGAAACAAATCAATAAACCATGAAAACTTAACGAAAAAATAATAATGTAAAAAGTTTTTGAATAAAGACAAAATGAAAAAACCAAAAAACTAGCTAGTTTTTACTTTTTTGCCAAAGGTGAAATTCCGAAATAGCAGTCGAGGTAGTCATTCTATGAACACATCATGGATAGGTAAGTAAGCACAAAGTGATTTAGCTGCACTTCCTTTTTCTTTTTTCATACGATATGCATCAATGTGTAAGTGAAAAAGTTATTGTGTTAATTCGAAATCTCTCCATAGACTCGAACCACAAACCTCCCCCTTGGAAGTCAATGGGTACAACTAGATGAACTAAGAGCCACCTCTGATTTAGTCGCACTTTACAACACAAATATTTGATCCTTGCAAAATGTTGCTAGGATTTCGTTGATTTTTTTTTAATTTTTATGAACTGTCAATAAATCCAAAATTGAAACCTGTATATTAATAGTAAATTTTATTTTTCCTATAAATTATTCTTGAAAACACTAAGCAAACAAGTACGTGTTCCTTCAATTTTTGATGAGCGTTATGACAGATAATCTTTAATAGTTACTCCGAGATAGAGGTGACAAATAGGCGAGTTCAATTGAATTTGGGCTGTTTAATACATGTTAAGGGTTAGATATCAGTGCCGTACGGCCAGCTATATCTAGCTATTTAAAAGAGAAGTATAAATAAACTAAATTTACTGAGCACATAGTACGATTAAAAATTGAAACAAAACATATCCACCTTTTCGCATAAGATCTTAATGATGAAAATAGGAATTGGACAGGCCACCCTAAGCCCAAGGCCCAAGGGGCCTGGGCCTTGGATATTTCAAAAACCTAAAATTGTAGGGGTTCTCCCATTTAATGTTAGGCTTGAGTAGCTAGGGACCTTTGTGGCATAATAGAAAAAAAGAAAAAGGCCCAATTTTTTTTTTAAAAGAGACAGGGCAGCTCATCTCACATTACGAGACACTTAATAGAGTCCAACTTAGGCCTTGTTTGATAACGCAGATTCAGCACTTAAAACTGAATCAATTAAGTAATAAGTCATTAAGTAGGTTTGATAACCACATTTTATGTTACTTAACAGATTAAGTACCACTTAAAATGTAGGCTAAAAAATTGATAAAAATTAAGTAGCTTTGAGCTACTTAATTATGGCTGAATTCCTATGTGCTTACAATCAACCATCACGCCTCCGCCGCCGCTGTCACCACCACCACCATTACACCACCACCACCACCACTACCGCGCCACCGCCGCCACCACAACCACCACCATTGCACTGCCGCCACCGCCATGCCGCTACCACCACAACCACCACCATTACACCGCCACTGCCGCCATGCCGCTACCACCACAACTACCACCACCACCACCACCACTGCCACACCGCCACCACCATCACAACCACAAGCACCACCACCACCACACCACAACCACCACCATTGCACGGGTGGCTACCACCACCACTACCACTGTAATAACCCGAAATTTCGTAGATAAAAATTTCGATTTATTAATTCGATTAGTTATTTTTAATATCGCTAAATGAAATAATTTATTATTTAGTTTAAATAATTTGAATGAAACTAGATCTAGTTTGTTTATTTTCTTTTATTTATTTTTCCGCGCCGTAAAATCAACGCGTGCACACCGAGTATTTCACTACATCGCATCCGGAAGGCCTACTAATTTTCCCAACTCCTATGTTGTCCTATTTTGACTAGCCTTAGCCTATTTAAAAAAACTAATTAGACATGTGCTCAATTTTGTCTTCCTACCAATTTTGACTTTACTAAACCTAATTTGTATTTTTTTGAATTAATGAGAAGAAAGAAAATTTGACTACTTAACAAGGTAGGCTACTTACCCAATTACAATCTTCTATAAATAGCTCACTCACCTTACTTCATTTCCTCACACCAAAATCTCCCAACTTCTCCACTTTGTGCTTTCTAGTGTTCTTGAATGAGTTCTTGAGTGTTCTTCTTGAAACTCATCCTAAACCACCACACTCCACCACCCTCGACCACCCCTAGATCTTAGAAAGGTAGAATAAGTTAGCAAGAAAGTGTTCGAGCAAAGGTCGACTAGTCGTTATACCGCCGGAATTCAACTAGCTTATCGGCTTCCGACTAATCATCGGAATTAAGGTAGATACTTTATCTTAACTTTAGATTAGTATTTACTAGTTCATATTAAGGAGGTTATTATTTTGCTTAAACATGCCTAATTATGATTAAACGTGATTATGTTGGTGATTAGTGATTTTATGAACAATTAGACTTTGAAAATCACACTTAGTCGTTACTATGCACGATTTAAAATTTATTTATCAAAATGCACCGTTATAATGCCCGATGGACTTTTGGAAACCTAAAATATCCAGTTATAATGCCCGAATGAAAATCGACTTTTCAAATTTACGCCGTTATGCTGCCCAATTGATTTTTGGAAAATAGCCGACTAAACTTTTCTTAAAGCGACTTCAAAGTGTTTTGACTGTACTTGGACTGTTGAGATTAACCCAAGGCTAACACCCTTGAGGGTCTGTCAAAAAAGATATGCCTAGCGCTGTCTAAGAAAGGAATGGTGCCAGTAACTGCATTCGTGCGGCCATCCAGCCTGGAACTCTCCTGGTTATCTCATTTGTCTAAGGAAAGTCACCAACGAGATTTTATACCTAAAGTAACACGGTTATCGGGAAATATTTTTTTAACGAAAAGTTTATCGTGAAACGATTTCTAAACGAAAGATTTTTTTTTAATATGGCATGTGCATGTTTTCCGAGACGATACGACACGACACGTTTTTCAAGAAAATGATCGATTGTTTTTACAAGAAGAAATAGAGATGAGAATGAAAATGATGCTGTAATTAAAATACTGCCATTGGAGTCCCGCCTCAGTTCCCCGGTGTGAACTGGTGGTCAAAGCTCAATGGAACTATACTATAAACAATACTGCCATTGGAGTCCCGCCTCAGTTCCCCGGGGTGAACTGGTGGTCAAAGCTCAATGGAACTATACGGTAGTGCTGTTTGAAGTTTCTCCTCAAATTCCGCGGGTGAATTTGACGGTTAGAACTTACTCAGTACAACACATAGCAAGCGGACCTCATAAACAGACTGGTGGGGATTCAGTGATATGGGTAGCCGGGACTATGTCGTGTGTGACGCGGAGTTAGCGGACCTCATACTGCAGGAGTCAGTTTATGGGTGGCCGACCCTTCGAACGGAAAGGTTGGTGACCGTTAGAAAGGGGTTGTAGAACGGGCCAATAACTTTCGAGAGATGTAAGATGTTGACATGGTTGAAATTTGAAGAAGAATGCTGTTATGAGAAAATGATATGAGATACTGACATTGTACTCTGATTTTGTTTAAAGAAACGAGATACTGATACTGTACTCTGATTTTTATTAAAAGAAACGAGATACTGATACTGTACTCTGGTTTTTATTAAAAGAAACGAGATACTGATACTATACTCTGATTTTTCTTAAAAGAAACGAGATACTGATTTTATTAAAGCTGCACTCTGATTTGATCTGATTTGATATTGATGCATTGACACGCATGAACCTACTGTTTTGAGAAATGATTTTCAACTATTTACTTGCCACCTACAATATTGTTCTAGAATTGCTAGTTTAAAGTTGGGGTAAGGTATCTATTGAGCGTCCTCGCTCACGGTTTCGCCCTGGCATAATACCTCGATGTTGCTTCGCAACTCTGACGTATTATGCTAGATTATCATAATGAACAGGAGGACCTCTACGGAGAACACGGAGCCGGAGGAGCTGCCGAGATGGAGATCCACCAGGTGGAGAGATTTGCGAAGCCGTAGAACCCACCCAGTCTACCTTTTTGTAATCTGTGAAGGATAGATCATCTATATGTATTTTTGGTTATTATTATTACCGTTTAAGACCGACTTTAAATTGTAATAATAATCCATAACGTATCCCAAAAATGCGGGGCGTTACAACCACCACCACCATTGCACTGCTGTCGTGCTGCTACCACCACACCGCCACCACCACCACTGCCACACCGCCACTACCACCACACCACAACCACTACCATTGCACCGGTGGCTACCACTAGAACCACCACCACCACCATTGCACTGCCGCCACGCCGCTACCACCACACCACCACCACCACCATCACACCACAACCACCACCACCACCATTGCACCGGTGGCTACCACCACAACCACCATTGCACTGCCGCCATGCCGCTACCACCACCACTGCCACACCGCCACCACCACCACACCACAACCACCACCACTAGCATTCCACCCTACCCACCACAACCACTACCACGCCATAACCATCACACTACCGCCACTACACCACCAACATTGCACCACTATTACTCCACTGCCACCACAACTCACCATCATTCCACCACCACCATTACTCCACTGCCACCGCCACCTCGCCACCACCCTCACCACCTCTTAATCACCACTCCACCACTACCACAAATACATGATGACCATTAATAAAATTAAGAGACAATTAAAACCCAAAAAAAAAAATTTAATTCAGTGCTTAATTTGTTTTATCAAACAGCTTTTCAGCTTAAAAAATTCAGCATTCAGTTTTCAGTACTTAATTTTCAGCTTTCAGCTTTCAGTTTTCAGTTTTATCAAACATAGCCTTAGTTTTAAAACATTAGCCCAAATAAACCCAAACACACAATAGAAATGAGCTCAAGAATTGCTTGGAAATTTGGAATTGCTTGACCTCGTGGGTTCGTAGGATAGGTAATACTCTTTTTTAACTTTGACTTTGGTAGTTTAACTTTTATGTATATGTATTTGTAGTCTATCTTAATATAATACTTATTCTCAAAAATTCTTCGATTGATAGTTTAGGTTTACGTATATGCAACCATTTTTTGTAATTAAACAGACTTACTTTTTCTTGAGATGCCTTCTTAAGGTTTAAATTCTACGGGCTCACCTTGATCCTATAGCAAGTTCACTATTCAGTGTTCACTATGGTAATTCAAATCTTTCATCTTTCAAAATTTCCATTATACTGATTAAAGATTGATTAAGAAATAAAAATCATTTATTCAACAAATAATAAAAGGAATTATGACTTGTATTATTGACCCATTGTTTATTGACAGATTATTTTGGATTTCTCGTATTGGGATTGTTGCGAAGAAAAATTATTTAAGTGTTGTACTCTCAAAGGCACAATTTTTAGATTAGGCCTTGGGCACTACAAACTCTTGGGCTGGCCCAAAGGCAATACAGACTTCATCACTAAAGAATGGAATGAACCAAAACTACCAACAATCTAGACTCGAGCACAGCACTAGCAGACTCAATGGTACATACTGCCAAAGCAAACCAACAACAAGGCTGGCTATTAGAACCAGTCATGATGTGGTAGTAGAGGACCTAATAACGGATGCACAGTTCAAGCCATGAAAAGGCACAAATGAAATCTGGGACAAAACTTCCCACAATGGGGAAAGAAAACACTCCCTAAAGGGGAAGCAAAACAAAGCCTAACAAAAGAAGAAAAAAAAACTCCGGTATCCATCAATGTCACCAGAAAAGCTGCCTCTGATCCAGAAAACTTATTCGCCGGAAGATGAGCCAAGCCACCCATGCTAACACCACGGTCGCAATCAAACCTAACCAGTACCCTGCTAGGGGAGGAGCCGACCCTGGAATTGGAAAGTGGTTCAATTGATGTTTTGTTCCGTAACTATCACCAATCTGTGATGGATCTTGGGATCCGGCTTCTATGGCTTCTGTGGAGGATGTGGGGGGTGGTTCTCAGGCAGCAGCAAGAGCGACGGCGGCGGCGGCAGCAGGTAAGACCCCGGCGTCGGTGGAAGTTGGATCTAGGTCTTTCTTCTCTGGAACCCGATCATGTTGATTTGGGTTGATCACTCTTGTTGCTGATTTGTTGTTCTTGTTGTTGTTATTTTCTGTTATGTTCTTTTCCTTTCCGATGTACCAAAAAAAAAAACTATAAACCCACGAGGAGTGTATATCTGATATGCTTTCATTATATTTAATTGGTTAAGACTGCTTTTGCTATTATTCCATATTAGTTACATGAAAATGTGTTCTGTGCAACGCCAATGCTCTGGATGCTGAATGAAAGAAGCATGGTAATGTGCACATAAATCAAAATGATCCTTGGGTCTGCCCTCTCTGATGCCTTTTGGCTTTGATTTGAGGGCATGATTCCGCAGCAAACGCGACGGTATAGGGGGATCACTGTTTCAGTGGTATTCTGTGAGCAGTCACTTTGTGCATTTATTGCCAAAGGTTAGGTCTGTCTCCAATCCATCTGTTTCAGTGGTATTCTGGGAGCAGCCACTTTGTGCATTTATTGCCAAAGGTTAGGTCTGTCTCCTATCCTTCCCCCGCCCATACCCCCAATTATTGGGGACTAAATGGGTTATGTTATTGTTGTTGTTATTGTTGTGTAGTTACATGAAAATGTGTCTAAAGTTGGAAATGAAAGCTTGGAATTAATGATTTTCAATTCAAATTTGAATACATTTACAGATCTATTCAACGATCGGAACCACTCATTTTTTCGAGCTTAGTGAGTTAATCGACCATGACAAAATTTAAGTTAATTTGATATCAATCAATCATCAAAAGTCAAAAGGCATTTATGTTGAGATAAATGAGTTCTAACCTATTTTTTCGAATAGAAATGTGTTCCAAAAATATTTATTGATATGAAATCAGCATAGTTTTCGACATGGTAGATTTTCTCAATCAGCTATAAAATTGTCATCAATTAATTGGAGTCTTCTACTCCCCTCCTCGTACAACATTAGTCATCTTCGTAATTTTCAACATAACTAAGAATATGTCTGAAAGCGTTAATTTGATGAAAAATAGTTCATCGATACCATAAGCCAAATAAAATTCAACCGAATCTTTTATTCTCCAAAAACCAAACTAGAAAACTCATACACGGATTAAGTCACGAAAACATCTCTTTCTTTTATTCGTCTACTTTTGCAAAAGACGGTATAATAGGGCGGCACATGAATGTGCCAAGAAAGCCCTCTCTCTCGAATTGTCCGGAATGTTGCCGTCGAACTTGCCCTCGTGGATTTCCTTTTTATTTGATGTATAGGCATTTTCCCTCAGATGAATAAATTCTTCTTAGCTTTTTTCCAAAAAAAGAAGAAGAAGAAGACGAGAAATATGTATGTACATAGCAGAAAAAAATTTCAATCCAGTAAAGAGATTAATGGTAGGCATAAAATTCTTCGTCATAATATTAATGTGGAGATCAAATCGGTGAGAAAAAAACAAAAATAACAACTTAATTAGTTCGGGATTAGTTCCCATAAAGGAAAACAAGAAAAGGAGAAAATTTGGGTTGAACCCATTACGTCTGTGTGGTTGAACCCATTAATTCTTCAACCATTGTGATGACTTCTTTGGAGAAATCTTTCGATCTCCCTAAGGTTTTGGCTAATTAAGCCACTCATATTGTTCAGAACACCATCGGGTAAATTATCAAGCCCTCTACCATATAAGCATTGGTACATAACCTGAGTCATTTGGTTATGTTCGTTCTCCTTCTGTTTTTTTGTCACTTTCTCCATCGTCTTTTCGAGCATTTGTCGAGTGAAACCTTCTTGGTTCACCAATTTTTTGGATTGCTCTAGCGAAGACATTTTCCTATACCTCGAAATGACTTGTTGAGCTTGCAATGGAGAAGGCCAAACAACAGGCTCGGGATCGTAAGGACTGAACATGATAGCACATGCTTCAATTTCGCACAGTCTCGTAATCTCCTCAGCCTTCTTCATTAATCCACTCTTCCTTCTTCTAAATGTGTTTCTTCTTGCAGAATCATTTGAAATATAAGCAAGGTTTACTTTGCTTCTTGTCATGTTTGGGCTTTGAGGTATAGTTTGGGAAAGAAAGATAGGTTTTTGAAGGTTTTGATGGTACTATTATTTCTTGTCCCCGAGGCTTTATTTATAGCTTTATAGGGATGAAAAAATATAACAAGTAGTGCAATGGATGAGGAATACTTGGACAAATTAATTTGGTCTTTCCATATTGGTTGGGTACGTTTAATGCAGAATCCAATTATTTATATCTCATTATGTACGAATATGAAATGGTGGATTTGATTTTCGAATTCGAAGGAGGCATACTTATAATTGGAAATAAAAAACCGTAAAACTTTAGACCACAAATTCATCCTGCATTAACACCATTCTATTTTCGTACTCACTTGAGTGATTGCGTTATATTTTCTTGCTGCGGTATTCTTTATATATGGGCATAATCATATAGAGTACGATATGATATATCTTCCAATTCCAAAGATGAAGATTATCTAGACGAATTTTAGTTGTATTTGCGACATTAGTAGGGTATGTTTATTCGGACACTAAACCGTTCATTAGACAATATATGCAAATCTGGGCGAATATGAAATTATTTGTTGCCCTTTTTTTTCACGCTGTGTGTCCATTGTTTCCTACTTTCTACGATATTACTGCAATAAAAATAAAGATGTTCAATCTTATTTTCCCGTTAATAAAAGAAAATAAAATTTCTCGCTGTTACTCTCGTATATAACTCAATAACTTCCTCTCTATTATGTTGCAGTCACAATTCTATTTAATTGCAAGGATAGCAAAAGAAAAACTGAGAAAGTAGTATACGTAATCACATTGAATCGGCAATACAAACTGCAAATATAGACGATTTTTAATTTTAATAAGATTTTGTTCATAGCATAAGATAATGAAACGTTGAAAACGTACAGTGCCTAGCTATATACGAAGACTACTGTAGCAAGAAAATATAATGTAATCACACAATAGGTACAAAAATAGAATGGTGTTAATTCAGTATGAATTGTTGTCTAAAGTTTTAGGCTTTTTTATATTTCAAATTATAAGTATGCCTTCTTTGAATTCAAAAGTCAAATCCACCATTTCAGGTTCGTACATAATGAGATATAAATAATTAGATTTTGCATTAAATGTACCCAACCAATGTCAAAAGACCAAATTAATTTGTCCAAGTAATCCTCATTCATTGCAGTACTTTTTATGGCTTGTTATCCTTATAAATAAAGCCTTGGGGACAGAAATAATAGTACGTACCATCGAAACCTTCAAAAACCTATCTTTCATTACCATCGAAACCATCAAAAACCTATCTTTCTTCCCCAAACTATACCTCAAGGCTGAAACATGACAAGGAGCAAAGTAAACCTTGTTTATATTTCAAATGATTCTGCAAGGAGAAAAACGTATAGAAGAAGGAAGAGTGGCTTAATGAAGAAGGCACAGGAGATTACGAAGTTATGCGCAATTGAAGCTTGCGCCATCATGTTCAGCCCTTACGATCCCGAGCCTGTTGTTTGGCCTAATCAATTGCAAGCTCAACAAGTCATTTCGAGGTATAGGCATTTGCCTCCGCCCCAGCAATCCAAAAAATTAGTGGACCAAGAAAGTTTCACTCGACAAATGCTCGAAAAGACGATGGAGAAAGTGACAAAAAAACGGAAGGAGAACGAACATAACCAGATGACTCAAGTTATGTACCAATGCTTGAATGGCGGTGGGTTTGGGAATTTAACCATTGGTGATATGAACAATATGAGTGGCTTAATTAGCCAAAACCTTAGGGAGATCGAAAGATTTCTCCAAAGAAGGCATCACAATGGTTGAAGAAAATGGTTATTCTTCTGGTTATTTAATTTCGGTTCTAGTACCACACAGATGTAGTGGGTTTCAACCCAAAGTTTCTCCTTTTCTTGTTTTAATTTGCCTTTGGGAACTAAGTGGTTAATGTAATTTCTTTTCTTATCACAAATCTGTTTACAGGATTGATTAACTACGTATATATGTGTTTCTTTTTTCTCGTTTTTTTTTTCCCTTTCCCTTTGACAAAAGTAAGAAGATTTTATTCATCTGCAGGGAAAACGCCAATATATCAGGTAATAGGGAATTCCATTGGCTAGTTGGACATTCGTATTCCGAACAATTCAAGAGAGGGCTATTTTGGCATTCATTTGTCACCCTATTACAGTGTCTTCTATAGCAAAAAAATAAGCAAAAAAAAATTCATACTCATGCTTAAGATGGTTGGGTTGTCTCTTTACTCTCTAGTACTTCTTTACTATGATAAATTAAAATTTCTTTTTCTCAACAAATAAAAAGGTTGGGTATTTATTAGCTGTGTAGTAGAGGGTAGTACGTGGGAGAGTTTTCTTGAATTTCTGAGTATGGGTTTTTGGGGAATAAAAGATTTGGTTGAATTTTTGTTTGGCTTATGGTATCGATGAACTTTTTTTTTTTCTCCCAATTAAGGCTTTCAGAAGTTTTGTTAGCAATATTGTCTTGTACTCCCCTCCTCGTACAACATTAGTCGTCTTTGTAATTTTCAACATTATAAATGGATTTGTAATTATGGTTGGAATTGTCTCCAGTCCCTCCAAAGGATAGACCGTCTCGTTTAGGCGTTTTGTGAACCCAAAAAAGCTAAGTGTACGCACACTCACATACGTAAAATACACACACGGTGCATCATAGTCGTCCAAAAGCATTTGTAACATTCCAGATTTTAAATAAACTATTCGCATGAACCATTGACTTCTGAGGTGGACGGTCGAGATGAGTTGCATACATATGGCGTACACAAGTGTGCATACCCATAGCTGCGTTGTTGTGAACCTATTCTAGGAAAGTGACCTCTTCGTATTTGTCAAAGAAAGAATACACTACACTAATGCTGAAAAGACCCATTTTGGTCTTCTTACAATCTATAAGGCCTCTAGAAGAACCTATATTGATAATTTAGTGATGCTGGTTGACAATTTTATAGCTCATTGAGAAAATTTACCATGACGAATACTATGTCAATTTCATATCAATAAATATGTTTGGAACGCATTTACTCCCTCCGTCCCATATTTGTTGTCCAGTTGCACTATTCACTAGGCCTCAAAAAAATAGTTATATGTTCAAATGTATAATGTTATATATATTTAATATGGATCTTATTTTATAGTTCTCGATGAGTACTATTAAACAAAATTTTCAAAATTGTAAAAAACATTATAGATTAAAAGATATAAGCAATTGAAAAATGACACGCTTACCCGTAAACGGACAACAAATATGGGACGGAGGGAGTATATTATAAAAAATAGGTTAGAACTCATTTATCTCAACATAAATGTGTTTTGACTTTTGATGATGATGGATTGATATCAAATTAAATTAATTTTTTACATCATGGTTGATAAAATCAACGAGCTCTAAAAAGTGAATAGTTCCGATCATTGAATAGATCTATAAATATATTCAAATTTCCCTACTATATATAAAGAGAGAGTATGGTTTACTTCGTTTGATACGACAATTTGACCAGAATACCCACCTAACCTTCATCCGATTTTAAAGAGAGAATTTTATGCCTTTTCAATTTTCTTCGGATAAAAAAATAAAGTACTTTCGTGCACCATTTTTTGTTTTGTTTTGCACCAAAATAAATTACTAAAAGAGATCCTTAATTCAATGCAGAAAAATTGTGTATGAAAGTATTTTACATTGATGGCTTATTAAGTTTACATTGGTGGTTTGTTAGCTTTGTAATTTTCTTGGGATTAAAAAATAAAATACTATTATTTGCTTTCATTTGCACTAAAATAAACTTTATAGATCTTTAATTCGATGCAGAAAAATTTGAAAAATTGTATACAAAAGTATTTCACATTGCTGGCTTGTTGGGTTTGTAATTTTTGGGCAAAAAAAAAAAAAAAGGAACAGTCACTCGTAATTTTTAAATTTTTTGCACCAAATTATGTACAAAAGTATTTAATTTTTTAGTTTGAATAATGCACTTTTTTGTTTTTGTAATGGGTCTAGGTTGCATGCCTCGCGGGCAATCACCACGCTAGTGAATTGAAAAGCATTAATTCTAAGCTTTCATTTCCCACATTAGACACATTTTCATGTAACTAATACGGGTAATAGCTAGCAAAAGCAGTCATAAATAATTACATATGGAAAATGCTAGAAACAACCTATTGGGTGGTCAATAAGAGAAACTCTTCTCGGCAAGAGTTAGACTCTTGCATGTAAGAGTTAAACTCTTCCACACAAAAATTATGTTTTTTGGTCCTCTTTTGACCACCCAATGCGATGTTTCAGAGCAGCCTAGCTAATTGGAACGCTGAAACTTTGTGTGATTGAAATTCTGGTAGGACATGACATATTTAACGTCTGTGGCTACCTTTACCTCTTGTTATGATCACGAATGAGACATACTAGGTATATAAATTAGGTGGACCCATCTAGATCCCAGTACAGGACAAACAAGAGGGGTTTAAGATCATGGGACGGTCATAGTTGGAGTTTATAGGAGGAAAGGTTTCTCAAAGGAGGAGAACCTTAGAAATCACTTAGGGTGAACTAGTAAAAGAAAAAGAATATGATTGTTCGTTTACTGTCTTTCTTAATATTTAAATTGTTATATCTGTTACGTGTAATGTATGAATTAGAAGGAACTAATTATCTATTGAGAGTCATCCTCTCACAAAGTTATTGTTGGCCTTGGCATTTCATGCCAGGGTTTGAGACAGATGGTGAGCAGTACCACCAGATGTAGGCGATAGCCATCGAGACAGAGTAGGAGGAAGCTTGGAATCCATACGCTAGTTAGAGCTCTGGTCCATTTTAAATGTAATTCTATTTTAAAAGTTGTATTCTGTCAAGACTCAAACTTATGAATTTTTAGACGCCTCAATTTGGCTTCGCAAGTAGTTAAGCTCCCCACTTGGGGAGGTTCTAGTGATGAAACATATTTGCTTGTCTACTTGGGTTGTTTAGCGTAGAGCTGCTGTTTTGAGCTTTGGACACATGGATTGGATGAGAACTAACCCTTTACCAATTCTTCTCTAGCTTGGGCTTGTCCTGCCACTCATACTTTACCCCTACCTAAAACACCAGAAGTGTGTGTCATGTACACAAGAAAACAAGCCCCTCAGAAGGAATACCGGCCGTCATTTACTATTTTGGCCAACACACGCACTGTCGGCCATCGTTGCACTCTATTGCTTGCTATTTCATTGTCTGATTCTAAACCGCCGGTTTGGTAGTGTGTATCGGCCGATATTCCTTATGTCGGCCGATGTGTATCATTCAGTAGAACATTCCAAAATTACATACGCAGAGAAAATTTTCCATTTCAATCCACATGGTCTTGTAGCGATTAGGGTTACACTTTGAACCAAGATTCGGGCGCAGCCTTAAGATTCTATGGAGATTGCGTGGAAGAAGATTTTGTTTCCATCCCGAAGATATATCAAAGCCTATAAATTAGACCCTTCGCCTCTATTACAAACACACAAAAAAAACACCCCGAAACTCTTGAAGTCTAGCCCCAATTTGCTCCCAAAGCCCTTTTTGAAACCCTAAATGGCTAGTAAACAGCCTCCACTTCGAGTTCTCGTCCAGTTTTGATCCGAAACCTGAAAAAAAAAAACTCTATGCTCTTCAATCTACCAAAGTAGCAAGCAAATAGCCTCTTGCACAATTGCAAAGAGGCTCTGAAGGAACCAGGTCATAATATTGCAAGTAATTCCTCGTAGGTTAGCCTTCTTACCCATTTCTGCACCACTCGCACCCATCACTTGTCTGTTATTTTTGGGTGTAAAGTCGAGGAACGGCAGCAGACATGACAAATGTCAGCCGCTAGAAATTGTTGTATTGCATAGTCGGCCGACATACGTCAATATGTCGGCCGCCAGAAAGTTCAACAAAAGAACCTTCTGGTTTATCTTTCTTTTTGCTTTGCGCATGTATTTATTTGCCTTCATCACCCATACCTGTGTAATGGTTAATAAACAATGCTTTGTAGAAAACATAATAAATGGATAAAGTGTCCTTGGTTGAATAAAGTAAAGGCCGGTCGCAAGACCTGCCAGAGAGAGGTCCTTAACACCTTTCTCCTCACCGTACCTTTGACTTTTGAACATGGAATCTCAACTAAAAGGTTCTTGATTTTTCTAAAATCAAATGGCAACTCTTACCAGTCATAAGTGTTGCACAATGGGCATTGTGGATTATCGAGGTCGAAGTAGTCTGCCAAATTGGCCAAGGACCTGAGGTGAAAACTCTGGATAGGGGGGTATCTACAATATTTTGTTTAGGTAATGTTCAGACAACTCCCATTTGCTATTAATTAAGAAGTTAATGTTTTAATTAATTTAATTTCCTAAATCTTTTTCTAATAAAGGATTAATTAGCGCGTCCGAAAATCGGGCCGTTAGAGTATAAAACCTAGTTTCATTAGTGCCACAGAGTTGATGCCGTCACCTACATTTAGCTTTTTTCCTTTCCTATTCTTTTTTTAAAGACATTTCGCAATCGTGGTTATTGTAATTTTTTTTTTTTTGGATCTTTTATTTTATCCTGACATTAATGATGTGATGAATCTCATCGTGAATTGCAGTTCACTTATGGGATTAAAGAAAAGCTAGTATAAATAGATAAAATAGTGTCAATGCGGGCTGGAGTATGTCAGATATATAGGTTTATGATTTGTAGTTAAAACTATAGGTACACCTTTGCTTCAATTCAAAATAACGAAACCCACCATCATAGATTCACACATAATGAGAATTAAATTATCTGATTTTCCAAAATTTACGTTACCAATTTGAGTGGATGCAATTAATTTGTCCAACTAAACCTCCACCCACCCTACAAATAGAGACTATTGGGATAAGATATATATATAGTAATACCATATAAACTATCTTCCTTTTTTTAAACCATTCCTAAATCATGCCAAGAAGCAAACTAAGCTTTGTTTATATTGCGAATGATTCCTCTAGAAGAGCGACTTTCACAAAAAGAAAGAGGGGCCTAATGAAAAATGCGAATGAGCTTATCACTTGTGGGAGATTGGACATGCGCCATACTTTTCAGTCCTTACAATCACGAGCCAGAAGTTTGGCCTTCTCAAATGGAGGCTCAAAAAGTTATTGCGAGGTTTAGGAATAAGCCTAAATTCGAGCAAAGCAAATTAATGTTGAACCTAGAAAGTTTCACTTTGGAAATGCTCAACAAGATAAATGAGAAAGTGAAGTAAGAGAAGAAGGTAAACCAACAAAAAGTGATGAGCCAGTTTATGTACGATTGCTTGTATGGTGGAAAGTTTGATCATCTAAACATACATGATACGAACAACTTGAGTGGCTTAATTAGTCAAAATTTAAGAGAAATTGATAGGAGACCTTGGTTTTCCCAAACTGGGCATCATAATGGTTAAAGCAACGGAGATGAGAGAACGATTCTTCTTATTGTTAATTTGTTTAAATTTAGTATCACACAATCGTACCGAGTGTTTCCTCTTTTTTTTTTAAGTGTTCTTCTTTTATCAACTCGTATTCGATTTCCACACTAGTGATATAACGATGAATTTTAGGTTTTATTGCATCTTATTTTGTTCTGAATGAAAAACATTCAAGACTTCAAGTTGCGATTGTAGGCAAATTTGCTTTTGGTATCGGTTCATTTTTTTATTCAAATGTTCATTTTATAAAAAAATTTCACGGTAGTGGGTTGAGAGTGGTACATTAGAAACATATACCTAATAAAATAAGAGTTGCGAATGACTTTAGAAACGAAAAATTATTAGAGAGTCTGATATATAAAACACTTATTTTAATTAAGGTTTTCATTCTCAATTTTACTTTTGTGGATGCTCCAACACAGTCACAATCACTGTATTTAGTTGTCAAAAATTGCGTCTGACCAAAAAAAAAAAAAAAAAGAGGGAAGCAACCAGTACATCTGTGTGATACAAAAATTGGAACAAAATAACAAGAAGAAGAACCATTCTCATCTCCGTTGCTTTAACACTGATGATGCCCAGTTTGGGAAAACCCAAGTCTCCTATCAATGTCTCTTAACTTTTGGCTAATTAAGCCACTCAAAATGTTCATATCATATATTTTTAGATTATCAAACTTTGCACCATACAAGCAATCGTACATAAACTAGCTCATCTCTTGTTGTTGGTTCACCTTCTCTTGTTTCTTCATTTTCTCATTTATCTTGTTTATCCTTTCCTGAGTGAAACTTTCTTGGTTCAGCATTAATTCGCTTTGCTCCAAGTCAGACATTTTCCTAAACCTCGCAATAACTTTTTGAGCCTCCAGTTGCGAAGGCCAAACTTCCGGCTCGTGATCGTAAGGACTGAAAAGTATGATGCATGCCTCAATCCCGCACAAGTTGGTAAGCTCATCCGCCTTTTTCGCTAGGCCATCCATCCTTTTTGTGAAAGTCACTCTTCTGGAGGAATCATTCGCAATATAAACAAGGTTTAGTTTGCTTCTTGGCATGATTTAGGGATGGTTTACGAAAATGAAGATAGTTTAGATGGTATTACTATTTCTTATCCCAATAGTCTCTATTTATAGGGTAGAGGCTTAGTTGGACGAAGTAATTGCATCCTCTCAATTTGGTAAGGTACATTTTGGAAAATCAGATAATTTAATTCTCATTATGTGTGAATGTACAATGGTGGATTTTGTTGTTTTGAATTAAAGCGAAGGCATACCCTATAGTTTTGACTAAAAATCATAAACCTCTATATGACATATTCACATATTCACACGATTTTATCTATTTATACTTGCTTTTCTTTATTAATGTCAGGATACAATAAAAGACAAAAAAAAAAAAATTTACAACAATAAACAAAGACAAAAAGAAAAAGAAAAGTTGGAAACGCAGAGCTCAATACATGATCTGTGTGATACTAGAACCGAAATTAAATAACCAGAAGAAGAACCATTTTCTTCAACCATTAATGATGCCTTCTTTGGAGAAATCTTTCGATCTCCCTAAGCTTTTGGCTAATTAAGCCACTCGTATTGTTCAGATCACCAATGGTTAAATTCTCGAACCCTCCGCCGTATAAGCATTGGTACATAACCTGAGTCATCTGGTTATGTTGGTTCTCCTTCCTTTTTTGCGTCACTTTCTCCATCGTCTTTTCGAGCATTTGCCGAGTGAAACCTTCTTGGTCCACCATTTTTTTGGTCTGTTCTGGCAGAGACATCCTCCTATACCTCGAAATGGTATGTTGAGCTCGCAATTGAGAAGGCCAAACAACAGGCTCGGGATCATAAGGACTGAACATGATGGCGCACGCTTCAATTTCACACAATTTTGTAATCTCCGTTGTCTTCTTTATTAATCCACTCTTCCTTTTTCTGAATGTGGTTCTCCTTGCAGAATCATTTGAAATATAAGCAAGGTTTACTTTCCCTCTTGTCATATTTGAGCCTTGAGGTATAGTTTGGGGAACGAATGATAGGTTTTTGAAGGTTTCAATGGTACTATTATTTCTTGTCCCCAAGGCTTTATTTATAGGGATAACAAGACATAACAAGTACTGCAATGAATGAGGATTACTAGGACAAATTAATTTGGTCTTTTGATATTGGCTGGGTACATTTAATGCAAAATCCAATTATTTATATCTCAGTATGTACGAATCTGAAATGGTGGATTTGATTTTTGAATTCAAAGGAGGCATATTTATAATTTGAAAAAAAAAAAAAACATAAAACTTTAGACAACAAATTCATACTGCATTAACATCATTCTATTACTCAAATAGGTACAAAAATAGAATGGTATTAATGCAGTATGAATTGTTGTCTAAAGTTTTGGGTTTTTTTATTTCAAATTATAAGTATGCCTCCTTTGAATTCAAAAGTCAAATCCACCATTTCAGATTCATACATAATGAGACATAAATAATTAGATTTTGCATTAAATGTACCCCCAATGTCAAAAGACCAAATTAACTTGTCCAAGTGATCCCATTCATTGCAGTACTTTTATAAATAAAGCCTTGGGGACAGAAAACCATCGAAACCTTCAGAAACCTATCTTTCTTCCCCCACTTATACCTTAAGGCTGAAACATGACAAGGAGCAAAGTAAACCTTGTTTATATTTCAAATGATTCTGCAAGGAGAAACACATATAGAAGAAGGAAGAGTGGCTTAATGAAGAAGGCACAGGAGATTACGAAGTTGTGCGCAATTGAAGCTTGCGCTATCATGTTCGGTCCTTATGATCCCGAGCCTGTTGTTTGGCCTAATCAATTGCAAGCTCAACAAGTCATTTCGCGATATAGGAGGTTGCCTCCACCCGAGCAATCAAAAAAATTAGTGGACCAAGAAGGTTTCACTCGGCAAATGCTCGAAAAGACGATGGAGAAAGTGACAAAAAAACGGAAGGAGAACGAACATAACCAGATGACTCAGGTTATGTACCAATGCTTGAATGGCGGTGGGTTTGGGAATTTAACCATTGGTGATCTAAACAATATGAGTGGCTTAATTAGCCAAAACCTTTGGGTGATCAAAAGAAGATTGGAGTTTCTCCAAAGAAGGCATCACAATGGTTGAACAAAATGGTTCTTCTTTCTTAATTTCGGCTCTAGTACCACACAGATGTAATGGGTTTCAACCCAAAGTTTCTCCTTTCCTTGTTTTAATTTGACTTTGGGAACTATGTGGTTAATGTAATTTCTTTTCGATCTTATCACAAATCAGTTTACAGGATTGATTAACTAAGTATATTTGTGTTTCTTTTTTCTTGGTTTATTTTTTTCCTTTGACATAAGTAAGAAGATTTTATTCATCTGAAATGAAAACGCCAATATATCAGGTAATAGGGAATTCCATTGGGCAGTTGGACATTCGCATTCCGGACAATTCAAGAGAGAGGGCTATCTTGGCAAATTCATGTGTCGCCCTATTACACTGTCTTCTATAGCAAAAGTAAACGAAAAAAATTTCAAACTCGTGCTTAAGATGGTTGGGTTGTCTCTTCACTCTCTAGTACTTCTTTACTACGATAAATTAAATCTCTTTTTCTCAACAAATAAAAAGGTTGGGTATTTGTTAGTTTTGTAGTAGAGGGTAGTACATGGAAGAGTTTTTTTGAATTTCTGATCGTGTTTTTGGTGAATAAAAGATTTGGTTGAATTTTATTTGGCTTATGGTATCGATGAACTTTTTTTTTTATTAACGCTGTCAGACGTTTTCTTAGTAATGTTGTCTTCTACTCCCCTCCTCGTACAGCATTAGTCGTCTTTGTAATTTTCAACATTAATGGATTTGTAGTTATGGTTGGAATTGTCTCCGGTACCTCCAAAGGATAGACCGCCTCGTTTAAGCCCTTTGTGAACCCAAAAAAGCTAATTGTACGCATACTCGCATACGAAAAATACATGCACGGTGCATCTTAATTGTTCAAAAGCATTTTCGACGTTTCGGATTTTAAATAAACTATTCACGTGCATAGTTTAAACTATTCGCGTGAATAGTTTATTTAAAATCCGGACTATTGACTTCTGATGGGACGGTCGAGATGAATTGCGTGCAAATGGCGTATGTAAGCATTTTTTAGCCTTGAGGTATAGTTTGGGGAACGAAAGATAGATTTTTGAATGTTTCAATGGTACTATTATTTCTTGTCCCCAGGGCATTATTTATACGGATAACAAGACATAACAAATACTGCAATGAATAAGGATTACTAGGACAAATTAATTTGGTCTTTTGATATTGGTTGCGTACATTTAATGCAAAATCCAATTATTTATATCTCATTATGTACGAATCTGAAATGTGGATATAATTTTTGAATTCAAAGAAGGCATACTTATAATTTGGGGAAAAAAAAAACCTAAAACGTTAGACAACAAATTCATACTACATTAACACCATTCTATTTTCGTACTCACATGGTGATTACGTTATATTTTCTTGCCGCGGTAGTCTTCATATATAGGCATAATCGTATACCATCTTGCATTTCCAGCAACGATGATTATCTAGGCGAATTAGCTGTATTTCAAGTTGGAGATGTCGGACCGCTTTTCCACCAACTCTCCTAAAACCAATTAGTGGTAGGAAGGGTTTCAATTAAGTCTTTTATGGCATTCGATATCGCATCCGCAAGTCTGTTTTTAGAACAGTCGCAGGGAGTGACATTGTGTAACCAAATCCATGGGGGCACTCCGGGCCCAACAGGAGATCCTTCCATTTCTCTGCCTTTTTTTGTTTAGTTGATCTCTTATGTTAGTCTACGTTAGACCTCATACTCTGAGAGCTCTAAAATTATCTCCCCTCGATATATATACCCTTGTCGACCTTCTATAAAATCTTCGATCTTTTCCGGTTAATAAAAAGTAAAATTACTCGCTGTTATTCTAGTAAATAACTCAATAAATTCCACTCTGTTGTTTTGCAGTCACGTTTTTATTTAATTGCAACGATAACATAAGGAAAACTGAGAAGGAAGTATACGTAGTCAGATTGAATCGGCAATACAAACTGCAAATATAGACGATTTTCAATTTTAATTAATAAGTTTTTGTTCATAGCATAAGATAAATGAAACGTTGAAAACAGTGATCTAATATTTGAAGAAAATTTTTACTTTATTTTTCTAGAAGTTGAAGAGAATCATATGGAGAACGTTATAATTATTTGGACCTTTAGTTAATCAATTGATGCCTTTTAATTGACCTCTTGCTTCGTGTGCTACCTTCTACTACACAGGAGTATTTTTTTTATTTTTTATTTTGGCTGCAAAAAGAATTCTGTTTATCACTCGATAAGGGTACATCGAGGAAAAGATTGAAAATTAATCAGAACTAAAAAGACACACATTAGCTACGTTGGCACCAATATATATATTCTAACATGTACATCATATGCAATACGACGATGTATAAAATAACATCCAATGCGTCAGTCAATGGAACAACAACAATACATCGTTTTCTTTTCTTCATTTTTAAAGAAGGAAATGAAATTTATTTCGTCAGATCATACAAAGGACAACAGAGTGAGTGAGTGACAATGAAACATAGGAGAAACATAATAAATAGAGATTTGGGAGACGACAACAGAACCCTACAACACTATTAGCAATAAGGTACATGAGTCATTCCAAGTTCTCGTTTGTCTTTAGAAGCCTTTTAAGAGTAAAATTTTCTTGATTCAAAATTCTCTTCTATCTTACTCTAACAAAAAAAAAATTTGTTGAACACCACAATGACACATTGAGCTCCCAATTGGGAAGGTCAAAGTACCAGCTCAAGATCGTAAAGAATGAAAATGACGGTGCACAAGCAGCTAATCATGCCTTCCTTTTTATGAGCGTGACTTTCCTTGAAAAATCATTTTCAGCATAAACAACGCTAACTTTGCTTCTTTTCATGTTTGAGGAATGATTTCGGGAAGGGAAAATAGGTTTAGATGGTATTATTTCTAGTCCCAATAGCTTTTATTTAAGAAGAAAGCTTCTCGGCAATTCTATTGAGAACCGCACGGGTTGCAATTTTCCCAATTTGATGGCCTTGTTTATTGAATAGGGTCCAATTGGGGGACTAGAAAATGCATGGGAAAGTGCAGCCCGTGCAATTCTAAATGGAATTGCTGAGAAGCTTTGTTTTTAAATAAAGGCTATTGGAACAAGAAATAATACTATCTAAAACTATTTTCCATTCCCAAAATCATTCCTCGAACATGACAAAAAGCAAAGTTAACCTTATTTATGTTACAAATGGTTCTGACTCAGAAAAAAAATGAAGGAATGCTTAATGAAGAAGGTGGAGGAGATTACCACGTTGTGCACATGTTGATGTGTGTGCCATCATTTTCGATCCTTACAATCCCAAGCTTGATGTTTCTGAATTACATAGGGTATTGGCAATAACCTAGCATTGTGAATTATATATATTATGCTCTCATCACCCTACAAATCCCATCATTTTAAGTAGGGTCATCAAATGGGACGACATTTATAGATATGTGCATATTTGCTTTGATTCGATGTTTAATCGGAGCATAGTACTTACGTTTCGTAATCGAAACAAAACAAATTTACACTGTCTACATTAGATCTTAGGATGAAATTAGGAATTGGAAAGTGATTAATTTTATTAGTGGTGAGATAGAGTTTGATAACCATTTTCGCCCTCTCTCTACAGTAACGGATTGCAGCTTACCGGTTCATGCACTACGGTCAGTTTATGCTACTAAATGATTTGTGCAATCTATTGTCTTGGATATTTTGTTTAATAAATGGCCATTGAAAGCCTTGAAAAAACAGTGGGGTTCTTCTCAACAAAAACCGGGGCAGGTTGAGTGGTACTAAAAAATCGGGTTCAAGAATGGGAGAAGTGAAATCCAGCCCCGTTGCCATTCCAACATAAGAGTGCTTTGGCGGTATTTTTATTTGTTAGGGCTAATGCCCTTGAGCCAAACACCAATTCCACTCAGAGCATAAGATGATCGCTCTGGCAGATCAGGATGTGTAGCAGCTCTAGCACTATTTTCACACATTTTCCTTGAGATGATATCTGTAGGCGGGTTAGGGGGGATTATAAGAGTTGAACCTAAAACTAGATGAACTTAAAACAAGCAGAGCCTCAATCTTCGGCTAACTTGCCAGTCTATTTTTCACGTCTGTTGGCCTTTACTTTTTTCAAGCAGGCATCAATCTTCGGCTTATGCCCTTGATTTTCAATCTATTACCATGTTGCCCAGCCTCTACCGAATGGTGACTATCCACAAAATTTCTCTCTTTCTTTTTTCAAGAGAGTTCAACTCTTACAAATGGATGATCCAAATTTCTTTCTTTTGTCCCTGTGCGTCATCTAAGCCAGAGACCAGCTACTGAATTAACGCGACTTATACCATACCCAACAGAGAAGCATATGATAACAAAAATAACAAGGCAAATGTCATATGGACAGTAATTCAAAAATCAAAAAACAGAAACTCTAGCAATGCATGATGTATTTCCCAACGAATCCATTGAAATCTAACAACAAAAACATAAGGCCACAATATCCCAAGAGAGCAAAAAACAGTCTAATACAGGAGCTCCCCGTATTGAGAGGCCTTATCGCAAGCAGCAATACAAACTTACAAAGCAAGGCAAATAACCTATTTTGCAATCAAAACACTTGCAACTACGGTGAAGAATCCAAGTAAAATGGAATAATACACAACCTAGAAAAGCGAAAGCATGCAAGACCTTCAAGAGAACAGTATTGTAGCATGACTTGAACCCTTTGGAAATGTAGATAACTGTTTCTTGACCAGTTCGAATTTCGTTCCAGCTTCCCAGTTTAGACTTGATGAAGCAGTAATGAACTAATGATCAGTGCCTCCAAGACCATGGCATTAATTAATAAAAACTTGGCTAGATCAAGTTCATCTGTACTCCCTCTGAAACATATAAATTCAACTACCTTAAGATGAGACTGAAAACATTGAGGTAACATTTCTTGTACCACATCCTTGTTAAACTTTGTACTGACGCTCTGAAATGACCAAAATACAAAAAGGGTAATGCATTAATTTAATCATGTGCCTGCCTTTGGGAAAATGACTAATAATCACAAATCAAAAAAGATAAACCAAATATGGCTCGTAATTTACCGCCTCAAAGATGAGAGTTTCAAGAACTGGTGAGCTGTGAAGCAAAGCCATAATTGTTCCATCAATAGCAATATATGCCGTCGAGAATTTCAATTTGACCAGATTATTATACGAAGGTAGAAGAGCTTGTAAATTTTGCAGGGGGGCAAGAACCTTGTCAATTACCAAGAGAAAGAAGTCAAATAAATGGAACAGCAAATTAAGTACGAGAGCTAATTCTAAGGGTTGAAACAAGTTAACTGGCACAATAAATATCACCATTCACCACAGAAAATAACTGTTATTGTTGTCTCGGGCATCGCTACTCACTCCCCATATTTTCAAAGTAAATGCTTTCTAGGGAATACCAATATAAGTTTCTAAAGCATTTTTAACAAATAAGAATACACACATACAACTTGTGTTTCTTTTATTAACCATCAAAGAAAGTGACCTCTTTGCATGATACATGTTTGAAGTTACCCTTGCTTGGCGAAACCAATAGACTTATATTTGGTATCTACAACAACTATGTAGTACATGACAGTACGGTATGAAGTGGAGCAACTGCCTGCATAACAATTGGGTACCACAGTTTGGTTGTTAAATTCCCTTCAAAACCTACGTTAACCTGACACATTCTACTTCTACCACTTGTACAACAGTTTTTTTTTCACCCCATACATCGTTTTGGAAGTGCTTAATAAATACTACTTGTCATTTAGGGTATCATCTTTGTAGCATTTAAGTGCTCTTTTACTAATAGTGATCTATTAGATGATTTGAAAACCTTTGGTCCCAACGTTCTACCTATCCTTTTGCATCTCTCAATGAAATGAACAGTAAAAGCACATTAAAAAACAATTATCTATCCAAGCACCTCAATTCAAAATACTGTAAACTCATAGCAATTTATATCCATGACAATTCTACATGTTACCACTTTTCACAATGTGATATATACCAAATTAGGTGGTGTGCATTTAGCGGTATATAATATCACAACATCCCACATTGCTTAAGAGTGGAATGGTGATCACTTAATATATGTTGAGACCTCTCCACTCATTGCCAATTGGTTTTGAGATGGATAGACAATTTCCACATGGTATCAGAGCGGAGCCGATTCCACCCCACATTTAAACAAAAAAAAAATCACAATCAACGCCCTACTATGACTAGGGATGGCAATTCAACCCGTCCTATCAAATTACAGGTTAAATTGGAGCCCCCTCCCCTAACCATACGATCTCAAGTATCCAACTCAAGATCAGTGGGAGACAACCTTATGTTAGCTGGATCCAACCACTTGAACTATCACCCCGATGTGGTATATGTTTTCAGCTGCTAAAGAATGCCCCCTGGTCCTGAACTCAGTTTCAAAACCACTGCTGGTTTACGGGAGTCTTCCACTGGTTCAGTGGAAAAGTGCACTCTTTCTATACTCCCTATTCACATCCTACTAATTACAGGGGAAGAAAAAGCTGTCTTTCCAATACTGAGTTACCACTAATCTAATCCAAGCTTCAATTTAATATTTCCCAAGTTGGCTTAATCAATACCATAAATCACTTTCACACTTTCTTCTATATCAAAGTGTCCTAACCCTACCCACTTGTCAAAACCGAAAACCAGTCCCAAGTTTTGCAGGACGTGATTCAAAGCACCAAACTAGCATTAAAATCTGTTTCCAGAAACATTTGTGTTAAAAAACACAGTGCAAATAGAGTTGTTGAATACATATGAAAAAAATACCTTTTCTGAAAGTCAAACAAAAATTAGCTGGCATGCCATCCCACCTCCCTGCCTAGCTAAACACCCTGTTCCTAGGGTCTCCCAATACATCATAGTCCATTTGTCAACTCCCTCCTGGTATTGAAGCTCTTCATTTCATGTCAACTGGGATCGAACCTAACCTTCATCAGCTCAAACACATCACAGAAGAAAGTGACTACATCTGACTTCAGCAAAGGAGGAGAAACAAGGTGAATGATGCCGAAGCTGCAGCTGCTGCTCTCAACAAAACTGAAAGAGGAAGAAGGCCTCTCCCAAAGAGAGGGCAGATTAAATTGAGGATAGCATCGAAAGCATACCGAGCTATTGTATTCTTGTTCTCTCCCGCCTCTTCTACACAGAAGAAAGTCATACTTAAGGACTACAAGGATGTTTAGCAAATTGTGATTTGTACAAATTTTTAGGTGTGTTGTGATTCCATCGATGTAGTTATCATGTTCTTCTGATTTTTTTTTCTCTCGTACGGATCCAATCCCTTTCGATTTATTGGGTTTAGAAGAGCGTTAAGTAGCAAGTTCAATACCAACTTGCAAGTGATGTTCTACAAGTTCTAGAAAACGAAATCATTCTCTCTCTTGCAACTCTTGAATTTGCCTGTTCCATATCCATAAGTTGACATAAAAGAATTAGCAGTGCACAATGCCTAGGAAACCACAAGATATGAAAAGCAGTTACCACATGATTTGCACAACAATTCAACGTATAAGATGTACTAGATGAGGGAAGAACAATTTTCCAAATTCAGTGAACTAGAAAAATGCAATATGACTAGTCGAAAAAGTATCGAACAGGTGAATTGAACGTTATATTTGGGAGCTTGAGCTTTCAAATAAGCCTTCACAATGTAATTGCAAATACTTATACAACTCTAAGCAGAAATTCCTTCGGTCTTTTCATTAGGGATTTGACAGGGAGTGGAATTCTCAACAAAAGAGGAACCATGGTAATCATGGTTGTGCAGCTATGCAGTACTATATAGGAACATGAAGCAGAAAGTTAGCTCTTCAATAAGGGATAGCTTCCACAGCAACTATTGTTTACAAGAAAGAAAAAAAAAAAAAAAAAAAAGTGAGAGAAATGACCCTTTTGACAGCAGTGGTGCCCCTGATAACATGAGGGGGTCCTAAGTACCAGCAGTGGTGCCCCTTTTGACAGCAGTGGTTCTTTGATTTCAGGCCAAGGCACAAAATGTTCTCTGCGTAGCGTAAAAGACCCAGAAACAAAAGAATGATTCCTTCCTTTCAATGCCAAGAAACAAAGATGCACCTTCATACTTTCCTCCAATCTATCAACCTACCTTTATTCCATAAAACCTTCCCGCATTTATAGACGTCTAAATCCTTTGGAGGGAGGGTTGTCCTTCTAAATAAGCAATGGCTGCTCAATTAGCTCCAACGGCTTTCTCAGGCCAAGCCACAAGGCGGATTACATTCTCAAACACGGAGATAGGGGGTGACAGCTCCTTGCCTAAGAAAACATGTAGATTTAAGAGTAATAACATGAAGACCCCAAGGCGGAGAATCTGCGTGAGAGCAAAAGCATGGAAGAGACCTTACATAGGCCATAGGTTCAAGGAACCGAGCAGTTCTGATCCAATACCTAACCCTCTTTCTCTATCCGAGACTATTAAGCAGTTCTATACCTGCATCAATAAGGACTTGAACCGACTAGGCGAGTTCATATCTGACGATTGCTTCTTTGATGATTGTTCGTTCTACAAACCATTCCAAGGGAAAAAGGTCTCTTTCTCCTCTAAACATCAAAGCAATCAGGTGTTTTTCTGCTTATCATTCTAAAGTTGCTTCTATGAACCATTATAGGAGGTTATGGAATTCTTTAGGCAACTAATAGCTAGCATGGGTCCCATTATAGAGTTCAAGATAGGGCTAGTCTCCGATGGAGATGATTTTACAACTGGAGTGATCTGGCATCTAGGTACTTTCATACTAGTTGTCTTAAAGGTTGTCCTTTCTAATCAGTGTGGTATATGAACTTTTTAAGTTTATGCCTAAAGCCTGATACAAATTTCTTGTAAAATGGCAGAATGGAACAAGAAACAAATCCCCTTCACCAAAGGCTGCAGCTTCAATGAGTGCTCAACAGAGGGAACGAAACTAGTCATCAAGTACCAAATACTCATTCTCAATACTGACCTGCATTTCTGTCTCTATTGATTAAACTAAAGTCAAGAATAACATACTGGTGAGTATATGCAGGAGAGCTCAAGTGATAACTGAATCGCCAATGAAACCAGGACGCTCTGCGCTGGTAATTTCTCGTTGCCTTTCTTGGAACATTAACGGTTCCAGTCTTTGTATGTCAAGCCGATTTATTTATTACTTATTATTTAAATACATTCACGTCTTATTGTTCTACTATTGACAAACTTCAGGTTCTACTGAAGTTTTTTACTTCACTATTTGACACGTTTCCAAAGGCTACTGAGTGTACGTAAATTTCTACTTACACTTCCTAAAAAGTTATCATTGAGACATCACATTCCAATATACATCAGATATCTGGGTGCTGGAGGGTTCCTAGACAACTTCTATCTTATACCACAAGTAATACTGAAGGTCTACAATAGGTTTTTGGGGCCATTTATAAAACCAATTCTAGCATGGTACATTCAACTCTGGAAATTCATCAATAACTTGCTCAGCAGCACGCTCAAGATATTGATCATCATTTCTAAGATCTTCAGACACTGACTGTGTTTCAACAGCAAACATTGTAGGAGGGCTTCACATCAAGTCATCGACTGTCAATCGTCATTACTATACCATGTTTCCAATAGTGAGAGAGCAACAAATGGTCCTAGAATAGGCGGAAGTGGTGGCGGTTTGCTGAAAGCAACAATAGGATCTACCTTTTCATTAGCAATTTTTTTCCTTCTCCCCCTATGTCGTTACTCGTTTGCTTCTTCGGGGTTGAAGTAGCCACTATACCTGAAGCAAGGATTAAAATACTGTCAATAAACAAGTTTCTTAGAGGAAATAAGGAAGAATGCAAAACAGATACTTGTGCATTACCCCATGCTCCTGCTCCTTTCGCAGAGCAGCTATGCTTAAAAATATTTCTTGCAGGCAATAATCCAGCAGTTCCACGCATAAAAGCTGTAGCTATTTCCTTCTTAAACAGGCCAGAATCAGAAACAAACAATCCTGCAATGCCAAAACCGGGGATAAAGAAGTCAAATTCACTATTCCATTGAAGCATTCAAGCCCATGACTTGACATGCAGCTGCTTACACATCCAGCATGGAAATAGCTATAAATTGAAAGAACATAACCAGCATAGTAAGCCTATCTTCTGAAGCAAGTTGAACAAACCAACCATTATTACAAATTTTTGGCAGCAACACTATCATATACAGCAACAAAGAAAAGCGATATTACCGTCAATGAAGCAAAAAACAAAATTGATATGGGATGTAGCGGTAAACGATCGAAAGAACACAATACAGAACTACACATATAGCCCTTGACAAAGTGAAATGGTCTGGTCAACCCCAATTGATTGTGACACAAGGCTAAGTTTATTTGGTTATTTCATCGGGTAGTATCACCATCAGAACATACAGATTAAAATATACGGATATCGAAAGCAAGTTCTTACTGTCTTCGCAAGCAACATGTGTCCACAACATCCAACAATTGCAAACTAGGTAGTGCTAGACAGGGTATTCTCACGACTTAATATCTACATTCATCAGAAGAAATCAAAAGAAGCAGAGAAACGGGCTAAAAAATAGAAATCTTCAAAGGTCAAATTACCGATAATCACATCAATCGTTCATCTAACTGTTAAGTAAAACAATAGATAATCATTCTATGAAGCATACACAAGCAACTTCCCTCCTCTTCAGGAAAAGAGCAACAAAAATTCAACTAGCCAAATGATGATGAAAACCCATTAGGCTTCTCCAAAGAAGATTTCACAAAATTGAATTTAACAAAAAGAATCCGTTTATGTTTCCCAAGTGCACCCTAAAGCCCAAGAGCCCCCAAAACAACACCACTCTTCCACATAGTTCCCACTAGACAGCAGACACAAACCAAGAAAACCCATTTCATCAATTGCACAACACGCTTTTTCTGCCAATAAATTTACGGAATTCAATAGTCATTTTCCATTTCAATCCGTTATCTTGAAGGGTTTCACAAGGGTCCGCTTCAATTGCAATAATATAACGGCAAATAAATTTCTTGAGACAAAAAGTTTCTTTTTCATTCAAGATTACTTGACTATACGAACCAAAAACAGCACAAGTGCAGGGAACTGACACAATAATGATGGAAAACTTAGGGGAGATTGAGATGCTTTACCTGCACTTGTTGAAAGTTTTTGCGTTGCAAAGAGAGCGCTTCCACACATTGTTTTGTGTCGTCCAATGTTGAGGCCTGAGGGGGATGGAGACTGGAGAATGTTCGGGAACTTTCTCGCAAAAAGATAATGTTTGGTATTTCCCAATAACTTCACATTTCATAGAAGAATGACCAAGGCCAAAAAATCCTATACTAATACAAGATACACAATGAGATCGCTCAGTTTGGATTGGTGCTCCACAAATGATTTGTGCAGTACCTGGATTAACACTTTGGACAAAAGGCACTTGAACGGCAATTAAAATTTGATGTACTGGAAGGTAAGTGTATAGGCATAAAATAGGCCGAACACAATGATGGAAACCTCTTAAGCTGAAGAAAACAGTGAGCCATCCAACCAGGTTTTCAAAAAAAGAATTGGACAACAAAGGTAGAAGGCCCAAACACTTTACATTGAGTTAACAAACCAACAACAAAATAAGCCTTACTAAAATGAGTCAGCTAATCTCCGATTCTGCTGCTAAAATATGAGTTCATATGGTTTCACTTTTCATACAGAAATTGTAGTCCAAATCTCAAGCTCCGACTGTGTTGCTAAAAGAAATCATGAAACGAGCCACAAAATTTTGTAAAATGAGCAACAAAAATTCGTAAACAAAATGGGAGAGATTCACAAACACACTCAAGCAAACAATTTTTAACACTGACAGAAGACAAACATGCAATGGAGCACTCACATATCTCACCTAACACCTAACATGGAGGGACTTAAAATCTATGATACTGAATACAAACAGTTTTTATAAAGCAAGTCTACACTGGATTCGGGTTCAAACCAATTCTCTATGCTATTTCTGAATGAGTTCGGTTTTTCAGGAAGGTTAAGAAATAGAGTATATTAAGGGGGATGGTCCCGACCTTCTTTCCTCAAACCAGGTTCTCTCTTATATACGATACCACCAAACTCTTTCCATTTCTCGACGTTACATAGAGAAAGATAACTAAGCGTAGGCCACCTGTAGTAAAAAGAAAACTTCCGTGAACAGACGCTTTCAATTACTCACGAGTTCCATAATGAAAAGATAACAAACAAGTGTGTGCGATAGGCAGCGGGAGAAAACTAGAATCGAATCCAGAAATTACATATCCTATCCTTTTCCTTTGAAATACTTTTGATTGCACTAGTATGTGAAAAAAGAACTTGAAGCAAAGGCATTTACTGCGGCGCTGGCGCTTCAGAGAAAATATTACCCAGCCCCAAGTGGTTCATCAATAACCATACAACAGTAAGAGCCTCTCCACCGTCTCCCAACTGCCGGACAAATGCAGCATGAACCAGTAGTTCTATACAAACTGTGAATATTAGATGCCACCGGCGTTCCTCTTCAAAATTAGTAATTAGCTGCTTTGCAAGTCTACATGCATCTTTCCACACAGATTCGCTTACACCTCCACTCAGTAAAGCAAGGTCAATATCAGTAACCTGAGATAGGAGCGCTTGACCGGCTTGCGTTGGGTCTGTTATTGATTGGCCTTGAAAAAATTGCCTAGCCTCCGAATATGCTTGCCGAAAAATCGGTTCCCAATTACTAGCAGCTAGAGCTATCATACTAGGCTTTCAGAGCAAAAGATATAACAGATACTCGGATATATATGCGTCGTTAATTGGATAGTTGGGTTCATTAATGCAAAAGCAGATATCAGTAGCAATGTGCCACCACATGAGGCTATTTGCGTAGTCAACCCCACCAAGGCTCCATCCGATTAGATTCTCACAATTAAATTTCCTGACAGCCAAATTGCCCCTCCCTGAGCACATCTGTTTTTGCAGTTCTTACATTCTCTCTTGCTTCCTCTGATATCTCACGTAGATATTCGTAAATCTCGTGCTGCGGAAAAGTAAAGAAATGGACTGAGGTCAACGTTTGATCGATTTTGAAGTCCTTTAGGACCGCCTCTATGGGCAGTTGATCTATTATTTTGTTGGTGACGTCTCGAGGATTACAAAGACAATAGCTCATCAAATTCCACCGCGAGTAAGAGTTTGACCACCTTCGCGTGGAGACCATAGCTGCGGCAGTGAGTTCTTCGAACAGGTTGCAGCTGAGCGAGCTGAGCGCAAGGACACCCCATACTTACAAGAGGACCTCAACGATAGAGAGGATTTCGAGGAACAAGACATAGGAGATGCCGATATCAATCTTTGAAATCCCACGCTTGTCATGCAGACAGAATAAGACAAATGCTGCAAAGATTGAAATTAACGACGCCATGCGTATTGTGTACCCAATGCCTGTTGAAAAAACTAGAGTAGCCGTGATGACATTTGAAAAAACTAGCAAGCTGCTTTGCTTCTTAGTGCTTTTCGCATCCCGCAAAAATCTTACAAATAAGAAATGGCTAGTGATGCTCATCTCTGCAATTTACTTTTTGGCGAACTGGGTTGCTCCATTTGCACTCGGAATCATCTCTAACCACAAGTTTGCAGCAGATCATGTGGTCCTTGTCCTGGTGTAATCAGTGGCGATCTTCTGGCATTTTGGGCAACCTAGTTTTTTCACGGCTACGCTAGTTTTTTCAAATGTCATCACGGCTACGCTAGTTTTTTCCCAGGCTACACACAGCAGCTTGCTCTTTCGTGCTTCATTTCTGGTGTTTTTTGTAAGAACAGTAAAGCATGCAGAGCGTACGCTCACCTTATTTTGGGGTAGATCGGGTAGATGGGACTCCAAAGCCGCACTATTGGAGAACATTGACCTTTCGCAAGTAGGAGAAAATCTACCCACCGACTTACAAAGTGTGATTGGTCGTCCTTTCTATTATCACCCCACTGATCATATAGGCATGACTTCCAAGGAACAGCTGCAACTCGTTGTTTGCTTCTATGAAAAATTCAAGGGATTTGTTATTTAGAAAGAAGAAAGGAAAGTGTGTAGGGTGTTAACGAACCCAAACACAGAAGACTTTATTTATATTATGTAAGAGATGAATACAGTATGTAGCTACCCAATGTGGGACAACTAACAATAAAGCATATTCTAACACTCCCCCTCAAGCTGGAGAATAAATATCACAAAATCCCAGCTTGTTACATAAAAACTCTAAACGTGGTCTAAACAATGGCTTGGTGAAAATATCAGCCAACTGACCTCCTGTAGACACAAATGGAGTAGATAACACACCCCCATCTATCTTCTCACGAACAATGTGACAATCTACTTCAATGTGTTTCGTTCTCTCATGAAATACTGGGTTTGAAGCAATATGGATGGCTGCTTGATTATCACAATGCATAGGAATAGGTAACTGCACACCAAAGCCTAACTCCTCAAGTAAACCTCTCAACCATACAATTTCGCAAGATGTGTGTGCCATGGCTCTATACTCAGCTTCTGCACTGGATCTTGCGACAACCGTCTGTTTCTTGCTTTTCCATGTAACCAAATTGCCTCCAACAAAAGTACAGTACCCGGTAGTAGACCGTCTATCAGATGGTGATCCTGCCCAGTCAGCATCGGTAAAGGCTTCAACACGCAAATGACCATTGGACCGATAAAACAGACCACGTCCAGGATGAGCCTTAAGATACTTTACAATACGAAGACAAGCTTCCCAGTGTGGAAGTCGAGGAGCTGACATAAACTGACTCACCATACTAACAGCAAATGAGATATCTGGACGGGTATTGGTAGGATAATTCAACTTGCCAACTAAGCGACGATACCGGTCTGGATGAGGAAATATCTCCCCCTGATCAACACAAAGCTTCACATTAGGATCCATTGGAGTCTCCACAGGTTTTGCTCCCAATAAACCTGTCTCCTCGAGAATATCCAAAGCATACTTCCGTTGGGACAAACTAATCCCATCCTTGGACCTTGCTACCTCAATACCCAAGAAATACCTCAGCTTACCCAAGTTTTTGGTGTGAAATTGACGCTGTAAAAACTGCTTCAACTCATCAATGCCGTACTGATCATCTCCAGTAATGATGATGTCATCCACATATACAATCAATACTATTCTTCCTCGTTCAGACTGTCTGAAGAATACCGAGTGATCCGAATGAGATCGACGCATACCAAATTCCAACACAGCCTCACTAAATCGACCAAACCAAGCTCGAGGTGACTGCTTCAGACCATATAAAGCTTTGCGAAGACGACAAACCTGAGAACGCCCCCCCTGAGCAACAAACCCAGGAGGTTGCTCCATATAGACCTCCTCGAGCAGATCACCATGAAGGAAAGCATTCTTAACATCCAACTGATACAAGGGCCAGCCAAGATTGGAGGCCAAAGAAATAACCACCCGGACAGAATTGATCTTGGCAACAGGGGAAAAGGTCTCAGCATAGTCAACGCCATATGTCTGTGTATAGCCTTTGGCCACAAGACGGGCCTTATATCGCTCAACAGTGCCATCTGGATTATACTTGACCGTAAAAACCCACCGACAACCAACAGTAGACTTTCCTGGTGGAAGAGAAACCAACTTCCAAGTGCCATTTTCATGGAGAGCAGTCATCTCACTCTCCATTGCTGTCCGCCACTCAGATAGAGAAAGAGCCTCCTGTACAGTGTGAGGAACATGTATGGAAGAGACAGAAGAAGTAAAAGCACGAAGAGAAGGAGACAGATGATCATATGAGACAAAGTGGGAAATAGGATGAGAAGTACAAGTACGAGTACCTTTACGAATAGCAATGGGAAAATCAAGATCAGACAAAGGAGAAGAGACTACCGGATCATGCGACGGGGAAGATGTTGGGGTGGGCACTGGCGGGGCGGGCACTACTGGTACCTTGTTACGACGAACGTATACCTGCAAAGGTTTGTCCTGCAAGGATGGAGGAGATGGAACAGAAGGTACAGCCATAGGAAAGATAGACTCATCGCTAACAGTGTGTGTATCCGAATAAAATGGTAATGACTCATTAAATGTAACATCAGCAGACACAAAATATCGACGTAATGATGGCGAGTAACATTTATACCCTTTCTGAGTGCGGGAATAACCGAGGAAGATACATCGAATGGACCGGGGATCAAGTTTGTCCCGATCAGGATCTAGAGCATGAACATAACAGGTGCACCCAAAAATTCGAGGAGGTAAAGAGTGAAGTGGACGACTAGGGAATAATACCGTAAAGGGTATCTGACCACCCAGGACAGCAGAAGGCATACGGTTGATCAAATAACATGCTGTAAGGACAGCATCACTCCAATAAGACTTAGGCACTTGCATTTGAAATAACATAGCACGCATAACTTCTGACAAATGACGAATCTTGCGTTCGGCAACCCCATTTTGTTGTGGAGTTCGAGCGCAAGAGGTCTGGTGTATAATTCCATGATCAACAAAGAATTGAGAAAGAGCATTACGAAAATATTCACGTGCATTATCAGAACGAAATAGACGAATGCAAGTATTAAACTGAGTCTTTATTTCCATAAAAAATTGCTAAAAAATGGATGACAATTCTGACCTAGTCTTCATAAGATAAAGATATGTCACTCGAGAGAAATCATCGACAAAAATAACAAAATACTGAAAACCAGATAAATTTGGGACATGTATGGGTCCCCAAATATCTGAATGAACTAATTCAAAAGGATGCGACACACGACGCTCTACCCGAGGATAATATGACACTCGACGATGTTTACTGAACTCACAGACTTCACAAGATAAGCTATCAACACGACTACATGAAGGTACTAGTTTCTTCAAACTTTGGAGAGAAGGATGGCCAAGACGACAATGATGGTGATATGGAGATTCTGATGACTGAAGAGCAATAGATTGAGGTCGAACATCGCTGACAAAGTAGTATAGGCCACCACGCTCAGTACCCCCACCAATCTTCCTCCCTGTCTTTAGATCCTGAAACACACAATCATGAGGAGAAAATGTGATGGAGCAATTTAAAGATTTGGTAAGCTTACTAACAGACATAAGATTAAAGGGAAACCGAGGAACATGTAACACAGAGTCTAAAGTAAGAGAGGAACTGATAGGGATAGAACCAAAACCAGTAATCTCAGTGGTAGAACCATCTGCTAGAGTAACACGAGAGAGTTTACTAACAGATTGATGATCAATAAAGGAAGTAGAAATACCAGTCATATGATCAGAGGCACCAGAATCAATAACCCATGGAATAGAAGTAGAAGAAGAGGCAACGCAAGCAACGGAAGAACCTGTCTGAGCAAGCGTAGCAATGGAGGAAGATCCTGCAGATGACTGTTGAAATGCCACAAAGCGTTGGTACTCCTCAGCAGAAATAGTCACTGGTTGATCAGTAGAGTGATGGGATGGCACTGTTTCCTCAAAAGTAGCAACCTGATGAGCCTGGGGATAACCATGAAGCTTATAACAGTAATCCACCGTATGACTTGTACCCCCACAATGAGTACATGATCGGGTACCACAACCACGACCATAGCTACCTGAACCACCTCCCCCTGACGTGCGACCATAATTTCCTCCATCACGACTAGAACTACGACCATTGAATCCAGAAGTACCACGACCACTGGAACTATAACTAGAATCACGGCCACCAGAACCACGACCACCAAAACCACGGCCACGACTGTTACGGCCATTACCAGACCCAAAACCACCAGAGACAGCGGAAGCTAGAGCTGTACGATCAGAAGAAGACACAGGAGGTGGCGTAGAACGGGATGCAGAAGATTGACGAAGTCGACTGAAGACCTCGCTGAGAGAAGGTAGGTCGCGAGATCCCAAAATCTGATTACTAACTGGATCAAAATCTGAGGAGGCACCAGAGAGGAATCGAGCAACCTCCATACGCTCACGCTGGCGTCGCACAACCTGAATATCAGAAGACAGTGGCTCACAAACACGAAGTTCATCCCGAATACGACGAAACCTAGCATAATACTCCTCGAAAGATAAGTTGCCCTGAGAGATAGAAAAGAATTGCTGATGAAGATCATAAGTGCGACGGAGATTGTTCACACCAGAATACATCTCCTGAGCCTGTGTCCAAACCTGTTTGACTGTGTCCAAGAACATCAGTGAGCCAGCAATATCTTCATTCATACTATTCCACAACTGACTACGGATCCGAGCATCCCTAGGTTTCCACAAAGTAGTATCTGTAGGAGGATCATCAGTCAAGAACTGAGACTCGGACTCCCCCTCATAATACACCTCAACTGCCTTGGCCCAAATAGCATAATTATTACCATTCAGCCGTGTGGATGTAATTGGCAGCCTCTCCCGAGAAGAACTGGAAGAGCTACCCATAACAATAGAACTAGAACTAGAACTAGTTGCAGAAGCAGATTTTTCCTCAGACATTTTGCCAACAAATCACAGAGAACCAACCACCGATAACCAAATTAATCAACAAACTACTAATCAAACTAAAACAGCTGGATCAAATAACCCAATCAAACAACTAAATATCTGCCTCTGCCACTGCTGACATCAAACAAACCAATCAAATACTAACAGAACATGCTGTCATAAAAATCACCAAATAATACCAGAAGGGCATAAGTTCATCTGAGAAATGATTGTTATGTCTGTGATATGAAAAATACCATGACGAGAACCTCCCAATAACACGAACACAGTAGATCAGTGAACCAGAGGGAGACTCTGTAGACACCGAGAGAGACTTTGCAGGCACCGATTGAATCTGAGAGGTTGATCTGAACACATAGACCACAATTTCGAAGTCGTTTGAAGATTTCGAACACCAAGGGCTGGATTTCGAAGTTCAATCAGAGGTTTCAAGAGGGTTTAAGGCTGTTTGAACAGGTTTTGAGTTCGAACAGATCTGCATATGGATTTGCAGCACTCGTTTTTGAGGTTAGTACACCAAACACTGCTCGGTTTAAGTTTTCGAACCACGATTGATGGCTATCTGGTGTCGATTGAGAGTTTTGGATGGGTACCAGTACTCGGTTTGGGTTTAGGTGGTTACAGTGATGGGTTTCGATGGGTTAAAGAGGATTATGGGGGTCGATTTAGGATTTCGAAGGCTGTAGATGCAGCGTTTTAGGATTTCGAAGGTTACTGGGTTCTGATAGAGGAAGTAGATGAGTGACGATAGCTGTAGGTGACGATAGCTGTGACGTTTCAGGGTTTGGTGGATGACGGCAGCAACAGGATAATAGGTTTAGATGTATCTAATGTGGTTTAGGGTTATTGATAGATCGGCTAGGGTTTACAGAGGTTGAATGGTGAAGGACGATTGGTGGGCTACGTGTATCTAGGGTGGGTGAGGGACCCGCTCTGATACCATGTTATTTAGAAAGAAGAAAGGAAAGTGTGTAGGGTGTTAACGAACCCAAACACAGAAGACTTTATTTATATTATGTAAGAGATGAATACAGTATGTAGCTACCCAATGTGGGACAACTAACAATAAAGCATATTCTAACAGGATTCATCGTAGGAGGAGTCATTTATGGGCCTAGGCTGCGTAAGTTCACACGTAACTTCTTTCTCAAACCAGATAGCTATCATGCTTTTGCGATAATCGAAATTGAGCTTAGCTTCATACATGAGGATCTCCATACCAAAGCTGCAGCAACAGGCATTGGATACACAATACGCACGGCGTCGTTAATTTCAATCTTTGGAGCATTTGTCTTATTCTGTCTACATGACAAGCGTGGGATTTCAAAGATTGATATCGGCATCTCCTATGTCTTGCTCCTAGCGTCTTTACTCCTCGAAATCCTCTCTTTCGTTGAGGTCCTCTTGTCAATACGGGGCGTTCTTGCACTCAGCTCGCTCAGCTGCAACTTGTTCGAAGAACTCACTGCCGCAGCTATGGTCTCCACGCGAAGGAGGTCAAGCTCGTACTTGCGGTGGAATTTGATGAGCAAAAGAAAGGTTGCCCAAAATGCCACAAGATCGCCACTGATTACAGCAAGGCAAGGACCACATGATTTGCTGCAATCTTGTTGGTTAGAGATGATTCCGAGTGCAAATGGAGCAACCCAGTTCGCCAAAAAGTAAATTACAGAGATGAGCATCACTAGCCATTTCTTATTTGTAAGATTTTTGCGGGATGCGAAAAACACTAAGAAGCACTGAGCCGAAAAACTCAGGAGAGCACGAACCTGGATCTCCCATGTGTTCATAGTTGCTAAACTTTGGACCAAATCTGATAGAGTTTCGAATCTATTTCCCAAACCCCCTACCGGTTTCGTTTCTCTTCTACCCTTGTTTCTAGATGGGAAAATTGTACCAGTTGTTCTATGTGTTACAAGGGAGAGTCTGGTGTAAAAGTTTTCTAGAGAGAGAAATAGAACTATTGTATTGAACTGTATGAAATGCTTTTCGATCCTTTACAGAAGAGCCTCTTGGGCTTATATACCAACTAGACCCTGAACAAACACAAACACATTGATTGGAGGATACACTTTCACATGGATTGCTGACATGACAACCCTCTCTACAACTACCAGCTTGGCTCAAATGTCATCACGGCTACGCTAGTTTTTTCCCGAGCTACACCCAGCTACTTGCTCTTTCCTGCTTCATTTCTGGTGTTTTTTGTAGGAACGATAAAGTATGCAGAGCGTACGCTCACCTTGTTCTGGGGTGGATCGGGCAGACGGGACTCCATAACCGCACTATTGGAGAACACTGGCCTTTCGCAAGTAGGAGAAAATCTACCCACCGACTTACAAAGTGTGATTGGCCGTCCTTTCTATTATCACCCCACTGGTCGTATAGGCATGACTTCCAAGGAACAGCGGCAACTCGCTGTTTGCTTCTATTAAAAATTCAAGGGATTCATCGTAGGAGGAGTCAGTTACGGGCCTAGGCTGCGTAAGTTCACACGTGACTTCTTTCTCAAACCAGATAGCTTTCATGCTTTTGCGATAGTCGAAATTGAGCTTAGCTTCATACATGAGGATCTCTATACCAAAGTTGCAGCAACAGGCATTGGGTACACAATACGCATGGCGTCGTTAATTTCAATCTTTGCAGCATTTGTCTTATTCTGTCTGCATGACAAGCGTGGGATTTCAAAGATTGATATCGGCATCTCCTATGTCTTGTTCCTCGAAATCCTCTCTATCGTTGAGGTCCTCTTGTAAGTATGGGGTGTCCTTGCGCTCAGCTCGCTCAGCTGCAACCTGTTCGAAGAACTCACTGCCGCAGCTATGGTCTCCACGCGAAGGTGGTCAAACTCTTACTCGCGGTGGAATTTGATGAGCTATTGTCTTTGTAATCCTCGAGACGTCACCAACAAAATAATAGATCAACTGCCCATAGAGGCGGTCCTAAAGGACTTCAAAATCGATCAAACGTTGACCTCAGTCCATTTCTTTACTTTTCCGCAGCACGAGATTTACGAATATCTACGTGAGATATCAGAGGAAGCAGGAGAGAATGTAAGAACTGCAAAAACAGATGTGCTCAGGGAGGGGCAATTTGGCTGTCAGGAAATTTAATTGTGAGAATCTAATCGGATGGAGCCTTGGTGGGGTTGACTACGCAAATAGCCTCATGTGGTGGCACATTGCTACTGATATCTGCTTTTGCATTAATGAACCCAACTATCCAATTAACGACGCATATATATCCGAGTACCTACTATATCTTTTGCTCTGAAAGCCTAGTATGATAGCTCTAGCTGCTGGTAATTGGGAACCGATTTTTCGGCAAGCATATTCGGAGGCTAGGCAATTTTTTCAAGGCCAATCAATAACAGACCCAACGCAAGCCGGTCAAGGGCTCCTATCTCAAGTTACTGATATTGACCTTGCTTTACTGAGTGGAGGTGCAAGCGAATCTGTGTGGAAAGATGCATGTAGACTTGCAAAGCAGCTAATTACTAATTTTGAAGAGGAACGCCGGTGGCATCTAATATTCACAGTATGTATAGAACTACTGGTTTATGCTGCATTTGTCCGGCAGTTGGGAGACGGTGGAGAGGCTCTTACTGTTGTATGGTTATTGATGAACCACTTGGGGCTGAGTAATAATTTCTCTGAAGCGCCAGCGCCGCAGTAAACGCCTTTGCTTCAAGTTCTTCTTTCACATACTAGTGCAATCAAAAGTATTTCAAAGGAAAAGGATAGGATATGTAATTTCTGGATTCGATTCTAGTTTTCTCCCGCTGCCTATCGCACACACTTGTTTGTTATCTTTTCATTATGGAACTCGTGAGTAATTGAAAGCGTCTGTTCACGGAAGTTTTCTTTTTACTACAGGTGGCCTACGCTTAGTTATCTTTCTCTATGTAACGTCGAGAAATGGAAAGAGTCTGGTGGTATCGTATATAAGAGAGAACCTGGTTCACTTTTGAGAATTGGGAAGGGAACGGCTTGCATCCATGATTTATCAGTTAATACCTGTCCTGGAAAATATTAAGATCAAATTGTAAAAATGTGATGGTCAGAGTAAAAACTGATGTACTGAATCCAAGCCCCGCAAAGATATTTCTTTGCATATTTTTGCGTATGTAGTAGTGCTGCTACAAGAACAGACTAAAGATTGTGTGCAAGTAGAAAAATAGAAAAACATTACCTGACCAATATGATGTATGTTATTTGATGGTAAAAATTCATAAAAACCAATGCACCGCTAAAAAAAGAACTTGGGGTAAAACATAGAGCCAATAACAGAGGACAAGGAGCTGAAGGCAATAAAGAAACATGTAAAACAAAAGCAACAACTAAAAGGCAGATCGACACCAAAAGCAGAAAATAATAGCATAACAACACTAACATAAATAAAAAGAAGGAATCAAAACTATCAAGCCATCCCTCCGAATCCTTGAGCGTAAATTACCCCAGCAATAGAATCTTATCATGTCTTTTATCTTAGTTTAACATATCTGTTAAGGCACATTGCTACAGATTTCGTATGGGGTAGCAATTCACGATGGCAAGGATGAATCTTTGTAATGGACATGTAGTGCAAATCACATATCCTCTGACAAATCTTCCTACACAAAGTGGGAGGAACTGATGCATCCATCAAACAAGATTTTGGGATCAAGTTGGAAAAATTTATGTCCATGGAATGGAAGGAGGAAATCAACTTCGCAAGCTGCTTAAACTAGAATTGCATCAAGGTCGGTTCTTGCTAGAAAAGGCAGTAATGCCCAAGAAGGAAGCAGTCAAGACTCAAGAGGGAGGGATGTGCTTTCTCTGCAACTGAGACTGAAACACCAGTTCACATGGAAGGTGTGTGTATCATATTTAACTGGTGGAATATCAGATGGGTGTCTTCGGCTAACAGCTTGCTAGTGTTGAACACGTTGTTTTCAAATTTGTTTGCTAATTTGTTAGGAGAATGTGGGGAAAATACAAACTAGTCTATATGTAGGGACTAGGCCAATTTGGAAGACTAGAAGGAGCGAGGACCAGGGCTAGAGCGGGAGCGGGGGTACGTAGAATCTCCGTAGGTTTGGAGCAACGAAGGAATATTTAATGAATATATACATAAAGGTTTGTAGAAAGGGGGCTTCTTTAAAAATCCCATAAATGAAGTCAAAGTAGGAGCTTCAAAGCTTGTAGCTTAGGGGTGCGCAGGTTTGGAACCCTTATATATATATACACATTTATATGTAATGTACATATGCTTTATAGTCACGAAGCAAGCGTGTATAAAATCATTTTATATATATATATATATAAACATGAGTGAGAAATGACATCCAAGAGATTTTTTTATGCCAAATATATGGACTAAACAAGTAGATAAAAAGAGTAAAATAAAAGACGAGAAAGAGAGTCCTAAATCGTTCTTACTTTTTTTTTTTTTTTTTCATTTTCTTCTTGCTTGCATATATTTGGAAAAAGAAGTGACAATGTCGTCCTCAAGATTAGTGTGGAGGCTCCCATCCTATTTAGGAGCGGGTTCCCATCTGGATGGAAGCGAGCTCCTATCTCGAGAGCGCGAATTAGAGCTCCCGTCTAGGGAGCGCGCCCATTTTAAAAGGATCTTGCTACTAAGTACTAAGGTTCAAAGTAAGGTTAGATTATAAAACTCGCTAGGCACTAACCAGGTACCCACTAGCTCCTAGGCCTAGTACTTGGAGAGTACTCGGTGCCTAGCAATTGTCGGAATTTTTTTATTTCTTTTAATATTCTCCACCCCTCCCAAAATGATATCCATTGTGAAAACATTAAACCTTCAACATTCAATCCATCCATTGATCAAAATCAAACCTAACCCCCATTGTGTGTGTGTGTGTGTGCGTGTGTGTGTGTGTGAGGGAGAGAGAGAGAGAGAGAGAGAGAGAGAGAGAGAGAGAATGGAGAAAAGATTGGAGAAGAGAATCAATTTCAACCAGCACTCCTAGCAGTGAGAGTGTGAAACGATCAGTTTGACTCAGATTTGATGAGGTTTTAGCCTTGTACTTAGTATATAACGTACTGTATGCATTTATAAAACTATGCTAAAGCCCCTTGAAAGTCGCAAATTCTGTATTTTACCCTGACTTTTTCAGATTTTTTCCGCCTAAACTCGACTTTTTTCGACCTTTTTCCGCCTAATCCCGACTAGCTTAGACTTGTGACTAGTTTTGACTTGCCGACGGATCCCCAACGAATCGTCCCCGCGACCATATGACCCGTCTAACCACTAATCGCGTTGGCCATGCGCTGCCTAGTCGAGTGTTAGAACACTCGTTCAAACTGAAGTACAATATAAAGGACTATGATGTGGATTATTTTAAAAGATGCTTTTCTAGGGATTAGGAAGATCAAGATTTAAATATGCAGAACAAACTTTGGCTTTGGTTCTCTTGTGTTTCTCCTGTTGTATTCCTCGTTATTCGATCATTCAATTTTCTTGTTGGATGTATCTCTTTGGGGTCTGATTTGGCATGTGATCTTCTAGTGGTAGGGGTGCCAAAATAGAATACATCTAGTTTTGATGCCTAATCTTATCCCCTCTCATTGTACCCTTATTGACTTCAAACAATGCTTTCCTTTTCCCGAGCCAAAAACAAAAAACATAAAAACTGTGCTAGTTATATCAAAGCAGAAGATTTAGACCAGAACACCAGTAAGCTCAATTTTTCAAATTGTATTTATCTTGAAATTTTAGTTAGGGGACAAAAACACGACAGGAAACAATCTGCCTACCCTATTGCTTTCTTCCACTACTAAGCATAGAAATAGCAAGGGAAAGGTGGGTTTAACTTTTCCTCTATTTAGTCGTTCTTGGAAAATACTATAAAGCATAAAGAGCGTGTGTACAGGAGAGACGTTTAAGACCCTTCTAAACCTAAGAAACCTCTAACGTTGTCACATATTAAGGGAAATGTAGGCAACCTTATGAGCAAAACCAAAAAAGATATACTCCTATTAGGCTATTACTTAACCCCCCAAAAAAAACCTTATGAGCAAAAAGCAGAAGTAAGATCCCAGCTCAAAAGCAGAAGTAAGATCCCAGTTCTTCTTCTTCTTCTTCTTGGTTATTTAGAACTTACCCAAAAAAGTAAAGAACCAAGCCGAAATTGGAGAGTTCAAATTGATTATACTTTCCTACATTTTGTAATCAACCAAACACAGCATGACGGATAAAACTAACCCTTCAATCAGGACTGATTCCTTATTTCCCTTCCCTTGCAAGTACTTATAACAGAATGTACAAGGACTATTCCATGAAGAAAATACAAAATTTAAAACAGAAACAACCTGCCTTGCATTGTCCTATCAGGGTAGGGGAAAAAAATACAGCAGAAAGTACCTGCCTGATATTAGGGTTTCAACTGCATTCCATCGCCGAACAAGAGAAGCTTGAAAATGCCAGGTTAGATAATGACTAGACGATCAACATAAAGAGAAGCAGCAGTGACTGCATTGGAAAGGAGCGTGTACTGATCGAATGACCAGATTGGGAAGTGAAAAGCAAAGCGTTTTTTGCAACCACGATTTTAGAAAGCGTAATTGCTCAACACGCTTTCTATTAAATTAACCGGAAAGTTAATTATGTCATTAATCGCTGACTTGATTTGCAAACACGTTTTCGTATTTTGCAAACACATTTTCACATATTTTGGGAGTAAAGTTAAAAAAACTCACATTTTATTTAATAAAGTTAAAAAGAACCACGTTTTCATGTACTTTGAGAATAAAGTTAAGAAACACGTTTTATTTAATAAAGTTAAAAAAAACCTTAAATCGGTTAATGAGCCAAATAAAATTCCTCATGTTCGAATAGAATTCCCCAACAGCCCTTCTTCTTCTTCCTCCCTTTTTTTTCCCCCGAAAAATGACAATGTTTTTTCGGTCAACATGAGTAGTTGGGTGTGTTAACGGGGTGTTCCACTAACAAAAAATAATTTTTTTTCTAAAAATTAAGATAGATCATCCTCTTATAATACGTCACGTACAAAATCGTGAAAAACTAATTTATTCTAAAAACACCATTAACGGAACACCCCTTAAGTGAAATGATCATCTCAGAGCATCTCCAGTTCTCACCCCTTCTTTTTTTACCTAAATTTGAGTAAAAAATTGTTTAAATCCTCAATTTGGGTAGAATGATCTCCAATGGAAAACTCAATTTTCAACCCAAATTCATATATATTTTTTATATTAGGAATGGCATATATGTAAATAAGTAGATGATAGATTCAACTCCGGAGAAGCTTCGATCATCCTCCAGAAGCTCTGGCGACACTCCAAAAGCTCAGGAGAATGTCTGGGGACCCTACAACAGATCCGACGAAGCTCTGGGATCAAATTGAAAGATCCGGCAAGGCTCTCTAATCATTTCAAGTCAACTGACAAAGATCAAGCATCCTATTGAGAAGTCCGGCGGAGCCTCAGTGAAGCAAGGTAGATGTCGGAAAAATTGGTAAAGGTTTGGGGTGTCCCCAAAATAGAGAAAGAAATGGCTAAAACCTAAAAATGGGTAAGAGTTTGGATAAAGATTGGAGATGAATTTTTTATATTTGTACCCCAATTTTGCGTATGGGTCTCAAAATGGGTTAGGGCTAGGGTTGGAGATGCTCTTACTCCTCTTAAAAAAAAATAAAAATTGCATCTCTTCTCACAAGTGATACTGGGACCCTCTAAATATCTGGTCATCACTAGTGCGAGGGATGTGAGTTTGGATTTGTCCCTTGCATTGTTCTACTTTTTTTTTATTTAAAGAAAGAAAAAAAAAAGTGTCAGCTACACTTTTGTATGGAACGCACTCCAGGGAAATGGGAGAAAGGAAGAAAAAAGAAAATGAGGGAGAATGAGGAAAATGGGAGAGAAAATAGTACAATATGCGATTATGCATAATACTAAAAAAATTTATTCTCTCTCCAAACCAAATAATGGAAGGAAAAGATTCTCCTCTTCCTCAAATTCTAAACAAAACCCTTCCTTTCCGCGAGCTAACCATTTAGTTCACGGTCCTTTCAATGCTCACTGTCATTACTTCTCTTTTAAAAAGAAATTCCTCAACTAATTCAAAATTTTTTTTTAACGGCAACGCAAATAGTGTAATCGGCAATCATGCTAATAACTAAGACTCTCTGTTTCATTATCTAAAAGCGTTGTACCTGGTGATCAAAATCTGAGATTTTGGAATTTGCTAACTCTTAAATATCAGATATAAAACTTTGTAACGAATGAGATTTAGCTGTTTGCTCTCTCGAGTCACCTAATGTGCCCTGTGATATTGGCATAGTCAAAGTACGTGTAAGTTGGCTCGAATAAGTTATCAAAGAAAAAAAATGTATTTCATTTAGAATAAAAATTGAGAAAGATTTTCACCCTTTTTTCGATAATTGCACACAAGACGAGAAAGGTGTGCAATTATCAAAAAAGGGGGCGTGAAAATCATTTCCCTAACAATTATGCGTAACCCAACTTCTGTTTCTGTGTGATGATAAAATCATAAAACCCTAAACTAAAGTGGAGAAGACGAAGAGATGTTTGGGCTATTCAGGACCAGAGAGGATGTCGGAAGGAGTGGGCCTTCAAGTGCCAAATTTCGATATTGGGCCCAATTCGGTTGATGACCAAATTGTGGGTGGACCAATATTGAATGGGGCTAATGGCTAATGTTATCCACTCACAGTTCGGGCCTAAACTGTGAGTAATGGCATCTAGGATAAGGATCCGACCCAACCCCAACCCACTATATTAGTAACAACTTAACGGAGCCTAAAAGTCGTAAGCACAAAGGAGAGGAAGAAAACTGGAAGAGGTATAAACAGGAATGGAAGCTATTAGGTGGGGTGGCACGTGTTAGTCCCGGCTTTAAAAAAATGTTTTTTTTTTTACATTAATAGAGGTTCTTATTGGTGTTCAAGCAACTTAATTTTTCATACAAACACTATTAAACCAACGCTTTAAAATATGAATGAATCGAACCATAAAAAGAATCTCAAAGACTTATAATGAAAGATCACAAGGACTTTTTTTTTGGGTAAATAAAAACCAGGACTTTGCTATTAACATTTCTCTTCATATTTCTACTAAAAACATATACTCTGCTAAACGTAGACAATAACATCAGTAGGCCCAATTAAATAGCTCCGCCTCCAAACCTAAATCATATTAATGGCTACATCCTGGGTACAAATACAGAGAATGGCGAACAAAAAGCGGTTCAGATCATATCAAGAAGGTGGATGATACATTTTCATGGACCGTCCGATTTACCTGTTGTGAGCTCTTACAGGTCCAATTTGATGAACCAAACTTTACATATTTTAGAGCTCATTGACAACATTATGCAGGATGAGAATCAAATTGATTAGCTATCATTTGATACGATTTTGAAACATATTTATCTTAGAATATAACACCATCATAATTCTGAATCAACACCCATTTAACCAATTTATAAAATTTGAAATTATATCAAATAATGTTCAATCAACCTAATTTGGGATAGGTTGATATTTTTGATGAGTTCTAAAATATGAACAGTTTGGATTAAAATAAACCCAAAAAGACTAAAAAAATGGACAAGATCATAACCCTATCAACCTTATTTCTGAGGGTTGATGTTTTTATCAAGTTTTGGCCTATTGGTCACCAAATCTAGGGTTTTAAGGATGGCATGGATCTTAAGGGCTCCAACCGGTAGAAAACCAACACGTTTTTATTTCAAAAAACCCACTTTTTTCTGGGAGACAAGGGGCTCCGTCTTTGGGTTGTTAATGGGTCATCACGTTGCAACTCTCATTCTGATTATGCTTTCTTATATATTACGATTAGCCCTTTCTTGTGTATTAGGCTACCTTGAATCTCGTTTATTTTCCGTGAGCAATAACCAAAAGAAATTGGGTTGAATTCACACTCTTTGTTACCTTATACCATTAATATGTAAAGCCTTTCAAGAAAACAAGTGTGGATTCTATTTCATTTATTGAAAATTTGGATGCTATGATTATTACAAAACATTATTTGCTTCATGTGTCTTATTGCAGGTTTGCTCGTGTTAGCTAGTTTGGTTGCTTACATGCAATTGGATAGTCTGGTTGCTCTTTTGGAGATCTTTTCACTTGGACCCTCCTTTTGAGCTGTACAGAACTGACAAAAAGACTAATATAGTGGATGGAAAACATGATTTGTCTTTGAATATACAAGAAAATGATAGTTGAAGGGGGAAGAGAATTCAATTGGTAGTTGAAGGGGCGAGTAAAAAAAAATTGATAGTTTAAGGGGCAAGCGGATATTTAATCCATTAATGAAATTATGAGCAACTTATTAATAAGCCCAATATAAAGTCTTTATGAGACTGTAAAAGAAATGGCATGTGAGCAATTATGCAGACGCATCGAGTCGTGGGCACCAATTGCTAGTGTCATCTCTTCTTGCTTGAAAAAGAGTTAATTCGGGATTTCCAAAATATTCTTAAACAAGAGGAATTACTTTGGTTTCAAAAATCTAGGACTAAATGGATTTTAGAAAGGGATAGAAATACTAAATTTTTCCATCTCTCTACTGTTATTAAAAGGAGGAGGAATAAAATCCTCACTCTCAAAGATGCCAATGGTACCTGATGTGACAATGTTGATGATCTTAAACTTCTTATTAACAACCATTTTATGTCACTCTTTTGTACTGATGTTAACAACACCTCTATGCATTGGAGTAGCTGGCCCCATAACTGTGTCCGGGATGATGATAATAATTTGGTTCTAGCTATCACTCCTTCCAAAGTGGAGATTTTATTTGCTGTTAAGGGAATTGGAGCCTACAAGGCCCCTGGTCCTGATGGTTTTCAAGCTGTTTTCTATCATAAATATTGGGACATCATAGGGGACTCATTTTGTAATCTGATTCAAAGTTGTTTCATCAATTACTCTATCCCCCTTAATCTTAACAAAACGAATATTGTTCTCATTCCCAAGATTGACAACCCTGAGACCATAAATCAGTTCCGGCCCATTGGCCTTTGCAATGTGTCTTACAAGGTGGTTTCTAAAATCATTGTTAATCGTGTTAGACCTCTCCTTGATAATATCATTAGCCCTTTCCAGGCTAGTTTTATTCCTGGTAGACAAACCACCGATAACATCATTATTTGCCAAGAGATCATTCACACTCTTAGGAATTGTAAGGCCAAGAATGGGGGTATGATTTGGAAAATTGATTTTGACAAAGCTTATGATAGGATTTCTTGGGATTTTCTTCTTGATACTCTTAGATTTTTTAAATTTAATGAGAAGCTCATTGCCCTTGTCATGAGTTGTGTTACTAATATTGAGTCCTCTATTCTTTGGAATGGAGAACCTCTCCCTTCTTTCACCCCCAAAAGAGGTCTACGTCAAGGAGATCCCCTATCCCCTTATCTTTTTGTCCTATGTATGGAAAGACTTTCGACTATAATTAATCAAAGTGTGGCTTCGAACCAATGGGTGGGTCTTAAGGCCTCCCCTAATGGTCCTTGCTTATCTCACCTTTTCTTCGCCGATGACATTATCTTATTTGGTATTGCCACGGAAAGACAAAGTGAAATCATGAAAAACATTCTTGACATGTTTTGTGAGGAGTCTGGACAACTTGTCAGTGCCCATAAATCCAAAATTTTTGTCTCCCCCAACATCCCCGATAGAAAAGCTAGAATGTTGAGTCATATTTGTGGTTTTACTCGCACCAAGGATCTGGGTATGTATCTTGGCGTCCCTCTGATTCATACTAAATTTTCTAAGAGGAACTATCAATACATTATTGAAAGGCTTTCTAAGAAACTTGCGAGATGGATGGTGGATTCTCTTAACCTCATGGGTCGTGCTACCCTTGTGCAATCTGTCACGTCCACTATTCCGAATTATACCATGCAAACCACGGCTCTCCCTGTCTCTATAACCAATCAAATTGATAGAATTAATAGAAACTTCCTTTGGGGAGACAAGGACGACAAGAAAAAAGTGCACCTTGTTAACTGGAATAACGTTTGCAAACCTAAGAGGTGTGGGGGGCTTGGTATTAGAAAAGCTGGTATTTCTAACTTGGCTTTTTTATCGAAACTGGGTTGGAGAATCACTGCCGAGAAAAAGCCTTTGTGGATCCAAGTCCTTAAACACAAATATCTCAGGAGCACAAGTGGGTCTCGCACACCTCTCCGCCTGCAGATATCATTCCCCTCCTTGAAGCCGATATGAGGGGTGTAGCTTTTGAGAGGGATTAGTTTTGTTTTGTTTTGTTTTGTTTTCCTATGCACAAAAAAATTGCTAGTGTCATAAAACCCAAACCCACTTCTGTTTTTTCCCTTTTGAGCTAGCCCACTTAAATAACATAATTATAGAATGTCACAGAATAAAATCAAAGAGAAAAAAGAAAAAATAGATATAATAACTAAAAATTCCCCTTATCTAAAGCCCCATAAAATTTAGATACGGTGGGGGTGAGATGTTTGATGGGGCATCGGATTTTAATACATGCTACGGTTTGGGATCAGTGGGTGCTTACAATTACCACTCGACAGATGGTAAAATCGTAGAATGAGAGTGGTTGTGCAATCTTTGCACTATAGGATTCCCGGTCCCTGCATTCCAGGTTGAATTCTTAGCTTGATTGGAAGCAATGAGATGGCCGGATCGCAGCTGGTAACCAGTTCATGCACTAATGATCTGTGCAATCTACTGTCTTGGAGATTTTGGTTGAAAAATTACCCCTGGAACTGGGAAGCCTTGAAAAAACAGTGTTTTCTTCTTCTCGACAATGATCGGGCAGGTTAAGAGGCATTAAAAAAACTGGGATTGGGAAAGGGAGAAGTGAAATCCAGCCCCGTTGCCTCCGCCCAGTTGCTATTCCAACATAAAACAAGCACGCATAAGATAATCACTCTGACAAATCAGGACGCGTAGCAGCTCTAGCACTATTTTTCACTCGTTTTGTTTGAGAAAAAGACAAGAACATCATATAATATTTGTTCACAAGTTAGTGAGGATTAGAAGAGTTGAACTTAAGACTAGATGAACTTAAAACAAGCACGCATCGTCTAAATGGGCTAACTTACCAGGTCTATTTTTCAAGTCTGTTGGCCTCCTTAACATTTTTAAAAAACAAGTACAGATAGATGATCCAAATTTCTTTCTTTTATCCCTATGCATCATCTAAGCATACGAGTCCAGCTACAGATTTAACAACCATGAAGTATAATCCAAAATTAGGATGACAAAAAATAACAAGAAAAATGTCATATGGATAATTCGAAATCACGCAAAATACATAGAAATTTAACAACTAAACACAAGGCCACAATATCCCCAAAAGAGCATAAAATAGTCTAATACAAGAGCTCACCGCAAGCAGCAATACTTATAAAGCAAGGGCAAAAACTATTGTCTAATCAAAACGCTTGCAACTACCGATAGAAAAGGAATAGTACATGTTCTGATTTCTCTACAAACAACCTAGTTAAACCAATGGAAAGCATGCAAGACCTTCAAGAGAACAGTATTTTAGCATGACTTGAACCCTTTGGAAATGTAGATAACAGTGTCTTGGCTTGCCATTTCGGAATCTGACAAGCAGTGATGATCATTACCTCCAAGACCATTGCATTAATCAACAAAAACTCGGCTAGATCAAGTTCATGTTTATTCCCATTGAACTGCCGCAATTCAACTACCTTAAGGTGAGACATAAAACATTGAGGTACCCTTTCTTGTACAGCATCCTTGTCGAACTGCAAATCATAAGACTACAAGAAAAAAAGGAGTATTAAAAAAGAGGTATTCCATTAATTTATTCATGCGGCCCCCTTGGGAAAATCACTAATTATCACAAATCAAAGACGATAAAACAAATATGACTCATAATTTACCTTATCAAGGATGAGAGTTTCAAGAACTGGTGAGTTGTGAAGCAAGGCCATAATTGTTCCATCAATAACTTTCCCGCTCGAGACTTTCAGTTGGACCAGATTATTATATGAAGGTAGAAGAGCTTGTAAATTTTCCAGGGGGTGAAGAACCTTGTCAAATTGCAAAGAGAAAGAAGTCAATGAAAGGAACATCATAGTCAGTATGAGAGCTTTCTGGTAAAGATATTTTTGTACATGTTGAAATAAGTTCACTGATACTAGTATCAATCACTCAGCATCACTACTGGAAATATGATCGTTCCCCATATTTTCAAAGGTAAGTGTTCCTCGGGAATATGATAGAAGTTTCTAATGCATTTTTGCCAACAAACACAGTACAACTAGTGTTTCATGTATTAACCGTTAAAGAGGGTACTGTAGTTTTGTCGTCAAATTCCCTTCAGGACCTGCGTTAAGCTTACACATTTTACTACTACTACTACAACATTTCTTCACCTCGTACATTGTTTTGGAGGTGCTTGCTAAGAACTTCTATTCATTGACCGTAATATTTTTGTAACATTTAAGTGCTCTTTTACTGATCATGATCAATTAGGCAATTTATAATCCTTCGGTCCCAACATTTGGCTGATCCTTTCGGATTCCTCAATGAAATGAAAATTAAAGCAAGTGCAAAAACAAATAACTATCCACTGAATTCCAAATATTGTAAATTCAAAGCAATGTATATCAATGACAACTCCACGGGTTACCAATTTTCAGAGTATGATATATAGCAGGACTGGGTTATGTGCACTGGTATGGTATACAATATCATTCCTACTATAAAGTGACCTGATGCACCATAAAAGGTAGATTGTACAAATAATGAATCGTACCTCAATGGTTTGCGAAGATATTGTAAGATTTACCACACCAAGGAACATTTTGAGAATGTTGCATGCTCGCAAACCAACTGTAGTCATATGTTGAGAATTATACTTTCTACAACCTATATATATAGAAATATTTGCCTCTGTAACTGATGATGCGCAATCTAGAACATAATTTTCTGGGCAATCAGTGAAGTAATTGAATTGCTTAAGATTTTGTCCACAAATCTTGATCAACAAACCATGAGAATCATCAGGGACCCATCCATCCTCATAAGTTGACAGCTGGAAGCTATGCAGTGCAGGAACATTTAGATTGACAACCTTCACATTCAACAACTTGGTAGAGCATAAAGTCAACACTTTGAGGACAGGAAAAGTCATAGTGATTTCCTGAGTGTTTGGAAAGCATTGATTCATAAATGTAACTCCAGAAATATTCAAGATCTCCAACCTTGAAAAACAAGAGGCAGAAACTTTGATAATGCACTTCGCTGCCAAGTTTAGTTCTCTCAAAGAATTACTGCCAAAAACACAACGGGGAACCACAAAATCTTGTTTTCTATACTTGATGTCAAGCTTTTGAACTTGACGCTTCATGACAGCTGAAATCCAAGTACTGACACGAGATGCGTCTGCATAATTATCACATGAAAGATAGAAGCTATGTATCTTTGAATTGTCGAGGTGAAGAAGCACCCGATCCACAAAGTTCATGAAGTACGCCCTTCTAGTCATATTTTTTTTTGATGAAAGCAATGTATCATCAAAATGAAGATTTGTAACTTTAGTCCACATATCTTTCCATTTTGTAGATATTACACTTGTTCGGACCGCATACTTTGTAGGAAGGAATGAGAGAATGTGAGTGAGAACACTCTCAGGTAAGTTACTGATGATGTCTCTCCCATTTTCGTACTGTTTAAGCTTTCGAACCTTCTCGGTTTGCTTTAGGGAATTGAAATGTGAACCGCTTGCATCCATGACTTAAAAGTTAACGCCCATCCTAGAGAATAGTAAGAACATATAGTTAGCATCTCTACAAGAACAGAAAAAGATAGGAGAAAGATTACACATAAGCAACAGTCAGAATAAAATCTGATGTAGTGAATCAAATCATGAAGGAATCCATCCTAGGGAATTAAATATTTATGAGTATGTACGTAGTAGTGTTGCTACAAGAACAGACTAAAGATCTTGCAATCAGGGAAAGAGAATAATTACTTGATCAACATGACGTATGTTTCCTAATGGTAAGAAAAATTCATTAAACCAATGCACTGCTAAAATTCAAAGCATTCACTCAAAAGATTAAGCGATGGGAGGAAATCTATTGAGAGAAAAAGATCCTTTTGAATTTTGATGGTGGGTTGCAGCAGTGTATTGGCGTGGCTAGCGATGAAGTAGGATGTTTGGGCTGGCGTGAGCAGGCATAGAGGGGGTGATCTTCGCATGGCTCTTGTGGTGGCTGTTTTGGATTTGGTTCCCTTGGGTCTTTTCTTTTTTCTTTCATTCAACCTCGGTTGGATGTCCCCTCCCCCTTCTCGGTGTACCTTTATCGAAGATTCTTTTATAAAACTTCTTATTTCAATCAAAAAAAAAAGGAACCTGCGCAGCGCCAATAAAGAGGTACAAGCAGACTGAAGGTAATAAAGAAACAAATAAAACAAAGGCAACACCTAAAAGTAGGATCAACGCCAAAATAAGAAAACTAATAGCATATGAGAACCACAATAACATAAGGGAAAAAAAAAAAGGGAAGCAAATTTGTCAAGGATAAGCATCCCTCCAAATCCTACTACATCAATAACACCCAAGGCATAGGATCTAATCATAACTTTCATCTTCGTTTATCAAATCTGTTAAGGCACATTGTTACGGAGGTTGTAAGGGGAAGCAATTCAGAATGGCAGGGATGATTCTTTATGTAGGGCATGGACACCAAATCACACATTATCAATCAAATCTGCCTATGCAAAGTGGGAGGAGCTCATGCATCCATCAAACAATGTTTTGAGATCAATTTGGAAAAACTTATGTCCACGAAAAGAAAAGAAAATTAAAAAAAAAAAAATCCCCTCTATTGTTTGGTTTGGAGAGAAAGAGGAGACTGGAGAGAGAATAACAAATCCAAGTTTTGCGAACAGTAAAATTTTCTTTGCAATTTCTTTTCTTTTCTCACTTTCCTCAAGTTCCAAACCCACTTATCTTTTGCTTTCTTCCTCTACTAAGCGTTGAAATAAGAAGGTAAAGAGGTTTCGCTTGTCTTCTATTTAGTTGCACTTGACAAATGTAAAGAGAACGTATACAAGAGAATCATTTAATACCTTTCTAAACCTAAAAGAACCCTTTAACGTTCTCACATATTGAAGAAAACTGAGCAAAACCAATTGTAAACATTAACATAGATAACTTCCTTCCCACTTTTTGGTTCTTCTTGTTTTTCTTTCCTCTTTTCCATACAGCCTTTGTCACAGCTTATCACTTCTCAAAAAAAAAAAAAGATCACAGTTCAAAGAAGAGACCGCTTTTTCTTTTCTTTTTTCCAATTTTTTTTAGAACCAGCTGAAATGTACCCAAAAAAGTAAAGAACCAAGAAGACATTTGAGAGTTCAAATTGGTTAACTTCATGAGTCCAACTCCTCTCCAATTCCTTCGAATGGATTGGAGAGAACAACCTCTACAATTCCAGCTAGGAAAAAATCTTTCCGATCCAAATTCAATAATCGGAGCCATTCAGATTTTTTAACTCATTGAAAACATCAAGCATGCCAAAAATCAAGTTAATCGATTATCGTTTTATTTGATTTCGAAACACATTGATATTGCAAAAATAGTAGAAACGGGTTTTGTTCAGTGTTGCACCCTTATTTTTGCAAGATAAACATGTTTCAAATGTGTTCCAAAGTCATATCAAATAATGTTCAATAAACTTGATTTTTCGTGTACTCGATGTTCTCAACGACCTAAAGAAAATGAACAGTCCCGATCATTGTAATGGGATCGTTAAACTAATTCCACACCGGAATCTGAGAGGTTGTTCTCTCTAATCATTGGAGAGGAGCTGGACTCTAACTTCATCTATTTTCCTACATTTTCTAATAGCATCTCCACTCCTACACCAAATTTTTACTCAAATTTGAGTAAAAATTTGGTCAAAAACTTGTTTTGATATCACCTCTTTCAATGGGAAACCACTCTTTTACCAAATTCTAGTTAAAATTTTGTCAAAAAAAGTTTTTTTTTTTCTTTTCATTTTGGCTCCAAAACTTTCCCACCATTTTGTCAAAACATTTTTTTTTTCATTTTACCTCCAAAACTTGTAGTGAACAAATAGTGAACAAATTGCTTTTCATCCTCTTCTTCCACTTCTGCGGGAACAAGGAAACAAGGAACAAATAGTACACCTGCTTTGAACAAATATAGCCGTTGATAATTTGATGTTGGGTTTGGTGTTGAGCAAATTTGGTGAAAAATTTGAGTAAATTTGGAGATTGAGCAAATTTGGTAAAGGATTTGGTGAAAGAGTGGAGTGGGTTTTTTGGTGATTTTTACTCAAATTTGAATTTGGTGAAATATTTGGTGTAGGAGTGAAGATGCTCTAACCAACCAAACACAGCATGACGGATAGCACTCAACTTCCCCCTTCAATCAGGACCGATTCCCTATTTCCCTTCCCTTGCAAGTCGTCTATAACGTAAAGCAGAATGCACAGGTACTATTCCATGAAGAAAACAAAATTTTCACAACAGAAAACAACCAACCTGCCTTCCTTTTTCTAATTAGGAACAAAAACAAAAACAAAAAAAAACAGCAGAAAGTACCTGCCTGAGATTAGGGTTTCAACTGCATTCCATCGCCGAACAAGAGAAGCTTGAAGAGTCGAATTCCAGGTTAGATAATAACTAGACGAACAACATAAAGAGAAGCAGCAATGACTGCATTGAAAAGGAGCGTTTATTGATCGAATGGCCAGATTGGTAGGAAGTGAAAAGGACAGGGTGTCTCGAAATTGTAACAGACTCGCTCAGTAGTCATTTTTTTCAGTTCCAAAGTTTCCAATTCCTCATGTCTAGCAGTTCAAAAAAAAAATATTTCCTCATGTTCGAATAAAATCCCCCAATAGCCCCCTTCTTTTGTTTTTCCAAAAATGCCAAATGTTTTTTTTTTATCCTTACGTCAAAAAAACTTAAACTAGTTTTTTGGTTTATTCGTTTTGGCATTACTTAAAAAAAAAATCATATTTGTGAGTTTTGCGTCAAATTTTCATGATTTAGTAGTTCCTCTCGACGAGAGGAATCCTAAAAGTATAAAATTATAATCAAAAATAATTTTTTTTTAATAAAACCGAAAATAAACCAGCTTATTAGATTAATTTTGGCTTTATCAAAAAAAATAGTTTTTACCATAATTATAACAAATGTAAAAAATTTTGTGGAAGGAACCATTTGTAACATAAAAAAATTATTGTCGAAGGAACCAATAAATCACAAAAACTTGGCGCAAAACTAACAGATGTAAAAATAAAGACAAAATGAATAAACCAAAAAAGTAGTTTTTGTTTTTTTTTTGTTTTTTGTTTTTTTTTCAAAAGAGGCCGGCATGATTAGTTTGATGAGTTAAGTGAAATTACCCTTTTACTCCTCTTAATTTTTTTTTAATTACACATTTTGTCACAAATGATGGTGGGATCCTAGGTATTTTCCAAATAATTTTATGAGTAAAATCTAGTTTTGATAAATGGAGATGTGATAAAATCACATCATCTTCCCAAATGATAAAATATAGTTTTGATAACTCCACCCAATGCCTTTATTTGATAATAAAATCTAGCTTTGCTTTTATCATTTGAGGAAATTAAATTTTATCTTATAAAATCATTTGGAAAACACCCCAAATATGCCATCATCACAAGGATATAAAGTTTAGATGTAAGAGTTGGATGTAAGTTTGGATCTGTCTCTTGCATTGTTCTTCTTTTTATATACGTACTCATATATCTTAAAAGCGAGTCAGTTACGCTTTTGTATGGAACTTAAGGGAAATGGGAGAAAGAAAGAAAATTGAAAATGAGGGAGAATGTGAGGAAAATGGGAGAGAAAATAGTAATGACTACACGAACAACATAAAAAGGGTAGTAGTGTATTGAATGGCCAGATTCTGGAGCGGGTTTGGTAGAATTTCGAGACTACCTTCCTAATTTCTTTTTATCAACAGGTCGTTATGTTGGACCAGACTATTTCCCTGTCAATCTCATTCCGGTCTAAGGCAAACCATCTACTATATCGATATTAAGTGATTTCTTCTTTCTAACTTGACGGACCTCAAAAGGTGCCAAGTTTTCAACTTAAAATAATTAATTTTACAGTTCATCCCTGTCACAACTTGAACTACCGCTCGGGTTCTTTCCAAAACATGGCCATTTAATACACGCTCCTTTTCAATGCTCACATTTCTTTTTTTAAAAATACCCTCTATAGTCAGGCCCTTTTTTCCCGTTCTGTGGTCAAGGTGGCTAGCTTACGTGTCTCTCGATTAATTCCCTTCACGGTTTGGTTAAATGCAAATCATCCACGCCGAGATTAAGGGATTTACAAGAAATTACTGTCTTGCAGCCTAATTTTAAAAATTGAAAGGTCAATTGTGTGGGGAGTAAAACGAACCAATTTTCATCCTTTTAGCGGATTAGAGGGCCCTTTGGAAGCGTATTATTTTTTGCATTTTGCGTTTTGAATTATATATTTTGGATTATGGTCATAACAAATTACTCTCTCCGTCCCAAATTGTTGGTCCTGTCAGATTCCAATGCAATTTTTTGACAGTTCATATCTTCCAATGTATAATATATTTTATTTGAAATATTGGTCTTATTTGATACTCCCTCAGTTCCAAATTGCATTAATGCCATGTTTCAGTAGTACCAAAAGTGTGTATTGTTGCACAAGTGCAATGAAAGTTTTACAGACTGTCTTATACTACGTTTGGTTTGGTCAGAGCATGCTACTAAGTTCTGCAATTTCTGTAAATGGAAATGGTGATTCGATAATTGAAGAGAATGCTTCACTTTTAGTTTCAATGGTTTGGTTTGAAGTAGATGTATGTAGGTAATTTCCTTGTGTTCCGGTCACGCTGAGAGAAATGAAGTTTGCTGCGGAAACTTTTTTTGGAAAATGGTGAGAAGCCATCCGAACAAGGCCGAAAGAACTCCGACTACGCATCAAAAGAGGAATCAAATTTAAATTTCTCGCAGGATGAACACACAAAGTATAATGAGATTGTTGATGTGGTAGAAAAATTTGTCCGCAGTGTCTTTCAAGTTTCAACCGTGTTGAAATACAAAATTTCACATTAAATTAAGTAGTTTGGGACTACCATCCCAGTGAAGGTTTAAAAAAAAAAAAAAAAAAAAACGTACTCTTAAGATATTTATTTGCTTAGCTTGACCGCAAATGCTAAAGCTGTAAAGTGTAAACCACCTTAAAATGTAGGGCCTTTGAACCACATCAAAATTTCCATGAGCATCTAACCTTTCCCCTTCAACATATATTCCCTGGTTAATCCATAACAATGACTTTGTACCTACACATATGCATTGAGAGAAGCTACAAACTCATGGATGATGAGGGAGGTTAAAAATTAACAAGCTAATAAGTGATTGTTTCACTACTAGGCTAATTTATAAGTGTAAATCCAGATGCTCAAAAAACATGACCTCAATTTGGAGGTTAAAAATTAGGTTACACAAATTCAGGTTGTTAAAGCTTGTTTATTAATTTTTTTGCGAGCTTGAGCTTAATAAAATCTTAACGAACCGAACTCGAATGAACCCAAAACGAGCCAAACACCAAGCCGTTTATAAATGGCTTGGTGTATTTGCAGCCCTATATATCAAAGAGGAGGGTACTGGTGGGTGAATGGTGATCATCAAGACACCATTTTGGGATGAAACATGGAGGACTATTTAAGTCCTTTGTTGGTTGGAATTAGAATTATAATTATCACTGATCGAGACATTTCTGGAAACAATATTTGATCTCCTAAAGCCTCAACCGACTACCTTTATGAGCTGGAATTCTGTTTTTAATTAAAAAAACTCAATATCCAACTATTAACAATATTAAACTTAAAACTCTCGCAAAATTACGTCCAACTATTACAATTGCAAAAGGTTAGATTTATCATTTATGTGATGGTTAGCTTGCTAATAAAAAAGTGGGGAATCTCTATTTTTTTTTTTTGACAACTAACTCACTTGAACTTCCAATCTTGTGTGTTAAAACTCCCAACAATCTGTCACAACCCCCTTTGGATGGTGATTTTTTTTTTAACAATTGACGCACTTGAATCTCTAATCTTGTGTATTAAAACTCTCAACAACCTGTCACAACCCCTTTGGTTGGTTGGAAGAATTAGACAAAAAAATCCAGATGCTCAAAAAACATGCATGACCTCAATTTGGAGGTTAAAAATTAAGTTACACAAATTCTGGTTGTTAAAGAAGGCGAAATTAGAAAAGTAAAGGGAGGAGAGAAAATCAGTTCACGGTTTTCAGTCGATTGTTCGGAAATCGGAATAATTGCTCACAATTATTTAGAACCCTTTCAGCAAAGAAGGAGCCAAACAAAAATTCAAACTATTTAGGTGAAAATGCCAATGCATTACCGTTTAACTGCATGTAAACTCTCAGTACTAACATCCCAAATCAAGCATGTCTACAAAAATTCATTCTGCCGTTAAACACGAAGCAGCCAAAGCTCCAAAAGAACACTAATACTGTACCTTCTTCGAAAATTGATCATATATACTTGCAATAAATAAAAATATTAAGAAATATTCTTTAGCAAAAAACATGTAGGGGCAGGTTGGGAGCGGAGGTAGATAAGCACGCTCTCAAACCCAAACCCGAAAATTTTCCATTACATCGAACAAGACTGGTTAAATTGTCATTCCTATTTCTATTTTTAGAAGAGATATCGAAGTTAAAACCGTAGACGAACAGATATGACAAATCCTACTCTTGCAACAAATATTTTTTTTGGCCTTAATAGCCTGCCAATAGAAGAAAAAAAACATCTAGTTTAGCCACAAAGTTCACAAATCGCACCACAAATTGTACTCCTCTAAAGCTCCTCCAGGAAAATGTACCATATAGTAAAGAGTTGTTCTGCTTCTTGTAACAAGGGGAAAAGTATGACATATTATATAATTAAATACAAAAATTGACAATTATCCTCACTCTGGACAGCAGACTATGTCAAGTGAACATAACATATCCAACTAATTCTCCATCCAAATCGAAAGAAATAGCTAAGTCAGTTACCACCAAAAAGGGCAACGAAATCTGTCTGTCAAATCAATCTGCAAAATATTAGAGACCTTTATCAGCAGACGGGGGAGGGGGTGGGGGTGCCTTTTGAGCTGTCACAGAACCCGTTGACTGCTTAGATTCGACAATTTTGCGGAGCCTTTCTTGAAGAACTCGAACTCTGTCCTCTGTCCTGCGGAGCTTCCTCCATCTGTAGGAAAGCCAGAGGCCAAACCCACCGTACACAACAATGTAGGAACCCCATACATATGGGTAAGCTTCTGCATTCTCTTTAATTTTCCGATACTGTTGTTCTATCGTCCCTGTCCACCCAACAGCTGGAGAATTTGGTGGTTGCTGATCCTCTTTGTTGTCTTTGTTAGGAGCTTCCATTTCTCTTTCCCTTCACCGCTTATGAAATGGCTAATGTCAGACCTCGGAATAAGAGAACGAAAGTCCCTAGATGTTACCTTGGCTGCACCCTAAAATCAGAAAGGAGAGTTAGATATAGCAGTTTTCCATGTCCAGTCGCCTAGAACTCAACATTGCCTACACGAATTAAGAAAGCAAATATCAACTAGATAAACAAGCACAACTGTAGCACAGTGTTTGCAACTAGACAACTGAAGAACAAGCTATGAAACCATAAATTACAAAAATCTTGCTCAAGGACTGGATCCCATCACACTTACTGATTGACATTAAATTTGACATGGTGAACCAATTAACTTTGGAGAAAGAAAATGGAGAGAACATATTGAATTACCATTTTTTTAATGTAGTGGTAAATTGGTCTTAGGGAGGGCATTCAGACTCAAGTCCCTAAAGCAAAGTTCACAGTTCAACTAATAGAATGAAACTCTGGTTGTGGGAGCGTGGATATCACATGCCCTTAGGAACAAGTAAATTGCACCTTTTTCCCAATAACCGAGCAAAATTGAACAAAGGACTTCCATTCAGCCAGAGCCAAAATAGACTGACTAAAAAAAACGAACTTCAGGAGGTGGGCATTCTATTTTTGACATTTCAGGCATTGGGCTGAGTTAATGGATCTGGGGGAGGCGAGTTAGGCTTCCAAATTCCTGTGTGCTTGCCTCACCTGCCAATGGAAGACAGCTCTGGAAAGGGAGGAGACAAGATGTGTAACAAACCGGGAGGTCTCTTTTGGGGGACCTGACGAGGATTGAGGCATCCCAGGGGAGCAAAATGTCACAGCAGAGCCTTGTCCGAAGTGGTTCGGATCCCCCGAGGAAGAAAAGGAAGCTGCGAAACTTGGAGTGCTTCATAAAACATGAGAAGGGAGACTTCGGGATGCAGGGAGTGTTGGTGGGAAGGAAGGCAAGCTATCCTTTTCTTGGATCTGAAACTTGGAGCTTGATAAACCAGGGAAGAGTAGGCAGGCTGTACTACTTGGAGACAAAGCCCCTACAAATAGATTTCAACATAAATTGCAAATGCTCTCTCATCTCAGAACAGGAGGTTCACCCTGTAATTGAATGGCATTGGAATAGCTGGGCTTTTATAAGGTATAACTCCAAGGCAGAGACCGTTCAGGGTGTTAAATTCAACTAAAGTATAGAAGTACTATACATATTGGAACCTGAACTGAGTTAGATGGAAAGGTAAATGAGTTGGGAAAACCTTGAGTTTAAATCCCCTAACACACTCAGTCCCAAACAGATACTGAACTACCATCCCCTAAGTTCCACGCAATACCATGGAAATTGATTGTATCATCTCAAGAGTACACTTCCAATCCAAAGAACAACAAGAGGTTTCATAACACTCACAAAAGTTGACTACCACCATCCAAACACGCTAAAGCTCAAGCAGCTTGACTAAGCTTAAATTTCAAGATCATACACCCCCAAGACTCCAAAAACATTAGGCAAACAAATGGAGCACCATCTTATACGAGGATTACCACCATGTGTTAAAGTGAGATTCCAAAAGAATAAGCTATGCAATTAAATGTGTTTATGTTAGTCGCCGGAAACTTGAATGCAAGCATAGCCTAAGTAGAAAGAGTATTGTATTTTTCTTATACTTAAGAAGGCAGAGTTATCAGCTCGCGATCCCACAAGTTGTCCAATGTAGACATTCTTACCCTGAGCCAAATCGATATTGAGATCATTGGCCACAACCCTCTCATCATCCCCACCAATATTAGGAGTAAAAAGAACAGCCAACTTACAATTAACACCAAACTTGAGAAGATACTAGAAAATCATCAGCAAATCAGAGACACGAATTGGAGGTTCATTTCTAGATGCACATACCAAATGAAACAATTTATCCTGCGGTGACACATGACTGAATAGAAATATACAGTGTATGCATGGAAAAATTTAAAACCGTGAAGATAGGTTTAAAATATATGACCGTGATTGTTGTCTTAAGAGCTTGGATATGTTGAGGGATTTTGTCAATGCAAAAGAAAAGGTTGGAGAGCAGATATTCAAAAACTGCAAAAAAAAAATTAAAAAAAAAAAATCCTTGTCTTCTCTCCACAAATTTCTCAACAAGTCCAAGATCCAAAGTCAACCAATAGACGGCTCTAGTTTCTATTAGTTAAGAGGTGCCAAGAGAAGGGAAATGGTAAAGCGACTATTAGAATCCAACACAAGGACAGATGAGGGAGCCATTGTTTGGCTCCTTGGGCATGCTTTCCAAATTGAGTAAAATGTGCCACAATGAGAATTGGAACAGCTGAAATTTTATAAGGTATATTCTAAGGCAAAAACCATTCATTGTGTTTTAAATTCCACTCAGGTATAGAACTCCTATACAAACTGGAACCAGAACTCAGTCGGAGGTAAACGAGCTAGGAAATTTTTGAGTTTAAATCCCACAACGCCATAATCATCCCAAACAGTTAACAGATACTTAACTACCATCCCCCAAGTTCCCCACCCCCACCCCATACCATTGAAAACTGATTGTATCATCTCGGAAGAGACAACAAGAGGCATCAAGAATGACAAATTCTGATATACATTGTATTCCACAACCCTAACGGGAGTTGGACTAACTAAGAACATACAAACAAGTTTAGTCCTAGCATCTTGACTTAAGCTGAAATTTAAAGATCATACACACCCAGAGACTCCTAAATTCTCAGGCAAAAGGATGGTACACCATCCTACAAGAGGATTACGGCCACGAGTTAGTAAGATTAAAAAAGAACATAAAGCTACATAATTTCAATGTGGTTAACTGGAAACTTGTATGCAGACATGAGACATGGCCTACAGAGGCAGAGAATCCAATGTAGACATTCTTAATTTGAGCGAGCTCGATATTGACGTCATGGACTAGAACCCCCCTATCATGCCACCAATATTAGCAGAAAAAGGTACAGCTAATTTACAATTCTGACCGAGCTTGAGAAAACACTAGACAAACATCAGCAAACCAGAGACTCCAATATGAGGGTCAATTTCTACATCCACATACAAAATGAAACAATTTATTCTGAGGAGCCTCTACATGAGTGAATAGAAATACTTATACGCATGAAAGGTATCACCATGAAGGTTGTTTTAAGAACTTGGTTTGTCGAGGCAACAGAAAAAGGTGGGAGACAAGATATTCAAACATACCAGAAAATTTTCCTTTGCTCCTCTCCACAAGTTGCTCAACAAATCCAAGATCCAAACAGAGCCAATAGACTTGTGTCCAGTTGCTTTTAAGATGGTAAACCGACTATTGAAATCCAACACAAGGGCAGACGAGGGAGCCATTGCTTGGCTCTCCAAACAGTGCCAAATATAATTGTTTTCCCCTCAATGTCCAAGCACAAGAAGATAGGTTTGGAATTGCAAATCACTATTATTTCGTTCACTAAAGCTCCGCAGTGATGAGATAAAAACAACAATCCTATTATTGACACGGTTTTGGGAAGCCAGTTCTTCTATGTGAAGACAGTGGGGAACCAGTTGAGGTTTCAAGAAAGCAGCCTCCTCTGGTCCCAACATTAAAGGTATCACCATGAAGGTTGTTTTAAGAACTTGGTTTGTCGAGGCAACATAAAAAGGTGGGAGAAAAGATATTCAAACATACCCGAAAATTTTCCTTTGCTCCTCTCCACAAGTTGCTCAACAAATCCAAGATCCAAACACAACCAATAGACTTGTGTCCAGTTGCTTTTAGTTAAGATGGTAAACCGATTATTGAAATCCAACACAAGGGCAGATGAGGGAACCATTGTTTGGCTCCGCCAAAAAGTGCCAAATATAATTGTTTACTTTTTCCCTCAATGTCCAAGCACAAGAAGATAAATCACTATTATTGCGTTCACTAAAGCTCAGCAGTGATGACATAAAAACAACAACCCTATTAGTAACATGGTTTTGGGAAGCCAATTCTTCTATGTGAAAACGGTGAGGAACCAGTTGAGGTTTCGAGAAAGCAGCCTCCTCTGGTCCCAACATTAAAAACCACACTCTTTTAAGTCTATGAACTCCAAAATAACAACATCGCGACAATAGGACAAAGATCAAATTCTAAATTGGAGGACTTAGATTACCAATCAGACCTGCAAAAAATACTAACCCAACTTATTCCACAAAATCCTGCTCCAATCCAATCCTCCCTCATGGCACCAAGCATTGCTGTTAAAATCTTACGATACAAGATACGTATCCTACGATTCGTATCGTCTCCTTAGGAAAATGATACATATCCCACCCCGTATCCTTTTTGTGTAGAAATCCTACGATACAATTCAGTACATATCCTATGATTACTTAACGGAAGAAATTCAAACATTATTGTAAGAAGTGGAACCTCAAACGCATTAATCTAAGTCGTTTGAGCGACATTCAAACCATTTGAAAGATATCTTACCTCAATTTAGGTCTTGAATAGAAGAAAAACCATACTTCGATCTTTGGGGAGAATATTATTCGGGATTTTCTTCTTTTCTGTCCTGGACTAAGGTTAACAGGAAACCTCAATCTGATAAATCCCAGTTGAGAGACTTGAAAACTTAGTTTGTTGGAGTTATTAGGTATAAATACTTGTTGGCTACGTATTAATTATGGTTAACATATTCCGATTTCAAAACCTTGGCACCAAGCTTATCCTAAAACCAAACACGTCCCAAGAGGATTAGCAAGGGAACGATATGTTTGGCTCTTGAAACCAATCGATTAATGTTACAGAAAGCTCCATGCTGCTCGGGTGGAGGTTTAAGAAGCTTGAAAAACTGTTCTCGTGAAGAATACGAATAGTACACCAAGACATTTGCTTAGATCACACTTAAGTTCAAGAGAACCCAATATCAAGATACGAGGAGAAATGCATAGTAATCAGGGAAAAAATTACAGGTATACATATATACGTATAGAGAGAGAATGAGAGCGGCATATACCTTTTACTGCGTGCGGGAGCAGGGCGAAGATGGAGACCTGAGACTGGAGAGAGTGAGAGAGCGAGGGAGGGGAGCAGTTAGGGCAAGTTTAACAAAACGACGTCGCAAGGAGACGACTACGTCCCTGTAATCACTGAATCGCGAAAATTTATTCAGTACCCATGAGGCACCACGTCATCTCACCTGAATCCCGGGGGCAAAAACGACGTCGGCTCTTCTATCACTCTTGTGCACTATTTACTTCTGTCGTATCAATCATATCAGATCAGTAGTTTGTGTAACTTTATTTTATTTTACAATATGATAAGCAGTTACTATGTTGGTTTTACAAATTACAATACACACGTTAGTTTCTCTTCAATTTTAAATATCTAACCAGTTTAATTTTGTAATATCATATAAGCTGCTTGTAGTTTTTTATTTTATTTTTCCCAGGGTTTTTTTTTTTAAACAACTTTATGCGCTATGAATGGTTATGGAAATTATCAATGTCGTTTCCTAATCCTAAAAATTAATGCATGTTTAGATATTATCGTTTTCTCTCTCACACACACGTTTGAAGTGTGGCACGACATAGAACAAAAGCGGGCTGGGCATGACACGATTTTAGACCGGCACGATAAAAAATTGGGCAAGGCACGGTTCTTAACAAGTTCGGGATACCACATAATAAATATTAATTTTTAATGTACCAAAAAAGAAAAATACTAAGTACCCATAAAATGTACCTAAAAAATGGTTAAGAATTTGAAATCAATGGCTCAGATCTACTCTCACATAGATCTGACATTAATTTCAAATTCTAGACAAATTTCGAGTACATTTTCTGGAAACCTTGCACCACTCGCCTAAGTTTTAAATCAATTTTGTATTTTAATAAAAGTGGATATTATAAGGTAATCGCGGCAAAAAACTATTGCTATACATTACCAAAGCTCCCCACGAGTCGACCCTTCACCATCTGCTCGGCCCTCTCTCTCTCTCTCTCTCTCTCTCTCTCATATCGGCTTCCAACGATTAACAAGCATGGAGCCAATCAATTCTAGCAACGGCGGTGCTGATGAGGTGCTTTTCTTTACCAATCAACTCGATTAATACACCTTTACAATTTACATGAACATTCGTATGGTCTCGATTGTATGCATATGTGCAGCTTAACCGCGGGAATCAGCTTAAAGCAAAAACACACTATCAATTTGGGTTAAATGTTAGGAGCTTGAGGGTTTTCATGTGTCGTAGAAAAAGATGGTAGTTGGTAGCACTTCCCTGAGGTTTTTTTACATTAGATTTCCCCACGAAATCAATCCTTGGAGTGTATACTGGTTGATTGATAGGATAGGCTTGCTTATGTGTTGTTTCCTGAAGAATCAGGATTAGCGAACTCTGAAGGCTGGTTTTCTGATTCTAATGCTGAAACACAATTTCGACTAAAAATCATATTAGTTGAATTGATTTAATACTCCCTCCCTTCCTAAATAATGGTCCACTGTACAAAAAGACTAGCAATATTCAGATCAAGAAATAAAATACCTCCGAGCATAATTTTTAAATTATTGACCCCAAATTAAAGAGCTCAATTATTTCTCAATTTGGTGTCAACAAATTTGAAAAATTATGCTAGGAAGTATTTATTTCTTGATCCGAAAATTGCACGTCTTTTCGTGATGGACCCTTATTTAGGAAGGGAGGGAGGACTTGATTTCTTGCAGCTCTTGACCTCTTTTTGTGTCAAAGAATTGACGAGCTTTCGCCTATTCAATATCAGTACGTAGCTTTGACTGGTGTTCCTTATCACCATTGGCGGATGATAATTTAGGTTCAAGTTCCAAATGGGAGACCTGTCTAGTGTGGAGGGTAATGACAAAAATGACAACTTTTTCTTAGTATCCGAATAGCATGTTGTTGGGTACTTGCCAGAATGAAATAATCTTGTAGATACTGTTGTTATTGTTTTTCTGCTTGTTAAATTTGATTTCGTCTCCATTATTTGACTGATTTTTCCTAACTAAGGCGTGCATGTTTATTCATTTTTTGTGTGGCAGATTCTGGTGGAACAACACTCTCATGCGAAAATTGTTCTGTTAAACCGGCCTCAGAAACTGAATGCACTTTCCTTTCAAATGGTATGATGATGGGATTTGTATCGTTTTTTAGTTGGCTGAACTACCAATTCCCTGGTATTTGTCACAACTGGTCACTATCTTACATTGCAGCAGGCATCACATAATTTTAATTTTATTTTTGTACTGATATACTGCTATTCCAAGTACTAACCTTTATTACATCAAATTGCATAACAACTTTTTGATGCTAGCATGGCTTTGGCACATGCTTTTGGTACCCAAGTGCAATTGAACATATTAACTACTTAGGTTGTACTCAAAACGTTGGAATACGTTACCTCTTGTTACTTTTTCTTGTGGCAAAGTGAAGTCTACATCTTTAGCCTTCTCGCACTATCCTATATCTTCTTTTGCTGAATCTTTCAATCTATGGGTTGTGTTCGGCAACTTCGGTTGAGACAATTTGCATGTGAAATTGTATATGCTATATATAGGGAAAGGAGTCAAGGACATAGAAGTGCATAGTGTGTTAAATTTGATGAAGGATTTCTTCATATCTGTGCTCCATAGTCCATATGACTTGCCATATCATCACCTAGATGGGCTTGTTTCATTTCGTAAGGTGCCTTGCCTCGCCTCATAGCCTCACCCTCACCTACGTTACCACTACACTTTCTCTTGTTCTATCAAGCTCGCAGAATAATTCTTCATGAGCATAAATCTTTGGTCTTGAAGACATCAGAATGTTCCTAGGAAAGTATTAAATGGTTTAGCTTCCTTCCAGAGTCTCATTCTTTGTGTTATGAACTGGATGCCAATACTATGTGTACAAATGCTGGGTATAGGTTGAAAAGGTGTTCAAATTGATGAGGCATGAACAAGTGGATGAGACTGTAGATACTTTTTATTGGTGGAAGCATTTGTTTTGTTTTGTTCTTTGTTTTTGGTACATACTGGGAGAAGCAAAGGATGGTTCTTGAGCTGTATGGCTATTTGTCTAGTGGATGTACACAGGATTTAAACGTTGTAATACGACCCATCTGTGAACATTGATGGAGTAGATAATTTTTTGATTTGTCATAGACTTTGATTGCTGTTCTGGTCTAACAAGAGTGGTGGAATGAAATCTGGGGCACATGCGGGCCATGCGGCGCCACTATCTCATCAGCATTCACTGTTTCAGAGTTGGTGAAGCTCATCAATTGTCCATTTCGAGAAACCAGATTTACTAGCATTTCTTGTATCTTTATTTGTCTTACTTATAGGAACAATACCGGTCCGAATGCAATCCCCAATAGGTAAGGGTATGGTGGGGAGAACTGTTGAAAGTACCAACAATCTATCAACTAATGCACGAAGTGGCTGCTTTCAGTAAGTCTTGTCACTAAAATAGTGGCCGCCCTTTACCTCGAAAAAATTGAGGAAACCAAGGGACTTTACCAATGCGATGGTTTTGTGTATGTTCTTGTGCCTGCTACTATCCAATTTAGTTGATAGACTGTTGGTACTTTCAGGAAATTTTACTTTTTCACGTCATGATGGAATTCTAAAGAGATTGTTTCAGCATTTTGTATGCTTTAAATTCATACCAGTCTTGCTGACATTAGCTCAATGGGACCTGAGTTATATGTATCTTCATCTTTTTCTAGATATCTCGGCTCTTGGAACTCTTTCTTGCCTGTGAGGGCGATTGCAGTGTCAAGCTAATCATTTTGAAGGTATTTTCTTGAAAATCACAACATTCAAGTCAGTTCAAGTTGCACAAAGAGACAATTAATAAATGTTGTCATCTTTAGGGTCTAACTCGAAAGAGTTTAATGTCTGGTAACATCTTGTGGCTTGCTAGTTAAAATGCATTTTTTATTATTATCAAGATTGTTTTCTGTAACAAGATTACGGATGTTATCTAACATGCTCAATTATTTGGCAGACATGTATTGTTTCTTTTTGTACTTCTGGATACCGCTGCTTAGTTTTTTATTCTTTCAGTTTCACTTCAGTTTTAGTGACCTCATTCATTCGTTTATGACTTTGATGAGCTAGGCCAGTCCATTATTTTGAGTGTTGGTGAAGATTCAATGGCTACCGTTTTTGTTGGCTAACCTTTTGACAAAAAAGTTTCATCAGTAGGAAAGTCAGATTTGTGTTTGGCTTGGGAAGACTGCACCAGTGGGTACTTGCTCTTGCTAAATCTTGGCAGAAATGATCTTTTGAAATCACTAATATTTCTTGAGTTTGGCAGCATAATTCACTTTCTGGGGTTCTTTTTGTACCTTTTAATGTGCTTAACCCTGTTTGGTTTAACATACGGAAGCTTAAAAGAACCAAGTTACATGAAAGCATCCCAACCCAGTTAGCTTTGGGAGCTTCTTTTGATGAAAGCCTGAAAAGTTTTAGCAGCACCCAACCTTTTCTAAGCGCAACTGATCAAGCTTGGAACTTCAAAATAATCTGAATAATATCAAATATAGTTTTGTGAAATGGGGTCTTGAATTTTCTACCATGATTTTCTTTTGCTACATCACCTAGTATAGTGATATAGAATGCATATCATATCGTCCGTATGACTGGAGTAATGATGCCCGAGGCCTTTTTTCGTCTAGCCTTAGCTTGTGCTGGGTTGCAGAATGGAGCCTTAGGCTGCCCAACATTTGGAAATGCTGGGATAGGAATTTGACATTTTTGCGTTTATAGTGCAAGGGTTTCGATGAAACTTAGGGTTCATTAATACTCAAAAGGGTTTGTTATGAACAATTTGCTAGATGTGGTGATGCATTAGGGTAATTTTGGAGTTAAACTGAAGGAAAAGTTTCCATAGATTGGAAGTGTGAGGAGAATTGGAGTTTTGTTGCTTCAAAATTTGTATAATTTTATGATTGAAAGAGGAGAATTAGGATTGGGGCTATTTAACAAGTTGGAAAATGAAACAAAAAATTATTTGGGCGCTACTAAACGCTGTCCTAGGCTAAACTGATCTGGTAGAGAACTGAAAGTGCATCCAATTCAGTCCCACTATGTACAGCAGATGAAGAAAATGGAGCAGGCAAACCTTCAAATCTCACTTGGATTCTGTTGTAGTTCGAAGTGGTTATTGGAGTCTGACCATAAAAATATTGCAAATGTGGTACCATTTTATACTTTTCGTTTTACTTTGGTCTGGTGTTTTTTGTATGTCATTGTTATCATACACACGCCATTATATTTCAGAAGCCTAGTTTTGATCAGCCTTTTTTGTTTCAATTTCTTAAAATTTAGAGGCCTAATGGGCTGCGGTAGACCCATGTTTATGTGGAAGAGGGAGGTTTTTATTCCTGCAAGCCAGACTCCCAGAGTGAAGAGAGGGGAAAGGTTCTTAGTAACCCGTGCTAATGTTGTTAACTTCGAGGGAGTTCCATTCCTGGTTCCCATGTAAATTTTGTTCATGTGTATGTAGGGGAAAGGAAGAGCATTTTCTGCTGGTGGTGATGTTGCTGCTTTAGTCCGTGATATGAGTGAAGGTTGAGGTTCTATTTCCTCTCTGGTTTTTTTTTATTATATATATATATATATATATATATATATATATATATATATATATATATATATATATATATATATATATATATATATATATATATATATATATATATATGGGGGCGGATCCGTGGACACATATTTTGCACACACATTTTGACACTCCATCCTAGCCATTCAAATCGAGGGCTGTGATTAAAACTTAACAAATGACTCTCTCTCTCTCTCTCTCTCCCTCTTCTCCATCTCAGGCTATCCTCTCTCCCCCTACCCTCACGACCACCAGCCGACTGCCCCCCCTCGGGTGACACCACCAGTACTCCAGCGACACCATCTCTGCCGCCCCCTCCCCCCACCGGCGACACCATCTCTGCCACCCTCATCCCCGGTGACCCCATCTCCTGTGGTTTTTAAATGGCCTCCAACAGATTCCCCCAACACCACTCAATTCAATCCCACTAAGTCTCGATCTAATAAATAACCAATATCAATTCTTCACTTCCATTTATTATTTTTTTGTTTAGTAGTCTAAAATTCAATCTTTATTTTGCCTGGGAATATTGGACCAATGCAATTCGAACTTGCAAACTGGTTATACAACCCTCCTGTAATTGTTTGCAGAGCCAACCCACCTTGATTTTCTTAGAAATTGGAATAGCTTTCATGCTCTTGTCGTTGATTTGGCGTAGACTCATTGATTTGGGCGCCTAGCTATCTTCAATCTTGCCGCTGTTTTAGGTGTTTTTTGGAATTAATTGCGGCCGACCGCTACGGTCTCCGGCGAGTGGTTTTGGACAAGGCAAAAAAAAAAAGAGGAAATCAGTTGGGAAGAACTTGTACTGAAGTCCGGCCATGATTGCTTGAATAGGTTTAGTACAAAGTCCGTTGGTACTTAGATGTTTGGAAAAAAGAAACACGATACAATTTTACTGTACAAAATCTGGGAGATGTGGAGGCAAGGAGGCAAAACTGGGGCCGCCGGAGATGGGTCACTGGATGGTGGAGAGGAGAGACGGCAGTGAAGTGGAGGGGTGTTTCAGGGGAGAGAGAGAGAGAGAGAGAACGGGAGATGGGGGAGTGAGTAGATGATGGTTTAATCTCAGCCCTCGAATTGAATGGCTAAGATGGAGTGTCAAAATGTGTGTGCAAAACGTGTGTCCACGGATCCGGCCCCATACACGGGGCAGTTCCATGGACACAACGAATAACACAACATTTGACACAACAATAATCGGTACCCCACACTTACAATCGGACCCGTTCAAGTTGTTTAAAATATAGTTTTAAGATTACTTGTAAAAAATCAACTCATTTGGATATCGGTAAAGGCTTGATCGGTTCATTCAAATTTATCTTGTAGAATCTGACAGGAATCAACTAAATGAACTGATCAAGCCCTTATCGATATTCAAATGAGTTGATTTTTTACAGGTTATCTTAAAAACATATTTTAAATAAATTGAACGACTCCGATCATTCGCTTGGGGTTCACACAAAAAAATTTGTGTCAAATGTTGTGTTATTCATTGTGTTAACGGAACCGCCCCCATATATATATATATATATATATATATATATATATATATATATATATATATATATATTTTTTTTTTTTTTTTGGATCAGTGCACAATTATGTGAGTAAGCTATTAAGTAGCAAGCAGCTATTGCCATATTGGACACTTATTTAGCATTTTAAAGTTTGTTCCATATTCGTAATTTTTAACGACGTTGTTTTGTCCTTTTGAGGTTCAGGAAACAGTCAGCCATCTCCCCTTGAGGAGGATGCTGGCAAAAATGGAGTTAGTTCATCTTGTAAGTGTTAATGTCTGTCTTTGTCATACTTTTGCTTGTTTCTGTGCATCAGACAATTGGAAATTAGGTGCAAAATTATCTCATATGGAGTACACCATGAACTATGTGATGGCTACACACAATAAACCTCAGGTGGTTCATTTAGAAACTCTATGATCTTTTGTAGTGAAGGATTTCTCTGTTATGTTTGTCTCAGCATTTCTTGAGGGTACACGCAATCTTATTGTTTGCTTGACACAATTCAAGGTTTCAATTCTCAATGGGATTGTCATGGGAAGTGGAGCAGGAGCTTCCATACATGGTAGATTTCGTGTTGCAACAGAAAAATCGGTATTCATGTTTCTCATCAACTTTGTAGATTGCAACTTCCACGCACCCTAAGATTACTGCTGCTGATTTGTTTTCTGAGTTATTTATCTTCTAGTTTAGTAAATATGAAATCATGTTATTTCGTGGTGTATGGTTCTCTTTTCCTCTTGTATGGTTCTCTTTTCCTCTTGTATATAGGGTTTTTTTTTTTCTCAAAGCTCGTGTCCTTTTGAACTAACTATTTTCACCAGAATCATTTAGTGAATTCTTTAGGCAGCCCACCCCACCCAAGAGCGCTTATGTCATAGGGGCGCTCATGGCTGGAGACTACTCCCACCAATGCAAGTAGAATAATACTAGTACTTTTGTTCCTCTCTGTTCTATTGGGGCCAGAGTGTGAGTGGTATGATTATTGTCAATGAGTGCAGAATGGATCAAAATAATTTTTTGTTCATTTTTTTCTCTTCGCTTACAGGATAGTTAGAACTTTGGGAATGTCAGAAAAATTATCCCTTTTATGCTGTCCTTGATTCTAGCAAATTGCAAATCTAGTTCGGGAATTTTATTTTATTTTTCCTGTCCATTCTTGACGTCAGGAGTTATCTGCAGTTTCTGTGTCGCACCTGCATATCCATGTGCTGATATTGACCTTTTCCAGGTTTTTGCAATGCCAGAAACAGTTCTAGGATTCTTCCCAGATGTAGGTGGCTCGTATTTTTTATCAAGACTCCCTGGATTCTTTGGTAAGGAATGTCACTTCATCCATTGGTATATCTAGGAAGAGATTGCCTTATTCACGGAGGGGCCGTAAACAAGGGGTTTACGGAGCGCGGATCTCGGCCGTCCATCCCGAGATCCGACGGCTACGAGCCGTGCACTTTTTTTTTTTTTTTTTTTACAGCTGCAGTGCATTTATGGAGGAGAGAGAGAGTGCACGGCTCGGAGCCGTTGGATCTCGGGATGGACGGCCGAGATCCGCGCTCCGTAAACCCCTTGTTTACGGCCCCTCCGTAAATAAGTTTTTCTCATCTAGGAATATCTTTGACATCCTGAAATAGATTTTCAAGGTGTGTTCATAATCATTGGTTGTGGATATGAGTTTATCTCTGGTACACAGGCTTGATGGAGATCATGAATGGTGCTTTTTGGTATTAAACAATGTTTTTCGATTTGAAGTATTAGCTGGTTTGTTGGATTGTTCTTGAATCTCTTAGTTAAGACCATCTTAAAAAACATAACTCGAGTCTCAACACAACCTGTGGACCCAAATATGGTCAATGTCCAAAATTGCCCAGGCCCAAGACTATGAAAATTTTATTATGATATAATGTAATGCAAACAGCTACTTTACACGTAGAAACATAAAAGCTAAACAAAGGTCTAATTAGTCTGAACATGCTTATACAATATCCAAGGCATGCCCTGATGCTCAAAATTTGCTGTTTTATTTGTGTATGGTTTGCATCAGAATACATGCATTACCAAAGCAGGACATCTAGGAACTGTCTACTGGCTTTTGTATTCTTCTAGCTCGAAACTTTCTGACTTGGTGCTCGAATTTTGAGGTTTATAACCAACACAGGACCTACAAGAACTGTACACTGCCTTCTATATTCTTCAAGCTTGAAACTTCCTTTGACTTGGTCTCGAATTTTGAGGATTATAAACGGGCTAGCGGCCATGTGCTGAAAATCTAATGCTTACAAAATCTAGGAAATATCAAATATGATATCGTTCAAGAGATAGCAACGTCATTTGCAAAAGACAAAAAGTATGACCAGACAAAATTCAAATTTCTGTGCAAAGTTTTAAACGTGTCTGGCTTCCAACATCTCTTTCGCAAATGTTGTGTCTTTTGAGCATCTTATGGACTGCATCACTTTAGTAACTGCAGATTTTAGATGTCATTTATGTTGTACCCATTTATTCCTGTTGATGTATCTGTTGTAGGAGAATATCTAGGTCTCACTGGTACTAGATTGGATGGTGCTGAAATGCTTGCATGCGGTCTTGCAACTCACTTTGTTCCTGAAGAGGTATACGTTCTTTGCAGTTGTATCTTGAAATAAGCACTACCAAATCGACAAGACCAGGCCTAGTACATGTAGGGATGTTTATATGTTTCACCGTTGAGCAAAGCTACGCATACACTGCACTGTACATCCCCTCATGACAATATCTGCGCAACATGGTTCTTATACTGCTAAACTGTACTAATACTGTACTAATCCCCGTTTTACGCCTCTTCATTGGATTAACAGAGATTGTCTTTGTTAGAAGAAGCCTTATGCAATGCAAATTCCAGTGATTCAGCCATTATTTCTGCAATTATCGATGAATTCTCTCAACATCCTGGGTTGAAAGAAAAAAGTGTCTATCACCTGTAAGATTTTTGCACTTCTAATTTGTTAACGATTCATTTGCTCTGTTCTTATTGGCATTCTTTCATCTATCCCCCAATATCTTGTTAGCTGTATCACGTAATAAGCACCCATTAACTTGTGGAATCACATAAGATGTAACGTTGTTTTGCCACAAAATTTCAGGATTCTTGGTTGAAATACATGTATCCATATGTTGTCATTAACTGGTTCTGGCTTTTGATGGTGGCTTGCTATCTGACACATGTTTAACAAGCAGAAGAGCATTCTACTTGTTCATTCTTGTGTTTGTGCGTTTCTTCCTCACAGATAATAAATGAAAGGGATAGTTTTGTGACCAATGGCCTTCATGTTGAGAACCTTAGCTTAAGACTGGATTGTATTTTTTTTATACCGAGGGGACAACTTTGTTAAAGAGAGAAAGCTAGCTTCATAAACTATGACCTCAATTGGGAACCTTAAACTAAAATTTGAGACGATCCTGCATCTGTGCATAGCAGCATGCAATTAATAGCATCTACTGGGTCTTCTCTTTATTCTTTAGTTTGTGTTGCTCCATCCGCCGGGGCACAAAACTTGTGTTCTTAGTTGTGCTGTCAAAGGCATTGGGATACTCACCAAATTACATTAGGGCCTTAGGTATTACTATCAGACATATCTTTCTTTTCTTCTATGAATTGACTTCATTTTGTCTCTTAGGATGTAATCCCAAACCTTGAACATGCACTACTAGGCCAAACTCCTTATCTTCAGTACTTACGTGGCTACAGGTTGGATATCATCAATAACTGCTTCTCCAGAAGAACAGTAGAAGAAATTATATTAGCACTTGTAAGTTGATTAATTGGGTCGGTTCCAGGTGGAAAAGTTATTTGGCATCAGTTTGTCTGTGATGTTCTTATATCTTTGGGAAATGCCAACGCCGAACTGTTTTTGATAATGCCAAAACTTTTATGCATAAAAAACTTGTATCATGTGGAAGGGACTGGACTCTTATGCACTGAAGCTTTGGCATTACCATATTCCATTTCTTTATGTACTATCTCCTTCTATGCCCAGTGGCTTTACCACGGGTGTAACTACTTGAGCCTTATCTTGTTTTTGGTTTTGTAGGAGAGAGAAGCTCTAAACAAAAGCAATGGTTGGATCTCTTCAACCATTAAATCATTGAAGGCAGCCTCTCCGACAAGTCTTAAAATTACCCTTAGATCGGTATGGAGTAAGCCAGTAAGAACTAAGTTAATAATCCTTTGTGAGCTATTTATTTATTGGACTTTTTTCTGTATGTGAAATTCAGATCAGAGAAGGGAGGCTCCTAGGTGTGGGTCAATGCCTTATTTCTGAGTACAGAATGGCTTGTCATGCCATGCAAGGAAAAGTTAGCAAGGATTTCATGGAGGTAAATAAAATGTCAACTATTAGGCTGTGTTTGGACATTGGATTCGTGTATGGTTTTGCCGATGGAAAACAAAAATTATTGTGGGAGAACCCAAAAAAAATTGTATCTTAACCCCAAGGCTTGAGACATAGGGGTTTACTCCCTCTTTATTACACTCATTGGTATTGACCGCCTGAATTAGTCGAGGTGTGCGTAAATTGGTCCGGACACTTGGTTATCAGAAAACAATTGGATCTTTGCTGGTTTACTTCATTAGCTTCTCATCATTTTCCTTGACATTTTATTCTCTGTACCTTTCTGTGTTCTTATCTCCATCTTCTGTGTGATTCGAAATACCCGCTTCAAATGCAGGGTTGCAGGGCTCTGCTGCTGGATAAGGATAAGAACCCAAAGGTTCGTCGAATTTCTTTTCTTTTTTTTTTTTCTCAATGAAACGTTTTATGTTTAAGAGCATTTTCAATCTTGGTTTTAGTTTCTGCAATGAAAAATTCACTTATATTTTTTATGGTGCATCTTTGCATCTTTTCTTTCCTTCAGTGGGAACCTTCTAAATTGGAGCTAGTAAGCGATGAGATGGTTGATCGGTACTTCTCTAAGGTGGATGATGAAGATTGGGAGGATTTAAAGCTCCCTTTCAGATCAAACTTGCCTGTACATGCCATTGCAAAGCTCTGAGTATTGTTGTTAATAGTTTTTGTAATTTACAGAATGGCAAAACTACAGGAAATAAAGTTTTTCTTCTTGGGTACCCCATCTTATGCCAATGAGGCCATCTCTGGTACACGAGAAGTTATTAGTGTTCCCTCTTTGTATAAAGACGAATATTTAGATAAATGAAAGCTTTAGAATAAGCTGTGATGATGTGTGCATTACACGGTCGAACACTTGTACTTGCACTTTGTTTCTGGCAAGTCCATGCGCCTTGTGCTTCGAAATTCTACATTCTTCATTATCTGAGCCATTTGTTGATCTTAGAATGATTTTCCGAGGGGTCTCATGAGAAATTAGCTCAATTGGACGCGGGTAAGTGCTTAATCCCAAAATTTTCTGTTTCATTCAAAATTTTGTGTGGGACCCATAAGTGGGTTCCCGAGCCGGTCTGTCCATGCTGTGTAACTTTGTACACATTGCATCAGTACCTTTAGGTTTTTTGGGGGAAAAACATAAATGTTAAGTGTTGTTTCCGTTTTATGCACGGGACGGCATATATCTATTTATATAAATCAAAAATTAAAAATGTAAATAAAGTTAATTCACAATTATGAAAAATATAGGATAAACAAGCAAACAAACAAAAGCTAAAAAGCATAATTTCCTGAAGAAGCACTACCCGATTGTAAAAGAAAAAAAAAAAAAAAACTTGAGTAGCGTGTTCTCGAATGGTTTACCAACAAAAAAGTGTAGGGGTGTTATTTATCACCTGGACCAAGCAACACTCTGCACACCCCTGCAGGGGTGTTATTTATGGACACCCCTGGGGTGTCCATAAATATGACCCCCTAATAACCCCACTAAATTTACCATCCTTCCGCAATTGATATCCCACCTTACCCCAATTTTGCTACTGTTTGTTGCTAGTGTAATATGGGGTATTTTTTTGGCTTTGCAATATTCTTCGGATAAAAAAATAAGGTACTTCCTCACATAGTTTTTTTATTTTTTTTCACCAAATTAAACTCTAATAAAGATCTTTAATTCGATAAAAAAAAAACATTAAAAATTACATAATTTAGTATTTGAAAAACTGTGGTCTGAAAAATGCACATTTATTTAGATCTTTACGCTTTATACCGCTAGAGTTGTAAAGATCTTAAAAAATGGTAAACATCTAAATTAATTTTTATAATAAAACAATTGATATAAAAATTAATTACAATTAAATCTTTTAGCTTAATTAGTTATTGAGTTTCAATAATAATTTAATTAATTATTAGATTTATCGAATTAAAAAAACACATAATTAATACAGATATGCACACAAGGGCCAAAAAAGTTTTTTTTAACAGCTTTTTATAGCATCCACCCAAACTTAATCTCCCTTTTAACAAAATCATCCAAACCAAGTAGTACTATTTAATCCCCTTCTATAAATGTCGAATCACTTTGAGGCTACACTCTATATATATTATCCCCTACTATCTTATACCCCTCCACATATAATAGGCCTAAAAATAATCTGGCATCCAATTGGCCGTAAGGGGAAAAAAAATAGTCGCGCCTTCCAAAAGGCGCTACCCAATTTCACAAAAAAGAAAAAAGAAAAAAAAAAAGAAAAACCCAAGTAGTGGCTTCTGAAATGGTGCTAGCCGATTGCAAAAAAGAAAAAACCAAGTTTGCAACCTTCTGAAAAAAATTTGGGTAACCAATGGATACCAGATACCACGTGGCCGAGAATATGTGGTAGCCAAACGTATGAAGGTCGTTCAAATGTGTATTGGATAGCTCAGATCGAACCCTCTCTCCTTTTTTCTCTTCATAATTTGGAGTCTTGGACTGTCCGAAACTGAAATGGACTGTCAACCTCGCCCGCGCGGGTACACGTGGTACCCGCTCGGAGCCTTCTGAGAAGGGTGCTGCCCGATTGCCACAAAAATCGGTTTCTTTATCACGAGTCGACCCGTTCACCCTCTGCTCGTCTCTCTCTCTCTCTCTCTCTCTCTCTCACAACAAACATGGAGCCAATCAATTCTAGCGACGGCGGTGCTGATCAGGTTCTTTTATACACCTTTACGTGAATGGTTTTACGGTCTCCATTATATTCATGTATGTAAATTAACTGCTTGAACCATCCATCTCTTGCTCAAATTAGTCTGAAGGCTTGATTCTGCTCAAAGCAAAAACACTCTATCAAATTGAGTTTAATGTTCTGAGTTTAGGGTTAACCTGTGTCAGACAGCAAAATATGGTAGTTGCCAGCACTTCCCTGACATTTTTGATATTGGAATTTTCCATGGAAATCAATCATTGATCATTGATGTATAGTGTTTGATTGAAAGAAATCAAATCATCAAATGCATTCTTATGAGTTGTTCCGTGGAGGATTAGGATTAGCGAACTTCAAACGCTGGTTTTCTGGCTCTAAACTATGGCTGCAAACTTGCTCAAGCCGAGCTTTGAAGGTTCAAGCTCGACTTTGAAGTGTTCAAACTCTGCTTGTTCAAAATAGCTGAGCTCAAGCTCAGGTCACTTATTATTGAGGTGTTTGTGCTTGGTTTGTTGCTAAACAGAGTGTCTCTGAATGAGCTGAGCCTCCACAAGCGAGCTTTTATAAATAAGTCGAGTTGCTTGTAACTCAAGCTTGATTCGTTTATTAAATGAGCTTATGACTCGAGCTTGAGCTCGCTTACTAACGAGCTGAGCCGAGCTGAGCCCATAACAAGCCGAGCCTCGAGCTGCTCGTGAACAACTCGGTCCATATGCAGAATCAATTCCAAAATCCAATTCATAAACACTATTTCAAATAAGATTTCCTATTAAGTAACTTAACGTGTAATAATGGATTTGTTTTTAGTATTCACCTCTGTTCCTTTCGTTGATTATCATTATCAAGCGAGAGGGAAGTGATGAGGAAACAAAAGAATTGGGTTAACTACTTCATTATCTGCTTTTTATCCTTTCCTTTCCTAGTATAAATCGTTGTACATCTCCATGATCCAAATACGGACTCTGTTTATGCTAAGTAGCTAATTTATTGAGCATAATAAAAAAGAGCATAATAAAAAATACAAAAAACACATATATCACTATCAAATGTATTAGAATAAATATTTATGTTATTACATATAAACGATCTGTGACGCTTTCAATCCCAAGTCTACCAAGAAATGATGCTTTTGCGCTCCTGATCGTGCACACTCTCTAGGTGACTTAGCTTGTACCACCCTTGGAGGTGATAATTGAGGTTCAAGTACCAAAAGGGAGACGTGTGTAGCATGTCAAAGTTAATAATTGAAAAAAATACATCAGAATGGCATGTAGTTGGGCAATTGGAAGAACTCAAATGAAAATTTTCTTTGGACGGTGGCGTTGAGTTGATTGTTGTGGGTATCTGATAGTCCGCCGCTGCGCCATGTCACCAGTGGACTCCCACCGTGTCACTAGTGGACTCCCACCTCCGAGCATCCCACATCCGGATATGCATCTCCAAGAGTGCCTCTGTTGCCCCACCTCCGAACTCTACCTCCGGAGGAGCAAGACTTTGTCCATGAACATGGTCTCTGGAGGAGCAAAGCTTCCTCCAAGAACTCCCTCCGGAGGATCCTCCATGAAGATTGCCTTTGGAGGAGGAAGGCTTACTCCACGAACATTGCCTCTGGAGGAGCCCAGGCCTCCTCCATGAATCTCCATCTCCGGAGGAGCAAGGGCCACCTCGAGCAAGGCTTCCTCTTGGAACATATATATATATATATACACACACACACATGTGGTTTGGAGGCTAGAGCAAGGGGTTTGTCAAGGAGGACGAGCCTGTCCTCGGCGAGCTCTTGCTTGACCGTTCCGAGAGAGAGAGAGAGAGAGAGGGGGCGTTGACCAACATCCCACACCTCAGAAGAAGTATCACACCTACTGTCTGGAACCTCGGAGCCTGTATTATACTTACCACCTGACTCGGCCAGATGATACAGGTCTCCATATATTACTCAAATGGGCTCCGTTGGTTTTATGATACAAGCCACAAGGCCTTAACTCATCATCAAAGAGGAAAGTATGTGTCGATATATTCGATGTGTATGCTATTCTCACTAAATGAGGTACAATATATAGACTGATTACTGAGTAAATAAGCAAAGAAAATAATAAGGAAAGAACATCTTAAGAAAAGAAATCTCTAATTGTTTTGTAATAATCCTACGGTTCCTACCTATCAGATTGATTACCAATCAAACTAATTGCAATCTACAATTACCAATAAGGATGAGTACCAAACTCCACTCTGGCCACCAATGAGGATAGTCCACCAGCTGGCTCTCTACTCCCTAAGGCTCATATATAAAGGGGAGTTGACACTTAGCAAAGACAAGCATTCAGTATCCCCTATTGAACGCACATTAGAAATCATTTACTCTCTGGTCTAACCACTATCCACTGCCATCCCCCCTCTCTCTAAGTCTGCTCCGAGCTCTCTCCTCCTTCACCTCCAATGGTCTCGAGCACCGTTGTAGTGACCACCATATTCCCGGAGGGCACGCATCTGCCCCTCACGCCCACAACTGTTTCAACTGCTTTTGTAAATACTGTTGGTAATGCTTTTCTTCTTTGTGGGCTTGATTTCCTCTCTGTTACTTGACTGATGTTTTAATAACTAAATCATGCAGTTTTATTCATCTTTGTTTTTGTGGCAGGTTCTAGTGGAAGAACACTCTCATGTGAAAAAAGTTGTGTTAAATAGGCCTAAGCAACTGAATGCACTTTCCTTTCAAATGGTATGATGATCTTTATGTAATTAGTTTTTGTTACTTGGCTGAACTATCAAATCCTCTGATTTTGGCACAAATGGTCAATACCTGTGTTTACTGCAGGCATTAAATTGCATATAAACTTTTTTGTATACTTTTTCAATGCTACCATGGCTTTGGTCCATGAATTTACTGCACAAGTGCAGTTGAACTTAATAACTACCCAGGTTGTACTCAACATATTGGATTACTTTGCCTCTTATTACTCTTCTCTCACTTTCCTGGATCTTCTTGTGCATAATCTTTCAATGTATGGGATGAGGTACGTAGAGGGAATTTGCATGTGAAATTGTATATGATGAACTACTAATATGGAGAAAAGTATATAGAAGTACATAGTGTGTTCAATTAGGTGATGCATTTCTAGGTATATGTGCTCGACATGACTTCCCATATCATCACCTTGATGGGTTGACTCCCTTTCACAATGCAAGAGCCTTGCCCCGCCTCATGGCCTCACCTACGTTGTTACTACCCGACTACTTTTTCTTGTTCTTGTTGTGCTCCTTGAATAATTCGTCATGAGCATAGATCTTTGGTCTTGAAGGCATCTGAATTGTGCCTAGGAAAGCCTTAAATGGTTTAGATTTCTTCCAGAGCCTCATTCTCTGTGTGCGTTGATGGACTGGAAGCCAATTTTGTCTATTAAAAATCATGGTCAGAGGTTAAAGAGGTGTTCAAATTCATGATGCATCAACAAGTGGAGGAGACTGCGGATACTTCTTGCGCTATATTGTATCGTTAAAGACATTTGTTTTGTTTGCTCTTTGTTTTTGCCTTTTTGGTACATATTGGGAGAAGCAAAGGATGGTTTTTGAGCTTTTTGTTTAGTTGTCCACTGGATCTACACAGAATTTAAACAAAGAATTCTTGTGCTCGGTACGATCCGATTTTGTTGATAGACTGTTGGTACTTTTGGAAGTTTATTTCTCGTGTCATCATGGAATTTCGCAACTATAAGCTTAAAAATATTGTTTTCACCTTTTTGTAAGTTAGTTCAATATCTGTGTTGCCGGGACATAAGCTAAATGGACCTGATTTATGTCCTTGTCTTCTTTTTTTTCTAGGTGAATCGACTATTGGAACTCGTTCTTGCCTGTGAGGGGGATTGCAGTGTCAAGCTAATCATTTTGAAGGTACTTGAAAGAATCACAACATTCAAGTTTAAGTTCAAGTTGTACAAAGAGGCAGTTAGTAAATGTTGTTATCTTTAGGGTCTAAACATGAAACCTTTTAAAGTTTGATAACATCTTGTTGCTTGCTAGTTGAAGTGTGTTTTGTTTTGAGTATCTTGATTGGTTTCTACGTCAAGATCACGCATGTTATCTAACCCGCTCGGTAGTTTGGCAGATATGTATCTCTATTTTTTGTGCTTCTGGATATCGTTTTTTAGTTTTTGATTCTTCTCTTCAGTTTTAGTGACCGCAGTTGTCTATTATTTTGATGAGCCAGGCCCCTCTTTTACTTTGGGTGTTGGTGAAGATCCAATGACTAAATTTTTTGGCTAACCTTTGACAACAAAGTTTCATCAGTAGGAAAGTCAGATTTGTGGTTGGCTTGGGAAGACTGCATTAAAGGGTACTTGCTCTTGCAAAATCTTGGCAGAAATGATCTTTGGAATCACTAATATTTCTTGAGCTGGGCAGCATAATTCACTTTCTAGGGTTCTGTTTGTACCTTTTTACGTGCTTAGCACCGTCTGGTTTCACATATGTGGAGCTTAAAAAAACGAAGTTACGGAAAAGCATCCCAAGCCAGTTAAAAGTAGTTTAGCCTTTTGAGCTGAAAAAGAAAATAAGAAGAAAACCTGAACTTTAGCAGCAGCCAACCTTTTCTAAGTGCAACTGTTTAAGCTTGGAACTTCAAAGTAATCTAGTAATGTCAAAATTAGTTTTACGAAATGGGGCCTTGAATTGCCTGCAGCATACGTAGGATCTCACGCCTTGATTTTCTTTGGAATGCATCTCATGCAGTCCGGATGACTGTATTGGTGCCAGAGACGTGTCTGCTGGTTTCCAGAATGGAGCCTGAGGCTGCCCACACTTGGAAAATGCTGGTATAGGAATTTGACGTTTTTGCGTTTATAGACTAAGGTTTATGATGAACCAAGGGTTCATTAGATACTCCAGGCCTAAGACTTTGTTATGGACAATGGGGTGATGCATAATGGTAATTTTGGAGTTAAATCAAAGAAAGAGTTTCCATAGTTTTAGAGTGTGAGGAAAACTGGAGTTTGTGGCTACAAAATTGGCCTGTTGTAGGCTATGGGTTTATGATTGAAAGAGGAGAACTAGGATTGGGGCTATTTGACACAGTGGAGAATGAAAAGTTGTAGTTTTGGTCCACTAAACAGCTGTGCTACTAGATCAAAATGATCTGGTACTGAAACTGAAATTACGTACTACGTCCAATTCATTCCCATTGTGTTGGGAGAGGATGAAGAAAATTTGGCAGGAAAACCTAAAAATTCTCGCTGTTCTCTCTTTAAGTTTGAAGGCGTTATTGGAGTCTTACCTAAAAATTCTCACTGTTCTCTCATGTACCATTTTATACTTTCTCTTTCGCTTAGGTTTTTTATGTCTTTGTCATCATACACACCTTATAATATTCTGAACACTAGTTTTGATTAGTTATTATTATTATTTTTTGTTTCAGTTTCTTATGATTTAGTCATAGATAAGAGTTAAAGAGGAAGTGCGAGGTTTTTTTCCTTCTGCAAAGCCAGAGCGAAGAGAGGTTAAGAGCCACTAACATGAGCGAGGAATGGTTCTTAGTGACGGTGCTAATATTGTTAGCGTAGAGGAGATGGCCTCCATGGTTTCCATGTGAATTTGGTTGTGCTTGTAGGGCGAAGGAAGAGCATTCTCCGCTGGTGGTGATGTTGCTGCTGTAGTCCGTGATATTAGTGAAGGTTGAGGTTCTCTCTCCCTCTCTCTCTCAGTTTTTTTGTTCAGTGCACAAGTATTTGGGTAAGATATAAAGTAGCAAGCAGCTATTGCCATATAGGACACCTATATGGTCCTTTTTTTTTCTTTTCTCATCTTCTAACTCTCAACCACTTCTTTTGGTCCTTTGAGGTTTAGGAAACATGTCAGCCATCTTTCCTTAAGGAGGATGCTGGCGAACATGAAGTATGTTCATTTTATATGTATTAACGTCTGTCCGTGTGACGCTGTTGCTTTTTCTGTCATCAGGCAATTGGAAAGCAGGTGCAAAATATTTTCGCATAGAGTACATCATGAACTATGTGATGGCTACATACAATAAACCCCAGGTGGTTCTTGAGAACTCTCTTACCTTTTGCATTGAAGGATTTATGTTTCAACTTTGTTTCAGCATTTCTCTAAGGGGGTTCACACAATCTTGTTGCTGGCATGACATAATGCAAGGTTTCAATTCTCAATGGGATTGTCATGGGAGGTGGAGCTGGAGCATCAATACATGGTAGATTTCGTGTTGCAACAGAGAAATCGGTATCATCTTTCTCACTAACTTTATTGATCAAATTGCAGCTTCCGTGCACTTTGAGATCACTGCAGCCAATTTGTTTTCTGAATTATTCATCTTGGAAATTTATAAAATTTGAAATCATCATAGTCCTGCTATATGGGACTCTTTTCCTCAAAGCTTTTGAACTAACTATTCTCACCAGAATTGTTGAGTAAATACTTTGTGGGACCCAGAAGGTGAGTGGTATTGTCAATGAGTGCAGAATGGATCACAATGCAGCAGCTATTTTTTTTTTCTTCAATTTTTCTCTTCACTCTCAAGATCGATAGAACTGTCCGTATGTCAGAAACATGGTCCTTTTTATGCTGTCCCTTCTTTTTATTTTTTATGCCATCCTTGCTACTAGTATATGGCAAATCTATTTCAGGAATTTTTTTTTTTTTTTTTTTTTGTGTCCATTGATGTTAGCAGTTATCTGAGTTTTTGTGTCTCACAGCATATCCATGTGCTGATATTTGACCTTTTCTAGGTTTTTGCAATGCCAGAAACAGCTCTGGGACTCTTCCCAGATGTAGGTGCCTCGTACTTTTTACCAAGACTCCCCGGATTCTTTGGTAATTACTGTTATTTACTCCTTCGTATATCTAGGAGTGTCTTTGTTTAACATCCTCAAATAGATTTTCAAGGTGTGTTTTTCCATAAATCATTGGGTGTGGATACGAGTTAATCTCTTGGACAAATTCCTCTCTTACTATTGTGGGTAGATGGAGTTCATGAATGGTGCCTTTCGAGATTGAACTATGTTTAGCAATTTAAAGTATGGACGGATTATTGGATTCCTCCTGAATTTATTTGTTAAGATCATCTTGATAAAACATAAATTGACTCACAACACAACCTGTGGACCCAAAAATGGTCCATGTCCAAAAAGTGAAAATTGTCACTGTACCTCTAAACCAGTGGAGCTGCGAAAAATTGAGGACAAAATAGTACCCACAGCGGCACAGCTACCTTGGCTGTAGAAACATAAAAGCTACAACAAGAGTCTAGTTAGTCAGAACATGATTATAAAATTTCCAACACATGCCTTGAAGCTCAAAGTTTACTGTTTTGTTGTTGTATCCTTTGCATCATAATTCATGTATTACCAAAGCAGGGCCTCTAAGAAGTGTATAATGCCTTCTGTATTCTTCCAGCTCAAAAATTCTTTGGAAGTAGTGCTCGAATTTCAAGGATTATAGGCTGGAAACTCTGATGCATTCGACAGAAATACATAAATGCTTGACAGATAGGACGGTTATGAATTGGGATGCCCCCACAGGCCACAGCCCATGTACTGAATCTAATACATGCTTAAAAATGTCCTCAATTTCAAAATCAACCTCCACCCCTACCCACAACAAGTACAATAAAAAATCTTACAGCAGAAAACAACTTGATTTGCAAGAAACAGAAGATAATTTCAAAAGACAAGTTAATTTGCAGGTATTTGGTCCTCCAGTGTGCACTATAATTATACTATTACCTCCACTTCTTTTAACCACCCCTCACGTCATTTCTGCCGATGGCCCTTGAATTATTGCCAGAGCAACCTCCACTGCTGCACCCAGGGAATGGTCTCTTGAAGCTTCTGGATTATTAAGTGCTTCTGGATTATTAAGTTTGTATGGACTAAATGATGAAAATATGGAGTGTACCACAGGCAGTGACGCATGAATTGTTGACAAGTCAATTCCTGCCCCGTAAATCAATGCCTTCAACCCTAACTCCAGTTCAGGTCATAGCTTAATTGCTGGTTGAGAGAGGCCTCCACTCACCTAAGGTGCTGGACGTAGGACCAGACAAAATTAACCTGTCTTTTGAAATTATCTTCTGTTTCTTGTTCAGTAAGATTTAGGTGTATTTATGCTGTAGGCTGTAGCCATTTACTTCTAATAATATATATGTTGCAGGAGAATATCTCAGTCTCACAGGTACTAGATTGGATGGTGCTGAAATGCTTGCATGCGGTCTTGCAACTCATTTTGTTCCTGAAGCGGTAGGCTTTCTTTGCAACTTTTTTTTATAGTGTGATAAGTGATACGCAGTACAGATCTAGTGCGCCTATGAATGTTTATATTTTCAACGACGAGCTATGACACCCACACATTCAATAGTACATTGATTCTTACATCCCTCTTCACTATATGTATCTATACTAGTCTCTTAAACTGATAAACTATGCTAATGCCCCTTTTACGCTTCTGCATTGAATAAACAGAGACTGTCTTTGTTAGAAGAAGCCTTATGCAATGCAAATTCAAGTGATCCAGACATTATTTCTGCAATTATTGATGAATTCTCTCAGCAACCCAGGTTAAAAGAGAAAAGTGTCTATCACCTGTAAGCTTTTTGTACTTCTAATTTGTTAATGATTCATTTATTCTGCTTTTTTTTTTTTTTTTTTTGAGTTCTTTCTTTTTTTCCTTTGCTTTGGTCAGCCTGCTTGGGTGGAAGGGGGGATGGGAACAGTTAATGCAGATAATGACCCTTCATCTATCCCCCAATGTTTAGTTAGCAGTATCACTGTAACAACCGCCTACCAAGTTTTGGATTCATATAAGATGTCAAGTTGTTTCACCTAAAAAATTCAGGTTTCTTGGTAGAAATACATGTATTTTTTTTTAATCGGCATAGAAATACGTATATTTTGCTGCAATGTACGGATCAGTAGCTTGTTCCAGCTTTGATGGTGGCTTGCTATCCATCCATTGACACAGGGTTAACATTCAGAAGACCAATCTACTTGTTCATACTTTTGCTTATGCTTTTCTTCCTCACACATAATAAATGACATGGGTAGTTTTGTGAGAATTGACCTTCGTGTTGAGAACCTTAGATTAAGACTGGTTTTTTGATACTGAGGAGACAACTTTGTCAGGGGTAAGAGAGAAAGCTAACTTCATAAGTTATGACCTGAAGGGAGAACCTTAAACTAAAATTTTGAGACGACTCTGCGTTGGTGCATAGCAGCATCCAATAATTATATATTCGGTGTTTCTCTTTATCCTTTAGTATGTGTTGCTGTATCCACCGGAGCACAAAACGTGTGTCTAAGTTGTGCTGTCAAAGGCGTTGGGATACTACCAATTACATTAGGTAGTGATCGCTTCAACCAGTTGTCATTGGGAAATGCAACTTGTTCGTGAAGTAATCCTTAAATAGACTAGAGGCATGACAGTCATGTCAACTGCTCTCTCATTGCTTACTAAGTTCATACTTTTGGGGTTGATCTGTTACTTGCTTTATGCAATTCTCTCTCCAAATAATAATAGCATGATCATCCACATCTATGGTAGTCCATGCTGTTTAAATTTCCATTATCTTCATTTACTTCCGAAATCCTCTCTTTATTAAAACATGTGATGTGTCATGCCCAAATATTTGGTAGGTTTAAAAGTTATTACTATCAAACATATCTTTTGTTTCTCTATGAATTGACTTCATTGTCTCTCTTAGGATGTAAACCCAAACCTTGAACTTGCACTACTAGCCAAGCTCCTTATCTTCAGTACTTATGTGGCTACAGGTTGGATATCATCAATAACTACTTTTCTAGAAGAACTGTTGAAGAAATTATATTAGCACTTGTAAGTTGATGAGTTCCGTCTGTCCCAGGTGGAAAAGATAAGTTGACATCTAGTTCTGTCAACAAGTTCTTATTTTTTATATACTATCTCCTTCTATGGCTAGTGCCTTTTACACTAGTGTGATCACTTGCCATATCTTGTTTTTGGTTTTGTAGGAGAGGGAAGCTGTAAACACAAACGATAGTTGGATCTCTTCAACCATTAAGTCATTGAAGGCAGCATCCCCGACAAGTCTTAAAATCACTCTTAGATCGGTAGGGAGTAAGCCAGAAAGGACTAAGTATTTAACTTTGTTCTGTATGAGCTATTCATGTATTTGACTTTGTTCTGTATGTCAAATTCAGATCAGAGAAGGGAGGCTCCAAGGTGTGGGTCAATGCCTTATTTCTGAGTACAGAATGGTTTGTCATGTTGTGCAAGGAAAACTGAGCAAGGATTTCATGGAGGTAAAAAAAAAAAAAAAATGCAACTGTTAGGCTGTGTTTGGACAGTGAATGCATGTATGGTTTTACCAATAGAGAACAAAGACAATGATAAGAAATCCGGAAAAAAGGCATGTATCTTTGCTGCATCACTTCATTAGCTTCTCATCGTTTTCCTTTACACTTTTCTTCTCTGTCCAAAGACGCCCTTTCCATTTTCTTATCTGATTCAAGAGGCTTGCTTCAAATGCAGGGTTGCAGGGCTATACTGCTGGATAAGGACAAGAACCCTAAGGTTCATTGAATTTTTATGTTTTTATCCAAACATTTTATACATTCGAAAACATTTTAGTTTCTGCAACGAAAATTTCACTAATATTTTTATGGTTCCTTTTTCTTTCTTCTAGTGGATACCTTCTAAGTTGGAGCTAGTAAGTGATGAGATGGTCGATCAGTACTTCTCGAAGTTGGATGATGAAGATTGGGAGGATTTAAAGCTCCCTACCAGATCAAACTTGCCTTTACATGTCATTGCAAAGCTCTAGTTAAAGTTATAATAGTTTTGTAATTGAAATAAAGTATTAGAATTGCAAAACTAGAGGAAATAAAGTTTATCTTCTCGGGTACCTCCCCTGTGCTGATGAGGCCATGTACTGGAATAGGTGTCCCTCGAAAAGCTAGTATTCCCTTTTTGTAGAAGTATTTAGCTTAGTGAAATTTGTAGAATAAGCTGTGATACTCATATATAGTAGAACGAAATGTACGATGCATTATGCATTTGAGATTTGCTCCCTAATTGGATGAGGGTTGAGTCCTAATCATGCTACCTTGCTGGCTTCCTTTTTGGATTTAACAACACTTACTTTCAAGGCAATCCCTCGTTTTGTTCTGGAAGGGGAATTTTCCTCTTTCTTTTAATTTTGATAGTATATACTATCCGTTCATAATTATCTATTTGTTGCTCATCAGAAAAAAAATTCCTGCAATGTCTTCTTCATACTGCACTTTTGTAGGATGTTTATGGGCCCAAATAGTTCATCAGACAGAGCTGGGGCAAATATAAGGCCTGATTCACCTGAGGAAAAGACACCTTCATTTCGTTTTCCCAGGCAGGATGAGTTTGCTTCTTTTGGTTTAGAAGGTAGTGGATCTTATTATTTGCAAAAGATGCGCACAGAATTCCATAAAGTCTAACTTAATCTGGTGCAATTTGAAGAGGGCCCTGGGATAGAGGATTTTCAAATTATTGGCGAAGCTAAACCGGGGAACCAACTTCTTGGATGCGGATATCCTGTTCGTGGAACTTCTCAACCGGCTGTCCGTGGTCGTGAACCACCACCTCCATGTCCTCCTCCTCCTCCTCCTCCACCTCCGAAGGCTCCGACGGCTCCCACAAGTGTGGGAACTCAACCGGCTGTCCGTGGCCATGAACCACCACCTCCACCTCCACGTCCTCCTCCTCCACCTCCTCCGCCACCTCTACCACCTCCTCCGCCTTCTCCACTACCCCTACCACCACGTCTTTCGCCTCATGGCAGCGGCGGCACAACCGTGGGCCGAATACGCTGAGGAATAGGACGGCTAAAACAGTCGAAAGAATGCCAATGGTTGGCCCCCAGTTTTGGGCCATTGGAGCGATCAGTGGAAGTGGAATTTGGAGGCGATCGAGGGAGTAGAGGAATGTGGATTTGGGGAGGGGAATTTATAGAGGGGTCGCGAGATTTCTCCATCCCAACCCAAGATCAAGTGATAACGAGGAGGAGGAGGAGTTGATCTTCCAAAAGACCCAATTTTGGAATCCTTTGTCTTTTAATCAAACTGCAGTTGATAACGAGATTTCTCCTTTTATGCTCAATCTTATTTCAGCGAAAGTAGATAGTTCTAAGGAAAAATTATACAACTAGACCATGTCTTTAAAATAAGGGTTGTAGAAAACCTGACGGCCTAGTTCATCCATTGGTATACACTCATTGGTAGAGATGTCAAACGGGCCGGGCTGGCATGATTACGGCACGGCACGACACGTTTAAATGTGGCACGGTACGGCATGAGCACGGTTTTTAACGGGCACGGCACAGGCTGGGCACGACACGATCTTGGACGGGCACGGCACGAAAGTGGGTCGGCTAGAGTCGTCCCGGCAGGGGGCGCGCTAAGAAGGTAATATGCTGGCGGCTCCCTGAACAGCGGCGCTGACGGCTCGCACAAATGTGGGAACTCAACCGGCTGTCCGTGGCCGTGAACCACCACCTCCATGTCCTCCTCCTCCACCTCCGGAGGCTCCGACGGCTCCCACAAGTGTGGGAACTCAACCGGCTGTCCGTGGCCATGAACCACCACCTCCACGTCCTCCTCCTCCACCTCCTACGCCACCTCTACCACCTTCTCCGCCTTTTCCACTACCCCTACCACCACGTCTTTCGCCTCATGGCGGCGGCGTCACAACCGTGGGCCGACTACGCTGAGGAATAGGACGGCTAAAACAGTCGAAAGAATGCCAATGGTTGGCCCCTAGTTTTCGCCCATTGGAGCGATCAGTGGAAGTGGAATTTGGAGTCAATCGAGGGAGTAGAGGAATGTGGATTTGGGGAGGGGAATTTATAGAGGGGTCGCGAGATTTCTCCATCCCAACCCAATATCAAGTGATAACGAGGAGGAGGAGTTGATCTTCCAAAAGACCCAATTTTGGAATCCTTTGTCTTTTAATCAAACTGCAGTTGATAACGAGATTTCTCCTTTTAAGCTCAAGCTTATTTCAGCGAAAGTAGATAGTTCTAAGGAAAAATTATACAACTAGACCATGTCTTTAAAATAAGGGTTGTAGAAAACCTGACGGCCTAGTTCATCCATTGGTATACACTCATTGGTAGAGATGTCAAACGGGCCGGGTTGGCACGATTACGGCACGGCACAACACGTTTAAATGTGGCACGGCACGGCACGAGCACGGTTATTGACGGGCACGGCACAGGCTGGGCATGGCACGATCTTGGACGGGCACGGCACGAAAGTGGGTTGGCTAGAGTCGTCCCGGTAGGGGGTGCGCTAAGAAGGTAATATGCTGGCGGCTCTCAGAACGGCGGCGCCGACGGCTCGCACAAATGTGGGAACTCAACCGGCTGTCCGTGGCCGTGAACCACCACCTCCATGTCCTCCTCCTCCTTCTCCTCCACCTCTGGAGGCTCCGACGGCTCCCACAAATGTGGGAACTCAACCGGCTGTCCGTGGCCGTGAACCACCACCTCCACATCCTCCTCCTCCGCCACCTCCTCTGCCTTCTCCACTACCACTACCACCACGTCTTCCGCCTCATGGCGGCGGTAGCACAACCGTGGGTCGACTACGCTGAGGAATAGGACGGCTAAAACAGCCGAAAGAATGCCAATGGTTGGCCCCCAGTTTTCGGCCATTGGAGCGATCAGTGGAAGTGGAATTTGGAGTCAATCGAGGGAGTAGAGGAATGTGGATTTGGGGAGGGGAATTTATACAGGGGTCGCGAGATTTCTCCATCCCAACCCAAGATCAAGTGATAACGAGGAGGAGGAGTTGATCTTCCAAAAGACCCAATTTTGGAATCCTTTGTCTTTTAATCAAACTGCAGTTGATAACGAGATTTTTCCTTTTATGCTCAATCTTATTTCAGCGAAAGTAGATAGTTCTAAGGAAAAATTATACAACTAGACCATGTCTTTAAAATAAGGGTTGTAGAAAACCTGATGGCCTAGTTCATCCATTGGTATACACTCATAGGTAGAGATGTCAAACGAGCCGGGCTGGCAAGATTACGGCACGGCACGACATGTTTAAATGTGGCACGGCACGGCACGAGCACGGTTTTTGACAGGCACGGCACAGCCTGGGCATGGCACGAACTTGGACGGGCACGGCACGAAAGTGGGTCGGCTAGAGTCGTCCCGGCAGGGGGCGCGCTAAGAAGGTAATATGCTGGCGGCTCCCAGAACGGCGGTGTCGACGGCTCGCACAAATGTGGGAACTCAACCGGCTGTCCGTGGCCGTGAACCACCACCTCCATGTCCTCCTCCTCCACCTCCGGAGGCTCCGACGGCTACGACGGCTCCCACAAGTGTGGGAACTCAAACGGCTGTCCGTGGCCGTGAACCACCACCTCCACGTCCTCCTCCTCCACCTCCTCCGCCACCTCTACCACCTCCTCCACCTTCTCCACTACCCCTACCACCACGTCTTTCGCCTCATGGCGGTGGCGGCACAACCGTGGGCCGACTACGCTGAGGAATAGGGCGGCTAAAACAGCCGAAAAAATGCCAATGGTTGGCCCCCAGTTTTCGGCCATTGGAGCGATCAGTGGTAGTGGAATTTGGAGTCGATCGAGGGAGTAGAGGAATGTGGGTTTGGGGAGGGGAATTTATAGAGGGGTCGGTGTTAGTGTGGAGGAATGTGGGTTTAAGCATTACGCGTGCCAGTGTTAGTGTCGACGCGAAATCAAAAACATAACAATCTTGAGTTTTAAATCGAGAGCTACGAGCCCGGATTAAACACAAACAAACTTTGTTAGCACATGTGTGAGAATCACGAATCCACTTAGGCCATTAGGTGGTGATCACCCTAGGCCGAGTCTATGACTACTCCTCCATTGACGAAGACCTCGCCAAGGAAAAGCTAAAATTTACACTGACAAGTAAATTAAAATGAACTCGGAAATAAAGTTGCAAAACTAAACTCTTATTACAAACAACAAAATAAGAACTTGAAAGAGAAATTATAATGGAAAAATTGACAGCTTACAGCTTCTGGAAAAGAGAACAGAAAGATCGAAACAAAGAAGATGACAGAAAGAAAAAGAACAAGAAAGGAAGAGACTGATTTCCTAATCCTAAGTGCCTATTTTTATCCTAAAATCTAATGTATCCTAAAAATCTAATGTTTCGTTACTGAACCTCACATGCCTTATATATAGGCAAAAGAAGGAATAAAGAAAGGGAAAAGTAGAAAACAATTAAGGAAAGTCCTCCCTGATCACGGCTTCTTGCACTGACTTGGTTCGCTACGCTCTCGACTGATGTTCAAAACGGTGTCCGATTCAAGCGCCGGAACAGTCAAATTTCTTATTTTAATTCCGGGAATAGAACGGTATAAATCTTGTAATTTTTGTGCTTGGCATGTATTTCGTGGGGCGAAACAAGATATCATCCGGACTCCGCAATTAATTCTCTTCCAGCCGACATCCATCCACTGGCTTTCTTTCCACTTTTGTTTATTTTATTTTATTCCCACTTTCTTTCCACTGACATTGTTCATTATCCCATGTGATAATGGTTTGGAAAATGATCCGGTGTCTTGCGCTCATTCCCCCAGCATCAAATGCACTGTATTTACACCGTTTTCTCCTGAAATGCTCAAAACAAACCTTATGCACAATCTCTTATAAAAAGTAATAATAAACATAATAAAAAGATAAAACTTGAGGACTTAAGCCCACTAATATTTACATATTTGTGTGCTTATCAACGAGGAGGAGGAGTTGATCTTCCAAAAGACCCAATTTTTATATACTTTGTCTTTTAATCAAACTGCAGTTGATAACGAGATTTCTCCTTTTAAGCTCAATCTTATTTCAGCGAAAGTAGATAGTTCTAAGGAAAAGTTATACAACTAGACCATGTCTTTAAAATAAGGGTTGTAGAAAACCTGACGGCTTAGTTCATCCATTGGTATACACTCATCGGTAGAGATGTCAAACGGGCCAGGCTGGCACGATTACGGCACGGCACGGCACGACACGTTTAAATGTGGCACGGCACGGCACGAGCACGGTTTTTGACGGGCACGGCACAGGCTGGGCATGGCACGATCTTGGACGGGCACGACACGAAAGTGGGTCGGCAAGAGTCATCCCGGCAGGGGGCGCGCTAAGAAGGTAATATGCTGGCGGCTCCCAGAACGGCGGCGCCGACGGCTCGCACAAATGTGGGAACTCAACCGGTTGTCCGTGGCCGTGAACCACCACCTCCATGTCCTCCTCCTCCACCTCCGGAGGCTCCCACAAGTGTGGGAACTCAACCGGCTGTCCGTGGCCGTGAACCACCACCTCCACGTCCTCCTCCTCCACCTCCTCCGCCACCTCCACCACCTCCTTCGCCTTCTCCACTACCACTACCACCACGTTTTCCGCCTCATGGCGGCGGCGGCACAACCGTGGGCCGACTACACTGAGGAATAGGACGGCTAAAACAGCCGAAAGAATGCCAATGGTTGGCCCCAGTTTTCGGCCATTGGAGCGATCAGTGGAAGTGGAATTTGGAGTCGATCGATGGAGTAGAGGAATGTGGATTTGGGGAGGGGAATTTATAGAGGGGTCGCGAGATTTCTCCATCCTAACCCAAGATCAAGTGATAACGAGGAGGAGGAGTTGATTTTCCAAAAGACCCAATTTTTATATACTCTGTCTTTTAATCAAACTGCAGTTGATAACGAGATTTTTCCTTTTAAGCTCAATCTTATTTCAGCGAAAGTAGATAGTTCTAAGGAAAAATTATACAACTAGACCTTGTCTTTAAAATAAGGGTTGTAGAAAACCTGACGGCTTAGTTCATCCATTGGTATACACTCATCGGTAGAGATGTCAAACGGGCCGGGCTGGCACGATTACGGCACGACACGACACGTTTAAATGTGGCACGGCACGGCACGAGCACGGTTTTTGACGGGCACGGCACAGGCTGGGCATGGCACGATCTTGGACGGGCACAGCATGAAAGTGGGTAGGCAAGAGTCGTCCCGGCAGGGGGCGCGCTAAGAAGGTAATATGTTGGCGGCTCCCAGAACGGTGGCGCCGACGGCTCGCACAAATGTTGGAACTCAACCGGCTGTCCGTGGCCGTGAACCATCACCTCCATGTCCTCCTCCTCCTCCTCCTCCGGAGGCTCCAACGGCTCCCCCAAGTGTGGGAACTCAACCGGCTGTCCGTGGCCGTGAACCACCACCTCCACGTCCTCCTCCTCCGCCACCTCCACCACTTCCTCCGCCTTCTCCACTACCACTACCACCACGTCTTCCGCCTCATGGCGGCTGCGGCACAACCGTGGGCCGACTGCGCGGAGGAATAGGACGGCTAAAACAACTGAAAGAATGCCAATGGTTGGCCCCCAGTTTTCCGGCCATTGGAGCGATCAGTGGAAGTGGAATTTGGAGTCAATCGAGGGAGTAGAGGAATGTGGATCTGGGGAGGGGAATTTATAGAGGGGTCGTGAGATTTCTCCATCCCAACCCAAGATCAAGTGATAACGAGGAGGAGTTGATCTTCCAAAAGACCCAATTTTGGAATCCTTTGTCTTTTAATCAAACTGCAGTTGATAACGAGATTTCTCCTTTTAAGCTCAATCTTATTTCAGCGAAAGTAGATAGTTCTAAGGAAAAGTTATACAACTAGACCATGTCTTTAAAATAAGGGTTGTAGAAAACCTGACGGCCTTGTTCATCCATTGGTATACACTTAGTGGTAGAGATGTCAAACGGGCCGGGCTGGCACGATTATGGCACGGCACGACACGTTTAAATATGGCACGGCACGGCATGGCACGGGCTGGGCATGGCACGATCTTGGATGGGCACGGCACGAAAGTGGGTCGGCACGGTACGGCATGGGGCACGGCACGGCACAGCACGGTTTTTTTTTTTTTTTCTATCCCAAGTTAGCATTGGTTAAGATTTATTGTGACACAAAAATTGTATTTTTTAATCATGTGTAATGTATTTGTCAATAATCTTTGGTACAAATATGAAGTGAACCTCGATAAAACAAACTATTTTAACAATCGAGGCCGTTCATTTTGTTGCACTTATTTAGTAAATTATTCTAGTAAAATTTTGGCTCGATCGGGTTTAAAAAACTTGTCGATCTAGACCCTTTTTTTTATTTTTTTTATAATACTTTTCTTATGATTAAATGGCTACGGATATATCATCCACTTAAATTTTTTTCGTACGAATGGTGGACTCTATTATATGTAAAAGATAGACGGTTCTGATCACCCCAAAAAAACTAGTTGGAGCTCGGGTTGTCCACTATAGGACTTTAATGCCTCGAAATACATTAAATGTTATCCGATCACGTGGTCATCGATATCCGATGATATCTGATTTTGGCGACGGTGATGATATTGGCAAGACGCGAAACTCCAACGGTTCAGATCGACCATCGTAAAAATTGATTTGGTAATAACCTTTAAAATATATACACTGAATGTAGTTGATAACAAACTAAATATTGTGTTGTAGTTTAATGTATAGTGGCCACGTGACCCTAACACAATCAAGATGATCGATACCGTTGGTTTTGTCGTACATAATAATTAAAGCAATATCGCAAAATTTTAGCTAAATAAAGTTTAGAAAAGTCCTTGATCGGGACGCAAAACTAAATCTTGTGTTGTAGCTGAATACTTGAATGTAAAGGGCCACGTAATTGTGAAACAATGAAGATTGTCGAGGCTGTTGATTTTGTTGTGCCTATTAATTCAATTAAAAATATAAATATTTGGCTGAATCGGGTTTGGAAAAGGTTTTTGATCGGGACACAAACTTAATCTCGTGTTGTAGTCGAATGTATAGTGGCCACGTGACCGTGATACGATCAAGATGATTGAGACTGTTGATTCTGTTGTGCCTATTCATTAAATCAATGTTGTAAAAATTTGGCTAAATTGGGTTTGAAAATGTCCTTTATCAGGACGCAATTTCATCAAGTAAATAAATTTTTAGTAAAAATAAAAAAAATCAAAATTTTCCCCAAAATTGTTCCCTAAATTTCCCACCGTAAAATGAAAAATTCCCACCAATGTTTTCAACCCAAAATTCGGAAAATCCCTCCAATTCCCAACCATTTCCCCCCAAAATTGGACACAGTAGTAAGAAAAGTAAAAAAATCCCCAATCTGGCAAATCATATGGAAACCCTAACTCTCTCTCTCTCTCTCTTCCCCCCTCCATCTCCCTCACGGCCCATCATCCTCATCTCATCTTCATTCTTCATCTTCGTCTGAAACAAACCCTAACTCTCGATTGATGATTCCACCACCACCATCAGGCCATCATGATTCACGATTTCTGGGTAAGTTAAGTCAACCATCATGATTCATCTTCATCAACTCCGATCACCACGCCCTCCGACTAGTCGACCACCACGCTGTGACCCACTGACCCTGGTAAGTTAAGTCTCTTTCGTCTTTCCTCTCTCTTCCCCAAAAAGGAATTAGAAAACAATAAACCACGTGTATTTCTCTCTCCTCTCTCCTCCTCGAATAACTCTCTCTCAACGGCTATAATACCGTTGGCAGGGTGCCTCTGGCCGACTTGCCCTCTTTGTTGCATAAATACCCCCCACCTCTCTCTCTCTCTCTCTCTCTCTCTCTCTCCTGTTGGTTCTACTGCGATATTCTTGTATCAATCGATCCTACCGCTATTCTTGTATCAGTCGATCTTGCTGCTATTTTTTTTTAGTTCTTATATTCTTGTAGTATACTCATTTTTACTAATTCTGTTTGTAATAGAAGATGGATCCAGAGGGATTTGATTTTGGAATTCGCTCTAGCGATGTGAACTCTGATGATGAACACGACTCTCCTTCAATGTCACCGCTGGTAGGAGAGTCTGTAGCTGAAGCTGAAGGTGCTTCAAACGCTGCAACAGGTAATTTTGATACTAGCTCTGGGGGTGGAAAAAGGCAGCGCACTTCCAAGGTATGGGATAATTATCATTTTGTGAAAAATTTTAAGAATAAAAAGGGGGTCAACATAGGAAAGAGGGCTATATGCAATGAATGTGGAAGTGATTTTAGTTGCACTAGTAATAGTGGGACAGGGCATTGTGATAGACATTGGAAGAATAAACATGCAAATCAAACTACACTTGGCCAAGTTAGTCCTACTGGAAGTACTTTGTCCAAATTTACATATTCTCAGCCCAGAATGAGAGAGGGATTGGCCTGTTATATAGCTGCAGCAGAGCAACCTTTTACATTTGGTGAAGATGTTAGATTCGAATATTTTGTCCATAATTGTCTCAATCCATCTTTTTGTAAAGTTTCTAGAAATACAACAAAAAGTGATACTTTGAAAGCTTTTACTAAAATCAGAAATGATTTGATAATTGAAATTTCAAAACTTGACTCTACAATTGTTTTTACTTCTGTTTATGGAGTGGTCGTAATGATCTTGGTTACATTTGTGTCACTGCTCATTATGTAGACTCTAGTTGGATCTTGAATAAAAAAATTATCGCTTTCCGTTTAATGGAGTTTCCTCATGATGCTAATCATATTTTCCAATGTATAAATGATGTCTTTAAGGAATTTGGTCTTGTTGATAAAGTATTCAGTATTACTTTTGATACTGCCACTGCTAATACAAGTGCAATTGATTTGTTTAAAAGGAATTTGCCTACTCCTCAAGCTGGTCAATTTTTTCATATGCGATGTGTGTGTCATATCATTAACTTAGTTGTGCAAGATGGCTTGTGTCGGCAACTCTTTTTTACAGGTTTATTTTTTAACCTTTTAAGACACTCAAATACAAATAATATAAAACTTATACCTTACTTCTTTGATCTCAGAATTTCTGTACATATAACTGAGAAGATCAAAGTCAACCATTTGTTAATTCATATCTTGAAAGTTTCTAGGAAGATATCTTGTTCCTCAGTCCGATTGTTCAGTTTAACATTATTTTATATTTACGTCATTTGAACCCTAATTAATTACTCACTTGGGTGACGTGTTTGCTTCCTTCTTTTTATTTTTATTTTTTTTAAACAGTAGATGAATACAAATATGAATTATATCAAACTGAAAATAAAGTCTACAATCACCGGAGCCGAACCCACTAATAGTCTCATTAAGAGGAGAAATAACCCAACAAAGTGGAAATAAAATGCACAATTACTTATATGCCCAACTCAACTAATAGCTCCGTTAATGATAAATAACCCAACGAATACAAGGGGAAAAACACGTACAACGCAGGTGCGGAGATTTGAACTCCTTGCCTCCTAGTGAAATGCAGGATCACGCTAACATCTTCATTACTCTAATCACGATTACATAAAATCAAATCATATCTCGTTGATCTTTGACTAATTATTAATTAAGTTGATACTCCATAGCCACTTCTCACCCATGACTAATATTTAAATTATGAATTTAAACAAATAAGCATAATCACCATGATCATGGATTTGGGGTTGCTGCTGTGCAGCCCATGCACAACAGGTGTTGTGCATCATTTGGGCCGTCTGTTGCTCGGATGGACGGCTCAGATTTCATCTTGCACGCACGACAATGAACGGTTCGGATGCAAAGGTGTCGAGGTGAAATTTGGACCGTTCATCCAAACAACGGACAGCTCGGATGACGCACAACACATGCTGTGCACGGGATGCACAGTAGCAACCCCATGTCCCATGATCATCGGCCGGTCAGATATCAGTGGCTTAATCATTTTACTCCTCTAATCAGATCTTTTGCATTGCTATATAATTAAGAGAAAACATTATTTCCACCGCCGGTGGAAACAAATGTTTCCTCCATTCAATCACAGCGGTCCGTGTAATTGTGTAGTCAATGTAATTGTGTAGTACACAATCACATAGACCGCTGTGATGGATTTGGAGGAAACTTTTATTTACACCGCCAGCAGAAATAACTTATTCTCTATAATTAATTGTGGGTTAAAATAGCTGAGTAAATTATTCTTTTGTTTCCTGGATTTACCCCACAACAATGAATAATGAATTAGTGACTCTTCTCCGCTCCAAAAAGATTGTCCGATCCACAAAGCGAGAACGTAAAAGTAATGTACTTTTATCAAAAAAAAATTCAAACTTCTTTGTAATTGGTAAGTCAAGGGTTACCGACCCTCGTGTCCAGAAAATGTACTGACCGTCTTGGGGACTCACTTATGGGTTTCACACCAGTGATCCGAACCGTTCATTAATTTTAAAACAATTTTTCAAGTAACCCCGCGATAAATCAACTCAATCCAACATGCGTAAGTGGTTAATCCAATATTCACCATTTCATCCTAAATATAAACAGTTCAGATAACTCGTATGGATCTCACAAGTGGGTCCCCGATGCAGTTAGTACATTTTCTGGACCTTTCAACCTATACCCATAGTCGGGTTCCTTTGTAATAAATTGAAAGAACTTATATCTTGCAACTTGCGATAAAAAATAAAATTTTCTAGACAAATAGTATTCATTATTTTTAAATTCTCAGTTTGCAGACAATCTTTTTTCGAGGGAGGTGGTAATTTTTTGCGTTAACTAGGTTTGGCAATTGGATCGTTGAGATTATCATCATTAAGTCGAATCTTAATTATGCATAATTGCAATATTCTAATACAGTCCACCTAGATAATTGGCCGGTCCCGTCGGCACCCAACTCACGTCCATGATTTTGGTTATTTACAATTAATCTTAGGTCCAATCGTCCAAGCGTGTAAATTAACAAATGAAAAAAATGGCCATCTCACTATACTTCGCCTAACTTTATTTTTTTTTACCGAATGTCTGGATTAGTTTGCGCACACCTCAACTAATTCCAGAGCCCTGTAAGCAACAACCGGGCATATTCGCCCAACTTCTTTTTTTCTTGACAAGACAATTATTTACATCTATTCTATCTTGAGGGGAAGGGGAGGGGGTTAAAAATTAAACTCCTGACCTTATAGATGGAGTTGTTCCAAGGGGAACGAGCTCAACCACTGAACTATCCTTCAACATGTATACTTTGCCCAACTTACAAAGCTATGAACGAGCTCAATCACTGAACGAGCTCAACCATGGTACGCTAATGTACGTTGTACCAATTTTCTTTTATGACCTTTCTAGTTTGGTCCTTTATTTTGCGTAAATTGCAATGCAATTTGATTTTTGGTAATCCTCTCCACAACTACAGACCCAAACCAACCAAAGAGAATTTTTTTTTTTTAACACAGCGCAAATGGCATTAAACCAGCCTGAAGGCAAAGCCCGAAGGCATTACAGATTTTGAGACAATAAAATGGATTGAACCAAAGCTACCAACGAACAAGACCCGAGCACAGCACATACTGCCTCAAAGGCACAAGCATGCTCAAGGGCACATACTGCAAAAGCAGACCAACAACAAGGTTGGTAAATAGAGCCCGTCAAAGACGTGGAAGCAAAGCATCCAAAAGGATACACAGTTCAAGCCATGAGAAGGCGCAGACGAAATCTAGGACAAAAAACTCCCACACCCGGGCAAGGCCGGTCTTGAGATTATAGAGGCCTAAAGCGAATGTTAATAAATGGACCCCTCAGTTTTTTTTTTTCAAAAACATTCAGTATAGGTGACTAGTAAACATGGTATTTTAGCTTCGTAATTACTTAACTAAAACAAAATTTAAATTTTTTTTATACCATTATGACAAAAGGAATCAAAATAATAAGTCCCACTCATTTTCAAACTAATCACATTGTTAATTTTAATTGTAAGATAGTAACATTTATAACAAGAAGAGAATTCTTTAACATTTTTAATCTAATAGAAAAATAAGAAAAAAAGAATATAAAAGACTAATTGATTTTCTGCCAAAAGGAGCTAATAGAAAAAAAGAACATAAGAGACAAATACAAAAGCAAGAAAAAGAACTTTTGCCGCTACCAAGAATTGAACTAACGCCCTCATGGTTCTTAGGAATACACGTTGACCACCGAAACAGAAGCCAAGTTCTGCCATATTTCGGAAAAACATCTATATATAATAAAATTTTCATATATTGGAGTGGGCCCTTAATTTTTTACTTAATTTTTTGGGCCTAAAACGGCCGCACCTCCCGCTTTAGTCCAGGGCGGGTGCTGCGCGCACCCGGGGAGGGATAAATACTAACAAAAGAAAAGAACTCCGGTCATCCAACATTGCCAACGGAAGCACTGCCTCGATTCCGGTGACTTATTCGCCGAGGAGAGATTGCCGATCCTCCCATGCAACACCACAGCTCAATCAAACCCAACCGAAATCCTGCGGGAGGAGGAGGAGAGGGGTGGACGATGGAGGAGGAGGACGGTGGGTGAACATCCGTCAAGAGCAAACCCGATTGGCATGCATGTGACGGTGGATGAGGAGGAGGAACGGAGGAGGACAGGAAACGGGTGAGGCCAGCGGATAGTTGTATTGGTGGGAGGCGGCGCCCCCCCCCCCCCCCACCGAAGGGAAACTAGAACTTTCTGGGAAAACTAGGGAGAAGGCGGAGAGAACATTGTGGTTTAGGCGCCCGAAATGGGATGAACGCTATATTAGAAGTAATGAACGCTATTTTTTCAGCTGCCTCCTTACCCTTTTTACCTCTCCGTGTGTTTATGCTATTATTGCTACCTCTACAATAACATTTATAAAAAGATTGCTATACTTGAAGTGCAAAAGCTTTATATTTATATTACCGTGCAGACCAAATAGTTTTCCTTCCACTTTCACATAGAAGTTCACAAAGGTCAATGGAGCCTCAATTCCGTTCAAAAAAAAAAAAAAAAAAACGGAGCCTCAAATTGCTTCTTTTTCACCCTTGTGCAGTTTCCTCTTTTCGAGTTAGATATTGGAGGGTTTGATAAGCCATGCGTTTCCCTTGATCTCTTGATGTTTTGACATTGGTGAAGATGATCGGATAAGAGTTCATCAATATTTGGTGGTTGAAGTTTCAATAGATTTTGCAGTTAAGTAGTTGTGTTCTATGATAATTTGATGCCATATATTGAATACATGATTGGAGGGACCTTCAGTTTATAGGAAAAAAAGATTGCTTATGTCCTGAGCTAGGGTCTTGGAGTTATAGGCTGGGTTATAACCTGCATCGAAGGACGGTTAGACGAGCAACTAGGATTACCGCCTTCCGCCTAGCGTATTTGTCTGGTGATTGTTTCCATGTAAATTGACTATATACCTGACATTACTTCAGAGTATATCTCTTGCTGTAGATATTTGAAGGAACAAAATATTAGCTGGCTGTTTGATTATGGTTGATTCACTTCCATTCATATTGGTTTGGTTTGTCTTTTATTAGTGTCGGTTAGAGAGAAGCTCCCTCTTTACACAATATTATGTTTATAACAGCTTCATTGATACATTTAACTTCTCTAACATGGTTATTGCTCGAGGGATTTCAGTAATTTTCATAATTTGTCCTTATTTTTATGGACCTCAGGGTATGATCATTGAAGCAGTGTTGGTTACTCCATAATTTTACGAAAGTGATTGCATCTCGGGCGTGGCAAGAATCTTATAAAGGGTCTTTTATGTCACACACTGTTTTATTTTATTTTATTTTATTTTTTTGGGGTGCTGGAGAAAGACATTAGGTGGTTTTGGAACCGTGAATGTGGAATATGTTTTGCTGGAAGGAATAAATTAGGAATAGGTAATCGGACTTGTTTTTTTACGTATCTTTGTTTATCTAGGACCTTGTTGATCTCTTTGGGCTTCTATCGAATGAGTGGGGACTCCGGGTTAAAAAAAAAAAGGGGGAAAAAAAAAAAAACATACGTTTTACTCTTCGTTCTTTCATTTGATTTCATCTCTTTATTCATTCAGCTCACAGTTACAAACGAGACAGTTGGTCCCATCTAAATTCACAAACTTTAGCTTGTACCAGCGTAGACATATTGCCAACGACTTTATAGTCTGTCCCCATTAACCGCTTGAGCATCGACCCAGGAAGAATCCTGTTTAGGTTTATTGGTAATTCATGACTCAATTCTATTTAGGAATTGCCGTTAACCACCAAGTGAGGGCCCAAACGCTTTAGATAGGAATTTGCTTACTGGGGTTTTGTATTGTTTAGGAATCATGGTTCTTGCGAGTATGATACTCCGATACGTACCGGGAATCGCCCGGTTCGTATGCGATTTTGAAGTCCCACCGCTATATCGATGTGTATCCGTATCGGAGGCTCAAAATTCCGGTACGAACCGGCTGATACGTTAAAAGTATGCGAGTATCTGTGTGTCCTTCGCCATTTTGTTGGGTTTATTTGGTGATCACCTTACCTCTTAGTGGAGTTTCGAGTTGCCACATTTGGTAAAAGTGCAAAATTTTGTAATCCTACGTGTGAGAAGCTTGGAGAATTTAAAATAAATGGTGGGTTCTATTGGTCCATTTGGGTTCTCACGTCAAAAGTGGTGAGTTCTTGTGAGAACTCTGATCCTTTATATATAATACCTCAAGGAAATTTACAACTTGCATGGATAACTCAAAACCAAAGGCCTATGACAAGTATCAGAATGAGTAGTTCATTTCACCGTCCAATTCTGATGTTTCAATCTTAAGTCAATTCATCAAATCGGGGTAGCTTAATGCGTGTGTTTTAAAATCAACAAACAAAGATATCCCTCAAAATATATTCATTCTATTTCTCTGTTTTCAACCGACACTGACGCAGCGGAATTCACGAGAAACTAGTTGCGTACTAGTTCAAACGAAATTAGGTCTCGAATCCACGAGGTTCTTGAATCCACAAGAAGAAAGAGAAATAACTCTGAATTATATTTGATTAAAAGCTGAATAATAATAAAGGTTACATGCCCTTTTATAGGGAGAACTAGCAAACCCTAGCAAAACTTACCTAAAAATAAAGTATCCCGAAAATTGGGGAAACTCCCAAAATTGAAAACTAGAAAGAAAAATAAGATATTCCCAATTGGAAACAAGGTAAACGGAATTACACGCTAAGAGTAATTCGAAATCTAATTATTACCTAAAATTGCAAAATTACTAAATTGAAGGCCTAAACGAATGAATTTGGCCGAAATCCACCATCAGTCACGATTAGGGTGGTGAGTCTTGATCGTAGCGCCATTCTGCTTCAGCCCACCAAGTTTGGGCCTATTCCGGGCTCGTCGATAAATTGCCGAAATTGGCAATTTTCAATTAAAAGCTGTTTGGACCTCCTAGGCTTTGACCGATCCAATTGATCGTAGAATTGGGCCGCGACTTGTTCTGCATCAGACACAGAGTTCAATTTTATAGAGTTAAGTTTGTCTCTGCACATCTCCCGTCACCATCTCCTTCCATACCACTACCATCTCCGGTCACCCTCACCTTCCCTATCACTACCATCGATCTCTGGCTTCAGTTGTTAGCGACCACCTCTGATGCCAGCGCTAGCAACTTTTCTGGCCAACTTTCTGGTGCTGATAAATTTTTCGGCAAACTCTCAGGCACTGGTGATGATGTGGAGGGAGAAGATAATTAATTGGAATTTAGTTTGAGGGTATCTTTGACCTATTAAAAATTAAAAATAAGGAGTTGACCTCACACTTTAGAAATTACAATTAGTAGATCCTTACTGTTGTCCAAAATGTTAGTAGAGACCCAAACACCTATGGGACATTAGAACAACTTTCTATATATCGATTACGCACGACAAGGGTATATAAATTATTCACAACAATGGTTTCGGGTTAGGCTCTGTTTGGAACCTGAGGATGGAAAGGAAAAAAATTGGAAAATTAAAAAAATTTTCTTCCCTTTGTTTGGTTCCTAAAGAAATAGAAGGGACAGTCTAAAAAACAAGTACAATTTTCTTTCTAATTTCTTTTTAATTTTCCCTCTAATTTTCCTTCTTATTATTTTCTCTTCCTTTCTTTTCCATCCTCAAGTTCCAAACATAGCCTTAGTTTCCTTGAACAGACCTTGGAGGGATTGGGATAGTTTGATTAAACCTAACCCGTCAAGAATTGCCATAAAGTCCATAGCCGCTTCAGAAAAATCGATCCTCACCGAAAGACCCTCAATGACATGTGCCTCTACTACAAGAGCCGTATTTCAAGGTTGTAGTGCAGCATCCGAGCCGTTGATCGCGCAATCAATGGTCCTGATTTCATCTCGGCACTTTCATGATCCGAGCCGTCCATTGCCGAAATGAAATTTGAACTATTGATCTCGGTAATCAATAGTTCGGATGTCGCACTACACTACAGGATCCCGGATTGGATCCCTACTCCAAGCTCTTATTGGGTTCTAACGTTTTTGGTTTTTGAAGAGAGTGACTTTTTGAAAAGGTTTCATTAGGTTTAGGATTTCTAAATGGAGTGGTTCAGGTTTTTACAGGAGAACCTATCTTCTTCTTATTGCTTGTCCAACCGCAACGTCTTAAAAAATTTGAATCATCATGCAAAATCGATCCTCACCGAAAGACCCTCAATGACCTGTGCCTCTACTACAAGAGCCGTATTTCAAGGTTGTAGTGCAGCATCTGAGCCGTTGATCGCGCAATCAATGGTCCTGATTTCATCTCGGCACTTTCATGATCCGAGCCGTCCATTGCCGAAATGAAATTTGAACTATTGATCTCGGTAATCAATAGTTCGGATGTCGTACTACACTACAAGATCCCGGATTGGATCCCTACTCCAAGCTCTTATTGGGTTCTAACGTTTTTGGTTTTTGAAGAGAGTGACTTTTTGAAAAGGTTTCATTAGGTTTAGGATTTCTAAATGGAGTGGTTCAGGTTTTTACAGGAGAACCTATCTTCTTATTGCTTGTCCAACCGCAACGTCTTAAAAAATTTGAATCATCATGCTGCATCAAGGAGTGCGGAAAAGAAGTGGTTTGTCTTCATTCGTTTCATAGTTTTAGTTTTATTTTGTAATCATTACACTCATTTCTCTCTCTATCTCTCTGCACTCATTATTCCTATCTCTAAAACTAAACTAAACTAAAGGAAAAGGCTACAATATACACCTCTTATTTGGGTGTGTATGATACACTCCCCTATAAAAGTCATGATTTTTTTTGTAAAATTTATAATTTTTTTTATAAAAGTTACGAGACACGCCAAAATGTTATGAATCATAAAAAATGTTACGAATCATATTGCTGAGAAGTTACGAAAAACTAAAAAATGTTACGATTGCCGATGAGGTGGCACAATCTGGACCATACAATAGGTGCATATGGTACACCCAAATAAAGGGTGTATTGTAGCCAACATGGCCAAAAGGCTCCTGATATTGACAGGGGTATTTTAGGAAAGAAAAGTAGACAAATTCTTCGTTCTCTTATAAGATATAGATTTTAATTTTTCATCGTTTACTAGTGATGAAAAGACACTCATCGACTCAGAAAGTCTCAAGTCTCAACTCACGAATAAATAAATAAAAATTTAATTACAGATTAAGAGACAACCGCTATTTATGGAGTAGTAAATTGGCGTAAGGATTGCATGAGATGAGCTATCAACCTATCATAAGGTACCCTCAATTTACAGTCATTTCCAACTCCCACAAATTTTTTTTCCCTCATCAAATCTCTCCATCCAAATTAGCGTTCCCTGACTTCCTCTTTTTTTTGAACCGAAATTCAATTTTTGACATACCTATGGATGGTGGATTGAGCTAATTTTTTGCATAGACACACTATTCTACGGGTCTTACAAGATGATTGGTTTGGATTATTACGATGAGGTGTCAGTGAAACCTCTTTTGGGGCTTGCGTATCAGCCCCCTTTCAGAAGGGGCCCTTAATAAGTTTTTATCGACCGATTTACCTAGTCACAGTAGGCCATTCGTTGGCCAAATGGCATACTTTCTGGAAGGTTGATTTTATTTCAATATAGAAAGTTCAGGAGCCTTTCAAGGCCTTGTTCACCATTTGGTAGGCAAAGATTCATCATACTTTTGTAAATCCATTCCACTCCACATGAATTTTCAATTAAAAAGATTGTTCATGAATGGAGACAATCTATGAAACGTCGACCACGCACGAATGGTCGAATCTGACTTTTGTTCAAGAAACAATAATAAATAATGGCCATATATTAGAGCCACATAATGGTAAAAAAAATTGACCTTATGGCCATGATCAAACAGTATTATACAAAGCCATAACATTAGTGGCTTTGAAGGCTTTTGAATTAGTAATGGCCTCAAATGCATTGGCCGTTCTTGACCATGAAAGGAAGGGATGAGTTCGTGTTATGGTCAAATTATGGAATATAAAAAAAAGATATTCTTTTCAACAATGAATTGGGAGGCAATTGTTTATAGAAAATTATCACCTATCAATATCGATAGAAGTGTGATTATTCTATCGATTAGTAAAATTATCACCCGTCGATATCGATTTCAATCGATTTGAACAATTGCCTAGTATTATTTTTTGCCGTAAAAATTGTTTGTACGGTAAAAATTATTACCTGTCGATATCGATGGAAGGGTGATTAATAAATATCGATAGAAGGGTGATTAATAAAAACAAACAAATTTATGTTGGCTATTTGGGATAAAAAATTTATCACCTATCAATATTGACAGCAAGATGATTCATTATTCAATTGGGCTAGACCTTAACCCAAGTAAATAAGGGGGGCATTGTTTACACTATGTCTTATGGCCTATTGACATTGATAAAAAAGTGATAATTGTGGAAAAATCTACTTAAAATAATTAGTATTAGTATTAGAAATTTAGAATTAGCACTAGTACTTTTATTATTTTTGTTTGTACTTAATTTCATTACATGTGTAGGACACGTGGCATGTTCCTATACATTTAGAAGTTAAAGGGAAGTATTTGACAAATGGAAGCAAAAGCTTGAAGAAAAAGATAGAAAGTTATTTCCTGCACTTTTTAGTCTTCTATAAATAGTCTCTTTAGACTTCATTGTAAACTCTCTCAATAAATCAAAGTCTTTATCTTTATTTGTTCTTCAATTTTTTTCTTACTAACCAAATTTTGGGTAATAATTAAGAGTAGGAGTAGATGTAATTTAGATCCTACGTATTGATTTAATTCTTGAAGATCGGTAACGATCTTTATGAAAATCTTTATCGATTTCGATCAAGAGAAGAAATTGATAAACTGTGCCACAAGGCACCACTGTTTCTCTTCTTTGATATTTTATGTAGAATTTAACTTGTGCATCGACTTGACACCCACTAATATCGGATAACTTATTTTGTGGCACTATTTTTCTAATTAGGACATAACTTTGTGTCTTGTTGGAGTGTGTGGACGTTTTATTTTATTTTATATATAAGTTATGGAGAGAGGGATAGAATTTAGACGTTAATAACAAGGTTATCATATTACAATTTTAAAATATAAAAAATCTATTTTTATTTTATATAGTTATGGAAAGATACTTTGGACGTTAATAACGAGGTTATCATATTACGATTTTAAGTTATAAAAATCTTTGAGATCAACTCTAAACGCAATTATATGTGATTGGTAGGTATCTATATTTTAAATTAAAATATGAAAAATCTTTGAGATCTATTGTAAACGCAATTAAGTATATGTGATTTGTACGTATCATCTACTCAACTCTAATTTTTTTTTTTTCCTTTTAGCTGTCAATAAATTCTGTCCTCCGCCTGTCACACATTCCACTGGCGACCAGCAGCAGCCACAACCACCAACACCAGCAACCTCAGTCAGTAACTAATCATTGATGTAAATATACTGGTTGTGCAAAGAAATCAACCCACTCACCATCTGCTCGTCTCTCTCTTTTCCATCTCTCTGACCAGGCATGGAGCCAATGAATTATAGCAACGACTATGCCGATCAGGTGCTTTTCTCCACCAATCCATCCACTCGGTTTATACACCTTTACATGAATAGTTTTACGGTCTCCGTTAGAGGAAGATTGCTTTCGGTTTAGCTTTGAAGGTTCGAGCTCAGCTTGTTCAAAACTAGCTGAGCTTGAGCTCGGGTCGTTTATTATTAGAGTGTTGGAGCTCGGTTTGTTGCTAAGTGAGCGTCTGTGAAAGAGTCAAGCCTCCACAAATGAGCTTTTACAAATGAGGGAGTTACTTGTAACTCAAGCTTGACTCGTTTATTAAATAAATGAGCTCATGAGTTTAGCTCGAACTTGTTTACTAACGAGATGGCTTAGCCAGGAGCTCCTCTCAAACAACTAGGTGCATATATGCAGACCTAGTTCCAAATTTCAATTCATAAACAGTTAAACACTATTTCAAATAAGATTTCCTATTAAGTAAATTGATGATATAGGATTTGTTTTTTTATTATTGACCTCTATACGTATCATGTATTATCATTATCAAGGGATAGGGCAGTGATGAGGAAACAAAAGAATTGGGTCAACTACTTCATTATCTACCTTTTACCTTTTCCTTTCCCTCTATAAATCTGTCCACATCTCCATGATCCAAATACACATTCTGTCTATGCTCAGTAGCTAATTTATGGAGCTTTCACATTTTCACCATCAGTATGTAGTTTTGAGTGGTGTCTCGTACCACCTTCAGCGGTGATGATAATTGAGGTTCAAGTACCAAAAGGGAGGCGTGTAGCGTGTCAAAGTTAATAATTGAAAAAATACATTAGAATGGTATATAGTTGAGCAATTGAAAGAACTCAAATTGAAAATTTTCTTTGGAGGATGGTGTTGACTTGACTGTTTCTACTGCTTTGTAAATACTCTTGGTATTGTTTTTTTTTTTTTTTTCCTTTGTGGATTTGATTTCCTCTCCGTTACTTGACTGATGTTTTCCTAACCAAATCATGTAGTTTTATTCATCTTTGTTTTTGTGGCAGCTTCTAGTGGAAGACCAGTGCCAGGCGAAAAAAATTGTGTTAAACAGGCCTAAGCAACTTAATGCAATTTCATTGCAAATGGTATGATGATATTTATGTAATTAGTTTTTGTTAGTTGGCTGAACTATCAAATCCCCTAATTTTGGCACAAATGGTTAACACCTATGTTTACTGCAGGCATCACTTAATTTAACTTTTGCTACTGCTATTCCAAGCACTACCATTCTTAAATCAAATTACATATTAACTTTTTTGAATATTTTGTCAAATGTCAATGTTAATAATGAATTTACTACACAAGTGCAATTGAACTTAATAAATACCCAGGTTGTACTCAACTGAACATATTGGAGTACTTTGCTTCTTATTACTCTTCTCTCACGTTCCTGTAACTTCTTTTGCATAATCTTTCAATTTATGGGATGTGGTACGTCTAGAGAATTTGCATGTGAAATTGCATATGCTGAACTGCTAATAGATGGGTAAATACATAGAAGTGCTTAAGGTGCTCAATTAGATTAGGAATTTCAATGTATATGTGGTCCACATGACTTCCCATACCATCACCTTGGTGGGTTGACTCCCTTTCACAATGCATGAGCCTTGCCCCGCCTCATGGCCTCACCTACATTGTTACTACCAGTCTACTTTTTCTTGTTCTTCTCATGCTCCTTCAATAATTCTTCATAAGCATAAATCTTTGGTCTTTAAGACATCTGAATGTGCCTAGGAAAGCCTTAACTGGTTTAGATTTCTTCTAGAGTCTCATAATTTGTGTGCATTGATGGACTGGAAGCCAATTATGTGTATTACAAATCACAGTCAGAGGTTGAAAAAATGCTCGAATTCCTAATGCATGAACAAGTGGAGGAGACTGTAGATACTTTTTGCGCTATTCTGTATCGTTAGAGACATTTGTTTCGTGTGTTCTTTGTTTACGCCTTTTTGGTATAAACTGGGAGAAGCAAAGGATGCTTTTTGAGCTTTATGTCTAGTTGTCACTGGATCTACACCGAATTTAAACGAAGCATTCTTGTGCCTGGTACAATCTGATTTAGTTGATAGACTGTTGGCACTTTTGGGAAGTTTATTTTTCATGTCATCATGGAATTTTGCTACCATAAGCTTAAAAATATTTTTTTCACTTTTTGTAACTTAATTCAATATCAGTCTTGCTTGGACACTAGCCAAATGGACCTTATTTATGTCTGTATCTTCATTTTGTTCTAGGTATATGGACTATTGGAACTCTTTCTTGCCTGTGAGGAGGATAGCAATGTCAAGCTAATCATTATGAAGGTATTTGTCTAGAAAATCACAATAGCCAAGTTTAAGTTCAAGGTGCACAAAGAGACAGTAAATGCGGTCATCTTTAGGGTCTAACTTGGAACATTTTAAAGTTTAGACGGTGGAGAATGAAAAGTTGTTATGGTTTTATAATTAAAAGAGGAGAATTAGGATTGGGGCTATTTGAGACGGTGGAGAATGAAAAGTTGTGGTTTTGGTCTACTAGACACCTCTGCTACTAGATCAAAATGATCTGGTAATGAAACTGAAAGTACGCCCAATTCATTCGCATTGCATAGAGCAAATGATGAAGAAAATTTGGCTGGAAAACCTAAAAATTCTCACTATTGTCTCTTGGAGTTTGAAAGGGGTTATTGGAGTCTTACCTTAAGAGATTGCAAAATTCTGTGTACCATTTTATAGCTTTTCTTTTGCCTTGTATGTCTTTGTCATCATACAAACGTTGTTATATTTCTGAACACTAGTTTTAATTAGTTTGTTTGTTTCAGTTTTAGTTTCTTGTGATATATATAGAATCATAAAGGGTGGTTCTAGATAAGAGTTAAAGAGGTAGAGTGCTGATGTTTTTTTTTTCTCTGCAAAGCCAGAGCAAAGAGAGGTTAAGTTCCACTAACATGAGCTAGGAAAGCTTCTTAGTAACAGTGCTAATATTGTTAGCTTAGTGGAGATGGCATCCATGGTTCCCATGCAAATTTTGGTTGTGCTTGTAGGGCAATGGAAAAACATATTCTGTTGGTGGTGATGTTGCTGGTGTATTCCGCCATGTTAGTGAAGGTTGAGTCTCTCTCTCTCTCTCTCTCTCTCTCTTTGTTTTTTGGCTGCACAAGTATGTGTGTGAGATATAAAGTAGCAAGCAACTATTGCTGTATTACAGACAGATATAGTCCTTTAAACTTTGTATCATGTTCTAACTCTTAACTACTTTGTTTTGTCTTTTGAGGTTTAGGAAACATGTCAACCATCTTTCTTCAAGGGGGATGTAATGGCTGAGATCCAAAGTTTCACCTAAGGGCTTTGCCTAAGAGTGAGAGCTCAGCCTAAGGGAGAGCGCTTGGCCTGAAGGTGAGTACTTCGCCTTGCCTTCACCTAAGGGTGGGAGCTCTGTCTAAGGTTAAGCGCTCCGCCTTGCCTCCACTTGAAGGCTTTGCCTAAGGGTGGGTGCTCCACCTGAGTGTGAGCGTCTTGCCTTGCCTCTGCTTGAGGGCTTTGCCTAAAGGTGGGTGCTTTTCCTGAGGGTGAGCGTTCCGCCTTGCCTTTACCTGAAGGCTTCGCCTAAAGGTGGGCGCACTGCCTGACGGTGAGCGCTTTTCCTGAGGGCTTTGCTTGAAGTCTCCGCCTAAGGGTGGGCGCTCCGCCTAAGGGCCCCTCCTGAGCTCCTTCTCGCCATGCCCTAAACAACCATGTTAGCACTAGACCGGACCGTGGAAGTTTGGAATGGTACTCCAATGGTCTAGTAAGTGGAAGAAGATGAAGGAAAGTGCAAAACTCAGATATAGGGTTTTAGAGAGAGAGAGAGAGAGAGATCCGTGTACCTCTTTAGGGTTGTACCCTTTACCTTTTACGGGGAGAACTTGACTTGGCCTCCAAGTACCATCGTGTCTAGCACGCATGGTAACCATTCGGTTGACATGACTCTTGATGGAGGCGGTTTCTAGCACATGCAGCGAATCGTCCTTTGACATGTGTCACACGTCGTTCGGCTAACATCAATTCTGACGTTACGAATAAGAATGAGAACGGTTACTTGTGCACACGCTAAGGTGCCTTCCGTTGATCTGAAATATCATACCGGTCAAGACTGACTCGGGGAGTGTTCGATCCCATTAGATTGGCCCGAGTGGTATTGTTCGGCACCGGTTTTGTTGTCATGAGTAGTTGGTCTGAACCCACCAGTTTGGCCATGTGTTATGGCCCAACCATGTACTACCATTCGACCATGTGCTATGGTTCGTCCATGTACTTCGACTTTGACGCAGCGAAATTCACGAGAAACTAGTTGCGTACTAGTTCAAACGAAAATAGGTCTCGAATCCACGAGTTTCTTGAATCCACAAGAAGAAAGAGAATAACTCTGATTTATAATTGATTAAAAGCTGAATAATAATAGAGGTTACATGCCTTTTTATAGGGAGAACTAGCAAACCCTAGCAAAACTTACCTAAAAATAAAGTATCCCGAAAATTGGGGAAACTCCCAAAATTGAAAACTAGAAAGAAAAATAAGATATTCCCAATTGGAAACAACGTAAACGGAATTACACGCTAAGAGTAATTCGAAATCTAATTATTACCTAAAATAGCAAAATTACTAAATTGAAGGCCTAAACGAATGAATTTGGCCAAAATCCACCATCAGTCACGATTAGGGTGGTGAGTCTTGATCGTAGCGCCATTCTGCTTCAGCCCACCAAGTTTGGGCCTATTCCGGGCTCGTCGATAAATTGCCGAAATTGGCAATTTTCAATTAAAAGCTATTTGGACCTCCTAGGCTTTGACCGGTCCAATTGATCGTAGAATTGGGCCGCGACTTGTTCTGCATCAGACTTTGATGACGTGAAGAGTTGGTCCGAACACACCGATTCGGCCATGTGTTACAGCTTGGCCATGGACTAGTGTTCGGCCATGTACTCCGACTTCGATGACATGAGTAGTTGGTTAGAACCCATCGGTTCGGTCATGTGTTACGGTTTGGCCATGTAATACCGTTCGTCCATGTACTTCGACTCTGATGACATGAGTAGTGGGTCTAAACCCACTGGTTCGGCCATGTGTTACGGCTCGGCCATGTACTATCATTCGGCCATGTGCTACCGTTCGGCCATGCTTGGCAGTGAGTTTGGTGAGGCTATTGATTTGTTAGGCACTTGAAGACCATATAATTTGGCCCACTACAGAGGATGCTGGCTAATATGAAGTATGTTCATTTTGTATGTATTCAAGTCTGTCTATGTGACAATGTTGTTTGTTTTTGTCATCAGGCAATTGGAAATTAGGCTCAGAAATTTTTCGTGCAAGTTACATCATGTTCTATGTGATAGCTACAAACCGTAAACCCGAGGTGGTCCTTGAATACTCTCTTACCTTTTGCATTGAAGGATTTCTGTGTCAACTTTGTTTTAGCATTTCTCCAAAGGGTTCACACAATCTTATTTCTAGCTTGACATAATGCAAGGTTTCAATTCTCAATGGGCTTGTGATGGGAGGTGGAGCAGGAACATCAATACATGGAAGATTTCGTGTTGCGACAGAGAAATCGGTATCATCTTTCTCACTAGCTTTACTGATCAAATTGCAATTTTCGCGCACTTTGAGATCACAGCAGCCAATTTGTTTTCTCACTTATTTATCTTTGAGATATATAGCATTTGAAATCATCATAGCTGTGGAATATGGGACTCTTTTCCTCTTGCATATAGGGTTTTCCTCAAAAGTTGTGTCCTTTTAAAACAACTATTCTCAGTAATAATAAAAGCATTTTATTATATTTTCTGTTCCGATGGGGCCCAGAAGGTGAGTGGTATGTTTACTGTCAATGACTGCAGAATGGATCACAATGTAGAAGCTATTTTTTGTCCAATTTTTCAGTGAACTCTTAAGATAGATAGAACTGTCCGTATATATGTTAGAAACATGGTCCTTTTTATGCGTCTTTGCTACTAGTATGTGGCAAATCTATTTCAGGAAATTCACTTTCTTGTCTGTCTACTGATGTTAGGAGTCATTTGAGTTTTTGTGTCTGTCATTTTTATGCTAATATTTGACTTTTTACAGGTTTTTGCAATGCCAGAAGCAGCTCTGGGACTCTTCCCAGATATAGGTTCCACATACTTTTTACCAAGACTCCCCGGATTCTTTGGTAAGTACTTTTTTTTTGGTAGACTTTCTTTGGTAATTACTGTTATTTCCTCCATGGTATCCCTAGGAGTGTTTTTGTTTAACATCCTCATATCGATTTTCAAGGTGAGTTTTTCCATACAGAATTGGCTGTGGATACGAGCTAATCTCTTGCACAAACATTAAAGTATGTTTAGCAATTTGAAGTATGGACTGATTATTGGATTACTCCTGAATTTATTCGTTATGATCATCTTTAAAAATTTGGGAAGGGGCACAAATTTTTCGGTGCAGAATAGAGAGAACTGAAACATAAACTTCTCTTAGGACTTAAACAATTTGGGAAGGGTTAGAGATGGGTTGAAAATGCAGAAACGAGGTCGTACATGCTCAATCAGACAAGACCTAGTTGATTGGAGTGCAAAAGATAGACTACCCAGTGAATTTCGAGTGCAAACTAAGGTTGTCAGAGGATGATGAAGCTCTGCTCTGACAAGGGGCGACAAAGCTCTGGTTAGGGTCGCCGGAGGTAGGCGATGGCCAGGCAATGCTGCTGATGTTTGTCTTTGCTGGTACTCAAAGAAGGACAAAGACAAAAAGGAACTGACGGAGAAAGAACAGATAGCCTATTCCTGCTCTGATAGATGAGTGCCCAGCGGACGGCAGTAAGGCTAAGGCTGCCCGCTGGAAAGCGATATCCCACAAACCTAGTACCTTATAGCTTTGATAACATGTGACAGACTAAAGGAGAGAAGAACTGATATATTACTGATAATCGGAATACAAAACAATGCAACTAATACATGGTTCAATAGAGAAAAGCTACGTCTAAAAAAAATTTCAAGATTTGATCATGATATGATATGATTTCGATATTCTGCCTAAAATAGAGGATTATTGCACATAAATTGACATATATATATATATATATATATATATATATATATATATATATATATATATATATATATATATATATATATATATATATATATATATATATATATATATATATATATAGGAAGCCGGTCTCCTAAGGGATCCCTCATACAAAATTCCGTGCGGACTTGGCCCTTTTTCAACTTTCCGGATCAAATTTTGACGATCCGAACCGCTCAATGTTTTTAAAATGCATTTTCCAAGGTCCACACGAAAAATATTCAAAAAAAAATACCCGGAAGGGCTTGATCCACTCAGTTTTCGGTAAAACTGTACATATGTATAGTTTTACCGAAAACTGAGTGGATCAAGCCCTTCCGGGTATTTTTTTTTGAAGATTTTTCGCGTGGACCTTGGAAAATGCATTTTAAAAACATTGAGCGGTTCGGATCGTCAAAATTTGATCCGGAAAGGTGAGGTCCGCACCAAAACTTGGTGCGGGATCCCTTAGGAGAATATTTTCGTATATATATATATATATATATATATGTATGTATATATTTTTTTTTTTGTTGTAAGATGAAAATGAAACCTTGTGTATTTTGGAGGGACCACATAAGTAGAAAAGCCAAACATAAAAGCTAAAACAAGAGTATAGTTAGCCATGAAATGATTATACAATTTCCAAGGCATGCCTTGAAGCTCAAAGTTACTGTTTTGTTGTTGTATGCTTTGCATCATAATACACGTATTACCAAAGCAGGGCCTCTAAGAAGTGTATACGGCCTTCTATATTCTTCCAGCTCTAAACTTCTTTGGAAGTGGTGCTCGAATTTCAAGGATTAAAGACTGGAAACTATGATGGATTCGATGGAAATAAATAAATGCTTGACAGATAAGACAGTTATGAATTGGGATACCGACCACAGCCCATGTACTGAATCTAATGCTTGCTTAAACAAAATGTCCTCGAGTTCAAAATCAACCTCCACCCCTACCCACAACAAGTACAATCGAAAATCTTATAACAGATAACAACTTAATTTGCAAGAAAAACAAAAAGTAGGATCACACACAATTAACCTGTCTTTCGAAAATATCATCTGATTCTTGAGCATCTTATAGAATGATCACTTTAGTAAGATTTGGATATATTTTTGCTTTAACAGTTTACTTCCACTAATATATTTGTTGCAGGAGAATATCTCGGTCTCACAGGCACTAGATTGGATGGTGCTGAAATGCTTGCATGCGGTCTAGCAACTCATTTTGTTCCTGAAGCGGTAGACTTTCTCTGCAACTTTTTATAGTGATAACTGACAAGTAATACAGGTCCAGTGCACCCATAAGTGTTTATATGTTCCAAATTACGAGCAACGCTACCCACACATTCAATTGTACATACATTGATTCTTACATCCCTCTTCACCATATGTGTATATACTGAAGAAAATCTGAAACTAGAAATGTAAAACCCTAACTATCAATGAGGAAGAACAAGAAAGGAACAAGAGAGAAAGAAAATGCAGTTGTTTATTTCTCTGAAATCTGTTTTTCCGTGACCCAACTCAGAGCCTTTTGGCTCTATTTATACATCCTTCAATTACCCTTAACAAACTAACCAACTAACCATCATTACCACACTAATCTATCACGTGCACAGCACATGACTTAATGACCTTGACTAATACTCCCCTGCAAACTCAAGGGGGTATTGACCACCCTGAGTTTGGATCGAAGAAACACAAATCTGTCTGCTGATAAAGCCTTAGTAAAAATATCTGCAGTTTGGTCAAGAGTACCCACATGAGACACACAGATCTGTTTGTCAAGAACTTTCTCTCGTATGAAATGATAGTCGACCTCGACATGTTTTGTACGAGCATGATACACTGGATTGAAGGCCAATGCAATGGCAGATTTGTTGTCACACCAAATTTGATGAGGAAGAGAAATAGGCACACTCAAATCTGTTAACAGTTGATGTACCCAGGAAATATCAGCTGCTGTTTGAGCCAAAGCTCTGTATTCAGCCTCGGTTGATGATCTGGCTACTGTATGTTGTTTCTTTGCGCACCATGAGATCAAATTAGCACCAAGATAAAGACAGAAACCAGTAGTTGATCTTCTATCTAGGTGATCCCCAGCCCAATCTGCGTCTGAGAAAGCTGTTAAATGCAAAGATCCAGGAACAAACAACAAACCATGATGTAATGTCCCTTTGATGTACTTTAAGATACGTTTCACAGCAACATAATGACTCTGCTTAGGTGCATGCATATGCTGACATGCCAGATTAACCGCAAAGAAGAGTTCAGGCCTAGTTAAGGTTAAATATTGTAGAGATCCTACTATAGTTCTGTACCACTGAACATCTGGAAAATCAGAATCTTGATCCAACACAGGTGGTTTGACAGAAGAAGGAGAAAGGCATGGTTTACAGTCTGCCATGCCTGCTTTGATCAACAAGTCATCTGCATATTTGGCCTGAGAGAGAAGTATATTCTTGCCAGGATAAAGAACTTGGATGCCCAAAAAATAACTGAGAATACCCAGGTCTTTCATCACAAATTTGGAACTAAGTTTCTGAATTAAGTCATTGATGAACCCTTCATTGCTACCAGTGATAAGGATATCATCTACATACAGTAAAACAAGAGTAATACCTTGAGCATGTTTCAGAGTGAACAATGATGTATCTGCCTTACTGTTGCTGAACCCATTAGCAAGAAGAAACGCAGAAAATGTAGAAAACCAAGCTCTTGGAGCTTGTCTTAAGCCATACAAGGCTTTGTTCAACTTACACACATAATGTGGATACAAATTGTGTTTATATCCCAATGGCTGTTTCATGTAGACATCTTCCTCAATATGGCCATGTAAAAAGGCATTGGATACATCCATTTGCCTGATGGGCCATTGATTGTGCACAGCAAGACTTAGAACCACTCTCACAGTGGGTTGCTTAATCACAGGGCTAAAAGTCTCTGTGTAGTCTAAGCCCTCAGTTTGTTGATTACCATTGGCCACTAGTCGAGCTTTATACCTAGCTACACTGCCATCGGAGTGACGCTTAATCTTGTAAATCCATTGGCAGCCGATAACATGTGCATTGGGAGGAGGTGAAACCAAAGCCCAGGTGCCCTGTTTTACTAGAGCAGAATATTCCTCTTCCATTGCTTGTTGCCAAGCTGGATGTTTAATGGCCTCAGTATAATGCTTAGGTTCTGTATCTGGTAAAGGTATTGCAGATGACACAGTGGACAAAGCAAAAGGAGTTTTAGGTTTAGAAATCCCATGTTTTGATCTTGTTGTCATGGGATGAGTGTTTATGGAAGAAAGTTGAGAAACATTAGTAGATTGTGGCACTAAACTAGAAGTAGCATGAGGAGATGGATTATGAGAAACAGGAACAGCAAGAGGAGGAGATGAAACCACACGAGTAGAAACTAGAGAAGGAGAATCAGCAACATTAGATGAAACACCAGATGAAGAATCATGAGAAGGTGAGATAGAAGAAGACAATAGAGAAGAAGGAAAGGGAACTGAAATTTGAATGTCATCAAAAGATGTCAATGAAACACTAAATTTAACTGTATCAGATGGAGAAGTAGAAGAACAAGCAAGAGAGAGAAAAGGAAATTCAGTTTCAATGAATTTAACATGCCTTGACACATAGACTTTTTGAGTTTTGGGATCGTAACACTTATAACCTTTTGTGGCAGGACAATACCCTAGGAAGATACAAGGAGTGGATTTAGGTTCCAATTTATTACCTCTATAGGGTTTGAGCCAAGGGTAACAAGAGCAGCCAAAAGGTTTCAAGAATAGATAGTCAGGTGTTTGATTAAACAAGAGACAGTATGGAATTTGAAACTTAAGAGTTGTATGAGGCAACCGATTAGCAAGATAAACAGCAGTAGTCAATGCCTCCAACCAGAATTTAGTAGGTAGATTAGCTTGAAGAAGAAGAGTAATAGTGGTTTCAATTAAGTGTCGTTGTTTTCTTTCCACAACTCCATTTTGCTCTGGAGTGTGAGGACAAGTAGTTTGATGGATCACACCACTGGACAGAAACATATGCAACAGAAAATGATTCACAAATTCTCCACCATTGTCACTCCTCACAGTTTTAACAGTGGTATTAAACTGAGTGGACACATAAGCTTTGAAGTTACTTATGGCATATTTCACCTCAGACTTGTAATGTAGAGGAAACAACCAAGAGTATCTAGAAAAATCATCAACAACTAAGAGATAATATCTGTAACCTTTATTAGAAGGGATGGGGGATGGTCCCCAAACATCCATATGAACAAGATCAAAAGGTGCAGAACTATGAGATTGGGACAAAGCAAAGGAAAGTTTCTGACTTTTTGCCATATTGCAACAACTACATGTAACAGAAAGAGGACAACTTACAGGTAAGTTGTACTGTTTTATTACAGAAGAAAACAACGAAGAGCTGGGATGACCAAGCTTATTATGCCATAAGACTGCTGAAGATGAGGATGGTATGCTAACAAGAGCTGTGGGAGTGATTCCAGAAGGAGAAGCTTTAGAGAAGTTCAGAATTGGGTAAAGACCCCTGTGACAGGGCCCCTGATAGAGAATTTGACGAGTTTTCTTGTCCTGTATCACAAGGCCATTAGAATCAAACACAAGAAAGCACTTATTGTCTTTAGCAAATTTGTGGACAGAAAGAAGATTATGAGTGATATTTGGAGAATGTAAAATATGAGACAAACAAAATTGTGCTGAAGGAGTAGGCAATATGCCTTTACCAGTATGTGTAACCTTAAGCTGAGAACCATTACCAACCATTATACCTGCATTGTGAGAAGTTGGTTGAGCAAGATCCAGATTCTGCAAGTTATTGGTGATATGATGTGTAGCTCCACTGTCAAAGTACCATTGTGGAGCATTAGAAGGGTTGGTGGTTGCAGTTTGATGAACAGATCCAATGGTTGATGATGCAAACTGTGGACCAGTCTGATGAGGAACAGAAGTACACTGCTGAGGAGCAATGAAAGAAGCTTGAGATGACTGATAGTAAGGTTGTTCAGGAACACCAAAAGTCCCAGTAAAATGAGCTTGTGGAACAGATATGTTTGCATTAACACTAGGTCCTGTCATAACCCCAGGAGCATTATACCTAAAAGATCCATTGAAAGGCATGGTTTGCTGCAGATTCAGAGGCACATTGGTTTGCTGCAGATTCAGAGGCACATTGTGTGGCACATTGTGTTGATAATTGGCAGGTACACTCTGTTGAAATGTAGGTCCTCTTGCTCCATAAGAAAAACCTGGATTCCCCATTGGTATCCCTTGAGAAAAAGTAGTATTATTCATCATCCATGGGTTATTAGAACTCAGTTGAAACCCTGAGAAACCAACTGGAGCTCCTGTTTGGAACTGAGGCTGAGCTTGAATACCAGTTTGTAATTGAGACTGTACAGATCCATTATAGAAACAAAAATCTGTCACATGATTGTTTCTGCCACAAATTGCACACGGTTCTCTTGAATATCGAAATCCTCTATTATTTCTTCCTCTGTTGAAATTTCGGTTAGACTGCTGATAATACTGCTGTTGAGGAAAATTCATTTGAGACTGTGCATACTGTGAAGAGGAAGGCATTTGAACATTCATTAGTGGCTGAGATTGAACACTAGAACCACTATTCTGTGACTGAAGATTCTGTGGATTCTGAGGAACCTGTTGTGCAGAGTTAGGGTTTCCATGTGTGGCTACCAATACAGTTGTGACATCAGAATCTGAAGAAGTTTCTTGAAGTAGTTGATGATCCTCACTATTAAGCAGATTGACTACATCATCAAAAGAGATATTGGATCCTCTTGTCCTTACAGCCGTTTTAAAACTATTAAACACCTTAGGTAATCCCCTTAATAGATGAAAAATAAGATCCTCTTCACTCAAAGGATTTCCAGCAACCTCTAGCTTCTGAGCATACTCTTTGATAGTATCAATGTAGGCTTCTACTGTTGATGTTTTAGTAACACTAAACAGCCTACACTTAATATCTTGCACATTGCTCTTAGTCAAAGAATTGAATCTGTTCGACAAAGAATCCCAGACTTGTTGCACATGCCGTAACCCTAACACGTACGGTAAAGTAATTTGTGAAAGAGTAGCCATCAAACAAGAAAGAAGTTGTGTATCTATCAGATTCCATAGCAAGAAATCAGGATTTGGTGCTTCAACTCCTTCACTATTACGAACAGTTGCAGGAGGACATACTGTAGTTCCATCAAGGTACTCGATAAAACCATTGGCGATCATCACGTTTTCAACTTGTATGCGCCACAGCAAGTAATTGGAGCCATCCAATTTTACAGTGACGAGAGAATTGAAATTGGAGACCAGAAAAGCAAGTGAAGGAGGCAATGTTACCGTATTTGAATTCGAGGATGAAGATGCTGACGATGTCATTCTTGAATTCAATCTTGAGTTGAATCAATTTCAGACTTGAAATTTCTTGTATCTTATTCTCGTATCGTTCTCAGGATCTGAGCGACTCACGTCTTTGATTGCTCTGATACCATGAAGAAAATCTGAAATTAGAAATGTAAAACCCTAACTATCAATGAGGAAGAACAAGAAAGGAACAAGAGAGAAAGAAAATGCAGTTGTTTATTTCTCTGAAATCTGTTTTTCCGTGACCCAACTCAGAGCCTTTTGGCTCTATTTATACATCCTTCAATTACCCTTAACAAACTAACCAACTAACTATCATTACCACACTAATCTATCACGTGCACAGCACATGACTTAATGACCTTGACTAATATATACTGCTTGTCTCTTAAACTGATAAACTGTGCTAATGCCCCTTTTATGCTTCTTCCTTGAATAAACAGAGATTGTCTTTGTTAGAAGAAGCTTTGTGCAATGCAAATACAAGTGATCCAGCCATTATTTCTGCAATTATCGACGAATTCTCTGTGCAACCTAGGTTAAAAGAGAAAAGTGTCTATCACCTGTAAGCTTTTTGTACTTCTAATTTGTTAACGATTCTTTTAATCTGTTTTTTTTTTTTTTTTTTTTTCTTTTGTTTTAGTCAGCTGCTTGGGTGGAAAGGGGGATGGGAACAGTTAATGCAGATAATGAACTTTCATTTGTCCCCTAATGTTTTGTTAGCAGTATCACTGTAACGAGCTCCCACCAAGTTTTGGAATCATATAAGATGTCAAGTTGTTTCACCAAAAAAAAATCAGGTTTCTTGGTGGAAATACATGTATTCTTTTTTGATCGGCATAGAAATACATGTATTTTGCAGTTCCGGCTGTTGATGGTGGCTTGCTATCCATCCATTGACACACGGTTAACGCAAAATACCAATCTATTTGTTCATGCTTTTCTTCCTCGCACATAATAAATGATATGGGTAGTTTTGTGAGGATAGACCTTCGTGTTGAGAACCTTAGATTAAGACTGGATCATCCACATCTATAGTAGTCCATGCTGTTTTAATTTCCATTATGTTCATTCACTTCCGAAACCATCTCTTTATTAAACATGTGATGACATATAGTACATGCCCAAGTATTTGAATATGTGTTGAAGTTGTTATACTATCAGACACATCTTTTTCTTTCTCTATGAATTAACTTCATTGTCTCTCTTTATGATGTAAACCCAAACCTTGACTTGCTCTACTAGGCCAAGCTCCTTATATTCGGTACTTATGTGGCTACAGGTTGGATATCATCAATAACTGCTTCTCCAGAAGAACAGTTGAAGAAATCATATTAGCACTTGTAAGTCGTTGATGAGTTCTGTCCGTTCCAGGAGGAAAAGATGATTTGACATCTAGTTCTGCCAGTCATGTTCTTATTTTTGTACATACTACCTCCTTCCATGGCTAGTGCCTTTTACATGGGTGTAATTACTTGAGCCGTATCTTGCTTTTGGTTTTGTAGGAGAGGGAATCAGTAAACTCAAACAGTGGTTGGATCTCTTCAACCATTAAGTCATTAAAGGCAGCATCCCCGACAAGTCTTAAAATCACTCTTAGATCGGTATGGAGTAAGCCAGAATGGACTAAGTTCATATATCTTTATGGGCTATTCATGTATTTGACTTTGTTCTGAATGTGAAATTCAGATCAGAGAAGGGAGGCTCCAAGGTGTGGGTCAATGCCTTATTTCTGAGTACAGAATTGTTTGTCATATCCTGCAAGGAGAAATTAGCAAGGATTTCATGGAGGTATAAAAATTGCAAGTGTTAGGCTGTGTTTGGAGTGTATCTGTGTATGGTTTTACCAAGAGAAAACAAAGATTATGATAAAATGTCGAAGAAAAAAATGTATCTCTGCTGCTTCACTTCATTGGCGTCTCATCCTTTTACTTGACACTTCTCTTCTCTGTCCAAAGACACCCTTTCCGTATTCTTAAATCCATTTTCTATCTGATTCAAAATGCTTGATTCAAATGCAGGGTTGCAGGGCTATAATAGTGGATAAGGACAAGAACCCCAAGGTTCGTTGAATTTTTATGTTCATATTCAAACAATTTATGCGTTCGAAATCATGTTAGTCCTGGTTTAGTTTCTGCAATGAAAATTTCACTAATATTTTTATGGTTCCTCTTTTCTTTCTTCTAGTGGGAACCTTCTAAATTGGAGCTAGTTACTGATGAGATGGTGGATCGGTACTTCTCTAAGTTAGATGATTGGGAGGATTTAAAGCTCCCCACCAGATCCAACTTGCCTGCACATGCCATTGCAAAGCTTTAATTACAGTTATTAATAGTTTTGTAATTTACACAACTACAAAACTAGAGGAAATAAAGTTCATCTTCTTGGGTGCCTCGCCTTATGCTACTGAGGCCATGTACTGGAATAGGTGTCCCTCGAAAAGTTAGTATTCCCTTTTTTGTAGAAGTAGTTAGCGAAATGAAATTTGTAGAATAAGTGTGATACTCATATAAAGTAGAATGAAATGCGCAATGCATTATGCATTTGAAAATTTATTGTGGAACTTGAACTTTGTTCTTGCAAATCGAAAAATTATTCATTGCCAACCCTGTTTTTCTGCCATACATTTTTGTGGTGGAAACAGGGCTAGGCACCACGTGCCCCTGCCCCTGCCTAGGGCACTAAATATTCACTCAAGTCCGATGCATCTTGTACTTTGAAATTTCTATTGTACTCATGCGGTAGAGCTTTTGGATGCCCCACACTGCATCTCGAGATCGAGTCCCCCTCCCCCTCCCCATGTAATAGATTACGAATGGCACTCTCAGCTTGTACCTTGGTTATTTCAAATCCAGTGCTATTTTTAGGCTTCGCCTAGCAGCACGGCGCTTGTATTGCTCTCCCACAACCCCGTTTTCATGGTTTAGGCTGCTCTGTTTCCAAATTGTTTGCGCCATATTCTTGGAAATTTTAGTTTGACCTTTCTGTTTCTGCTTTATTTGTTTGTTGATTAACTTGTATCCATCATCCCCCACCCGAATGGATCCTTGCATGATCATGAAACATACGACCGGCAGGGTCAAGAATTCAGGTTGTTGATCTTCGGGATGCAATTTTAATTTACCTCTTCGAAAAAATGCGAGTGGGCTTGTCATTTAAAAAAAAAAAAATCATGAAACAAGGTTTGACAATTGCCAGTCAAACAAATTTCTTAAAGTTGATATTGTAATATCGATTGTGAAAATAACAACCAAAGGGAATGTTTCTGTGTTCAACTAAGTACAAAGGGAAGTGTACAAATCTGAGCATGTGTGGATTCTACTTGCATCAGACGGCTCCGAACACATTTATATCCGAACATGTGCATTTATATTCGTGTCTGTAGCATTGCTCAGAAATACTAGATGCCTTGTTAGAATTTTAAAACGAAAGAGATTGGGTACTCATCGATTTAAGGGGGAAAAAAAATTAAATTGGAGGAAGCTATGCATAATTTAAGATCTTTCAGTGGCAGATATTCAGATTTCCGTAGGCATATCCAATTTGCATTACCTATGCATGGTCCATTAGAAATTTAGAAGCTCCACCGATAAATCAGGAAAAAAAAAAAAAATTGGTGACAAGATCATGGTTTCTAGAAGATACTCATCGATTTAAAAAGTCTCAAGTCTCAAGTCTCAACTCATAAAATAAATAAATATTACAGATTAAGAGACACCCGCAATTGACTGTAGTTTCCAAATCTCACAATTTTTTGTGAGATTTGGTGAGAAAGGGGAAGATACAATCAAAACATTTTATTATTGTACTTTCTCTCTAATTTTCACAAAAATACTCAATCCAAATTAGTGATCTGGTTAGATACCATAACCCTTTCTTTTCTTTTCTCATGAAATCTCTCCATTTAAATTAGGACAGGTTTACGTCTTGTTGGAGCGTGTGGATATTTTTATTTTATTTTGTATAGTTATGAGAGATATTGTAGACGTCAATAATCAGGTAATCATATTACGCTTTTAAAATATGAAAAATCTGTGAGATCGAGCCTGCCATTCCCGATCTCAACGGCAGCCTGAAGCCTCACCAGGCCCTTCAGAGGCGGGTCAAAGACAAGCTTCTAAATCTTGTCCAAATCGGCTATGACAAAATAGCCGACTCTCCAAAACTTACGACATACTCGTCAAGTTTATTGGGGTTGAAAACGAAGAGGACCCGTTGCCCGCGGCGATCGCGGGGTCACTAAATGAAGTCCTCCGTTTATTACGAAGGTGCTGAGCCAACTGAGGTAGAGTTGAAGTGACACCTTATTGGTAAAGGCTTTAGATAAGACAATTAATAGAGGCAAATGACAGAGATTCTCCGCCTTAACAAAGCAGGAGAACCGCACAAGGAATAAATAAAGATTGAGATTGAGATAAAATGTGAAATTGTTTAAGAATCGTTTTACTCAAACAAGTTACTGAATATAAAATTTAACTTGTACATTGACTTGGCATCTACTAATATTAATTGGGCCAGACTTGCGTCTTGTTGGAGCTAGTGGATATTTTATTTTATTTTATATAGTTATGGAGAGATATTGTAGAAGTCATAATGAGGTTATCATATTAAGATTTTAAAATATAAAAAAATCTTTCTAACTATTGTTCACATCGGTTAAATGACAAAAATAGCCGACCCTCCAAAACTTACAACAAGCTCGTCAAGTTTATTGGGGATGAAAATGAAGAGGATCCAATGGCGATCGCGGGGTCATTAAATGAAGTCCTCCATAGTATTACGAAGGTGCTGACCTGGACCGAAGCAGAGTTGAAGTGACACCTTATTTGTAAAGGCCTTAAATGAGACAATAGAGGCAATGATAATGTACCAAAAAATAGAGGCAATGATAGAGATTCTCCGCCTGAACCAAGTAGGAGAACCTTGCGAGTACCAAATAAATAAGGGTGCATCCACACTGGAGACTGAGATAAAAAGTGAAATTGTTTAGGGGGCGTTCGGTAATGTTTTTATTTCTTGTTTTCTGTTTTTATTTTCAATTTTTTTCAAAACTAAAAACAAAAAATATGTTTGGTAATTTATTTATCTTTTTTGTTTATTAAAAATGTTTTCAAAATTTCTAAAAATTTTCAAAACACAAAAAATGTGATTTGTCTTGTTTTTAAAACAGGGTCGTTTAAAAACAGAAAATGGAATTTTTTACCAAACATGTTTCTTTGTTTTTGTTTTTATAAACAATAAGCATGATTCTACTTTTAGTTTTTTAGAAACAAAAACAAAAACGTTACCAAACGCCCCCTTAAGAATCGTTTTGCTCAAACAAGTTAGTGGATATAAAATTGGGTAAAAATCACTTGGACCCCTTCATCTATCACTCTTCCACACATACATCCCCCTCATCTTTAAGATCCATCATTCATACCTCCTCATCTTTCAACCCGTATCACTTACCACCCTTTCGTTACTACTCAGTCCAATTTTTTAATAGATTTTGAAAATTTTCATCCGAACCTAAAATTTAAATCTCCTTTTTCCCTCCATACGTTCCCTCCTTCACTCCTCCCCTTATAAAAGGCTCTCTATCTCCTCTCACCAGGAAAAAACAATACCTCCCTCCTCTCTTCTCTCTCCTCTCCCTCCCATCAGTTGCATCTCTCTCTCCTCCTCCTCTGTCCTCCATCACTAGGCATCCTCTTCTTCTTCTATTATATTTCTCACTCCCCCATCCTCCAACACAAATGTCATCATTGCGAATTTGCAACTGGGTTTTGAATTTCTTCGTCTCAGAAATCCAACATCGTCCTTCAAATAGACCAATTTTCAGAGGTGAGATTGATCGAGGTTAGGGTTTTTTTTCATAGTAGAGAGAGAAGAGAGAACATAAAAGAGTTAGATCGTATTTGGGGGCTGCAAAAGTGAAAACCCTAACTCCCCAACCCTTATATATAAAGGGGTATTATGGTCAGAACACACATTTTTTAGACGCCGTTTGACATTTCACATAGGTTGAAAGATGAGCGATGTGGTTAATGGTTTTTAAAGATGAGAGGATTTATGTGTAGAAGAGTGATATAAGAAGGGGTCTAAGTGATTTTTACCATATAAAATTTAACTTGTGCATTGATTGGCATCTACTAATCTCGGATAATTTATTTTATGGCACGATTTTGCTAATTAGGACATATTATAGTCTTGTGGGACTGTGTGGACGTTTAATTTTATTATATATAGTTATGGAGAGATATTGTAGATGTCAATAATGAGGTTATCATATTACGCTTTTAAAATATAAAAAATCTTTGAGATTGAGCTCGTGGTTTCCTAATCTCAAAGGCAGCCCGGAGCCTTGGGGCCCTTCGGAAGCGGGTCAAAGAAAAGCTTCTAAATCTTGCTCACATCGGCTACGACAAAAATAGCCGACCCTTCAAAACTTATGACAAGCTCGTCAAGCTTATTCGGGTTGAATCGGGTTGAAAATGAAGACGACCCGTTGGCGATTGCGGTGTAACTGATTGAAGTCCTTCGTTTTATTACAAAGGTGCTGATCCGGACCGAGGCAGAGTTGAAGTGACGCCTTATTGGTAAAGGCTTTAGATAAGAGAATAGAGGCGAATGACAGAGATTCTCCGACTGAATTATAACAGGAGAACCTTGCAAAGAATATATAAATAAGAGTGCAAGACAGAGATAAAAAGTGGAATTGTTTAAGAATAGTTTTGCTCAAACTTAACTTACAGTTACAGAATTTAACAATTATTATTTTTTGTTTGGCTGCCAATAAATTCTGGCTCCTCCTTCCACACGCCACTGGCGACCACCAGCGTTCACAATCACACCCCAAAACCAGCAATCTCAGTCAGTTACTAACCATTGACGGTAGGGGGCGACTCCATCATGGTAGCAACGAGGTTCCTCGTACGAGATTAAAATAAATGTTTCTAACTAAATTTGAACAAAATTATTATAGCCTAACAAATCAAAACATTTACACATTTAAGAATAGAAGTTGTCTGGCATTTGATTCAATGTGGAAGCACTAAAAAATTAAAGCGAATCAGATGACTCCTCTTTTTTTCTTTTCTTTTTTTTTGCATACAGATTTTCATTATGGACAATATTTGTATTTTTGTGCACGCTTGATGAAAATCCTGAAGTTGTCCCTAATTGATGTATACTGTTTTTTTTTTTTTTTTTTTGAATGGCATTGGTATATACTGGTTGATATAAAGAAATCAATCCCAAGATTCCCACTCACCATCTCTGCTCGTCTCTCTTTCTATCTCTCTCAACAAGCATGGAGCCAATGAATTATAGCGACGGCGTTGCCGATAAGGTGCTTTTCTTCACCAATCCTGTTGGTTAATATATACACCTTTACATGAATGGTTTTAAGGTGTCCATTATATGCATGCGCCATGCATGCAAACAGTAAATTAACTGCTTGAGCCAACTTTCTCTTGCTCAAAGCTAAAACACTCCATCAAATTGGGTTAAATGTTCAGAGTTTTACGGTTTATCTGTGTGAGACAGTAAAGATGGTAGCACTTCCCTGAGATTTTTGATAGGGTGGCATTAATGTCCGAGAAGTTCTTTAGAGGCTTAGACTTTAGAGCCACGACACCAATGTAGTCGGGGACAATTCAATGGAAATCAATCATTAATGATTGATGTCTACTGGTTGATTGAAAGCAATCAAATCATATAATGCCTTCTTACGAGTTGTTTCATGGAGGATTGGGATTAGTGAACTTCGAATGCTGGTTTTCTGATTCTAAACTATGGCTGCAAACAAGCCCAGCCGAGCTTTGAAGGTTCGACCTCAGCTTGTTCAAAACTAGCTGAGCTTGAACACAGGTCGTTTATTGTTGGGGTTTTCTAGTTTGAGCTTGGTTTGTTGCTAAACGAGTGCATGTGAAATAGTCAAGCCTCCACAAACAAGCTTTTATAAATGAGTCGAGTTACTTGTAACTTAAGCTTGGCTCATTTACTAAATGAGCTTATGAATTGAGCTTGAGCTTGTTTACCAACAAGACAGCCAGGCTGAGCCCATAACAGGCCGAGCCTTGAACTCCTCTCGAACAACTCGGTTCATATGCAGACCTAGTTCCCAATTCCAATTCATAAGCACTATTTCAAATAATATTTCTTATTAAGTAAATTGATGTGTAATATTGGATTTGCTTTTTAGTATTGACCCCTGTATGTATAGTGGATTATCCTTATCATGGGATAGGGAAGTGATGAGGAAACAAAAAGAATTGGGTTAACTACTTCATTATCTGTTTTTTGTCTTTTCCTTTCCCTTTATAAATCGCTCCATGATCCAAATTAATACAGATTCTGTTTATGCTAAGTAGCTAATTAATGGAGATTTCACATATTCACCATCAGTATGTAGCTTTATTTGAGTGGTGTCCCATACCACCCTCAGTGGTGATATTAATTGAGGATCAAGTACCAAAAAAGGAGACATGTGTAGCGTGTTGAAGTTAATAATTGAAAAAATACATCGGAATGGCATATAGTTAGGGAATTGGAAGAAATCAAAATGAAAATTTTCTTCGGACGCTAGCGTTGACTTGACTGTTTCTACTGCTTTTGTAAATACTGGGGTATTGTTTTTTTTCTTTGTGGATTTGATTTCCTCTCCGTTACTTGACTATTGTTTTCCTAACCCAATCATGCAGTTTTAATCATCTTTGCTTTTGTGGCAGGTTCTAGTGGAAGAACACTGTCATGTGAAAAAAGTTGTGTTAAATAGGCCTAAGCAACTGAATGCAGTTTCCTTGCAAATGGTATGATGATGTTTATGTAATTAGTTTTTTTTTTAGTTGGCTGAACTATCAAATCCTCTAATTTTGGCACAAATGGTTAATTAATTTAAGTTTTGCTACTTCTATTCGAAGCGCGCACTGCCATTCTTAATTCAAATTGCATATCAACCTTTTTTAATTCTTTGTCAATGCTAACAAGGACTTTACTACACAAGTGCAATTGAACTTAATAGATACGCAGGTTGTACTCAACTGAACATAATTGGAGTACTATGCCTCTTATTACTTTTCCCTCACTTTCCTGTATCTTCTTTTGCATAATCTTTCAATTTTTGGGATGTGGTGTGTATAGAGAAATTGCATGTGAAATTGCATATGCAGGTGTTCAATTAGATGATCATGAATTTCAATGTATATGTGCCCCACATGACTTCCCATATCATCACCTTGATGACTCCCTTTCACAATGATAAGCCTTGCCCAGCCTCATGGCCTCACCTGCGTTGTTACTTCCCGTCTACTTTTTCTTGTTCTTGTCATGCTCCCTGTAATTTGTCATATAAGCATAACTCTTTGGTCTTGAAGACATCTGATTCATCTGAATGTGCCTAGGAAAGCCTTAGATGGTTTGGATTTCTTCCAGAGTCTCATAATTTGTGTGTATTGATGGACTGGAAGCCAATTATGTGTATTAAAAATCTCCGTCAGAGATTGAAAAGTTGTTCGAATTCATGATGCATGAACAAGTGGAGGAGACTTGCGCTATTCTGTATCGTCAGAGACATTTGTTTGGTGTGAAATTTGTTTTTGCCTTTTTGGTACGTACTAGGGGAAGCAAATGATGGTTTTTGAGCTTTACGTCTAGTTGTCTCCATTGGATCTACACAGAATGTAAACAAAACATTCTTTTGCCTGTACAATCTGATTTAGTTGATAGGCTGACGTTGGTACTTTTGGGAAGTTTTTTTTTTCATGTCATCATGGAATTTCGCAATTCAATACCATCTTACTTGGACATTAGCCAAATAGACCTGATTTATGTCCATATCTTCATTTTGTTCTAGGTATATCGACTATTGGAACTCTTTCTTGCCTGTGAGGAGGATTGCAGTGTCAAGCTAATCATTTTGAAGGTACTTGTCTAGAAAATCACAACAGACACGTTTAAGTTCAAGCTGCACAAAGAGACCGTAAATGTTGTCGTCTTTAGGGTCTAAACTTGAAACATTTTAAAGTTTAGGTGGTGGAGAATGAAAAGTCGTTATGGTTTTATGATTGAAAGAGGAGAATTTGGAATGGGGCTATTTGAGGCGGTGGAGAATGAAAAGTCGCAGTTTTGGTCTACTGAACAGCTCTGCTACTAGATCAAAATGATCTCGAAGTGAAACTGAAAGTGATGGGAAAAAAGAAGAGAAATTCACACACAACACAACTAATAATTTCATCACAAACTTTCACAAATAAATACATCCACACATATTTCACTCTCACACACACTCACATGCACACACAACATTTACTGGTGGGGGAGACCCCCAAAAGGGCTCCCACGTACTGCCCTCTCTCTGCCCTCTCTTTCTTTTCTTTCCCACACAACAATGCAATACATCACACATGCAAATTCTTTAGCAAACCATAGCCACATACTATTTCTAACTCTCAACTTCCCCATTCAAATGTTAGACACATCCACGTCCATTCCATTCACTGGTAGGACCCCTCACATTTATGCACTAAATAATGTAGACCTCTCTCTTTACTCCCTACATGCAGCCCTTATCTCTTGTCTATCATGATCGGTACCTCTTCAATTCCACCTCCACACTTGTCTCCCACCTCTCACACAATGACCCCACACACAATCAAGATTACACTCTCAACAGAAAGTACGTCCAATTCATTCCCATTGCATAGAGCAGATGATGAAGAAAATTTGGCTAGAAAAAGTAAAAATTCTCACTGTTCTCTCGTAGAGTATGAAGGCATTATTGGAGTACTCTTACCTTAAGAGATTGCGAAATTCTACGTGTACCATTTTATAGTTTTTCTTTCGCTTTGTTCGGTGCTTCTTGTATGTCTTTCTCATCATACACACATTATTATATTTCTGAACGCTAGTTTTAATTAGCCATTTTGTTTTAGTTTCTTATGATATAGAATTGTCAAGGGTGGTCATAGATAAGAGTTGAAGAGTTAGAGTGAGGGTTTTTTTTTCTTTGAAAAGCCAGCACAGAGAGGTTAAGTGCCACTAACATGAGCGAGGAAAGGTTCTTAGTAATGGTGCTAATATTGTTAGCTTAGAGGAGATGGCATCCATGGTTCCTATGTATATTTTGCTTGTGCTTGTAGGGCAAAGGAGGAGCATTTTCTGTCGGTGGTGATGTTGCTGCTGTATTTCGTGATGTTAGTGAAGGTTGAGGCTCTCTCTCTCTATGTGTGTGTGTGTGTGTGTTTGGCTCAGTGCCCAAGTATGTATGTGAGATATAAAGTAGCAAGTAGCAATTGCCATATTAGATACATATATAATCCTTTAAACTTTGTGTATCATATTATAACTCTAAACTACTTCGTTTTGTCTTTTGAGGTTTAGTAAACATGTCAACCATCTTTCATTAAGGAGGATGCTGTCGAATACGAAGTATGTTCATTTTGCATTTATTAACGTCTATTTGTGTGACACTGTTGCTTGCTTATGTCATTAGGCAATTGGAAATTAGGCTCAGAATTTTTTCGCGCAAGTTACATCCTGGCCTATGTGATAGCTACAAACCGTACACCCGAGGTGGTCCTTGAATGCTCTCTTACTTTTTGCATTGAAGGATTTTTGTCTCTAACTTTGTTTTAGAATTTCTCTAAAGGGTTCACACAATCTTATTGCTAGCTTGACATAATGCAAGGTTTCAATTCTCAATGGGCTTGCGATGGGAGGTGGAGCAGGAATGGGAATACATGGAAGATTTCGCATTGTGACAGAGAAATCGGTATCATCTTTCTCACTAACTTCATTAAGCAAATTGCAATTTCCTCAACACTTTTAGATCATTGCAACCAATTTGTTTTCTGACTTTTTTGCGCTTGAGATTTATAAAATTTGAAATCATCACAGTGGTATATGGGACTCTTTTCCTCTTGAATATAGGGTTTTCCTCAAAGGCCGTGTCCTTCTAAACCAACTATTCTCAGTAGTAAAAACTTCCAGCATTTTTAATTTTCTCTATTCTGTTGGGGCCCAGAAGGTGCAGGCCCGGCCCTGTGTTTCGTGAGGCCCCAACCCTATTCTCAATTTGAGGCCCTTTATATATATATATATATATATATATATATATATATATATATATATATATATATATATATATATATATATATATATATATATATATAATTTTTTTTTTTTCTACGAGAAGGAGCCCCAAAAACCGGGGGGCCCCAGGCCCGGGCCTCCCCAGCCTGCCCACAAGGCCGGGCCTGAGAAGGTGAGTGGTATGATTACTGTCAATGAGTGCAGAATGGATCACAATGTAGCAGTTATGTTTTGTGCAATTTTTCTGTTCACTCTTGAGATAGATGGAATTTTCCGTACGTTAGAAACATGGTCCTTTTTACGCTGTCCTTGCTAGTACATGGCAAATCTATTTCAGAAAATTCATTTTTTGTCTATCCATCGATGTTAGGAGTTATCTGAGTATTTGTGTCTCACCAACATATCCATGTGCTAATATTTGACCTTTTCCAGGTTTTTGCAATGCCAGAAGCAGCTCTAGGACTCTTCCCAGATATAGGTTCCTCATACTTTTTACCAAAACTCCCGGGATTCTTTGGTAATTACTTTTATTTGCTCCTTGGTATCTCTAGGAGTGTCTTTGTTTAACATTCTCATAGATTTTGAAGGTGTGTGTTTCCATTAATCATAGGCTGGGGATATGAGTTAATCTCCTTCATTATAGACCCTCTTGAAAAAACATGACTCACGACACAACCTATGGAGCCAAATATGGTCCATGTCCAATTATCATGGTACCTCTAAAGCAGTGAAACTGTGAGAACTTTAGGATTATATAGTATCAAACAGCGATTGTCTGACTTTAGAATTGCCGTTGCCGTTTGATTATCCGGTTTTGTACGAAATTTGTTTGCCAGATTGTACAGCAACTGTCCGACTTTAGAAGATCCAACAACAAATCGTTCAATTATCGATTATGTAGACACCCCAATTTGGCTTGCAAGTATTTAAGCCCGCCTTGGGAAAGTCCCAATGATGAAAAAATTTCCTTGTCTGCTTGGATTGTTTAGTGTAGAGTTTCTGTTTTGAGCTTTTGACATGTAGATCTATCTAATCTATGTACCAATCCTTCACTAATCCCGGTCTGTCCAGCCACTCGAACTTACCCCTACCTAAATCCAAGAGGTGTGTGGAATGTGCACAACAAAACAAGCCCATAAGGAAGGGAAAATTTCTCTTATATCCCTTCGACTTTACTCAAAAGTTCAGTTTGGTCCTTCTTGTTCCAATTTCAACATATTAAACCTTCCATTTTGAAATTTGTTTCAATGTCAAACCACTGTTAGCTTCCGTTAAAAATTTGGACGGAAATTTGTCATGCACATGGCACATGACAATTTTTGAGGGGCATTTATGTCCATTCATCTCATTTTTTTCCCTCCCTCACCCCCAAACTATCTTCCTCTCTCCTCTCGGAAGACTTCTTCACCTGAATCTCCACCACCACCAGCTTTGATTTCCATCACTTCCTTTGGAAAATCGCTGGGATATACCAAGCTTCAACCAAACCCATATAGGATAATGCAAAAACACAACTAATTGTGCAAATTACATCATAATAAATATCATGCACGCCCATTTTAATTCTCCATTTTTGGCAAAGGCAATTTGTGAATCTAAGAATCCGTAAATAGCCACAGTTCCATAGTTGTTGCCATTAAGAATTAGGTCTGACCACATAATTGTTTTTTTAATGTGGCAGAATTGAAAGAAAACAGGGGTTAGTTCTAATACTCGGGATTGAATAGAAAAACTCTCTCTTCATGCATCCAAACAAATTAACCATAGCTATAATGATCCGACGTGCCGATGCTCCGATTTTTCTTCGGATTACGGAACTTTTTCTGGGCATGATTGAAAAAGCATTTCCCATGAAAAATTCAAAATTTTCTGGGTTTCAAATTTCAATAGGAAGAATTAGCCATGGAAGTTGAATCAATGGAGTGTAAATTGGGTAAAATGAGATGTGGGATTGGGCGATTGAAGCCAAGAACTACAGACTGATTGGGAAACGAAGTACGTTGATTGTTTGTAATCTTTCGAGGATCAATTCCAAGACTTCAATTTGAAGACTAGACCAAATTGGATGGGAGATTTTTCTTCTTTTCATGGGGAGGTTAGGCTCTGTTTCGTTGGCATTTGCTCTTAGAACAATGTGAAAAATTTTTGTGAAGGTTTTGGAGAGTTTTTGTGAAAGTTTGGTGGTGAGTGATGGCGTGAAAATTTCTGTGCAGGTTTTTGGCGGCATTGATCTTTGCCTAAAGCAATTTAGATGAGGAAATCCACTGGGTTGGACGTGGATTAGAGTTGGATTATGAAGTATGTGGCGAGGAGAGAGAGAGAGAAATTAGGGTGAGAAAGGGGAGAAGTGAGAGGAAGGGTCGATTATACCCCTCAAAAGTGACATGTGCTGAGCACAAGTTCGTTTTTCCGTCCAAGAAAGAAACAGAAGTGAGCACAGGGTTGACATTGCAACCAATTGAGAAATGCAAGGTTTAATGTGTCGAAATTGGAACAAGAAGGACCAAACTGAACTTTTGAGTAAAGTCAAAGGGATATAAGAGAAATTTTCCCCCATAAGGAATATCAACCACCATTTCAATCTATCAGTCGCCATTTCATTATGTCGGCCGACACAAGGATTGTTGACCATCGTTGCAGTTTGTTACCCACAATTTGTCGTCTGGTTCCATACCACTGGTTCAATAGTGGAATGTGGCCGCTATTCCAAAATGCCGGCCGAACGAGAAGAAAACTTTGCTTTTCAATCAACGAGGTCTTTTTTTTTTAGCGATTAGGGTTGCACCCTAAACAAAGATTTGGCTTCAGCCATGAAAATTCTACGAAGATTTGGTTGAGAACGATTTCATTACTATTTTGATCGATTTCTCAACCTACTTAAAGGACCCTCTGCCTTTGTGATCAACACACCTCAGAACACCAAAATTCACTTTCAACATTGAGAAACACCGAAGCTCTCCTGATACGCTTCCGAAACTTCCCCCCAAATCTCCAGCAAAAAGCCTTCACTCGCCAAAATCCGAGTTGTCCTCCAGTTTCGGTCTGAAACCTAAAACAAAGCTCCGTGTAAATGTCGGTCGCTGAATGTTGTTGTATGCATGACATGGCCGGGCGTTACCAGAACAACGGCCGCTGTTTGGAGTGTTGGCCAACATTTAGAATGTCAGCCGCCTGTACCCTTCGATTTATCTTTTTATTCTTGGCAAACCATAAACCAAGTGGCGACTCTATCGAACTCAATAAAGGTGTGCTGCAACGGACACCTCAATGCTATATGAACAAACGCCATTGGCCATCCTGTGTGCAAACAATTGCGCTGTAACAAGCTTGTATCCACAAATTAACAAATAGTAGTATGTCTAGTTCAACTTCAGAGGCGGTCGCGCCTATATTTGTTTGCGAGGGTGCCAAAGGATGGAAATAGGGGGTCATAGATGATAGATAGGTTCAAATGAAGTGGGCTGCCGGCGGTAGATGAAAGCAGTTGGGCTCCGTGGTGGATTGTATTGGGTAGGGTTAGGCGTCAGAAATAAAGTGAATAATGTTCTAAAAATATTCAATCTCCCGTTGGCAAAAATGTTTGAAGGGGTGTTTGGCTCAATATATATCATGTACTTGGGCTCCATTCTTCCAAAAAAAAAATTGACTTTTTTTAACATCCTCTTATAATTTATGGATTAATCATTCATCTCGATGAGAAGAGTCTAAAAGTAAAAAATTATGACCAAAATACGGGAAAAAAAGTTCACTAAAGATGAAAAATACCAACCAGCTATCTATTTTTTTTTCTAAAGTGTCGTCTTATATGAACTTTTTCAACTTTGGCCCACATTTTTATATTTTTCTGATTTTTCTCCTTGATACGAATAAATTTTAAAAATGCCAGAAAATTTAGTAGACAAAAGTTTTATGAGAATGGAGCCTTAAACTGTGTTTTTTTTTTTTTTTTTTTTTGCGTGGCATTTTTACTTTTGCTTTTATTTTTTTGTGGATTATTCTTTCATCTCAATGAGATGAATGTAAAAAGTAAAATATTATGAACCAAACTATATTTTTTTCGGATAATGAAGAAAATAATAAAAAAAATCTATCTATTTTGAATTAATTTTGTCTTTACCTAACCTTATTGAGATTTTGATTATAAGCTTTTACTTTTTAGATTTCAGTCAATGAAACGAACAAATAACCTATAAAAAATGATACAAACAGCATCCCCAATAAGGAGAACACAAATCCTCCATAAAAAGATTGGTGAACAGTGTTTGACTTACTCACATCTCTTTCAACACTTCACCAATTCTCTCTATTACTCCCTCTATACCAATTAAATAATATAAACTAATACATATAATACATAAACACACACATAAGAGGAGAGAGAAAAATAAAAAAGTATTAAAAGAAGGGTTTGGGAGTGAATAGTGGCTCCCTAAAGGGTGGTGATATATGGAGGCACTATTCACATATGTATTTTGTTAACCTATTTAGGGAGGCTCTTGGAGCTCAAATTTGATATTTGGCTTGGTAAAATAGAGATAGGAGGAAATTTCTGGAGTCTATTGTACATGCTAACAAAGGCAATGAAATTTGATTAAAGACTGTTAAAAAATGCATCCTTAATTTATCAATTTTGGTGAGAATATAATGACCCGTAAACGAAAAAAGGGCACTTGATTGAAAAGATTGTAAAGAAATCAAGAAGCATACTTGATTGAAAAGATTGTAAAGAAATCAAGAAGCATTTGATTGTATATATTTCAAAAGAATATTCAGTTCTCTTGTTCTCTGAAAAATCCATTTTTTTTGTGTGTGTGTTTCCAATGTAATTTTTATGCATTTTTATTGCTTGTTGAACTCAATAGTTACATTCACATCTATTAATTGGTCGTTAGCAGTTGAAATTATTTGTTACTCCCTCTGTCCCAATTTGTTTGCTCACTACGAAACTACGTGCAATTTTCAAACTAAAAAATAATGTATTTATCAAAATAATTTTTAATTTTTTTTGCACCATATTAAAGTTCTCAATGAGATCCATTAAACAATATCCATATTGAATAGAAAATTATTTTTGTAAGTACATTATTTTTTAGTTTGAAAATTGCACGTAGTTTCGTAGTGAGCAAACAAATTGGGACGGAGGGAGTATTAGAAACTAAACTTCATGGGAGGTTGTTGGAAATTTTGGAACATAGGGGGCGATATGTGTACGCATAACATTATTCATGGAGATGATTAAGCATCCACATCAGAACGACATTGAATTAAATTCGTCTGAAATTACAAGGATGAAATTGTGACAGACTAAAGGAGAGAAGAACTGATATATTACTCATAATCGTATACAAAACAATGAAAACTAATACATGGTTAAATAGAGAAAAGCTAAGGAAAAGATTACAAGATTTGATCACAATATTATATGATCTCGATATGCTGCCTAAAATAAAGGATTACAGTAGGATACATTGTCACCCCCCACAAACTCATGATGTTAGACCGGAAAGCATCGGGAGTTCGCCAAGAAAATAACGAAATAAGCCATGGTATACATATTGGTGCAATAGGGGCCGATGCGTTGTCAAACGGTGCTGCAACAAATCATAGAAATCAACTACTGCGGTTTGCACTGAGCATAGCAAAGTGGTGCTGCAAAATAATACCAATTAGAGGTCTAAAACGAGTGCTGAAACTGCAAACAAGTGCTAATAAGCGGTTTGACGAAAGAGAGAAGAAAGAGTTTGTGTGAGATAGAGAGAACAAAGAGAGATGAGTTGTGACTGAGGTAGAGGAGAACAAACTGCAAATTGAACCCAGTAACATATGTAACAGATGCCGAACAGAAGCAAATAGGAGGAAGAATAGATCCTGAACAGGAGGAAGAACAGATGCCAAACAAATTTCCGATGTAGACTTTAGAGAACGACGTACGGGAGAGAGGAGAGATGCAACTAAGGGAGGGCAAGAGATATGTGAACTGCAGAGGTTCAAATTAAAAGGTTCAGAAGTTTAGAAGGTTGAGAGGTTCAAAAATTGCAGAAGAGAATCTCCTAACATTACTGATTTAGATCCAAAGAGGGATGATTTAGATTGATATTGAGAGAGAGAGGGAGAGAGAGAGAGAGAGAGAGAGAGGGAGGGAGGGGTAGACTGATTTCAGATGGGGTAAGAGAAAGAGAGAGACAAACCATGTGAGGTTGAGAAAAACATAGGTACCAAATTGATTTCAGATTCAAACCAGGTCAGACCAGAGATACTTAAGAAGAAAACACATTATATGAAGCCAAACAGATTTTTCGGTGCAGAATAGAAAGAACTGAAGGAGAAACTTCTCTTAGAATTTCAAAATACACATTAAGAAGGGGCAGAGATGGTTCGAAAATGCAGAAACGAGGTCGTACATGCTCAATTAGACAAGACCCAGTTGATTTGAGTGCAAAAGAGAGACTACCCAATGGATTTCGAGCGCAAACTGAGGTCGTCGAAGGCTGAAGGAGCTCCGGCGAAGGTGGCCAGAGGCAGGCGATGGTCTGGCAATTAATGCTGCTCCTGCTAGGTGATGCTACCTCAAAGAAGAGGGAGAGAGACAGAAAGGTAAGGAGATGACTGTGAGAGAATAGATCAGCCTATACCTGCTCTGATATGTGTGCCCAGTAGATGACAATATGGTTAAGGCTGGCCGCCAGAAAGCAAGTATCCCATAGGCCTAGATCTTATGGCTCTGATATCATGTGATAGACACAAAGAAAGAAGAACTGACTGATAATCGGAATAAAAAAAATGCAACAAATACATGGTTAAATAGAGAAAAACTACGCCTAAAAAATAAAAACATTACAAGATTTTATCACGATATGATATGATCTTGCTATGCTGCCTAAAAATAGAGTATTACAATAGTATACATTCATAGAAAATTGAAACAAAATTCTTTATAAGGATGCAAATGAAACCTTGTGCATTTTGTAGGCACCGTGCGGCACCACATAAGTAGATAAGCCAAACATAAAAGTTAAAACAAGAGTCAAGTTAGCCATGAAATGATTATACAATTGCCAAGGCAGGGCCTCTAAGAAGTGTATACTGTTGAAAAGATAAACTTGAGAAAACCAAGTGGGTTCTCAGCAGTCACTTGAAGAATCTAGTGGGTTCTCAGCAGCCCTAAATTAAAACGTGGAATACTGTTCAAAAATCAGGCGGATGACTTTTTTGAACTTGCGTGATCATTTTGTGTTTTTGTTCAAATAAATGAGAGTTTATCTCAGTTTGTTTTTTCTGATTGTTAAGCCTATAAATAGGTTTGTAATTGTATTGTAAAAGTATGCAAATACGAGTGATCAAAGTGTGTAAGAGAAATCCAGTTTCTCAGAGTGTTTGTGAAATACAAAGTTAGAGAGAATTTGTGTGTGATACTCCTCTGTTTGCATCAGTGGTATCAGAGCCCAGGCTCATCCGAAAAAAATTCTCTCAAAATCACACTTTTGTTGATTCGGTTTTCAATTGAAATTGTTGCCGAAAAAAAATTCAATTCACTAAAAATCAAATTTTTTAGTGCAGGAGGAGTTTCTGTTTGCTCACAAAGAATAGCAAATAGAGTGAGTTAATTCAAAACGAATTAACCCAGCAAAGTGAGTCATACCGATTTAACTCAGTTGAGTTAAGAAGGAAGCCATATTCGTTTCTATCGGCCACCAACCGTCACCGAGATCAGATCTGACAACAAGAGGAGCCTCAGATTTTTGGCCACCACGATCACAAGAAGACTCACCGGAGAAAGTCTTCAGTCGCCGACGAAATTTCTGTCCGAGCCAGAAATTAGTTTGATCAAAATTCATTTTTGATCCCAGAAGAAGAAAGAGCTCGACCATTCGAGTTCGTTGCTGCAAGCAGTGTCAAATTTGGAGCAATATTGAGTTCCCACAGACAAATTCGAAATTTGTCCTGCTCCTCCGCTGTGTTCCAGAGGAGAAGAAGACTCTTGAAGAAGAAAGAAGAAGAGACGGACAAGAGTCTCGAAATTGAGACTATTAGTCATCAGACAATTACTTTGTCTGCCATAAAAGAGAATCCAAGGTGCCAAATACCACCTCAACCCCTTGGTGGTTCAAGTATTTTGGTCAAAGACCAAAGGTTTTCAACCTTTGCAATTCAGCCCCCGAAGCATATTCCGGCGAGTACTATTCCGGTGATACTATTCCGGTGAGTACTATTCCGGTGACACTATTCCGGCGAGTACTATTCCGGCAGTGAATAGTAACTTCCTTTTTATAGTATTTTATACTATAATCAATTGTACGAGAAGTCCAGATGGCCAACGGAACGACATCAATGCTTATTCCAAAGCTCACCAAGGACAATTATGATAATTGGTCCATCCAAATGAGAGCACTATTGGGTGCTCAAGAAGTCATGGAGATAGTCGACCACGGCTATGAGGAACCTGCCTCAAAAGAAGCAGAAGCAGCTTTGAAAGAGGAGCAGAAAACCACGCTCCGTGCCGAGCGAAAGAAGGATTGCAAAGCCAGGTCCATCATCTACCAAGGACTTGATGAGATGACGTTCGAGATCATCGCTTCTGCTACATCTTCCAAAGAAATTTGGGAGACGCTGCAGAAGACATACAAAGGTGCTGACAAAGTAAAGAGGATTCGCCTTCAATCTCTACGAGGCGAATTCGAGTCTTTACGGATGAAACCCTCAGAATCTATTTCTGAGTACTATGGTCGAATCATGACGGTTGCAAACCAGATGAGAAGAAATGGAGAAGCTCTCACAGATACGAGAGTTATCGAGAAAATTCTCCGATCGTTGGATCCGAGATTCAATTTTATTGTTGTTACGCTGGAAGAGCTGAAAGATGTAACAACCATGTCTATTGAAGAACTCGTGGGCTCGTTGCAAGCCCACGAACAGAAGTTGCACAGAGATGATGATAGAACCATGGAGCAGGCTCTACAGACGAAGTTATCCCTCAACGAAGATAGGCACGAGCAAGGGGGGACATCCCAAAGAGGACGAGGCTATGGTTTTTATGGAAGAGGCTCTGGAAGTTCAAATTCCAGAGGTAAAGGAGGCAAAGGATTCTCCAAAGGAGGAAATCAGAACCATGCTCCAAAAGGAGGTGGTCGTGGACAACAAAGCAGCAACAGAGGTGGAGGACAAGGAAAAAGAGGTGGTTACAACAACCGACCGAACATTGACAAAAGCAACGTTCAATGTTACAATTGCCAGAAGTATGGTCACTAAATGAGAGAATGCAGAGGAAGGCCAGCATCAAATCAAGTTGGCGAAACAGCCAACTATGCAAACAAAGAGCCAGCAGGAGGAGATTCAATGAGTCTCATGGCACACAGTTCCACCGAGCAGGATCAAGGTACATGGTTTCTTGATTCCGGAGCCAGTAATCATATGACTGGCTCAAGGCAGCTTTTTACTGAACTTGATGAAAAGGTTCAGGGAGATATCTCTTTTGGCGACCTCTCCAAAGTCCCAGTTCAAGGGAGAGGAAATATTGTGATCAAACGGAAGAATGGAGATCATGCATTCATCTCCAATGTCTACTATGTTCCAGACATGAAGACTAATATACTTAGTCTTGGGCAACTCCTGGAGAAAGTAGTCTTGGGCAACTCCTGGAGAAAGGCTATCAAATTAGCCTGAAGGATATGCAACTGACGATCACAGATGCTAGAGGGAAGCTGGTTACTCGAGTAAAGATGGCGAAGAACAGGATGTTTCCGCTAACTATTCTTCACGATACGCCAAAGTGTCTCAATGCCATTATCAACAACAAAGACTGGATATGGCATCTCAGATATGGACATCTCAACTTTGAAAGCTTGAAGATGTTGGCAAATAAGAAGATGGTCAAAGGTCTACCTCATATCCAACATCCAAATGAGGTATGCGAAAATTGTGTTCTTGGCAAACAACACCGCAATAGTTTTAGGAAGCAAGTTGATTGGAGAGCAAGCATGCCGCTCGAGCTAGTACACACAGATGTGTGTGGTCCGTTGAAGCCAATCTCAAACGGACAGAACAGATACTTCCTCACGTTCACCGACGACTATAGCAGGAAGACGTGGGTATATTTTCTCAAACGGAAGTCAGAAGTATTCGAGAAGTTCAGGAACTTCAAAGCTCTTGTGGAGAAAGAAAGCGGCTACTACATCAAAATGTTGCGGTCAGACCAAGGAGGAGAATACACTGGAGATCAGTTCGATGAATTCCTTAGACAACAAGGAATCAAACACCAGTGTACACCAGCCTATACTCCTCAGTTAAATGGTGTATCTGAAAGGAAGAATCGCACCATCCTCAACATGGCAAGGAGCATGTTGAAGGATAAAGATATGCCCAAGAGATTTTGGGCTGAAGCAGTTCAATGTGCAGTCTATCTACTCAACAGATGTCCAACGAGGAGTCTGAAGTCAAAGACACCACAAGAAGCATGGACCACTTACAAGCCTGGTGTGGCCCATCTTAGAGTGTTTGGTTGTGTTGCCTACGCAAAAGTTCCAGAAGCAAACAGAACCAAACTTGAAGACAAAGGAGTGAAGTGTATCCTTATTGGATACGGTGACAGGACGATGGGATACAAGCTATACAATCCTGTCACTCAGAAGGTGATATACAGCAGAGATGTCATTTTCAAGGAAAATGAATCCTGGAGCTGGGATCAGACAGAAGTTACCAGGAATATGGAGCTGACTATTGAAGATGAAGAACAGGTACAGACCAGGGAGGTACCTAGAAGATTAGAAGAACAGCCATCACCGTCTCGTGGTGTCCCCTCACCACAAAGAGGTGAATCATCCTCACCAGCTACAGAAGAGCTTTCTGACATGAGGCCTAGAGGAACACGAAGCCTGGATGATTTATATCGTAACACAGATCCGTTGGATGCAGACTTCACCATGTTCTGTCTGCAAATGACTTGTGATCCAGTTAGCTTCGATGAGGCTAACCAGGAAGACAAATGGAGGAAGGCTATGGATGAAGAGATTCAATCCATAGAGAAGAACCAAACCTGGGAGCTGACCAATCTTCCAGAAGGCTCTAAGACCATTGGAGTAAAATGGGTCTACAAAGCAAAGAAGAATGCTCAAGGAGAAGTTCAAAGATACAAGGCCAGGCTCGTAGCTAAAGGCTACAAACAGAGGGAAGGCATAGACTATGGCGAAGTCTTTGCCCCTGTTGCCAGGATGGAGACAATCAGGATGATGATCTCATTAGCTGCTCAGCACAGATGGAAGATCTACCAATTAGATGTCAAGACTGCCTTTCTTAATGGATTTCTAGAGGAGGAAATCTATGTGGAGCAGCCACCTGGTTATGTGAAGGAAGGACACTATGACAAAGTGTACAAGTTGAAGAAGGCGTTGTATGGATTGAAACAAGCGCCACGTGCATGGAATACAAGGATCGATGCGTACTTCCATAAGAATGGATTCGAGAAGTGCCCTTACGAGCATGCACTCTATATGAAGAAGGAAGCTGATGGAAGCTTACTGTATGTATGCCTGTATGTTGATGACTTGATTTTCACAGGCAACAATCCAGCTATGTTTGATTCTTTCAAACAGAGTATGGTCCGAGAGTTCGAGATGACAGATATCGGACTGATGGCACACTTTCTTGGAATCGAAGTGATGCAGGGAGATGACGGCATATTTATCTCTCAAGCTGGATACGCCAAAAGCATCCTCAAGCGTTTTGGCATGGAGAAAAGTAATCCAGTGACTACTCCAGTTGAAAGTGGAGTGGAACTCAGAAAGAGCAAGGTCGGTGATGTTGATCCGACATATTTCAAGAGTCTGGTAGGAAGCCTTCGCTACCTGACGTGCACAAGACCATACATACTCTATGGTGTTGGTCTTATCAGCCGATACATGGAGATACCCGATCAATCCCATTTGAATGCAGCCAAACGGATTTTGCGCTATGTCAAGGGTACAGTCAATGATGGACTGTTCTACACAACTACTGAAAACTTCAAACTTTGCGGTTTTTCAGATAGTGATTGGGGAAGAGACTTGGATGAAAGAAAGAGCACTACCGGATTTACTTTCTTTCTCGGAGATACAGCCTTCACATGGTCATCAAAGAAACAAGCGATAGTGACGCTATCGTCTTGTGAAGCTGAGTATGTAGCAGCCAGCTCGGCTGTGTGTCATGGTATATGGGTCCGGAATATGTTGAATCATTTGGGAATTTCTCAAGAAAATCCCACAGAGATCTATGTCGACAACCGCTCCGCAATCGCACTAGCAAAGAATCCAGTGCATCATGAAAGAAGCAAGCATATCGACACACGCTACCATTTCATCAGAGAGCATGTGAAAGCAAAAGAAGTGGAGCTAGTTTCTTGCAGGACATATGACCAGGCTGCTGATATTTTCACAAAACCTCTCAAGCATGAAGCCTTCATTAGGATGAAGACAATGCTTGGAATGAAGAAACCCCAGAGTCAAGTTTAAGGGGGGATGTTGAAAAGATAAACTTGAGAAAACCAAGTGGGTTCTCAGCAGTCACTTGAAGAATCTAGTGGGTTCTCAGCAGCCCTAAATTAAAACGTGGAATACTGTTCAAAAATCAGGCGGATGACTTTTTTGAACTTGCGTGATCATTTTGTGTTTTTGTTCAAATAAATGAGAGTTTATCTCAGTTTGTTTTTTCTGATTGTTAAGCCTATAAATAGGTTTGTAATTGTATTGTAAAAGTATGCAAATACGAGTGATCAAAGTGTGTAAGAGAAATCCAGTTTCTCAGAGTGTTTGTGAAATACAAAGTTAGAGAGAATTTGTGTGTGATACTCCTCTGTTTGCATCATATACTGCCTTCTAAATCCTTCCAGCTCAAAACTTCAAGGATTATAGACTGGAAAGTGGAAACTATAATGGATTCGACGAAAACACATAAATTCTTGATAGATAGGACAGTTATGAATTGGGATGCCACCACCGGCCACAGCCCATGTACTGAATCAAATGCTTGCTTAAGAAATGTCCTCGATTCCAAAATCAACCTCCACCCCCACCACCGGCCACAGCCCATTAACCTGTCTATGCAAAATTTTAAATAGGATTGGTTTAATTTCCAACATCTGTTTTGAAAACATCTTCTGTTTCTTGAGCATCTTATGGATAGCACTACTATAGTAAGATTTAGATACATTTTTGCTGTAGCCATTTACTTCTACTAATATATTTGTTGCAGGAGAATATCTGGGTCTCACAAGCTCTAGATTGGATGGTGCTGAAATGCTTGCATGCGGTCTTGCAACTCATTTTGTTCCTGAAGCGGTAAACTTTCTTTGCAACCTATGAGTGTTTATTGTATGTTTCATCGATGAGCAATGCTACCCACACATTCAACCATACATTGATTCTTACATCCCTCTTCACTATATGTGTGTATAACGTTGTCTCTTAAACTGATAAACTGTTACTGTACTAATGCCCCTTTTACGCTTCTTCGTTGAATAAACAGAGATTGTCGTTGTTAGAAGAAGCCATATGCAATGCAAATTCAAGTGATCCAGCCATTATTTCTGCAATTATTGATGAATTCTCTCAGCAACCTAGATTAAAAGAGAAAAGTGTCTATCACCAGTAAGCTTTGTACTTCTAATTTGTTAACGATTCATTCAATCTGTTTTTTTTTTTTTTTTTTTTTTGAGAGATCTTGTTAGTAGTATCACTGTAACAAGCGCCTACCAAGTTCCACCAGAAAAACAATTCAGGTTTCTTGGTAGAAATACATGTATTTTTTTTTAATCGGCGTAGAGATACATGTATTTTGCTGTGATGTACGGCATCATAGCTTGTTTCGGCTGTTGATGGTGGCTTGCTATCCATCCCTGGACACCGGGTTAAAATCAGACGACCAATCTACTTGTTCATACTTTTCCTTATGCTTTCTGTCCTCGCACATAATATGGGTAGTTTTGTGGCCTTCGTGTTGAGAACCTTTAGATTAAGATTGGATCATAGTTTTTTGATACTGAGGGAACAACTTTGGATGGGGTAAGAGAGAAAGCTAACTTCATAGTTATGACCTGAAGTGAGAACCTTAAACTAAATTTGAGACGATTCGGCTTTGGTGCATAGCAATTTCCAATAATTACATCTTCTGTGATTCTCTTTATCCTTTAGTTTGTCTTGCTCCATATGCTGGAGCACAAAATTTGTGTCTAAGTTGTGCTGTCAAAGGCATTAGGATAGTCACCAAATACATTAGGTATTGATCAACTATTCGTCGTTGGAAAATGCAATTTGTTTGTGAAGTAATCCATAAACACGGGCATGACACTCGTGTCAATGACTCTCTCATTGCTTACTAAGTTTCCTCATACTTTTGGGGTTGATCTGTTAAGAGGTTTATGCAACTCTCTCCAAAAATAATATCATGATCCTCCACATCTATACTAGTCCATGCTATTTAAATTTCCATTATGTTCATTTACTTCCGAAATCCTCTCTTTATTAAACAAGTGATGGCATTGAGTGCATGCCCAAATATTTGGTATGTGTTGAAGTTTTTATTATCAGACACATTTCTTTCTCTATGAATTAACTTCATTGTCTCTCTTACAATGTAAACCCAAACCTTGAACTTGCTACAGGTTGGATATCATCAATAACTGCTTCTCCAGAAGAACAGTTGAAGAAATTTTATTAGCACTTGTAAGTTGAAGAGTTTCGTCTGTCAACTATATATATTCTTATTTATGTATATACTATCTCCTTCTACGGCTAGTTCCTTTTACAGGGTTGTAATTACTTAAGCCGTATCTTGTTTTTGGTTTTGTAGGAAAGGGAAACTGTAAACTCAAACAGTGGTTGGATCTCTTCAACCATTAAGTCATTGAAGGCAGCATCCCCGACAAGTCTTAAAATCGCTCTTAGATCGGTATGGAGTAAACCGGAAAGGACTAAGTTCATATATCTTTATTGTTATAAACTCAGGTAGATAATTGTAGGAACTGAAGTAATTTTATTCATTGCATTCAAGTACTTAAATAGGGGAGTACATGAACTAAACGTGGAGAAAAATAAGGAACTAACTGATAATGGGAGAAACCAAGTGATAATGGAAGCACACAAATAGGAACAGACTCCTATAGACTTGCTCAGCTAACTAACTTCTACTAGGTACTAACAAACTCCTAAATAGTAGGATAAACAAAGACTCAAAGACTTATTCAAACTTAAATTAAACTCCTAACATTTATGAGTTATTTATGTATTTGACTTTGTTCTGTGTGTGAAATTCAGATCAGACAAGGGAGGCTCCAAGGTGTGGGTCAATGCCTTATTTCTGAGTACAGAATTGTTTGTCATATCCTACAAGGAAAAGTCAGCAAGGATTTCACGGAGGTATGAAAAATGCAACTGTTAGGATGTGTTTGGACAATGAATATCCGTGCTGCTTCACTTCAGTGGCTTTTCATCCTTGTCCTTGACACTTTTCTTCTCTGTCCAAAGACACCCTTCCCGTGTTCATATATCCATTTTCTATCTGATTCAAAATGCTTGATTCGAATGCAGGGTTGCAGGGCTATACTGCTGGATAAGGACAAGAACCCTAAGGTTCATTGAATTTTTATGTTTTTATCCAAACATTTTATACGTTCAAAAGCATGTCAGTCTACGAAGCACCGACACCTCTCCGGGATCCCGTATCGCAGTGTCCCTACACGGGGAACAGAGACACGGCGGGACACGTGTCTCGACACCCCACGTGGCATGGGACACGGCGGTAGTGCTTTTTTGGATGGGGACACGGCTAGGGACACGAGGGGGGGGGGGGGGGGCACTGCTGGGGACACGGATGGCGACACGGTGGGGGTCAAATTGAAATTTTTTAAAACTTTTAGGGGGTCAAATTGAAATTTTTTTAAACTTTCAGGGGTAAAATTTGGCCTTGAAAGTTTAAAAAAATTTCAATTTGACCCCCTAAAAGTTTTAAAAATTTTCAATTTGTCCCGTAAAAGTTTTAAATAAATATACACATGGCATGTCCCCCGCCGTATCCGTGTCCCCATTTTTTTAGAATTGCCGTGTCCCCGTGTCCGTGTCCGTTTTTGTGTCCATGCATCATAGATGTCAGTCCTGGTTTAGTTTTTGCAATGAAAATTTCACCTATATTTGATGGCTCCTTTTTCTTTCTTCTAGTGGGAACCTATTAAATTGGAGCTAGTAAGTGATGAGATGGTCGATCGGTACTTCTCCAAGTTAGACGATGAAGATTGGAAAGATTGGAAAGATTTAAAGCTCCCTACCAGATCAAACTTGCCTGCACATGCCATTGCAAAGCTCTAATTACAGTTATTATTAATAGTTTTATAATTTACAGAATTGCAAAACTAGAGGAAATAAAGTTCATCTTCTCGGGTACCTCGCTTTATGCTAATGAGGCCATTTACTGGAATAAGTGTCCGTCGAGAAGTTAGCATTCCCTTCTTGTACAAGTATTTAGCTAAATGAAATTTGTAGAATAAGCTGTGATACCCATATAAAGTTTGAATGAAACGTACAATGCATTATGCAGTAGAAAATTAATTGTGGAACTTCTTGTTCGTTCTTGCAAATCAAAATATTATTCAGTGCCCCCTGCCCTGTTTTTCCGCCACGCATTTGTGTGGTTCCCACTATGTGTCGTGGAAACAAGGCTAGGCACCACATACCCCACCTGTGGCACTAAATAATCACTCTAATCCGTTGCATCTTTATACTTCGAAATATCTAGGGCAAGCCCAAGCACTCGGGATATAAGTCCTGTGGTGATATATCATTGTCACGAGAAGCGTCTTTTTTTTTTTTTTTTTTTTTTTGAACGGCCAAGATAAGCATCGTTGACCTAGTTAAGGCTCCCTTAATTTGGCCGAACTGTTTGCTAAAAAGCTCAGTTTTTTTGTCGACGGAATAATACATTCGCGAAATAACTCTGTAGTTGTGGATTACCTGTGATGAGGATTCTGGATCTCTATATGGTCAATTACCTACGGAAGAGGAAACAAAAAGAGGCTTCCAGTTTCTTACTTGCCAACTGCCATAGTCTTTTCCATTACTCTTGTTAATTAAGTTGCATTTAATTACTCTCCAGAAGTCATGGGATTCAAATTGAGAGCACTCCTCGTTTTGCAACCTCCAAGTCGAGAAGAATTGGGCCCCGAGAACGTATGGGAGGTGGTGCTGAGCGCATTTTGGCCTTCCAAATTTTAAAGAGAGAGAGGGCAAGCGTTGGGAAAAATCTGGACCGTCCAAAATATTTTTGGTAGGCTAAGATACGCGCTCGGCACCATCACACCACGTCACTCCTACTCGCTCCGCACCCAAATTCTTCTCCTCCAAGTCAACCTCCAGTGAAATTAGTTTGGCAATTTGGGTTTTTTTTTTTTTTTTAATTTAAGTTTTCAGAATCAGCATTAAAGATTAATTTCAAAAAATTAAGGGTAAATTTCACTTACTTCCCCTAAGGTTTCTGACAAATGCAGAGACATTCCCTACTTTTTTTGAAAATTCCATTGCCCACCCTTACTTTTGAAAATAATTGTCAATTACCTCCCCTGCCATTATTTTAACGCTAACGGTGTTAACTTTTTGCATGACATGGCCGAAACGCTCTTAATATATATTCACCACCCTTTTTTTTTTAAATAATAAAAAAGTAGAGTTAAAAAATTTTCCAAAAAAATTAAATTGTTTTTCATTTTGAAAAAAAATAGTTTTTAAACAAAAAATATCAAAGAATTTTTGTTCAATTTTTTTCCATTTTGAATATTTTTGTAGGAAAAAAAAAGTTTTGAAAATAGATTTTTCAACTTTTTAAAAAAAATATTTTTCAGATTTTAAAAAATAAAGTTTACCTTATTTTTTCAATATTGCGATTTACCAAAAAACTAAATTTTTTTATCCAAGACAATTTTTCAAAATTAGTTCTTTTGTCACAAGAAAAAAAAAATTCAAACAAAAGTAGTTTTTTGTGAAAAAATTTCTCTTCAATGCTTTTTTCCTATAAGCTATTTTTAATAATGAAAAACGATTTAAATTTTAACTCAATGCTTTTAGTAATTTTTTTTGAAATTGGTTTTGTTGCAAAAGTTTTTCTAGTGAAAAATAAAAACTAATTTTGAAAAAAGTTTTTAAAACAGTTTTTGAAATGCGAAATTTTTGAAAACATTTTCTTGGATAAAAAAATTATTTTTTGGTAAACCGTTATTTTAAAAAATAAAGTTTACTTTATTTTTTTAAATCTGAAAAATAAATTTGAAAAAAAAACAGTTGAAAAAACTATTTCAAAACTAGTTTTTTACCAACAAAAAAATATTCAAAATGAAAAAAAAAAAACTATTGATACTTTTTTTTAAAAACTATTTTTTTCAAAATGAAAAACGATTTAATTTTGTTGGAAAAAAATTTAACTCTACTTTTTTTTTACAAAAATGGTTTTTTTCGTGTAGAGAATATATACTGAGGGCATTTTGGTCATTTCACGCAAAACATGGGTTAGCCTTAAAGTAACGGCAGGGGAGGTAAGTGATAATTATTTTCAAAAGTAAGGGAGGGCAGTGAAATTCCAAAAAAAGTAGGGGAGGTCTTTGTATTTGTTAGAAATCTTAGGGGAGGTAAGTGAAATTGACCCAAAAATTAATATTGAGAATCAGATATTGACATATAGTTAGCATTTCCACATCTTCATTGTTTTTATTAGCTCGTTTGATCAAACAAATTTCTGAAAGGTGATACCGTAATTATAATATCAATTGTTTAAAATAACAACCAAGCCAATATTTTTGTGTTCAACTGAATACAAAGGGAAATTTCAAAAATGCTCTGAGACCTACAGAGGTGTACAGATATTTTCTTTTGCAAGGCAAAGAACTTTTATTAATCTTTGAAAATGCATTACGAAGATTAAAAGGGGCCGAGGCATGACAAATAAATGTCGCTCCAGACCTGAGGGG